>CM054150.1:53096044-53293544 GCA_028751875.1 Rapana venosa | reverse complement strand
TACACTGTAATGAAAAATTTGAACTTTGAATTTTGCGATACTGATAAGCAAAAAGAACCTGTCTGAGGGGATGGGGTGGGGAAGGGGTACCCTTCTTCAGCCAATGCCCCTTCACCATTAGGGTGGGTTCCCTTTCTACCCCTCTTCTTGCTCATCATTATTGGGGGGGAGGGGGTGTCTTTTTTTGTTTTCTTCTCTTCCTCACTGTCCAGGTGGTCTTTTCTTTTTTATGTGTTGCTTTTTCCTTTCCTACCCCTCTGTGCCTCTCTCCCTCGCTGGCTCGCTCACCATGAGGTTGGTGTAGGGCTTCTCGAAGGGCAGGTGCTGGAAGAGGCCCATCTTCTGGTGCAGGATGCTGTGCAGCACCAGCGTGCGGGCGTTGTGCCAGTTGACAATGTTGTTCACCATCTTGTCCACACCCGCCGTCACGTCCCCCGCAAAGTTGTACAGGTACACCACCAGCTGGAACACCAGGTAAAGTTGTGGTGGTGGTGGTGGTGATGGTGATGGTGATGATGATGACGACGACAACGACGATGATGACGGTGATGATGATAATGATGACGATGATAATAATGATGACGACGACGATGATCATGATGGCGATGATGATGATGATGATGACGACGACGATGATGATGATGATGGCAATGATGATGATGATGATAATGATAACAATAAAAATAGTAGTAGTAATGATGATGAATCATGAGTGGCGCTGCTCTTGTGGTGACGTGCTCTCCCCACAGGACAGCAGCCCAAATTTCATGCAGAGAAATCTGCCATGACTTAAAGTGGTATGAAAATGAAAATGAAAGATGAATATGATGATGATGAGGCGGAGGATGAGGAAGAGGAAGAGGAGGAAGAGGAGGAGGAGAAGGAGGAGGAGGATGATGATAATAATAATGGATGATGATGATGATGATAATGATGATGATGGTGATGATAACAATAATGATGATGATGATAATAACAATAATTATGATGATGACAGCAATAAAAATGATAGCAGCTATGCCTAATCTAATGAATGCATAAGCCCTAGATGGTCTCAGCAAAAAATAAAAATACAGTCGACATTTTTGTAAAGAACAGAAATACAAATCTTAATCTCATACAAACACACACAAGCACCACCAAAGAGAAGACATCCGGGCTCAGACAAAATCACTCAGTTTTCCAACACTCCAACATGCGCACACCCCAAGTGGTCTTACGAGGCCCACTCTGGGAGACCATCCTTACCGTTTTATCATTGACAAACATCACCAGCAACTTCTGCCTGGGAATAAAAATCTTGTTTATCCCTGACATGGCCTCTTTGTCCTTGGACAGATCCGTGACCTTCGGGTGAAACTTGGTGCCACTCTGAAAGTCTGAGACACAGACATGGCACATTCAGTGAGTAGTGACAGAAGACATCATGTTTGAAAAGACAAAAAAGTGATTATTCTCTTTTATCAACTTTCTAAAGAGTGTTCAAAATCTGTCAAAACAAATTGGAGAATAAGAATATTCAGGGCTGCCTCCAATACAAACTGGGAATTAGCAATCACTGTTACTTTTCACACACCTACACACTCACTCACTCGCTCACTCACTTCGGATGAGACTATAAACCGAGGCCCTGTGTGCGAACGCACGCAGAACATCTTGAGCATATGTTAAATCCTGTTCCGCTTTTGTCAGAGTAGGCCATTGTGTGCCAGTGGGAACAGATGACAGAATTTACAAAAATCGCATACACTCGGGGACTGGATGTAAAAAAGCACATAAGTGCTTATTCCATTATCCTCGATATAAAAAGAATGAAAAAAATAAAACCGCACTCACACACTCACTCACTCACTCTCTCACACACACACACACACACACACACACACGTACACACCCTTACTTTTCAGTTCGTTGGGTGTGGGAATCCTGACGGCCTGGTAGTCAGAGGAGTCAGGGGCCACAGTGGCGTTCCACAGCTCGTGTTCCCTGGCCACCGCCACAAACTGCACACTGCCCACCGCTGCCTGCACGCTGTCCATGGCCGACTCTATCTGATTGTCGACCTCCTGAAACCATCAACACTGCCATCAGCACTCATCTTTCTGAATAAAAGGAGGTAAAGGAGTCCCTTAACCTATAAGGTCGTAGGGGAGCGAGGCGTCAGAGACCTCACTTCTCTAGGGCCAGCGTATTGAGGGCGGAACCCATCTCCTCTCCCTCGCTGCTTTACCTTCCCTGACCCTAAAGAGGGCAGGTACCCATTTACAGCTGGGTGAACTGGGGGAACTGTACTGAAGCCAAGGCGTGCCCATCCAACTGGTAACCACACTCGACGCTGCTTAACTTGGCTGGGGGAAAGCGAGTGCTCTGACCACTGAGCTATCCCGTCTGAATAGGTAAAGAAATAATTGTCCACCTCCTGAAATCATCAACACTGCCATCAGCACTCATCTTTCTGAATAGGTAAAGAAATAATTGTCCACCTCCTGAAACCATCAACACTGCCATCAGCACTCTCTTTCTGAATAGGTAAAGAAATAATTGTCCACCTCCTGAAACCATCAACACTGCCATCAGCACTCATCTTTCTGAATAGGTAAAGAAATAATTGTCCACCTCCTGAAACCATCAACACTGCCATCAGCACTCCTCTTTCTGAATTGGTAAAGAAATAATTGTCCACCTCCTGAAACCATCAACACTGCCATCAGCACTCCTCTTTCTGAATAGGTAAAGAAATAATTGTCCACCTCCTGAAACCATCAACACTGCCATCAGCACTCCTCTGTCTGAATAGGTAAAGAAATACTTGTCCACCTCCTGAAACCATCAACACTGCCATCAGCACTCATCTTTCTGAATAGGTAAAGAAATAATTGTCCACCTCCTGAAACCATCAACACTGCCATCAGCACTCATCGTTCTGAATAGGTAAAGAAATAACTTTGGAAATAATAGAAAACTATCAGCATCCATCTTTCTGAATATGTCAAGAAAATTTTAACTTTGGAAAAAATAGGAAATCATTAGCACTCATCTTTCTGAATAAGGAAATAAAACTTTAGAAATAATAGATAATTTTCAGCAAATGCTCCTCTTTCTGAATATGCTGAAATAATAGAAACCAAATAAAATTTCTGTTGAATTCATGTACACACTTGCTCTCTTGCTCACCGCCAACTGTTGATTAGTAGAAATCTGAAAACAATAGAATGTGTAAACCCAGTCCTGATGTTTCATATCTGGGGCTAGGGAGGAAGGTGGCAGAATGGTTAAGATGTTTACCTGCCTAACAAGTATACCATGAGGTTCTGGGTTTGGTCCTGGCTATGCCCTTTCTTCCCTGTTTGACAAGAAAATTGAACAGAACATCAAAGTCCTTTGGAGGAGACCGTAAACCAAGCCTCTATGTGCAAATGCACACAGAACATCTTGCACATACATTAAAAACTCGTTCCACCTTCAAGAAGAATAGGCCATTTCATACTGGTAGAAACAGATCCTGATGACAAATTTAACAAACCCTCACCCACTGGTGTCATGTTTAGAAACCATCCCAAAGTCAGAATGGGGCTATTCACATGGTTGGGCGCAAAAAAAGGTTGCAGACATAGAATCTCACCATTGGTGAACCTCAGGAGCTCTAAACAAAACAAAAAAGGGGGTGTCCCATAACCTATGTAGGGGAGCAAGGCATCAGAGACCTCACTTCTCTAGGGGCCAGCATATTGAGGGCAGTACCCTTCTCCTCTCCCTCGCTGCTTTACCTTCCCTGACCCTAAAGAGGCAGGTACCCCTTTACAGGTGGGTGAACTGGGAGAACTGTACTGAAGCTAAGGCGCGAAAACGGTCACCCATCCAAGTGGTAACCACGCTCAACGCTGCTTAACTTGGCTGGGGGAAAAGCTGCAGCCAAGGGAAAGCAATGTAAGATATACAGAAGCAGAGCTGACCATGATCTGGGGTTTGCAGGGGAAGAAGGGGACGCTGATGGGTGCGGAGTCCATGGTGGTGTACTGCAGCACCTTGAAGACCCTGAGGGGAGTCTTCACCCCCACTGAGGGCAGGGCGTTCTGCACCTCCTTCAGGATGTACTCCAGCGAGTGCATCGACTTCACCATCATCTCCATCCTGTACACGCTGGCCAGCTCTGCGACATACAGCATGAGGGGGATGAGCTGATAGAGAAAAGAAAGACAGATGGCAATAAGTGTGTGCATGCATGTGTGTGTGCACATGCGTGTGTGTCAAGTCAAGTCAATTTTTATTTCCAGATGGTACACTGAATAAGTAATACATTTGCGTTTTTTCATCAAGCCATCTATTAGGAAAAAAAAATTGATCAAATGATTAACTAATTATTACCATAACAATATATCAACTACACTCCAAAGAAAATTAGAACAGAAAACAAAGAAGAAAACACAGACAGTCCTACACATCACAACAGACCAAAACCAAAAAACTCATCAAGTGTGTGATCGATGCACATGTGTTGTGTGCATGGCATGCATGAGGGTGTGCATGGGAGGAGTACGTGGTGGTGTAGTGCCTGTGTTGCACACTTTAATTTTTTAGGCGGAGAAAGCAGATGGAAGAGCATTAAATGCATGAAATTTGCCAACTCACTGTAACAAACTGTCACGGACACGCACAGGAAAACAGTGATACTAGCTCCTGAAAGTCTAACAGATGACGAACCCACACCCACCACATCAACATCACCAACACGTGCCACTTATTTGTCATGGAGAACGCCAGCCAGGGCTGCATTGGGAGGCACGCTGGATGCAGGGGGCCAATTCCTGATCGCAGTGCCAGCAGACTGGAGTTCTGTTTATCGGGCAGGCCGATGGAGGAGGGAGCGGAGCCTCGGATCTGCTCACCACCACCGATGGCCACCGCTGCTGCTGCTGCTGCTGACTGTGACTGCACCTGAGACCAGTCGAATGACTGGAACCCCACCCACCCCAGAACAGATGGTCTTCAGGTGATGGCAGGGAATAGGTGAAAAGAGAGGAGTGTGCGAGTGGGGAGCTATGGTGAGGTGGGGGGTGGAGATGGGTGAGGCAGTGGGGATGTGGATGGGAGGGTGGTAGGGTGGATAGTTGTGTGTATGTGTGTGTGAAAGAAAGAGACAGAGAGAGACAGACAGACAGACTGAGAGAGACAAAGAGAGTTGTGTGTATGTGTGCACGTGTGTAGCCACATGCATATTTTCCTTCCCACCTTTTCACACCCAAGTTTCCTTTCCACCTCAACACACACACACACATACAAACACATCCCCCCCCCACCCCCCACGCACACACACACACACAATCCCCTCCCATGCACACACACACACACACACCTACACCCACACACCTGACTTATGCCCTCAGGGGGAGGAGAGCTGATACGACCGCGGGAAGGGAAGGCTTTTTCTCGCAGGGTCTGGAAGGGAGTCGCTGACTGGGGCACTGGCTTCAGACCCAAGCGTACTGAGTCAGACAGCTTGCGACCGTGGGGAGGTTTGCGCTCAGGCTCTTCTGAACAAAAGATCCAAAACTTGTCTTAGCAACATGTTGAAGAAAAAGACACCACACACGTGCACACACACAATGTGTGCACGCATGCACACACATGCATGCATGCACGCACACACGCACGCATGCACTTGAGGAAAAAGACACCTCACACAAACACACAAAGTATGGGAACATTCATCTTAGTAATATACTGAAGAAAAGGATATTACTATACTAAAGAAAGGGATATCATTATATTGAAGAAAGGGATATCATTGATGCTTAAACATTCTGTGTTTATAAGTACAGGAAAGGGTTTACCTATGATTGTGATATTGATTTGTACTTTCTTATGTGATGAATGTTCACCTGTTGACTGCTTTTGTTGTTATTGATTTCTTTTTTCGGTATGCTTGTAACTCACATGAATTTATCATGCTTTTTGACATCAAAAAGTGTTCATTTTCATCGTGTTAATGCTTATAAGGCAGAAATAGCAGCAACAACAACTATGATAATAATAGTAATAAAATGGTAATAGTGCCAAATGCTCACACAGCACATATATTTCAAAACAATAACTCGAAAGTAAGGTGATGTGAGCTAGCCTACTCTGTTGACTGGAAAGAGTTTCAGTTATTGTTGTAAAATTATTTTTCTCTCTCTATGGGGATCAAAATCTTAGGCAGTAATGATATGCAGAACATCTCCACCTACAATGGTAACAACAAGAAATAAGCAATGAGAACAAAAAAAGCACCAGTAATTTTTTTTTCAAGATGTGATGTGTGTAATCATGAGAAAATGCACACTAAATGCATAGCATACCTGCATTTGCCATTATACTATGGCATCAAACTGTATCTTCATTAACTTAAGACATGTATTCACAATCGTATCATCATTATTATCTTACAAATATTTACAACTGTGTGCTACATCTCTCTCTCTCTCTCTCTCTCTCTCTCTCTCTCTCTCTCTCTCTCTCTCTCTCTCTCTCTCTCTGATTTTGAGGCAAAGTGCTGTTCCTTCACTCTCCCCTTATCTACAGAATTTCAATCGTTAGTACCTATGCTGCTGTTGTCTGTTTTTCATTTCTCTTATTGTTGTAAGCTAGCCGCTGCTTTCTGCTCCACGCTGTTCAGTCCTCCAGCCTCACACAGACTTTTTCAGTCACAACCCAAAGAGCCAGCAATCCACAGTGAGCTATCAAATGCTAAACCACCATAAGGCCACCAACAAACTGAGTTTGCTGCTGGGTCAATTGGAGGTGCTGCTTCTGAGCCAGCATACGCAGAACACTGCTTACTTAGACCTTCCTGCACACCAACAGTCATGAAGTAGACTGAGACAGACTGAGTCAACAGCACATGCTGCAGTGGTGTCCACTAAAGACTAGCTGTAAAAATATTCTTCAAGTTAAAATCAAAAGGGATGCGAGTGCAATGAAAAACCACCACCTAAGCAAAAGGTCTTTAGCACAATTCATAGATATGCCCCAAAGTAGCACAACAATGCAATCGCTTCAGGAAGTAGCACATAGAGTCAGCCTGTAATAATTCATTGATTTTAAGAACATTTTTTTTATTCACAATCATTATAATAATGTCAGTAAAATGTAAGAAAAAGAATATTTCAAATTGTCATGTACTTGATTTCAGCATAAGAAAACTATCAGCTGTTGTTCATATATATCTTTTTTCTTTTAAATGCATAAAGATTTATCCATGAAGTCAACATAATTCAGTCGCAAATATAAACCGTTCACACACACACACACACACTGAATATTCAATACTAAGAAAACAACACCACATCATTCTTTTTTTATGTAATAGATATAGGAAAGTTAATATATGTTTTAATAAATGACAGGAAGGAAGGAAGGCAATACAAGGATCAAGAAAGGGTTGTATATTCAATGTGGATCATGCTGGAAAATAGCGCATTGGTCCCACAACTTGATAACTTAACAAGAATCTAAACATAAGAGACATCCCTTCTCCTGTGAAAAGTGGATTCTTTAGTGCTGACAGCATTGCCTGCAGTGTCAGCAAACCAGTCCACAGTTGTTGGTTGCTATTCTTTTCTTTTTAAAATCTTTTTCCCTTACGTTTATTATCCAGAGTCTGACAAACCAAAACATCATGTCAGTTAACATTTCTGTGAAGGAACTGACCACTGGTGAGAGTGACCACACGATGATTCCGTAGGAAGATATTAGGATCTTCAATTTTGTATTCAGCATTTTTAATTTATTCTTTTCCCCCAACAGTATTATATCACTAATCAGTGAAATGATGGAATGAGGGAGCTGGATCAGCAGACTATGTGCCTATCTGAATCTTCTTATAAAATTCCAGTGAAAGCTGGCTAAAGGGTACTGAGCTAGGATAAAAAATTAAAAAATCACAGCAATGCTGTCAAATAGATATTATCAATTTTAAAGCACAGACAAGAAATCTGTGAACTGTGAGAAATACTGGTTAACAACTGATCTGTCAGCTGGAAGAAGGAGAGTTGGATTAGCAGATTTATAAGGAATACATCAAGCAGTGTTCATCTCAATCTTCTTTAGTTTCAGTCAAAGCTGGTCATTGGGTACTGGGCTGGAAAACAATCACAACTGTGATGTCCACTGGATACAAAAGCATGGAGAAGAAATCTGTGATGTGTGTGAAAGGGCTGATCAGCAGATAATCATTCTGCTCCATAGCATAAGCTGAAATGTAGGACCGATAGAAAATAATTGTAATTCAGAGAATGATTTGAAGATATTTTATAAACGTTCAAAACAGAAACTTAATATCAATTACACTGAATGACATTACAATTCATTAGATAGCTAGTGGATTTCTTCTTCTTCGTCATCGAACGCTCAGACAGCAACTAAAGTTGTCTGTCATATGAGTGAAATTGCATTGTGCTGCAGTTAAGCACCTGACAAGTCAGGCCCAGCACATCTGACTTCAGCAAGGGAGAAAATTGTTATGTTTAAAGACTTTTTGGAAAAAAAAGGAAGGAGAATAGACCAAGAAGGCAGAAAATAGATGACAAGGTGATGATAAGAAAAGAAACAAAGCAGAAACAATGAAAGGGATAGAAAAGAGGGAATTCCTAGCACAGAATTTCCAGAAGGTGGGGATGCTATTTATACTGACAGACTCCCGGCATCCCCACGGGGAAGCTAGTGGATTTAAGAATTGTTCCTTTCATAATCATTCTAACTATAACTTGTTGTTTGAAAACTGTAATGGTCAATACACACCTGTAAAACTGTCTGTTAAAAATGTACCCTTGAAATAGTTGAACGCATCATAGTTGCTTGATTTATAAACTTATGACTTAATGCAGATTATAAATGAAAAAGAAAAAAAGCAGCTTGTTAAAACAAAAGCAGAGCAGCAAATTAAGAGAGAGATTGTCTTCAGTAGGAAATAAGTTTACAGTGTTGCACTTGTGAACTCAGGATCTTGTTCTTGAAAACATGTACATCAGATAGCATGCAACATGAAAACAAGAGACACCCTGCCCACAATTCATAGAATCTCAGCCACAAACACAGAAAACATGTACCTAGGGGCTCACTAGGTGGAAAAGACAAGGTGTTAGGGGCAGGCGTTTTTCTTCTTCTTTTCTTTTTTTTTTCTTGCAAGAGAGAAGGAACTGAAGAAAGACCAAACTGTATAAAAAAAAATTCAAAACCCAACAAAACAGTTAAAAGGAAAGAGAACAGGCATGGGAAACAATGGGATAAGTTTTGTGTGTGTGTGTGTGTGTGTGTGCGCACGCGCGCGTGTGCACGTGCCTCTGTGTGTGTGTGAGTTGTGTGTGTGTGTGTGTGTGTGTGTGTGGTGTGTGTGTGAGTGTGTGTGAGTGTGGTGTGTTGTTGTGTGTGTGTGTGGGGTGTGTGTTGTGGTGGTGTGTGTGTGTGTGTGTGTGAAAACTGTGAACAAAACTTTTGGTGGAAAAAGGGGACATTTGTCATATTTAAAACAAATCCCTTTAGGAAGAATCAAGCATCTGCACACACAAAATCACTATGATCTAGGAAGTGGAGAGAAGAGCAAGAAAACATTTCACAAGACTGAACACACACAACGGTAACATTCTCTATCTAAAAAATAGAATCATGCCAATACACCATTTTCACATCTAAAACACCTATAAAATGCATGCATCAACTATTTTTCACAGTGTACAAAGTGTCATTTTTGTCTTCTTTTTCTTTCAAATCCACATTTACACTGGTGAAAAAAAAAAGCCGCCATAATTTTTCTTCAACAGAAATCAGCTTGGCCACCTTGAAATTTTACATGGAGATTTTTTTCTAGAGCTGACTTTTGGAGAACCACATGTCACTTCTGCAGAAAATGAAAAACGTTATGTTGTTCCAAAATTATATTTCAGATGTTAAACTGACCAGTAATCAATCAATTGCAGATGGAAAATCAAAAACAGTTTTAAACTGACCATCGAAAGCAATGTTCAGAGTTATGACTGGTATCATCACAACATAGGTATTTGGTCAAACGTCTTCAGTAGAAACTGTCAGAATTCTTGAAAGAAATAACTCACCTTTCTTAAAACCATGGTGGAAAGACAGCACTACACTAACTTGTATCGATTCACATCTAATTCATCTTCGAGCAAACCACATATAAAAAAATTATGGGAAAATATCAAAGCAGTCATGACTCTTCTTCAAACATAGCACATAACTTTTTTCTTTGGTCACACAACAAAAAGTATACATACAGAACAGCAGTAACTTTTTTTTATGTCACATAACAAAAAGTATACAAACAACACATCAATAACTATAAAGCTTCATCATTTCAACAGTATACATGTAAACGGTTTATTAAGCAAAATCAGTGTTTGTGCCTTGATACAGTTTTGTACATGTCTGTGAATGTGAGCACCGGGTACACAGGTCAGTCATACATCCACAAATATACCTGCACACTGTTTCAAGATCACAGACACATTTACCATCAGAAAGTTATCAGACTGAGGAAAGACTCGGCAAGGATTTAACACCAAACTTGTTGAAAACTAAAAGCAAGATTTCAGCTGAAAACGCACTGATCCTCTAGATCATTAAAATCCTTGATCATCCAACAATTAAGCATGTGTGTCACACTTGCAATCTTCCTCTCATACATATGTACACACGCATGCATACATGTGTGCATGCACGCACACACACACACACACACATACCACACCACACCTCACCACACCACACACCCCACTCCACACACACATCCCCTCAAAACACTTCTCCCAAACTGCCAATGCTTCACAAACAACCTCTTGACCATACAACTTACAGAATGAGCATCACACACCACCTCTGTATCCTTTACATCTATCCTCAATGTCATTAAAAGATCAACAACAACAACAAGAAAATCGGACACAAAAGGAAGGAGAGGCACAGCCAGCCAGCCAGCCAGCCAGCTATACAGACAGGCAGGACAGCAGGAAAGCAAAACTGGTCAACAGAATGATGGCATTATAGGTTTTAGACACAAAAGCAACTTTACATTTTTCACAGAGAATATCTTTATCTTAAAAAAGAAAATTTAAAAAGATAGGAAGCTGGCAGTAGGGCAGCAGAAGAAAGCACAGATATTGATTCACAAAAGCTTATTTTAATCACAAAATAAAAATTGTTGCTTGTGCATATTTCATATAATTGTGTGAATACTGTCTTAATATGCTAGGAGGACATTTTCTTGATGCTAATTTGCAATTCTTTTCTGTAAACTTTCTTTTCTTCTGTTTGTCTTTCCTTAAAATAAACATTACTTCTTTTTCTTTAGACAGTACAACAATGAAACCACGACAACAACTAAAACAAACAACAAGTACAACAAAAGAAAAAGAAGGTATGCTATTCATTACAAAACTCAGTTTGCAACAAAACAAACAAAAAGATTCGAACTCAAAAATCTTCACTATCAAGTCGAAACAGTACACACACAACTATGTAAAAACATTCAAAATTTCCTAGTCCCCAAGCACAAAGGTTTCAGATCAAGCCATTGCTTTATAATCTTTCACAAAGATTGACATCCATTAAAACACAATGAAAAAACTCTCTAAATTACTCAAACAAACAAATCAGAGGCACTGGTGGGTTTACTCATTACACACTAACAGGCCAAACCACTCCAATTCAAAAGTGATTCAGGGGAGAAAACTGCACACTCCTAACTTCCTGCAATCACTTACCACGGGCTAAGATAACGATTTCTGTAAGACAAGAAGACAGCGACAGTTAGAACAGAAGTCATTCTTTTTCTGGAGAAATCAAAAGATGATGACATCATAAAAGAAAAGGGTGTATTTTTTTCTGCAAGACAAATGACAGACAATTTATTTTGTCTTTAATTTTTTTTTTGCTCTGAGGTTTGGTAAATCTTTCTAAATTATCAAAGAGAGTTTTGACACAATCATAGAAATTAGTACTCTTGTGATGCATTGCTAACACTAACCTTTAGCAAATGATGTCAAATTGAGCACAGAAGAAGATAAACATTGCTGACAATGATCAACAAAATGATATAAATATAATGGTAAGCAAATGTGCTGCCGCTTCTATATAAAGAAAAAGTAAAAAAGTAAAATGTGTATAAGAAACTAAAAAGTGCTTTGTTACTACAATAACAATAACAAAAATTACCAATAACAAAATGATGAAAAGAAAGATGAAAACCGGGTGCTCATGGTGTTACAACAATATCAATACTTATAAAAATGACAACAGACAACAACAAAACAGCAACAATGACTATATCCTCATTCAGATATTGGTAAATAAACTTCACTAAATTAAACACAAGTCAAGCACCAAACTCTCCCCCCCCCCCTAAAAAAAAAACCCTCTGCTTCCCTTTCTCTGTGTGTGTGTGTGTATGCCTGTGTAGATCAATGTATTTGAAATATTCATGTTTTTCATACATGTATGCGATATGTGTGCTATGTCACATGTGTGATTTAATGTTCTATATTGTAATGTCATGAAAAAACAAATGCTTCCACCTTCTTAGTGAAAGAATTCCTAACATGACTAAGTCCTTCAGATGAGACTGTAAACCAAGGTCCCATGTGTGACTGGTCGCAGTACATCTTGTACACACCTGTTCCACCTTTCAAAAGAGTAGGCAATTCCGTGCCTGTGAGAACAGATGACAAAATGTTAAAACAGCATGCACACTGGTGTCGTGTGTAGACACCAGACCCAATGTCAGAGTGCAGATACCTCAACGGACAGCACAAACAGCTGCAGGAGCAAAAATCTCACCTTCGCTGAACCTCACAACTTTAGCTGAGGAACACACACACAAAACAATAATAATCATGGCTATTGCTGTCTCTTTCACTTTAAGAAAACTGATTTCTATGCCCCTCAGCAGCGCTACTGCTGTGCTATGCTGGCTCCAATAAACGGCCTTTTTCAAGCTTGTCTAATCTGTCACAGAGCTTACTACTACAGAAGCATTTAAACAGTCGCACCCTAAATCTAAACATCTTTCTAAAGCAACCGACGGACTTTTCTTTTCAACCTTGCACTTCAGACAGACTGTTCAAACATGTTCCTGCAGACCTGCCAGTGTGAAAAGGACAAACTGCCACACAAAATGTTTGGAAGATGTCTGCGATAAAGGTCACTGTGTGCCCCAAGGCTTCAATCACATTCACAAAGTACACATGCTTGCGTGCACAACGTGACCTTCAAACTGAGTGTTGATTGGCTGGAAGATGCAAGCGTTAAGTCTGAGACAGAACAGGACCTATTCAAAATGACCGGGTTAAACCTGATGGTACAAGCCGCTTGAGACGTATGTTTAAAATCTATTTGGGATCTATTTCAGCCTGACCGTCTCAGCCTTAGAGTTTAAGAGGCTAGTCTGTCGGCTGCTTAAGAGTGCTTTAACTGTTGCAGAAGCTGAATACATACAAATGAGTGCAAACAAATATCAAACATTCAACCAAACTGAACCCCCTTCTCCCCTCAAAATCAATTAACAGGATGTAGTCTTAGATATACTGCCAGCTCTAAAACAGTTTTCTTCCAGTTAACTTTCAAACTTACACAAACAATTGACTCAGCATGAGACGGAGACCTAGAAATGACATGATTAAACTCCACGGTGATTCAACACAACCGCCCACCACTTACTTTTCACAGTGACAGGAGAGTTAGGAAGGGAGGTCACTGGCAGCACATTGGGGTCCTGCAGGATGCGGGGAGCGGTGCAGACAGGGGCGGTCATCAAGGTGAACTCCATGATGATGTCACACAGCGCGTGGCTGACCGCGCTGGTCAGTCGCTCCTTCAACTGCCGCATGTCCAGTGAGCCTTTCTGCCAGATCCTGAACTGCAGCAGGGCTGTGGGGCCTGTGCACATGTGTAAGTTTAATCAATGAAAACCAACTGTTCTGCCCAAACCAACTTCAATCAATTCAAGTAAGAGGGGTTCCGACCCTGGGATGTGACATAACGAATCTGGGTATGGCTGTGGCAGGAAAACTGAAATGAGCGGCATGGGAACAGTGGAACAGGAACATCACAAAAAATTAGGCAGCCAAAAAAAAAGAAAAAACAAAAACAACAAAATGATAATTTAAAAAAGTTTTTTTGCTTTGTTTGGGCTGTTCTTTTTGAATGTACAAGTGTTCTATATGGTCATTAAAGCAGCCATCATCATCATTAGCCATTACACCCAGCGGTGTGTAGGGCAGCAACAAAGCACTTCCACTCCTGCCTATTCTGGGCCAACCTAGTCACTGATCCCCAAGAGTGCTGCATGGCCTTCATCTCACTTTCTACAGTTCTCCTCCACGTTGCTTTTGGTCTTCCTTTCTTTCTCCTTCCTTCTGGGGTCCAGTGCAATGCTGTTCTTGTGATTGACTGTGGGTCTCTTCGGAGGATGTGCCCAATCCACTTCCACCGTCTTCTGGTGATGATGGTTCCCATGTCTTCTTGCCTGCATCTCCGTAGTAGGTCTTCATTGGAGATCTTCTCTGGCCAAAAGATCCGGAGAATTCTTCGCAGGCATATGGTGTGGAAGGATCGAAGTTTGGTAAGATCCACTTCCGTCATTCTCCAGCACTCAGAACCGTACAGGAGCGTAGACACAACACAGCTCTGGTATAGCTTTAGCTTGGTGTTGGTGCTGTACTGAGTTGATCTCCAGATATTGTTCATCTCCCTAAACACATTCCTGGCCTTGCCCAGTCTCTTGTGGATGTCTTCTTTTGTGCCGCCCTCTGGTTTGATGATGCTGCCAAGGTATGTGAACTTGTCTGTCTGGCGCAGGTCAGTTCCATTCACTTTCACAGGGGCTGGTGTGTTCACATTGAGCGACATTGTCTCTGTTTTCTTGGTGCTAATACGAAGCCCCACTTGCTGTCCGAATGTTTGGAGTCTGCTGGTCTTCTCCTGGATATGTTGGTGTGTGTGGGACAGCAGCGCCAGGTCATCCGCAAAGTCAAGGTCGTCTAGTGTTGAGAACAGGTAAAGCAGCCATACTCATTTCAAAAACAAAGGACTGGGGATGGGGGGGGGGGGGGGGGCGGAAATCATACAAATGAAAACAGAAGAAAAGAACACAAAAAAACAACCAAAAAACACAAAAAGTGGGCCTGACCATAAAACAAAAATCTTAAAAGCACAACAGCAAGACTGAAAATGTTCCCTCCCCAAAACACAGGCACAGGACGAACTGTTCGACTGACAAGTCTGCAGCACCCTACAGTGAAAACAAGATACAACTGTTTCTTCCTGCACACAACTTTCAGTTCATGCAGATTTCTCTGGGAAGAGTGTCACCACTCTTGCACCTTCCTCCTGTCTTTCTTGTTCCCACAACACATCACCCACAGCACACAAATCCAGCATAACTCAGTCAAGGGTCAGTGCTAAAATCAGCGCGACCCTTCCTTTTACCATGTCCAAGTGTGGTCAGTTTTTACTGTAATCAGCACCAGCTGGGATGGAATGGATAGCAGCTGAGAGGAGCTGAAAGTGGGGGAAACTGACTGCTGCACACATCACCCACAGTGCCAGGGCCCAGTGCTAAAATTAGCATGTCCCTTCCTTTTACCAAATCCAGGTGCGGTCAGTTCCCGCTGTAATTAGCACCAGCTGGGCTGGGATGGGATGGACAGCAGCTGAGAGGAGCTGAAAGTGGAGGAAACTGACACAACACATCACCCACAGTGCCAGGGCCCAGTGCTAAAATTAGCATGCCCCTTCCTTTTACCAAATCCAGGTGTGGTCAGTTCCTGCTGTAATCAGCACCAGCTGGGCTGGGCTGGGATGGGATGGAGAGCAGCTGAGAGCTGCTGAAAGTGGGGGTGAGGGTGGGGAACTGACGGCTGTGTTGCACTCACCTGGTCCTGTGGAGCTGGCGTTGGGATCCAGCACGGTGGTGTCCACCATGTCCCTGAACTCCTCGATGGAGGGCAGGTTGGCGGCGGCTTGACGGCAGGGGGCGGGGCAGCCCAGCAGGTGCACAGGGTGGCCGCGCCCGTCCACCAGACTACACACCACACACGCCAGACCTGCACACACACACACACATTATTAGACATTATTAGATTTAACACATTATTTATTACACGCTATTAGTTTACCATAGATTAGGTTTTTTATTCTATGTCTGCATATACATTATCTTTTTTTTTCTCGCTTTTTTTTCTTTCTTTAGATAGATGGCTTGATGAAAAAAAGCAAATGCACTGCTTTTTCAATGTACCATCTGAAAATAAAAGTTTGACTTTGACTTTGACTTTGACTTTGACACACACACACATTGTATGATTACAGGATACTGGTGACATTTGTAACGCTCCATCACATCATGAGTCACTTTGCACCAGGGGTAAATTTTTAGTTATTGGCATGATAATAATCTGCAAAAAAAAGGCTATTCAATACAGAAACCAAACTGAAAAATCGGTCAATTCTATGAAAAGATATTACAAATTGAAATGATAGATTGCGGAAAGTGACAAAATGAGAAATTGACATGTTTAACATCTTAATTTAGGTGGTCAGAATGAGGACTTGAGTATTTTTAAACACGTTTTAAAGCAAAAGGAAACAAACTTACGCCTTGATATTTCAGTGCAAGGCAGAATAATGGCTTTAGTTTTATAATCAATCAAAATTTAAAAATGGACAACCTGCCTTAAATGGCTCCTGGCGGAAAAGTTGGTGAGGTGCAGAGCAACTCATTTTGTGGTGGAGAGTCACATTTTCACTGTTGATGTTACAGCTGCAATATGTGTAGGGGAAAACTGGTTTGCTGCAGTATGTGTAAGGGAAAACTAGTTTTCTATGTGTAAGGAAAACTGGCTTGCTATGTGTAGGGGAAAACTGGCTTGCTATGTGTAGGGGAAAACTGGTTTGCTATGTGCAGGGAAAAGCTGGTTTGCTATGTGTAGGGAAAACTGGTTTGCTATGTGTAAGGAAAGCTGGTTTGCTATGTGTAAGGAAAGCTGTGTAAGGAAAGCTGGTTTGCTATGTGTAGGGGAAAACTGGTTTGCTATGTGTACGGAAAACTGGTTTGCTATGTGTAGGTGAAAACTGGTTTGCTGCAGTATGTGTAGGGGAAAACTGGTTTGCTGTGTGTAGGGGAAAACTGGTTTGCTATGTATAGGGGAAAACTGGTTTGCTATGTATAGGGGAAAACTGGTTTGCTATGTGTACGGAAAACTGGTTTGCTATGTATAGGGGGAAACTGGTTTGCTATGTGCAGGGGAAAACTGGTTTACTATGTGTAAGGAAAACTGGTTTTCTATGTGTAGGGAAAGCTGGTTTGCTATGTGTAAGGGAAACTGGTTTCCTACAAAATGTGTTGGGGAAACTGTATTGCTATGTGCAGGAAGAACTGGTTTGCTGCAGTATGTGTAGGGGAAAACTGGTTTGCTGCTGTATGTGTAGAGGAAAACTGGTTTGCTGCTGTATGTGTAGGGGAAAACTGGTTTGCTGCAGTATGTGTAGGGGAAAACTGGTTTGCTGCTGTATGTGTAGAGGAAAACTGGTTTGCTGCTGTATGTGTAGGGGAAAACTGGTTTGCTGCAGTATGTGTAGGGGAAAACTGGTTTGCTGCTGTATGTGTAGGGGAAAACTGGTTTGCTGCAGTATGTGTAGGGAAAAACTGGTTTGCTGCAGTATGTGTAGGGGAAACTGGTTTGCTATGTGTAGGGGAAAACTGGTTTGCTGCAAGATGTGTAGGGAAAAACTGGTTTGCTGCAGTATGTGTAGGGGAAACTGGTTTGCTATGTGTAGGGGAAAACTGGTTTGCTGCAGTTTGTGTAGGGGAAACTGGTTTGCTGCAGTATGTGTAAGGGAAAACTAGTTTGCTGCAGTATGTGTAGGGGAAAACTAGTTTGCTGCAGTTTGTGTAGGGGAAACTGGTTTGCTATGTGTAGGGGAAAACTGGTTTGCTGCAAGATGTGTAGGGAAAAACTGGTTTGCTGCAGTATGTGTAGGGGAAACTAGTTTGCTATGTGTAGGGGAAAACTGGTTTGCTGCAGTTTGTGTAGGGGAAACTGGTTTGCTGCAGTATGTGTAAGGGAAAACTAGTTTGCTGCAGTATGTGTAGGGGAAAACTAGTTTGCTGCAGTTTGTGTAGGGGGAAAACTGGTTTGCTGCAGTATGTGTAGGGGAAAACTGGTTTGCTGCAGTATGTGTTGGGGGAACAAGTTTGATTATGCTATTTTTTCATGGCCATATAGAATGTACCGGTGAGATTTTTACTCAAGTTGTTATGGTTGTCACTGTTGTTGTTAGTGTTGTTTGAGTTGTAGCTGTAGCTATTGCCAAATTCATCATGGCCTATATTTGTGTCAACACCTTTTTTTTAAAAAAGGCATGCAGAAACACATATGCACATACATACACACACATGCAACACATACACACACACACATACACGCACACAAGCAAGACACACACACACACTCACTTCCATATTTGCATGTACATGTGCACACACATGCCCACTAATGGATGCATTCATTAAAGGAATCAATAGGAACTGTACGAACTAGCAATGATGACACCCTACCACAGCATACTTGTCCAAAAACCTGGGGAATAAACTGTGGGAACAAGCAGTCTTGTCCAGGCAACCTTCAATTTAGAAGTACCAGCACAGCATCAGGCGTCAAGCATGTCAGGCAATGTGAAAAGAGGAGGACTACGAGAAAAACAGTATGGTCAGCTCACCTTTGCGGCCTCCAGCCTGAGGGCTGAGGTACAGGTAGACATCTTCACCTGGCACAGGCTTCCAGTGGCCGCCCACATACTCAGTGCCTCCCACATAATCCTGCAGCATAGCAATAATAATGATGATAATACTGTATGGTATTTATACAGCACTGACTCTTGTAAATCAAACAAACTGAAGCACTTGCATTCAAATTATCTACACACATGCAGCTGTCCACAAAATATTAGAATTAACATATATCAAATTTATGCTCACACACATGCATTCACACTATCACACACATGCATTTGTGCACACACAACATGTTTAGGTAGGGTGGTGGAGATGAAGGTGGCTGTTGAAACGTAAGAAAAAACGTGGGGGGGAAGACATCAGGTAGGAAATAAGTGCGTTTTGAGGCTAGATTTTAAAGTGTCAAATGTAGGCTTTAAGTGAAGAAAGAGAGGAAGGTCATTCCAGGTAGATGGACCAGAAACAGAGAAAGAGCATTGGCCAACAGTGGTTTGTTTGAATCTGGGTGTTCAGAAGCGCAAAGTATCTGCGGCTGAACAAAGGGAACAAGATGGAGAGTACAGATGAAGTCAGTTACAGAGGTAAGAGGAAGCAGATTTGTGGAGACATTTGAAACAGAGGGTACTGATCTTATACTTCAGTCTTTATGAGACAGGCAGCCAGTGAAGAGATCGCAAAAGAGGAGTGATGTGTTCAACTCTGTAAATAGCCAGCACATTATTCTCATTTCTAGAAAACTGTTTGATAAGAACTGACCTGTAATCATACCTATGGGGTTAAAATTGCCAACAAGTAAACTGTGAGGTTCTGGGTTCAATTCCCAGCCTCGCCCTTCCTTCCCAGTTGGATAAAAAAAAAATCAAACTAAATGTCAAAGTCCTTCAGATGAGACTATAAACCGAGGCCCCATGTGTGAACACATGCAGAACATCTTGCACACTCGTTAAAAACTTTCAGAAGAGTAGGCCATTAAGCACGGGTAGGAATGGATGACAAAAACCCTGCATGTACACAGGTGTCATGTTTAGACGCCATCCCCAAAGTCAGAATGCAGCTACCTACATGGTGGGGAAAAACGGTAGCATGTGCAAAAATGTCACCACAGGTGGACCTCGGTTCACTAACTGAAGAACTCTAAAACAAAACACACCAAAAAACCCTATCAGGTCAATAAGGCCAGCACTTTCATTGCTGGTGCCTCATTCTTGTTATCTTAAACAGGCCTACAGCTTCTGATCCCAGGGATCAGACTAAATCAGGTCTGCGTGGCAAGCGCATGCAGGGCTTATCTAAATAAGGAAAAGAAGCAGAGCCCCTGCTCACTGCTGTCAGTTATGTGACATCAGCTCTGCCACTGTTCATATCTTATTTTCTTAACAAATGCAGAGAGTTAATTTTTGTATGTGAAAATTTGTAATACAGTGAAGTTAATGTTTGTGGTTTTATTCTGTGACAAATATGCGCCTTGAGCTTTCCTATCAGTGCAAACAATCTGTGATTATTTCACAGATGATGGTCCACATTGCTTCCTCCACCATATCAAATCAAGTGATGGCAGACATGTGGAAGTGCAGCAGATCGTTCTTCTGACTTTAAACCTCTGTTGCCCCTCCACTCTCCCCAAAAGTCCTTCAGATGAGACTATAAACTGATGTCCCATGTACGAACGCACGCAGAACATCTTGTGCACATGTTAAAACCCATTCTGCTTTTCGGAAGAGTAGGCCATTGTGTGCCGGTGGGAATGGATGACAAAATTTACAAAACTGCATACACACGGGGACTGGATGAAAAAAGTACGAGTGATTATTCCAATATCCTCAAAATAAAAGATTAAAATAAAATAAAATAAATGAATTAATATTAACAACAGAGAAGATATTCAAACCCGATGCTTTCAGACCTGTGTGAAATAGCTTGTCATGCCATGCACTTGTGCATGTTTTCAAACACAACAAAGGCACAATCATATTCATTTACACACATACTCAGACACACACACACTCTCTCACAACACCCACAGACAGACAGACAGACACACACACACCCACACAACTCTTCAATAACCACACACACAGACACACATTCCACTTCAAGTAAACAAACACTAAAACAAAGCCCACCCACAAACAAAGCACCCCCCCCCCAAAAAAAACAAAAAACACCATCCTCCTCCCCACTCCCCCCTACATGGAAATGGAAGTCTGGCGACTCGTCGTGGTAGCAAGGCGTGTGGAGGAAGAGCAGGAGGTTCTGTCTCAGGTAGTAGACCAGGGCCACCAGGTAAATCATGGCGTGGCTGGGGAAGGTCAGGCGCAGCGTCTCTGTCGCCTTCTCCTCCGGGGTCTGGATGAACTGAAAACATGACATGACAGTGTTCGGTACAGCGGGGTGCCGTGGTGTGAACAGAAAACACAGGCAATGTTGCGGGCTTCAGAAACAATGATGTAATTTCAGGGGTTATTTTTGGTTGGGTTTCTTCTTGTTTTTTGTTTGTTTTAGGTTGTTGTTGGTTTTTTTTGGGGGAAGGTGTTTATCCTCAGCTAGAGCTCTGAGATTCACCAGTGGCGAGATCATTGCACATGCAATGACTTTGACACACCATTAAGGCAGCCGCATTCCGACTTTGGGATGGTGTCTATAAACACAACACCTGTGTGCGTGCATTTTTAAAATGTCATCCGTTCCTACCAGCACAAAATGGCCTACTCTTCCCAATGGCAGAACTGGTTTTTAACATGTCCGTAAACAGTTCCTCAGTTTATAGTCTTATCCAAAGGACTTTTTGGGGTTTGGGGGAGTGGAGTCAGTTCTAATACTAACTCCAGGGTAAAATGCCCTAACATAGGCCCCTCTGTGGTAGTTTGATCCCGAGCCATCAGATCACAAGCGCAACACTCTAACCACTAGGCTATTTTGCCCCCTGTACTCACATTGAAGACCTAATTATTCCTCATGGAACAGGAAAGCTATGGCCTGTGGTATGTGTAACGTGAACATTCCCTGTATGACACATCTGTGTGTCAGTAAAGGTCCAAATAAAGACCCCACATGCTGGGGCATTACACTTCCACCCAAGAAGACCAAGGGAAACACACACACACACAAACACACACACACATCAACACCTAGGAAAAACCCAGACCCATACCTGAACATCCTCCTGCCTCAGTTTGCACTGAGGGTTGCGGGCCAGCATGACACAGATTACGTCCAGCACCGTGTCGTCCAGTCGGTTCTGCAGCATCTTCATCAGGTCCTCACGAATCTCCGTCGCTGCACAGCACCAAGACAAGAGACTTCAGGGTCAACAGGACAGCAGAAAACCTTCACAGAAGATCCCCCTTCTAGCAAGTGTTTTGGCCCTTTACTTCTGACACACATGGGAGCAGGGGAGGGAGGCTGGGCCATATTCAGATCATGAACTCTAGAACCCCTCCTGCTGCTGCCCTTTTCCCCCTACTAGCCCTGGTAAGGGCAAGCCCTGCATTCAAACCCATGACCTCAGAGTTTTTGGCATCTCAAAGCCTTTAACACTATTCCTACATTGAGGGAGAGAACCCCTCTCTTCCAGTACATGTGCACTGTGCGCATTTGTATGCTACTGTAACCCAATCCTTTGGATGAGACTATAAACTGAGGCCCTGTGTGCAAACGCACGCAGAACATCTTGCGCACATGTTAAATCCTGTTCCGCTTTTCATAAGAGTAGGCCACTGTGTGCTGGTGGGAACAGATGACAGAATTTACAAAACCACATACACATGGGGACTTGATGTAAAAAAGCACATAAGTGCTTATTCCATTTTTATCCTCAATATAAAAGAATTTTTTTTAAATAACAAAAAGTAGTGGGTGATACGGAGAGAAGGGCTAGAAGATAGTTGGTAACCCTATAGCGGGTTACCTGTAGAGAAAAGGTTCAGTGTGATGTCTTAACCACAGCGCTACGGAGATGCCTGCTGTCAGTGTGGAATTTTAAGCTCAACGAAGTTTCTTCTTTCTTCACCAGAGATCACTCCCGATCATACGATCAGTTTTCATTTCACGCTGAATGAAATCAACACACTTCCATTCATAGCAGCAAACATACAACCATGCACGACGACAACAACAACGACGATGACGATGATGACCACTGCCCGGTCAATCCCAGCACTCACTTGGCTCTGCGATGCCGTGCACTGTCAGCTCCACCATGTCCTCTATGCGGGACGACGCTCGGCTAAACCCCGAAGCCAGCGAAGTTGTGTCCCCTTCTGAGCGTGTCTGCAATCGAGCCTTTATCTATGTGCACGGGATGATAAACAATGCACAGTTTTAGTTACATGTCAAGCACGTGCTGGTTATTTAGTTATTATTCATATGTAAGGTAGTAAACAATGCTAAGTTTTAATAGCTAGTCAAATATGTGCTGGTTATTTAGCCTTTATCTATGTGTGCATAATAATGATAATAATAACAATATATGGAATTTATAAAACTCTGTATCTTATGAAAACAAATCAAAAAGCTTATATGCTTATGTCTTTGTCAAATGTGCTGTTGTTTCTTATTAAGCTTTTATTTATGTGTATGGGATGATAAACAATGCAAAGTTCTAGTTCTTTATCAAACATATGCTGGTTATTTGAGTTCTACAAAACTATACAGTAAGAGGAAAAAAGAATAAACTGAAACATTAGTCTTCTTCATAGAATCTTCACTGATTTTGTCAAAATGTAAATGTATCTCTTAAGAGTTAATTTGTTTGTTGTTGGGTTTTTTTAATAAGCAACTTTTATAGCTACACAGGTACACACAAAGAATTACACAAAAACAAAAGACAGATCATAACGAATCAAGCCAAAAAAATAAATTAGACAAAACTCAATCCCTCACATATGCACTAAAGGTTTAAAAAAATATTTTAAAGGATATAGTAGTGATAAATAGATTTTTTTTTAAAGCAACATGTATCAGATGTCATTCCCCTTCTCACCCTCTCCTTCCCACTCCCTATCTCACACCCATTTACATACTTCCATTCCCATCTCCAAACAAACAACATGAATGCAACAATAGGCACAAACTTATCAGATTAATAAGGGTTTTTTGATAAGCAAATCCATGCATCAATCTATATCAAAGCACAATGAATTACTTCTTTTCAAAGTCTTTGTTTTTTTAGTTTAAAATTTCTTCTCTGTTTCCTTGATACAGTTAGCTGTACAAGGTGACTGCACAGAGTGAGTGTCCTTATCACTACATCTCTTCTTACTACATCTTTATTGCTGTCATCATCATCATCATCATTAGATTTTACAGATTTTTCTTATGTACAAGGTGTAGGTACAGAGTGAGTGTCCTTATCACTCACTTCTCCTCTTGTTACTAGATCATTATTACTGTTATCATTGTTGCTGTTATCATCATCATCATCAATTTTAATAGACTATTCTTATATACAAGGTGTAAACAGAATGAGAGCTATTATCAATATTGTTTTCATTACTATATAACAACTGCTGTCATCACCATCATCTGGCTGGACTATTCTTACAGTTGCTATTGCTGATGTTATTACTGTTGCATTTTTATTGTTTCTACTGTTGTAACGGATGTTACTGTGTTTATCATCAACATGGGGATGGAATAGCCCTGTGGTTAGAGGGTTGCACTTGTGATCGGTCAACCAAGGATTGAGCCACCAGTATGGTGCCTGTTTTAGGGAATTTTACCCTAGCGTTAACATCAGTACTAGCTCCACTCCCCCAAAAGTCCTTCGAATGAGACCATAAACCATAGCCCCGTGTGTGAACCCATGCAGAACATCTTGAGCCCCATACGATAAATCTCACCAGTGGTGAACCCCAGAGCTCTAGTTGAGGAACAAACCAACAAACTCATCAACACACTGTGTCACCATGTCATCCACCGTGACTTACTTCAACATCCATGCGTGATTCTGCTCTCAGTGCAAGGGAAGTCAGGGACACCTCTGCACAAGGAGGAACAGAAGAGACTGATTTAACCAGTAAATCAACCTGACTCATACACGCACACACAAGCAAACACAGCCACAACCACACACACACGTATAACTGCAACATACACAAACATACACACACATGCATACACACAGACACACACACAACAAACAGGTGTACAATACTTACACAAAGATACACCTACCCCTCCCCCTCCCCACACACAAACAGGTTTACAATACACACACACATGCATACACGTGTGTGCGCGTTCACGTGCACACACACACACACACACACACACGTATCAAGGGCTAGATGTAAAAATGTCTTGTACTTATTCTATTACCCTCAGAAAAAAAATTTCGTTATCATATCGCTTTGGGTGAAGAGACATTGAATCAAAGAAAACACACACACACACACACAAAGAGCAAGATCACCACTCTGAAAGTTTTAAAGAAAGAAAAAGAGACAACGGCGGGGAGTGGATCAGGGATTAAACTGACCAGACATGGATGTCTCCAGGTCAGCCTGCACATCCATGGGTTCGTTCAGACTGGTGGACGTCAGCTCTTTCAGCCTGATGTGAACACACCACCACAACTGCTTCAGGACTGTGTCATTTTCACATGCATGCATATTTAGCTATGCAGACTTATTTGTGATAATAAACCATCCCCATGACCAAGAATTTTGATTTTAAAAAAGTATATGAATGAGATTGATAAATCTCTCATGAAATTTAACAAATCTTTCATGAAATTGCCATTAGATTCCTTCAATCCTTTTTTTTTTCTATTTCAAGCTCTCCTCCAATTTTATTTTTTATCCCATCCTTCCCATTTTAACATTTGTATACCGACCATATCTTGCTCTCACACACACACACAAAAACCTCCCAACCCCCACCCCAACCCGCACACCCCCACCCACCAACACATCACCCATCCAAACCTCCCTCCCAACACCACCACCACCACCACCACTCCTTACTTGATATAGAAGACGTTATCAGACAGCTTGGTCTCTTTGATGACAAACATGTTCTTGCGGTTGCCCACGGAGAACTTGTTGAGGACGCTGCGCAAGCTGAGGAGGCCTCGGCTCATGCCCTGCCGCTGGCTGCCGGTCTTGAGGCGGGGGTGGAGGAAGAAGAGCTTCTTCCACATGCAGTCACAGGCAAAGCAGCCCGGCTCCAGGTCCAGGGCAGCAGCCAGGTATCCCTGGCTTGGCATCTCCTCACTCTCGTCTTCCTCGTCACCCTCAAAGGCTGGCGTGGAGAAAAAACGGACGGGAGGAAAGTTCAGTTAGCAAGCCTGAGATGAATCGGTGTCCAACGTCGTCAACCAGGTTCAGAAGAAGGAATACAGCCATGGGCAAAAAAGTTTATTTTTTCAAAAGAACTGTGAAAAGAAAAAAATGAATAAACATAATTTGGGGCATCTCAAGCCGCATCCCCTTTTAAGTATGTTTCATCCACACATGCGAAATGCAGCTGCCTTCATAGTGGGCAAAACCAGTTATATACACAAAATCTCACCATTGGTGAACATCATAGCTCTAGCCAAGAAATGAAAAAAAGAATCTTGTAAAATAGGTTTTAACCACTATCCTAAAAAGACACCTCTTGTTAGTAAGAAAATTGGATGCCCAATCCAATCCAATCATATTGTTCATAGCCCTGCCAACTACAGTGACCATAAGATTTAAATTTTAGATTAAAACAGTGCAACTAATATACAGCGCTCTAGCCGAGGAACAAAAAATAAATAACATGATACAAAAATGGAGGCCTTACAAACACCATCTGAAACAACTGTTGACAGCTTCACTCCAGCTGGATGGAAGAGTTCTAACATGAAAGCCAGCATGCAGAGGCAGTGACCTTCATGGACCTGTGGCCAATGTCCCTTTGAACACTGATCATTCCCACATGTTGATATACATAACAACAGTCATAATTTTCCTAACCTGCAGAAATGCTGGTGTGGCTCTAGGTATGAGCTTGTGATTTCAATCTCAAAATCGAGCAAGAAAACGGTAATATAGAATAAATACTAAAGCAGTAAAAAATATATAAAAATAGAAAGAAATAAACTTTAAAACGAATAATATTCATAACACACTTACAAAGTTGTCTTCATAACTGAGGTGTATTTCACTGCTGAAGATAAAACCTAGCACAATGACTTTAATTAAACTAGCCATACTGCAGGGGAGAGAAAACTCTGTGGACTGCTATAGTTATCCACGTTTAGACTTGAATGCCTGTCCCCCACTCCCACCCCCCAACAACAACAAATTCAGAGCTGACCATCTTGCATGGTCCTGAAGCCGGTGGGTCGTTTGTCCGTCCAGCAGACGTCTTCATCAGCCTCAGGCTCCAGCAGTCTGTTGCACATGCGTGTCTCCACCAGTTCATTCAGCAACAGTTGCTGCAACACACATTGGGTATTTTTATGTTAAGGCGGTTTTTATTTTGGTGGTGATGTGGCAAATATAGTTTGCTTGTGTATTTTGGAGACAAATCTGTCAACAGTTCTCTAAGGTAAAGTTGTGGGCAGAGGGAAAAGAGGCATACCACCAACATTCTACAAGGCCTACATCACCAAGATCAGTGGTCTGGGAGGGATGCAGGAGACTGTAAAACTCTGCAGAGAGAAATGGCGAACCCTGGAGGAATTGCATGGAGCTCCTACCGACAACAGTAGCAATGGAGACAGTTGAGTTGAGTTGTGAGTATGTGGGACAAGGGGTGGTGGAGAAACGAACAGGTGCCTGCACTGTTTGTATGGAAAAATAAATTATTATTCCTCTTCATTGGATGCTCAGACAGCAACTACTGCTCAGACAGCAGCTACTGTGTCTGCTAAGCAAAAGTTGTTTGTGCTGCTGCACATCTGACTTTGGCATGGGAGAGAATTGTTATCTTTTAGGTCTTTCTGGGGTAAAAAAAAAAAGGTAGGAAAAGAAGCAAAAAACAAAAAAAAGGGGGCGGGGGGAAAGAAAAGGAACAAAGCAGAAACAAAGACAGGAATAGGAAAGAGGGAATTCCTAGGACAGAATTTCAAGAAGCTGGGGATGCTATTTATACTGACAGGCCCATGATATCCCTGCGGGGGAAGAAAAGTAAATAAAGAAGAAGAGTGTGAATGAGTGAGTAATCGCGTATGTGCATGTGTGCGCATGCAATTCTATGCCTGTGTATGTGTGTGTGTGTGTTATACACCGTTTTGCATAAGTGAGGCAATGATGGACCCACCTTGTTGACCTTACAGCAGATGTCCTGAATGCTGTTGTGGGTCCGGGACACCAGCTCCTGCTCTGCCCTCTGCACACTGCCCTCCTGGTCTGTCGCCCTGCACACACCACACCACGCTTCCTCAGCTGTTCTGCTTCACTGTCCATAGCCACTGTCAGGGGGAGGGGTAGCCTAGTGGTAAGGCTGTTGTACTTGTGATGTGACAGTTGCTGAGAGTACAGGTTCAAGCCTCCACTGATTCTTCCCTGGAGTTCAATACTGACTACTTTGATTTAAAGAGAAAACAAATGGAATGATATAATGAACTGGCCAAATCTTGCCTACTCTTCTATTTAAAAAATGCGTGAAAGATAATCTCTGTGTGTTTATATGCTGGACCTCACTTTATAATCTCGTCCAAAGGATAATAAACAATCACACACACACACACACACACACACACACACACACACACACACACACACACACACACACTCTTCTCTCTTTCTCTCTCACACACACACAAACACACCCATACACACACACACACACACACTCTCTCTTCTCTCTTTCTCTCTCTCACACACACAAAAACACACCCCATACACACACACACTCTCTCTCTTCTCTCTTTCTCTCTCTCACACACACACAAACACACTCCATACACACACACACACTTTCTCTTCTCTCTTTCTCTCTCTCACACACACACACACAAACACACCCCACACACACACTGTAGAACCCACCTGGTATGAAAGAAGAGTTCCACACAGTCACTGTGGATGGTCAGGATCAGCCAGAAGTCAGGTAGCTGAGGGTGACCCAGCCCTGCGTCGCTAATGGACGCCGTGTCGTCCATGTTTTCATCACTCACGTCACCGTCAAACCCCGCTGAAAACACTTTAACCATGAAATCGTTCATCATACTGTGACTGAAGTTTGGTAACAATTGCTTCAGAATATAGTACAGTATGTTGTCAAGTTTGATATGTAAAAAAAGGTTGGTGCAAATTCGTTTTTTGTTTCCCACAACAGGATGGATTACTGGCTTTTTTTGACAGATGTTCTGACCTGCTCTGTAAGGGAAAATCAGTTTGCCATCTTTCTCAAGAAAGCAAAATATGTGTCTCTGCATATCCTTGTATGTATGCATTCTCACGCATCACCCAGCACGTGTGTGAATGCCAGAGCATATCATCATTGTCATAGAATTTATGATTAACTCATCCCTGAAGTCAGAATGCGGCTACATTTATGGCTGGTAAAAATGGTCACATACACAAAATCTCACCATTGGCAAATCTGGGCACTTTAGCTGAGGCATGTGGAAAAAAAAAAATTTTTAATGCCTAACTCTACTTGCAGCACTTTTCTGAAGAGGAAAAAAACCCAAACCTGTCTTTATTCACAAAAATTACACTGACCTTGTCCAAAATGTTTACTATCAGGAGGTATTGTAGCACTTTCGGGATACTTGAATAGAAAAAAGGGATAATATTACTGCACTTGGCACACCTTCTCATTCAAAATCGATAAATAAATTTAAAAAGTTTTAAAATTCACTCCCAACCAAACTGTGCCAAACTTCAACAACAACAACACCATACACTCATACAACTCCACACTCATTCACACACACACACACACACACACCCACTCACCATCGCTGGTGCCGCTGCCCCGGGAGGACCCTATGGACGGGGTCTGGGGCAGGGTGGACGCCCGGCTCTGAGGCGTGCCCTGACCCGAGGGGGCAGAGAAGTGACGACTGCGATGTCCAAACACCGAGGACGGGCTGGCCTTGATGGTTGACAGGGACCCTGAGAACAGCCAGAAGTGGATCACGGTTGCTCACTGCGTGCTTCAAACATGCAGCATAAAACCCACAAAGTAGTAAACATGCATACATGCGTGCGTGCACCCACACGCCGGTGTGCACACACACACACACAAGATAGTGTATTGTGGTATTTTTCTGTGATAAATGTTTTTTTTCTGTTTACTGTTTTTGTACAATGGGTGGCTAGTAACCCTTGTGAATTTTTTCCATTTGTTTCTCTATTTGCGAGATAATGAAAAACTTTAATAAAATTGAATTGAGCTGATTAATTAACTTGCAGACAGATGCTCCAGCTGAGTGGTTAAGACTGTTTGACTTAATTTATTATTATTTTTATCATCATCATTATTATCATTATTATTATTATTATTACTGATCCAGTCAGACCATCAAGTCATGGGTTCAAATTTCAGCAGCAGTCCCCCAATAATTCCAAACAGAGTTAAGGGAGAAGTAAATGATAATGATTATGATCCTCTAGATGAGTATGGGAGCAGAAGCTGGGAGTTGGAAGTCAGATGAATTTCCAGGCTGAAAATGGTTACTTCCAGAATTTAGCATTAACAGCATTACTCAGTCACTGCAAATTTCTTTGAGTGAAATTTGGGCTTGTCTCTCCTGGAAACGTGCATTTACAACAATGTGATGCCATCCTTTCTCTGGCTTATATTTCCTGTCTGCATGTATTTCTCATATAACATTGGCTACAATTTTGCCCTGGAAAACTGAGAAAGAGACAGACAGACAGACAAAGAGAAACAAATAAACCAACGACAGACAAGCAACAATCTGACAAACAGACACCCCTTTTCATCCTTTCCTCCACAGCTGCTGACAACACACACTGACCTGACTGAACTTCAGGCGAGGCAGTGGACACCGAGGGAGCGGAGGTCACAGGTCCCTGCAGTTCCGCAGAACTGAACGATTTCCGCAGTGAAGCGTCCCCCACCTCCCCCTCCCCTTCTGCACTCCCGATTGCTGGCATCTGCTTCAGTCTGCACACATGAGGGGAAAACTCAGAAAGTATGGGAGACAAAAATAAAATCACTGTGACGTAGGACTGAACGACTCTGGGTGTGGTGTGATTGTGGTGGTGAGGTGGGAATGGGCAGTGTGGGAACAGCTGTGTAATCATGTCAAAGAAGACAAGATGGAAAAAAGTATAAAAACACACCACACACACGTTTAAAGGTATATTGCCCACACACACACACAAATTCAAGGGCAAGTAAGCGTGTGCACACCCACACACGCGCGTGCACACACACATGCACGCACGCACTTACACATTCCCACTCCCACAAGCCCATGCTCCAACTCCTACATCCATAAGCCCGTGCTCACGGAGTGTGTGTGTGTGCGTGTGTGTGTGTGTGTGTGTGTGTGTGTGTGTGTGTGTGTGTGTGTGTGAGTGTGTGTGTTTGTGTGAGTGTGTGTGAGTGTGAGTGTGAGTGAGTGTGTGTGTGTGTGTGTGTGTGTGTGTGGTGTGTGTTTAAAATTGTGTTGAGCAAATAACAGCGTAAGTGGGTGAACCTATGGTTATATATGTATGTGTGTATTTATGTGTGGATTGTGTTGGATATTGAAACATGATCTGCTGTAATGTTTTTTTAGTAGTAGTTTCATCGGATTATCATCGTCATCATTGATGTTTCTGGCAGTAGTAATTATCATTGTTTGTTGATATTGTCATAGTCATCATCATCGTAGTCACCATCATCATTTTTATCATTATAATTTCCTTTTTAATAAGGTTTACTATTTTTGTTTGTTTGTGCGGGGTTTTTTCTTCTCTTAGATAAATGGCTTGATGAAAAAAAAGCAAATGTTTTGCTTATTCAATGTACCATCTGGAAATAAATGTTTGACTTTGACTTTGACTTTGACACACACACGACTACCACACAAACCTCATTTCCTCCGGCACCACGCCGCCTTTAGAAAACTTGGCATCAGAACAACTCCGAGGCCGGTTCTCGTCCCCGCTGCCCCCACCCCCTCCACTGCTCGACGACTCTTGCCCCAGCACCATAGCAACAGGAGGCTCGGGACCAGCCGTTGCCAGGGGCGACAAGCTGGGCAGGATGCTGGGAAGGCTGTGGCTGCGCTCCTCGATGGCGGGAAAGAGTTTGCTCCCATCCACGGCTTTGGGGCTCGGCACCTTGGCGCCCTCGTGACTGAGCTCCACCAGGGCGGTCTGCAGCGCCTTGGCGTGGAGGATGTTGTTGGCGTGGGCGCGGTCCACCGTCAGGATGTAGAACTCCTTCACCTTGGTCAGCCGGTACCCGGGGTGGGACAGGCGCTCAAACTCCTGCACAGGACAACGCCGCCGCCAGTGGAAAACATCAGTCAGGAGAGGCGGGATCAATACTCCAATATTTATATATACACATACATACAAGACACTGTAACTAAGTGGCTGAGACCTTTGGAGTTCAGTCCCACGGGTCTATGAAGTTGTGGGTTTGAATCTTGGTGGGGACTGGTGAATTACAGGAGGGGATTTTTTTTACCATCTCCCAGGTCAACGTCAAGTGCAGACCTGCCAGTGCCTTGGTTCTCTTTGTGTATATACACATGCAGAGGATCAAATATGCACGTTAAAGATCCCGTAATTCATGTCAGCATTTGGTGGGTTACAGAAACACGAACATACCAAGCATACGTCCCTGAAGTTGGAATGCAGCTACCTTCATGGTGGGCAAAAACAGTGGCATGTGCAAAATCTCACCATTAGTGCACCTTGGGGCTCAAGCCAAGGAACGAATAGATATACATAGAGAAGATGGCCAGCTTTTGTTTTATTTTGTAGCATTTATAGTCATGGTAGACTCCACTATGGGAAATCCACACTGCTGTCCCTGAGGATAGTATGTCTCTCTCTCTCTCTCATTCACACACACACACACACATACACAACACATGTATACACATGCACGCACGCACACACACACCCCTCCCTTCACACACACCCTAGACACACACACCACCCCTACATCCCTCAACCTCCTCATTCCCAGCCCCTTACCAAACAAACCGATACTGCACGACCCACCTCCACAAAGGGCTTCATGCTGCGTTCAGAGCCGTAGACAAACTGCAGGATGACTCTCTCGTAGCGGCAGGAGGGGTACTTGTTGCGGTAGGAACTCTTCACGTGTCTGGTGACAAAGTCCACAGCGTCCGCGCTGATGGGGTGCATGTGTTTCAGTGCTCCTGCCACCTCGTCCCTCAGCAACCACTCCACCTACAACAACAACAACAACAATGATGATGGTAACAGTGGTGATGATGATGATGGTAACAGTGATGATGATGATGATGATGATGATGGTGATGGTAACAGTGATGATGATGATGGTAACAGTGGTGATGATGACGATGACGATGATGGAGAAAGTGCTGGTAACGATGAGGATGAGGAGAAGAATAGTAATGGAGGTGAAGGTGGATAGGCGGAAGGTGATAATACAGATGTATATTTGTTTGCTATGCATGTGGTATCAGAAACATATGTCAAATGTTTGGGGTGGTGATGATGAGAAGAATGGTGATGAGGTGGATGATGATGATGATGATGATGATGATGATGACAATGATGATGATGCAGATGTATTTATGTTTGCTCTGCATGTGGTATCAGAAATGCACGATGTTATGTATGTGCCCATCATATCACAATTTAAAGATGTTTCCACTTTGACTATGATGATGATGGCAATGATGATAACGCTGATGACAATGGTGATGATGACGATTTGGTGATGATGATGAGGAGGAGCAGGAGGATAATACGATGGTGTTGGAGGAGGTATGGATGGGGTAGATAATGAATGATAACGATGATGATGATGATGAAGACTGGTTTGTTGATAAGACTGGTAATTGATACTTGCTCATTTTTTTTCCCTTTTTTTTTTAAACCTTGTCTTTCTTTAGTAAATTTTCATTCTGCGTGTGACTGTGAATGTCTGAGTGTGAGAGTGTGTGTGTGTGTGTGCGCGCACACATGCTTGCGTGCATGCATGCGTGCTTGAACGTGTGTGCATGTGTGAGTATTTGTGCATGTGTGTACATGTGTGTATGTGTAATACTTATTATGTGACCCCACCATGCAACAAAGAACTGCAAGAAAAAAAAAAGAATGGACTGGACTTTGATTGGGATCTCAATCACACAGGCGAGGCTGAGATCTGCACCCTTGACCATTAACTACCATAACCGACACAATGCCTGGCACACACACACACACCAGCGGCTATTACCTCCTCTCTGAAGGTGAGCACTGCCTCCCTCTGACCAGGTGGCAGGTAACTCAAAGGCTCTTCAAAGCTGAAACAAGAATGGAGAAAGGCCACTTACACAATCATGTCAGAATAAAAATAGCATTGCTCAGTGATGGAAAAGATCTAGTAAACTGCCATTCACATACCCTCCTATTTTATCTCATATCTGTCCTTGCCTTCAACAGAGGAAATCCCCATCCCCTTGCCAAATGTGTACTACTTTGTGCGCGTGTGTGTGTGTGCGCGACATGTGTGTGTGATGCTGTGTGTGGTGTGGCAGTTGTGCTGTTGTTGTTACTTTAATGTTATTTTGTTTGAATTTGATCAAGCTCAGATTGTTTCCGCATATAGCGTATGTAAAGCCACAATTTTGACGATTCGCGCTATAGATTACTTGTTTGCAGAATTTCATGTGAGACACGAAAATACTAATGACTACAGTCAGATAACATGCTCTCTCATGAGGCTGTCAACGTCGAATGCAGTGCATTGGGGTGATTCTTGGTCCGAGCTCTTTGTTTGCAGTTTAAGATACCAACATCCCACACTTTTGCATATGTGTCAGAAGCAAAATAGAAGGGATCAGATTAGGTCTCCATGACGGCGTTTTACTACAGTGAGAGCTTCAAGTTTTATATATTTACTAACCCAGTATGTTATACATAAGTTCAGAAAATTTTATTTTCTTACTATGTGTTTTGTATTTTTTATGATTTTTTTACTAACCATTACAAATGGGCCGCCTGTGGGGAAAAGCAAGGGAGAGAATTGGCCGTCCCGAGTGAGTTAACTGTTATTGGTTGTATGTGTAAGAATGTGTTGAATGCAAGTGCTTTGATTTGTTTTTACAAGATATAGCGCTATATAAATTCCACTTATTGTCATTATTATTATTATTAACATATGTCAGAATGAAATCACATGTCTAAACAACAGAAGAAACACAGCAAATGCCTTTAAAACATGTCAGCGTTAGCCCCTCCTCAAGTGGGGTGGGGAGTTGAGGGAGGGGGGGGGAATGAGAGCAACAGAGACATTATGGCCAGACATGCATAGCTGCCTAGAAAAACACACACACACACACACACACACACACCAGGACACTTACGCAAAGTCGGAGGAGGCACCTGTGCTGAGGGTTTCATCATGATCCTCCTCCCCCTCTGAGTGCCGATTGGAGCTGGACTGACTCTGGTTGGACATGGACCGCAGAAACCCCGCCCTCTTCGATGCACCTTCAAGGTCAGAGTCAGGGGGCAAGGTCATGCAGTTGATGTCAAAGGTCACCTGGAATTCACCGAAGTTGATGGCCAGCAAGGGGTCTTTCATGGTGCTCAACAGATCCCCTGCAACATACATTGTTGTTTTTTATTTAAGGTTTGTTTTGGTCATAAAATAAATTTAGGCTTCAGACAAAACAATCATAAGGAAAGGCACATGGAGCTTCATTACACACATGAGAATGCAACATCAAGAAAAAAGAAAGAGTTCATGGTATTAAATGATGTGTGTGTGTGTGTGTGTGTGTGTGTGTGTGTGTGTGTGTGTGTGTGTGTGTGTGTGTGTGTGTGTTTAAGGATCAAGTAATGAACACAAACAGTTTACTTACACAACTGTATTTTCCTCTGAAGTCTAAGTATGGTTGCCTTGAAAACAGTCATACATGCAAAAACTTTTCATCCAGTGTGAATTTAACATCTCACAATGACTCCCAGATGTGATAAGTGAGACAGAGGGCATATCCTGTGTAATCTCCAAAGTGTTAAGCTTGGGAAAGCACAACAATAATACAGAACTGAATTCGCATACGTAAATATGCTTCGATTTGTTTGTTTTTTACAAGATTCAGCGCTATATAAATTCCATTTATTATTATTATTAATGTATGTGTACATATAAAGACACACACATACGTACACAAATTCTCCCTCACACACACACACAAACACGCACACATTCTTAGATAGCTTGATGAAAACAAAAAATGCATTGCTTATTCAATGTACCATCTAGAAAAAAAATTGGAACTTTGACTTTTACACAAACAAACATACACACACACTCAAACACACACACGTCCATGCATTCATTCACCCCCATCCCATCTCCCCCACCCCCATCCCCCAAACCCCTCCTTCGCACACTCCCCCGCCCAACACCTGCCAGACTGACTCCCTACTCACCCAGACACTGGGGCAGCTGGGTGACGCTGGTGTGGTGCTGCTCGGTGCGTCGCTTCAGCGTGCAGGTGAAGTGGACGAACAGCGGCACCACCTCCTGCTCCCCGTCCTGCGTGGCATTCAGGTCAATGTCCGACAGGGAGTCGTCCAGGTTCGAGTCCACAGAGACATGGGCAGAGTGGTCCCCCCTGTCCCTCACCTCTACTTGACCCCCACGAGGCGTGAAGTCGCCACCCATTCCTGTGCCTTCGCCTTCCTCCTCTTCCTTGATGCTGATGTCTGGCGATGAGGAAATATTAGAGGGATGAGTCTCTCCAAGGCATTGTTGTAAATGTTAAAACTGAAGGAGGGAGGGAGAGGGGAGGAAAGAGTCACAGAGAGAGAGAGAGATAAGAGAGAGAGAGAGAGAGAGAGAGAGAGAGAGAGAGAGAGAGAGAGAGAGAGAGAGAGAGAGAGAGAGAGAGAGAGAGAGAGAGAGAGAGAGAAGACAAGAGACACAGGAGGTGCGAGAGAGAAGACAGAAAAAGAAAGGAAAGAAAAAACAGAAAGAAAAGACAAGAGTGGAAGAGAGCGAGAGAGAAGGATACAGCCAGACACAAGTTTGGGTGAGGAGGAGGAAGATAGGAAAAGGGAGAAACGGTGCAAAAGAGACAGAACCACTGAGAAGAATCCGGCAAGAAAAAGCCACTTGACAAAACAGAGTGCACACACACATGCACTTACAATCTAATCTTATCTCATGGTTCCATAGTAATTTTCAAAACAGAGGGCTTTTTGGTGTTTTTTTTAACTTACCTGTATTGTCATCCGTTTTCTCATCAGTACTGTCCCCTTTCACGTCCAATTCATCATATTCATCACACTGAAATGAAACCAACCAAACATTTTCAAAGCTGCTAAACACTTTGTGAGAAAAAGAGAGAGTTCATTTTTATCCCTTAACTCTGTATGCATAAACCTCTGCAACACACTCCCTTGTCCCATCTTTTCAACACATCATCACAACATTAAACAAGTTTTCACAATTATCTAAAAATGCTTTCCCCATTTGTGTCAGTTTGGTAGTGGTCTGACCCAAGAGGCACATCAGTGTTCTCAAATTATTAGTTCAGTATGAACCACATAAGATATGTCAGCCTTTTCGTAATTTCTTGTATCAATCTCAACTGTTGCCATCACCACTGTCATCAGTAGGAGTTCTATACAATGCCACCAGGTTTACCATCTCTCTCTGTCTCTGCTGAGTTCTATGATCTCCTGCAGTCCTCCCATATCACTCATCTCAGTGATGTAGGATGTTAATGGTCTGCCTCTTTTCCTTCTGCCTTCAACTTTACTTTGGAGAACTGTCGTCTTCAGACTTGTCTGAATGTTTCTGTTTGCATGGCCAATTTATCTTAGTCTGCGCTTATCAATTTCAGCCAACTTTTGTCTTTGCAAAGAGAGTTCATCAAAAGTTCATGATATAGCATCTTTAAAAAACAAAAACAAACAAACAAAACTGGATGTTCTGGACCCAGCTAATATCAGGTCATGCTGAGGACATGAACCATTCTGTAAGGTTTCTCATCCCCTCAAATGCAAAAAGTGTTAATGTTTTTTCCAGCCATCCAACCAAAGAAACAAACTAACAACAACAACAACAAACCCAGAAAAAAAAACACCTTCTAATAAAGGCAAAATAAATAAAAGTTATAGCTGAAAATAAAAAAGTTGACTGGACATTTTAAGCATATCAGGGAGTTCACAACCACACTATATAGTAGCCAGATTAAAACAGTATATATGACATGTCACAGTCCATAATAAAATAAAACTTAAAAGACAAAGAAAAAAGGGATTAAGATTTGTTTGAAAAAAAGCTTATGGAATGGACTGGAAAAACAAACAAAAAAATGAGAAGAAAGATGCCAGCAAGAATCTAACTTCCAGAAGTTATGGATATTACTTGAAAAGAAATGCGAATACTGCAAACACAGAGTAAACCATTCCTCCCACACTTCCAACAAAAGACATCAACAGAAGACATCAACAGAAGAACCAGAGGACATCAACAGAAGAACCAACAGAAGACATCAACAGAAGAACCAGCAGAAGACATCAACAGAAGAACCAACAGAAGACATCAACAGAAGAACCAACAGAAGACATCAACAGAAGAACCAACAGAAGACATCAACAGAAGAACCAACAGAAGACATCAACAGAAGAACCAGCAGAAGACATCAACAGAAGAACCAACAGAAGACATCAACAGAAGAACCAACAGAAGACATCAACAGAAGAACCAGCAGAAGACATCAACAGAAGAACCAACAGAAGACATCAACAGAAGAACCAACAGAAGACATCAACAGAAGAACCAACAGAAGACATCAACAGAAGAACCAACAGAAGACATCAACAGAAGAACCAACAGAAGACATCAACAGAAGAACCAACAGAAGACATCAACAGAAGAACCAACAGAAGACATCAACAGAAGAACCAACAGAAGACATCAACAGAAGAACCAGCAGAAGACATCAACAGAAGCACCAACAGAAGACATCAACAGAAGCACCAACAGAAGATATCAACAGAAGAACCAACAGAAGACATCAACAGAAGAACCAACAGAAGACATCAACAGAAGAACCAACAGAAGACATCAACAGAAGAACCAACAGAAGACAACAACAGAAGAACCAACAGAAGACATCAACAGAAGAACCAACAGAAGACATCAACAGAAGAACCAACAGAAGACATCAACAGAAGAACCAACAGAAGACATCAACAGAAGAACCAACAGAAGACATCAACAGAAGAACCAGCAGAAGACATCAACAGAAGAACCAGCAGAAGACATCAACAGAAGAACCAACAGAAGACATCAACAGAAGAACCAGCAGAAGACATCAACAGAAGAACCAGCAGAAGACATCAACAGAAGAACCAACAGAAGACATCAACAGAAGACATCAACAGAAGACATCAACAGAAGAACCAACAGAAGACATCAACAGAAGAACCAACAGAAGACATCAACAGAAAAACAAGACTTCAACAGAATACAGGAGACATAACAGAAGACATCAACAGAAGAACCAACAGAAGACATCAACAGAAGAACCAACAGAAGACATCAACAGAAGAACCAACAGAAGACATCAACAGAAGAACCAACAGAAGACATCAACAGAAGAACCAACAGAAGACATCAACAGAAGAACCAACAGAAGACATCAACAGAAGAACCAACAGAAGACATCAATAGAAGAACCAACAGAAGACATCAACAGAAGAACCAACAGAAGACATCAACAGAAGAACCAGCAGAAGACATCAACAGAAGAACCAACAGAAGACATTATAAGACAACAGAAAAACAAGACTTCAACAGAAGACATCAACAGAAGAACCAAGACTTCAACAGAAGACAACAACAAAAGACATAACAGAAGACATGAACACAAGACATAACAGAAGACATCAACAAAAGACATAACAGAAGACATGAACACAAGACATAACAGAAGACATCAACACAAGACATAACAGAAGACATCAACACAAGACATAACAGAAGACATGAACACAAGACATAACCGAAGACATCAACAAAAGACATAACAGAAGACATGAACACAAGACATAACCGAAGACATCAACAAAAGACATAACCGAAGACATGAACAAAAGACATAACCGAAGACATGAACAAAAGACATAACAGAAGACATGAACACAAGACATAACCGAAGACATCAACAAAAGACATAACAGAAGACATGAACACAAGACATAACCGAAGACATCAACAAAAGACATAACAGAAGACATCAACACAAGACATAACAGAAGACATGAACACAAGACATAACCGAAGACATCAACAAAAGACATAACAGAAGACATGAACACAAGACATAACCGAAGACATCAACAAAAGACATAACCGAAGACATCAACAAAAGACATAACCGAAGACATCAACAAAAGACATAACAGAAGACATCAACACAAGACATAACAGAAGACATCAACACAAGACATAACAGAAGACATCAACAGAAGACATCGACACAAGCCATCAATCAACACCACCGACCACCGAGGTTCTCTGCTGGGCCTCAGGGCAGAAGAAGTAGTAGTCAGGCATGGAGGCCACGGGCTGGAAGAAGCGGTGGACGGTCAGCAGGAACTTGTCCTGCACCAGCCTGTGCAGCCCCGCCTTGTACTCGCAGCTGGTGTCGGACCACAGGGATGGCAGCAGTGACATCATCTTGCGGGGCAGCTGCAGGATCTCGGGCATGATGATGTCTTCACCGTCGTCACTGCCACCACCCAACAAACATCCACACAACTTCACTGAATGAATGAAAGAATGGAGGATTTATAGAGTGCGTAAAGATAAACTCTGTGCTACTAAAGGTGTAAACTATTGAGGCTGAAAGACGACATCACTGAATATGAATAAAACTGGACACAACTTCCGTCACTGTGTAGGCCCAGCAGGCATGAGTCAAGTGCACCCTGCCGCATTCACATACATTACAGAAAACCCCTCTTAGTATGCAGAATTTTCTGTACAGGAAAATCTGTCTTTTCAAGCATACATGGCGCCGTCATGGAGTAAGTGGTCATTGAGAAAGTTCAAAACAGACAAGAGGGTGGGATTATATTTTCATTTACTGAAACCAACAGTCGGGAAGTGGGTTGTTAATTTTTTTCAAAGGTGCATTGAATATAAATCTTCCCCACAGTCCCTCTCCCTTACACTTTTATGTACACAACCAGGGGTCAGAATAGCCAAGTGGTCAGAGTGTTCAGCTTGTGATCTGATGGTGTTGGTTCGAGCCACAACTGAAACATCTGAGGGGATTCTTCCCCTGCAGTTGACATCAGTACCAACTCCACTCCCCCAAGGTCCTTCAAATGAGACTATAAACCCAGATCCCATGTATGGACATACTCGGAAAATCTTGCACACTTGTTAAAACCTGTTCTGCCTTTCAGAAGAGTAGGCCAATGTGCACCAGTAGGAACAGATGACATAATTTTTAAAATACATCCACACTGTTGTGCCTGATGTCAGAATGCAGTTACCTTAATGGTTGGCAAACAGTTGTTATATGTAAAATCTCACCATTAGCCAACCTTGAAGCTCAAGCCAAGGAATAAGGGAAAAGAAGTACATGGCCATATTCATTAAAAAAAAGTTCTGTAGGTGTTCATCTCTTTCTCCCACATGGTTCTGCCTTGGACTGTCTTCATGGTCTCTTACCTCTTCCTCTTCTTCTTCTTCTCATCTTCCTCCTGATGGAACACAGTCTACTTCGAGAAGTACCTGGAAACCTTCATGGGCTGGAGTTTTTATACTGCTTACACAACATCACATTACTACACTATTGGTTTTTACATTCTTTAAACAACATGTTTAGCAGAGTGGACGGACAAGGGTTAATTTACACATAGTCATGCACATCCTGTATTTGTGTAATATAAGATGAACAATCAAACCAAAATGAAACAAAAGATTTTTGGGTTGAAATATCATACAACAAGAAAAGCTAAATATTAATCAATAGAAAAAAGGGAAGCAAGTTATCTTTTCTTTTTAAAGTTCTATTGGGTCAAACATTCATTACATTATCAAGATTTACAATGAACAAAATTTATAAATTTTACATTAATTCATTTATATTGCACAGACCCTTGATACATATCATTCCTTTCCCATATTATATATCACTTTCTCAACTCTACTGCATAGACCCTTGATACATCATCATTCCTTTCCCATATGTATGTCACTTTCTCAACTCTATTGCATAGACCCTTGATACATCATCATTCCTTTCCCATATATATATCACTTTCTCAACTCTATTGCATAGACCCTTGATACATCATCATTCCTTTCCCATATATATATCACTTTCTCAACCTAGAGAAAGCACAGCTAATGACATATCACCTTGACCATTATTCCTTAATAACAGTACTAAGTCTTGCCCCATCAACTTCTTACCAAACTAAACACAAACCCAAGATAATTCCCACCCCACACAAAACTGAAACCATGATGATCGACCACCACCAACAAAAACAACCAACCTATGCACTTCACACACACACACACACACACACACACACACATAACTCCTGCCTACCTTTGGATGTCAACCACTTCCATGAAGCGCACAGAATGTTTGCGTGCCATGTCGTTCTCCTTGGCGGCCATGATCTCCTTGCGGGCCTGAGCCACCAGCTTCTGCAGGTGTCCACAGGAGGCCAGGAGGAAGGGAGTCATGTCCACCTCCAGGGGGGGGGTCTCCTGGCAGATGCTGCTGATGGCGGCGTCCATGTCCTGCTGGTCCACAAAGTAGTTGTGGCGCAGGCTCTGGTACAGGCCTGCAGCAGGATGATTGGGTATGTGAGCCCGCAGGTTAGGGCTCTGGCAGGTTTGGGGGCAATGTTAGGTCCAGGGCCACGAAAAGGTCAGGTCAGTGTCAGGGTCAGGGCAATGTCAGGTCATGACAACTGACCAGTTGTGACATTAGCCAAGTTACAGCCTTGCCAGGTTATAGTAAGGTCAGGTCAGGGTGAATGCCATGTTATTGTCAGGTTATGGTAGTGCCAGGCCTTGACAACATCAGGTCAAGGTGACTGGCAGGTCGTGGAAATATCAGGTCATGGCAAATCAGGTCATGGCAATGTCACGTCAAGGTGACTGGCAAGTCATGGCAATATCAGGTCATAGCAATGTCAAGTCATGGTCAGTTCCCATGAAACAACTCGATGCAAGATTTTGATAAAAGCTTTTGTTTTCTACCTTTCTCATAATTCATGAGTGTTCGAATCTGCAAAGGCTTGCTTCTTTGGATAAAACAAGCAATTTTCGTACGCCCTGATTCTTTTTAGTGTTTTTCTATTTTTTGGTCGGCAGTATACCAATAAATGAAAAAAACAGCACCTACACAAAAAACTCATCTATTCTGACCCTCTGAGGTTTTGATTGTTTGTTTTTGTTCCTAGCTAGCTCTGACATTCATCAATGATGAGATTTGCATATTTGACCATTTATGCCCACCACTAATGTAACCGCATTCCAACTTTGCAGATCAGACCTCAGAGTCCTAAACTTGGAGTTTTAAAAAAAAGAGAGAAATGTCCAATAAGAGCCAGTAGGTTGAATCGTGAAGACTTGTGCTAATGACACTTTTCAATGCAATTCAATTCCCTTTACTATTTCACATATGGAGAAATTCATAGTTTTCAGTAAACAACATTATAAAAAAAAACAACCTACCCAAATTCTTCCCGACTAAACACTCAGCACTGACCTGTGACAAAGCAGCTGAAGTAGGACTCCATGATGAGGTGGCACTGGCGGCGAAAATCCCCCACCCCTTCCCCGATACTGTCCACCGACTTGCGGTCCAGGGATGACCGCCACGCCTGGCGTGGGAACTCCGCCTCCTCCTTCTCCTCCACCACACTGGCCTCCTTGTCAAACGAGGCCAGCCGGCCACGCGCCACAGGCGAGGGCTGATTGTCGTCAGCCTCTGAGGTAAAAGTCATGTCTTCGTGGATGTCAGGGGGCAGGGAGAAGGTCCAGCGGTTGATGAGGGACTCGGTGATGCTGTGGTAGTGGCAGTCGTAGATGTAGATGGGGATCACCATGGGCCCTTTGGCTGGTGGCACTGCCGCTGAACAGCTGGTGTTGACCTGAGAGGAGGAGGAGGAGGAGGAGGAAGAGAGAAGAAGAAGAAGAAGAAGAAGAAGAAGAAGAAGAAGAAGAAGAAGAAGAAGAAGAAGAAGAAGAAGAAGAAGAAAGAAGAAGAAGAAGTAGAAGAAGAAGAAGAGAGAGGAGAAGAAGAAGTAGAAGAAGAAGAAGACAAAGAAGAAGAAGAAGAAGAAGAAGAAGAATGTATGGTATTTATATAGTGCTGAATCTTGTAAAGAAAACAAATCAAGGCAATTCACATCATGGAGTTACACAGATTTGCTACTGGGTTTTCTTGGTTATTTTTATATTAGGTTGTTGAGTTTTGTTTTTTATTATTTGACATTGTCTAAAACATTTTTGCAATGTGACTACCTTGTGTGAAATTTTGTTGTTTTTCTATTCCTCGGCTAGAGCTGCGAGGTTCAGCACAAGTATGGTCACACACACATGCATACACACACATACAAAATACCCACACCACCACAAACACATGCACACACACACACCCCACCCCACACACGTGCACACACACACACACTCACACACCCTCCCCACACCCTTCCCCTCCCCCCCCCCCCCCCAGGACCCCCCACACAATCACACAGAGCCCTTACCCATTCCTTCACATCATCCTCACGACTCTGGGCCACGGATCTTTCAGGGGAGTGACAGGGGGAAGCCTCTGTGACGGTGATGACCGTGGACGACATGTTCCCTATCCCTGACAGGGCCCCTGACCCTCGCCGCCCACCTGCAGAGGTGTGGCCAGTGTGGCAGGAGTCCGTGTCCTCAAAAGCAGGGCATGGCGGGGCTGCAGCCGTTGGACCTGGAGCGGGTTCTGGCTCCACAGGAGTGGCGTCCCCTGCTGCGTCTGTCTGCACTCTGGACCCTGACCCACTGTCCCCTTCTTCTGACTGTGAAAAACAAGGTGAGGTCAGGTGAGGTCAGGTGGGTGGGGTGAGGGGAGGGGAGGTGCGGGGAGATGAGGGGAGGGGAGGGGAGGTGAGGGGAGGAGAGGTGAGGTGAGGTGAAATGAGGGGAGGTGAGGTGAGGTGAGGTGAGGTGGGTGAGGTGGGTGGGGTGAGGTGAGGTGAGGTGAGGTGAGGTGAGGTGAGGTGAGAACAGGTGAGGTGAGTCAGGTGAGGTCAGATCAGATCAACTAAGGTCAGGTACGATCAAATCACGTCAGGTAAGATGAATGTGGTTGTTATATCTCTGTATATCTTCTGGAGTCGGAATATGGCTGCCTAAAATGTGAAGCCAATGACCTTACCTTGCAATAGCTATTCTCCAAGAATGAAAACAGCGGAGTCAACACCAGAAAACAATGGTGGACTGACAACATCGCAGAATACATGGAGAGAAACGACTTCCAGAGACTCAGGATTTCGCACACAACTGACATCCATGAGGAGTTTTAATAACTCTGCAGTGCTATGCCCCAATGATTAATGAAATTAAGAGAACAGAAGAAGAAGGAAAGAAGGAAAGAAAGAACGAAAGAAAGAAAGAAAGAAAGAAAAGAAAGAAGACAAACAAGAAGGAAGAAGAAGAACAACAACAACATCAAGAACACCTTCACCAACAACAACAACAAGAGAAAAGAAGAGCAACAAAAAAACAAACAAGTCTTGTTTATGTACTAAATTTAGGAAGAAGGCGAAAGACTTTAGGGAAGAGAAGAAGTAGTACAATACGAAGAAGACGATGAAGAAGAAGGCAAAGAAGAAAAAGAAAAAAGGACAACAGGCCTTGGTCACACACTGACCTTCTTTTCCTCCGTGGAGGTCTCTTTGTCCTTGTCTTTCTCCTTCTTCTGCTCATTCAGCAGCAGCAGGTCGTCGTAGCTGGCAGGGATGAAGGTGAGGAGGATGTGGGCGCTGCTCACCGCCTTCATGTAACACTTCCACATCGGCAGGCCGTGCAATGACTCTTTCTGGGGGTACCTGCACCGTTTTGGGTTTACAACATGAATGTTTGGCTGGTATGTATCGTATTGTATTGTATTGTATACCACTTTAATTCATGGCAGATTTCTCTGCGTGAAATTTTGGCTGCTTCCCTTGGGGAGAGCGTGTCGCTGTGAGAGCAGCGCCACCCTTCTTTTTTTTTTCTTTTACAATCTCCTGGGTCAACTTCAAGTGCAGACTTGCCAGTGCCTTAATTCCCTTCATGTATATATACATGCAGAAGATCAAATACGCACACTGAAGATCCCTCAATTCATTTCAGTGTTCAGAGGGTTACAGAAACATGAACATATCCAGCATACATCCCCAAAGTTAGAATGCAGCTACCTTCATGGTGGGCGAAAATGGTCACATACGCAAAACCTCACCATCGGTGATCTCCAAGCTCTCAAGCAGAAGAACAACAACACATGTCCTCTGAAGCAACGCCCTCACATACAGGCCCTGCATCCTCACCTCCCGTTTCCAGAGCCTGCAGAGGAGTTGATGGGGAACAGCGGCTCTGACACTTTGCCAGACACGCTGGTGTTGGGCGTCATTGTCCCCCCTGAGGTGTTGGGGGTGACGGGGGTGGCAGGGGTGTGGGCCGCCATGCTGGGGGTGGAGGTGGCGCGGTCTGGTGTGCTGGCTGCTCTCCCCTTGTCCATGCTCTCTGGAGTGGTGCTTCCATCTCCTTCCTGATATAGACGATGCACACAGTAAATCACAACAACCTATACAAAATCAATGAACTAAAAGAATAAGAATATGGTAAACAAAGGTGAAATATCACACAAAACACATCAGAACTAAATCCAAAAGTGAAAAGAGCACTGAAGCTGCATGTGGCTGTACCATTGTCTGGGTATTTTCCTTTTTTTTTACATCCAGTCCTTATATGCAAGCAGTTTTGTAAAATTCTATCATCCATTCCCACCAGCACACAATGGCCGACTCTTCTGAAAGGCAGAGCAGGCTTTAACATGTGCACAAGATGTTCGCATATGCACATGGGGCCTTGGTTTATCGTTTCCTGCAAAGGAATTTGACATTCAGTTTGATTTTCTGGTCAAACTGGGAAGAAAGAGCAAGGCTGGGAATCGAACCCAGAACCTCACCATTTACATGTTAGGCAGGTAAACATCTTAACTGTCCTGCCACCTTCCTTTTGAAAGAGATAGACAAAAGTGACACTCCAGATAATCCAATCCAGATAACAGTGACACACGCCAATCCTCGGCCTCCCTCACCTGCGACAGTCTCTCCACAGAGCTGTCAGAGGGCACAGTCTGGCAGCGGAAGGGGAAGGGGTGCTGGTTCAAATCCCGGTCCCTCTGGCACAGCTGCTCCATGTACTTGGCGGCCTCCTCGGCACTCAGGATGTACTCCTTGTCGTGGATCCCCTTCAGACGCTCAAACAGCAGCGTGAAGAGAAGCTCGTTGGATCCTTTGGGGTCTGCGCCCGCTTCCTGCTCTGAAGACTTGCCTGCACATTGGACATGGTGTGAAATGTCACCCGTCAGCATCAGTTAAAACATTGGATAGAAAAAACACAAAAGACAAGACACAGCCAGATTTTTTGTCTGTTCTTGCTCCTGGGCTCGAGCTTTGAGGTTCACCAATGGTGAGATTTTGTGTATGCGACAGTTTTGCCCACCATGAAGGTAGCTGCATTCCGACTTCCAAGATGTATGCTTTTATGTTTGCGTTTCCGTAGTATGAATTATGGGATCTTTAACATGCAGATTTGATCTTCTGCATATGTATCTATACACAAATGGAATTATTAAGGCACTGGCAGGTCTCTGTGCTTTAAGTTGACCAGGGAGATCCTAAAAATCCCCACCCTTAATTCACCAAAGATTCAAACCCACGACTTCGTGGATCCATGGAGTGAAGTCGAATGGTCTTCACTACTTGGCTATAGCATCTGTCGCACACAACCAGATAGAACCAGGAGGATTTTTTATAAATTCATCAATGATACACAGGGAAGTGGAACACTCTAGTGGCCAGAGCATGAGACCTGTGACCTAAGCAAAATCTGAGCAGACATGTCATGCAGAGGGGCATTTACGGCAATGTGCTCTCCCCAGGGACAGCAGCCCAAATGTCATGCTGAGAAGTCTGCTGTGACTGAAAGTAGTGTACAATACAATAGTATACAATGCAAAATAATATAAAACAAACACACACACATGTGCACACACACACACATGCACACACACAAGAGAAGTAGAATACAACATGTTTTTAGTGTACATCACTTTTAGCCAAAATAGATAATAATTATAGTTGATGTTTTTCTTGTGTCAAATAAGTCTACATGACTTAAATGGCAATAAAATATTCTGAATCTGAATCTGAAAAATCTGAATCACACGCGCACACATGCACACTTGCAAGCACACACACACACGTGCGCGCACATGCACACACACACACACCTGTGCCCACAACAAAGGTGGAGAAGAGCAGCTCGGCCTGCTGGCTTCGAGGCAGCAGAGTGACCAGGTTGAGGTGAAAGGGCACAAAGGTCATGGACGACTCCGCACTCTTCTTCTCCTCCTCTTCTGTCTTGCCCGGGGCGTGACGACGACCAGGAGTGGACGGAGGACTGTCGGGGAGAAAGGTGGAAGGATATGTTGACAACTCCTCTCTGTATTCTTCTTCTTCCTCGTTGAACACTCAGACAGCAACTATGTTGTCTGTCATGTGAACGAAAATGCGTTGCACTGCCGTTAAGCGCCTGACAAGTCAGGCCCAGCACATCCGACTTTGGCAAGGGAGAGAATTGTTATTGTTAGACTTTCTGGGGAAAAGGCAGGAGAATGGACCAAGATGGCAGAAAATAGAAAAGAATGTGGTCATAAGAAGAAAAGAAACAAGACAGAAACAATGAAAGGGATAAAAAAGAGGGAATTCTTAGCACAGAATTTCCAGAAGGTGGAGATGCTATTTATACTGACAGATCCCCGGCATCCCCACAGGGAATCTCTGTATTCTTAACATACTGATCAATGCAAAACGGGTACACAAGAACTTGATGGATGATGTGATGTTGTTGTTGTTGTCCTTCGGCAAGAGTTCTAAAGTTCACCAGAGACTTTGCATATGCAACCGTTTTCGCCCACCATGAAGGCAGTGGCATCCATACTCCGGGGATGTATGCTGGGTCTGCTACAGACCTGCCTAGTTGTGTGTGGACATGGTATGTGTGTGTGGACAGGGTATGTGTGTGTGGACAGGGTATGTCAAAAGATATTCACAGTATGTGTGTTAAATGATACTGTTGTCGCATTCTTTTCTTCTGATTTAAAATTGGCTGATTTTGGATTTAAAAAGTACAAAGAAAAGAGGGCTTAGTAGGAAACACATGACAGTGATATGAGTAATTGTTTTTTCTTCGTTCCTCAGCTAGAGCTCTGAGGTTCATCAATGGTGAGGTTTTGCATATGTGACCTTCTCTTCTCTCACCTCCCCCCTTAATGTAGCCTCATTCCAACTTTGGGGATCATATGAGTAATAAAACCGCTAACAACTGACAGGATTTACCTGGAGGTGCGTGACTGGGTGACATCCGTACCCAGGGTGGGCGTCTTGGCAGCATGCTGACACAGGTACAGCAGGTGGTTGAAGGTGGTCAGGCTGGAGATGCACTCAAAGTCCACCTCAAAGAACTGCACACACACAACAACACACATACATCATGAAACAGTAACGACACCAACATTTTCCTTCTGGTCAAAATCTGAACGAGGGTCAGCCATGCATAGTCTGCTTCTTAGTGAGCTCCTCTCTCCCCTCCTTGTTTGGCTTTTACATCATTATATGCATTTGAATAAGCACATTCATGTGTGAGCATGTGAGTGTGTACATGCTTTTTTTATGTTTTGTTTTTGTGTATATGTTCCCTCCTTGGGAACATATTTCAGCTAAATTTGACATCAACTACACGGAAACAAAGAAAAATGAAGATCAAAATCTTCTCACCGTTGATGTAAAAAGTCACTTAGAAAGTAATTATTCTAATCACTTAAAAATGTATACTGATGGATCTGTATTAGAAACAGGCAAAAGTGGTGCTGCATATGTGATTCTGACTTTAAAAGTTCAAAAATCTTTTCATTTAAGACAGCATTTTTCTATTTTTACTCATGAATTATTTGCAATTCTTATGGCTTTGAATTTTTTTATCTGATACTGCTGTTGATGTTTGCCAAATTCTGTTTTGCGTTGACTCAAAGGCAGTGTTAATGGCATTAAAGTCATGGCATGGTAAAATAAGGAATGATATTGCATTTGAGATAACATTCCTGATACATTCTATTGCAAGCAGAGGCATCAGCATAACTTTTTGCTGGATCCCCTCTCATTGTGGAATTTATTTGAATGAGCTGGCTGATTCTTTGGCAAAACAAGGTGCCTCTGAATACAGTGCTGAAGTGTTTGCTTCTAATCTTGCATTGTCGTCTTATGAAATTCATTCTAAGTTAATGAAATGCATACATTCAAAGATTATTTTAAAAAAACATTATCAGCAGTTTCCTTGCCCACGGAAATTAGAAATTCTAATACATAAACTGAGATTAAATGCACGGAATACTAAATATTCAAAAAATGTAACATCATGTTGTTCTATTCCCCTTTCAATCCACCATTGTTGTTTGACTGCCCAATTCTTTTTGACATGTATAAAAGAAGAGGTTTAGATATTCATAAGTAATATGCCACTAGTCAAGAAGATTTATATGACTCTCAGCAATTCATAATGTCAATTGCTGAAGTCATATTATTCACCTGTAATACCATTACTGTAATTAGTTATATAATATATATATAATATATATATATAATAGAGAGAGAGAGAGAGAGAGAGAGAGAGAGAGAGAGAGAGAGAGATAGATAGATAGATAGATAGATATACATATGTGTGTGTGAGTGTGTGTAAGGAGAGAGAGAGAGAGAGAGAGAGAGAGAGAGAGAGAGAGAGAGAGAGAGAGAGAGAGAGAGATGGAGTGTGTAATAATAGGTACTTTGGTATGAATGTGGGTGTGTCTACATCACCATGTAGTGAATAGCCATTAAACAAAACAAAACAAAACAAACAAAATGCACATGCTAACACACACACACACACAGCATACACTCCCATCACACAACACACACAAACAAAGAAACAAACAATTTTTGGCATACACTCACACACTTATGCATGCACACACATATGGGTATGTGTAAACCACAAGCCCCCACCTCACCCCCCCCCCCCCCCCCCCCTCATCCCCGCAACACACACACCTTACATTCATTCCCTCCCCTCACTGAAAGTCGCTTTAAAAAATTTTAAAAAATTCAGGAAGAAGAGAGCTGTTAGTGTGAGTGACCATAACATTCTGCTGTGTCTATTTTCACTGGCAGAGCTGAACATGCTCTCTTTAGCCCCTTCATTACTTGTGACAAATCTATCACAATGTGTGTGTGTGTGTGTGTGCGTGTGTGCATGTGTGTATGTGTGTGTGTGCATGTGTGTGTGCATGCATGCTTTTGTATATTTGCTTGTAACCTATATGAATTTCTCTATTTTGAGAAAACAGAATGTTCACATTGGTATTCATAAATGTAAATGTTGACTCCTTATATGCCCATATTCATGTTTAGCACTTTGTCATTCATCTGAAAAATGTAACAATACAGAGTATTACATTTTACACAGGTCCAGCCTCCTGAAAGAGAGTGGCTAATGACACCCATTTCCCTGTCCCAAAATTCAGTTCTGCTACTAGATGTCTGTGTCACAGAGCTCCCCCCTCCCAACCTGATCAATCTTGTCTCCACTGAGCTCTGGCTCAACCAATGATTAGTGGCCACTTCAACAGTATAATTATCACACAGACTTTGAAGGTAGTCCTCATGCATTTGAGGGTGTAAGCCAAGTCCACAGACAGTTGACTGACATGATCACAAGATGTTTTTGTTCAACAGGTGGGATAGCAATCAGTGACTGGTGGTTGCCCCTGTAAGGGGGAGGAGGGGAGAGGGCACAAAATAATGTACCCTTTCATTTCCAGTCTGAAGACAGACTTGTACAATTCATACATGTAGTTTTTGTGTTGATGACTTCTCTTTTCTCTGCGTTCTCTTACCAGAAGATGCGTATAGTGCTAGGTCTTCTGTGCTTGTAACTTTGCAGGAAGTCTGCCCACTGGCCCCAGCTGACACATTCCAACTTCAGAGTAGTTCATTTTGATTGTACAGGATGCATGCTGGGCATGTTTGTGTTTCCGTAACCCATGGAACACTGACATGAATTATGGGATCTTTAATGTGCATATTTGATCTTCTGCATGTGTATATAACATATAATATATATATATATATATATATATATATATATATATATATATATATATATATATATATATATATAATATATATATATATATATATACATACAAACACATACACAAAGGGAATTATGGCACTGGCAGGTCTGCACTTAAAGTTAACCTAGGAGATTGTAAACATTCCCACCCTTAATTCACCAGACACCACTGCTGAGATTAGAACCGATGATTCTATAGACCCACGGGATTGAAGTCAAATGGTCTTAACCACTCTGCTATAGCATCCGTCAGCAACTTCTTCAAAAACAGGTAGAACAGCAGGTGTGCGAGTATTTTTGTCTATTCTTGTGACTGGTACTCAATGCTGAGCTATTGAATTATTATGGATTTGCTCATGTATGTAGGAATACAAATGGGTAACAATGCTGTAACAGTTAGCAGGTTATTACACCAAAACACAGCACGTTACTGATCATTCAGTGATATATGCAGGTTGCTGTTTCTAGTGCATTTTGGTTTTTCCCATTTTGATTGTGTTAAAAATGTACTGTGCTATGCTGTTGTACTGAACTGTGCTGCATTGTACTGCATTTTGGTACCTATGACTGTCAGGACAATTCTCATGTTGTTTACACTTTCCCATTCCATGTTGTTCTCATATTAAATCATTTTGCATTAATTATTCTCCTGAAGCAGTCATGCTGCTTTTCACAGGACCTGAAAAAACCACAGTAACTACTACCTTGATATCTGCTGTCAACAGGTCAGTGAACATCAACTTTAAAGGTGAACATTACTATGAGCTGTGGAGAGACCAATCACAACACAACAGCCACTGTATATGTGCCCTTGTGTTTCCAGTTTATACTCACTCAGTTTTTATCCTAGGCATCTCTCTGTGTAGAAGTATGCCATATATATATTATTCCAATGTGCCCATAAATCCATGCAGCAGATGTCATTTACCAACTGCACAACTCGGGGTGTGATTGCTTCTTCTTCCCTTCACCCTGAACAGTTTTCACGTTTTTTTATTCTTTCAATCAATAACCATGCAGCAACATTACAGTGCTTGAAGTTCATGCATGACACAACAGCGTGGTCAGAAGAGAAAAGAAACACAAGCCCCTTTGGAGCGTTGTATCTTTTTACGATATTTGCAGATTTTTTGAAGCATTGTGGTTTTTTAAAGATACATGCAGATTTTTTTTTTTAATGCTCTCTGGTTATAGAAAATCAAGAGAAACAACTGATAGGAATTTACCCCCAAGGGGGTGACTGGGGCACCACTCTGAAGAGCTGTTCTCTCGATTCCTCCATTCATGTTGACTGTGTGCCAAAGCCTGCCTATGTACTCTGTGCATTTTTTTGTTTTGTATTGTTGTTGTGGTGGGGGGGGGGGGGGTAGGGGTGAATGTTTTTTTGTTGTTGTTGTTGGGCTTATATGTGTGTGTTTAACAAAATAGGTTTCCCCATTTGATTGATTGATTGATTTTTGTGCAATATCAGATGCATAAACCAGTGAGGTCAAGCATGCTTTATGGGTGATAACTTCTCAAAATGTGTTGATCTTTTTTTAATTTCATTTCTCAGCTAGAACAAGTTTCACCAATGGCGTGATTTTGCATATGTGACCGTTTTTGCCCACCTCAAAGATAGCTGCATTCTGACTTCAGGAGTGATGTTTTAACAGTGTGCATGCATTTTTGTTTTGTCATCCATTCGCAATGGCCTACTCTTCTGAAAGGTGGAATGGGTTTTAACTTGTGCACATGTTCTGCCACGTGCATTCACACATGGGGCCTGGTAATCTGAGTACAACATGGCTTAGAGAAGTAGACAAAGCATCATACATCATCAGTCATTTCAGTCTTTTCAAAACAAAAATGGCCACACACAGGTAATACTAACATAATTATGATGTCAAAGTGATTCACAAAACCCATTGCAAAATTCCTCCCGTGTACAATCATCTTTGGGGGGTTTTCCGAGTGGATCAGGCGATGCAGGTGATTATATGCCTTGTAGGGCAAGTATACATGTGCATGTGTGTGTGTGTGCATGTGTGCATGCATGAATGTGTTTGAAAAAATTTTTTCTGAATATAATGGTATGTCAGGACTTTTTTTCTCATTTCTCAGCTGGAGTTCTGAGATTCACCAGTGGTGAGATTTTTTATTATGTGAACATTTTTGCCAACCATATCAATTTAAAGTAGCTGCACTCAGACATAGTGGACACTGATGGAGAAGGCTCATCAGTGCCAAACCTCCCTTGGGAGAAACATGACAAAAAGGAAAAGAAGAAGATTCAGACATAGTGGATTATGTCTAAACAAAACACCAGTATGCATACATGTGCATTTTATTATCCTTTTTGTAAAGGGTTTTACTTGTACACGATTTGTTCCGTCTCTTATCAGAAAAGGGTCTCACTTTAAATAGATTTCATCTGAAGTGCTTTGAAAGGGGCTATATAGTTTCTGATTGAAGCTTTGAAGGAGAAAAATGTTAATGAGGAAATCAAGATAATAAGTAGCTTGAACCTAGGCTCTATCCCAGGCTGTCTAATTGCAAGCATAATGCTCTAACCATTAGGCTACCCCCCCCCCCCCCCCCCTTCCCCCAATGGCATAATTTAAAATTTTGTTTAAAAAAAACAGAGAAGCTTAAATGAAAAAAATGCTTGTATACTTTAAAAAGAATACACAATACACTTGCTAATCACACATATAATGTGTGCGAGTTTATCACTATGTGTAAGTGTGCTGAATTTTTTTAAATGTAGCCAAGATTGCTGATCACAGCAGAAATGTCAATGAATTCTAAAATTATGGTTTCCATTGCATGAAGAGTTGTGTCTGCAGCAGTGAAATGAATGCAGCACACACTCCACAGTTTCAGAGAGGAGACCATCACTAATCCACTGACCTAATTTCAATACACAATTATTTTCCTTTCTAACAAAATCCAGGCCAAAGCTTTGTCAGTAACTTTTCTTCCATTCTTCAGTTAGTGCTCCGAGGTTCACCAATGGTGAAATTTTTTGCATATGTGGCTGTTGCCCCCCCCCCCCCCCCCCCCCCCCCCCACCATCATTAAACAAGCCTCATTCCAACTTCAGGGGTACAGGTGGGTACTGAACCTACAAGTTTTGCCTTAACAGTCAGGAGGCACCTCCCTGCCCTTTCTGATTTGTAATTGTCATGGATTCTTTTGATGTGCACAGGTCCATAAACTCACAGGTCCGAATGGTTTAGTGTCTCCTCCAAAAGACTTCACATTCAGATTGATTTTCCTGTCAAACTTAAAAGAATGGGCTAGGCTGGAAATGGAACCCAGAACTTCATGGTTTACTTGCCAAGCAGGTGAATGTCTAAACCATCCTGCCACCTTCCTTCTTAGTATCAGTTACTGATGTAATCTAGGTACCCAGGCCTAAATCAAAATGTTATGTTGTAAAAAAAAAATATGTTGTAAAATGTCATGTTGTAAAACGTTGTTGTTGTAAAATGTTTGGTTGTAAAATGTTATGTTGTAAAAAAAAGTTTGGTTGTAAAATGTTATGTTGTAAAAAGTTTGGTTGTAAAATGTTATGTTTTAAAAAGTTTGGTTGTAAAATGTTATTTTATAAAATGTCATCCGCTACAGCTATGACAGAGTATCAACCTGTAATCTCCTTTATGAAAGACAATTCCTCTGAAGACAGAGTATGGCTGCTTATGTGGTGAGGTGCTTGACAACAGCTATACATGATAACTTCTCATCCAGTGTTTACTTACAGTCTCTGAGTGATTCCCAGCTCTGATGAGTTAGAGAGTGCACATGCTGGATGACCCTAAAGTTGTTAAGCTGGGGATCGCCCAACATCACTGTTTCCAGTTTTTTTCTTGAGTTGCTGCCCTTGTTAGCTTTAACAGTCATAAAGATAGAAAGAAGGGTAGATAGAAGGGTAGATAGATAGATAACACAGACAGACAGACAGATAGATTGTGTGTTTGTGTGTCCTTCAGCCACCATAGACATATGTGTGCATCTGTGTGTGTGCCTTTATGTGTGTGTCTCTGCGAGTGTATGTGTATGTGTGTGTCTGTGTGTATGTGTGCATGCATGCCGGTGCACATATACATCTTTAGTCAACGCATCTGTATATTTGTACAATTATTTTCTTCACCTAAGTGACCATCCTGTGTAGTTGGGATGCCAAATGTTGGGTGCGCTCAAGATTCCATTACTCACCAATGACGCGGATTGAGGATTATAGGATTCGTTGATACACGCACCCAATAATCCAACGGTACCCCCTCCCCTTCCCCCTCTTTCAACTCCTCAGCACAGTAAGATGTATCACTTCATAAGTGACAAAGATTCACACTATCCAAACAACTGACAACCAAACAACTGACTGGCATTTTGTTTAAGAGTGGTGGTGGGTGTTCCTCTTGATATTGTTCTTTTCACACAATTTTGTATTTGTATTGCTTTTTTGGTGCTCATGTATGTAAGTAGTGGATGTGTGCACACTGTGTGCCCATGTGTGTGTGTGTATATACATGTGTCAAAGTCAAAGTCAAAGTCAACCTTTTATTTTCAGATGGTACATTGAATAAGCAGCTGTAAATGGGTACCTGCCCTCTTTAGGGTCAGGGAAGGTAAAGCAGCGAGGGAGAGGAGATGGGCGCCGCCCTCAATATGTTGGCCCTAGAGAAGTGAGGTCTCTGACGCCTTGCTCCCCTACGACCTTATAGGTTATGGGACTCCTCTACCTTTTTACTTTTTTACATTGAATAAGCTTTTTTTTCGTCAAGCCATCTATCTAAAGAAAAAAAATGAGAAAAAAAGATAATATATATGCAGACATAGAATACAAAACTAATCAATGATAAACCATACAAATCAAATAAAAAATCTCCTTAAAATATATCCACCATAATACAAACAAATAAGCAACAAATCTAAACCAAACCAAAACAAAGAAGACGAAACAAAATAAGACACCACCAACTCCCCCCCCCCCCTCCCCCCCCGCCACACACACACACACACAAATCTCCAACCATACAAACAACTGAACAAAAAAAAAAACAACAAGAACCACAACAAGCAAATAAACACATATGTACACAACTCAGATTTTGCTTCGCAGCTCATCATCTCTCCCAGGTAGCAGAATTTGTCTACCACTTCTAACATGGGAAGATAGAAGGGGTAGACGAATTCTGCTACCTGGGAGAGATGATGAGCTGCCAAGCAAAATCTGAATTAGCTGTCAGAACCAGGATTGCGAGTGCTTGGAAGAAATGGAAAGAATTGGTAAGTCTGCTCAGAAATCAGAAAATCCCACTGGAGAGACGCTGTCTGATATACAAGGCCTGCATCAGACCTGTTCTCCTGTATGGCTCGGAGACGTGGGTTTTCACAAAATCTGTCGAACGTTTGTTGAAGAGCTGTGAAAACCGAATGCTATGCTACATGACCAAGAAGAAATGGGAAGACAGGATCACAAATGAAGAACTATGGAGAATGTACAAAGTTGATGAACTGAAGTCTGTAGCTAGTACCAATAGACTGCGCTGGTTTAGGCACGTTCAACGGAAAGCAGACCACCACATCATAAAAAGACCAATGAAATTCGAAGTGGATGGAAATAGACCAAAGGGAAGACCTAGCAAAACCTGGGCTGCCTGTATTGCAGATGATCTTAGAGAAAGGGGCATAAATAAGGAGGAAGCTCAAAACAGAGAGAGATGGAGAAGGCTCATCAATGTCAAAGCTCCCCTGGGAGAAACATGACAAAAAAGGAAGAAGAAGAAGAAATGTACACAACAACAGCGACAATAACAAACATAAAACAACAATAACAGCCAAAACAAATAAAGAACAATATAGAACCAACAAAAGACGAAATTTTTTAAAAGTCCAAAATACCCTCTCCCCCTCCCCAAGAAAACCACCCTAAATGGAAAACCCACAACAAACAAAAACAAACCAGAACTCCACCCCCACAACCAATAACAACCACCACCAAATGGATATAAACAGAGGAAACTGATGTATAGTTTCCTTTTAAATCATTTAAACACTTACATACACATACACACCCTCACCCAAATCACCTTCACCACATATACTCATAAAGGAAAACAAGAAACAACCAAACAGACATTTGATTCAGAGCAAAAAAGTAAAACAAAGACATCCATTCCCTCCCTCTCTCCCGGTCATAAACACGCATGAACATTTGCTTTTTGATTTAAGGCAGAACTACATTAATCCTTCCATCAAAGAATAAATTCAGGCAATATAAACCCGCCCAGCAATTCTAACATAAGCAATAACAATTTAAGTCATCTAATACAATGACTTTGAAAATAAACGGCGACAACATAAAATAAACCAGCATTATTTTGTGTAACACAAAAACAAAAAAAGCCACAAACAACAAGAAAGTAAAAATCCAAAACCGAACCAAGTACACAACACACACACACTCACACATGAGTGGGCTGATAGAGCTGCTAAAAGAGGTGCAAAGCATGAACGGAAATCAGCAACATTGCACGTGCCTTTATCATTACAAGAGGGCTACCACTTATTAGAACAAACATCATGGAAAAAGGTCACAGAAACGTATCACCTAAAAGAGAGATTTCTAAACAGATCTGTCATCAAAACTGATAAAGCAAGAGTCGTGAGTCATTCTAAGGCTTGCTCAAATATCTCCACAGCACGAAGAGTGAATAGTTTGTTTTATAGAATAAAACTTAATGCATTTGTAACCAAATTCAGTAGACACAGTAAATGTCTGTGTGGTGAGAATATTTCTAATACTCATATAATATTTGAATGTAAGAATACAAAAGCTTTTTTACCCCAATTTTCTGAAAACTCCCTTAGAAGCATATTCAATAACTTGAATTTGGCATTTGATATTGCAAAAGGTCTCTGGCAGAGTCCTATAGGACATTTGTTATAGTTTCATTAACGTTAATCACTTTTTATGTTTTTGTTTCGGTTTTTAATTTTTTTTATTTTATATTGTATCTTTTGCTTTGTGCGGTTTCTTTTCATGATTAGACTACTTTTCCCCCTTCGCTTTTTTCAGTAGGGCCTCCACCACCACCTCAATACTCATACACCCCTTGTATATATGTTTTGTTTTTTTTTCTCGTCTAATATCACTGAGAGTGAACAGACGTAAAATCGAAGACAACAACAACAACAACACGTGTATACACACCAGATCCAAAGCATGTCAGGGTCGATATCATAACCCATATGTAGATCAATACTTACACATGTACTCTATATGAATGTGAATTGGGTCATATCACATTTTAATGACAAGAATAACATCAGCGACACCTTAATATTTTAATTACTACAATAAACCCAATATATACAGGTTCAAGCAAAACACTTCAGGATGATACGTAAGCAGATATAAATGTCTTAAGTTTACAAGTCATGTTCTGAACTTTTATTCATGAAATATCTTTTAGATGTGTTTTATACTGATCTTTGCTTTAAATAGATTTCAAATTTTTAGGGAGTTTATTCCATAGGTCATTGCCTGAATACAAGAGGCTCAATCTATATAGGTCATTTCTGGGTCTTGGAAATGTTAGCAAATGGTTGTGCCTATGTTGGTTAATTTTGAAAGCTTTGGTAATTTTCAGAGGTGCATTTTATTAACAACTTTTTGCATAAACATAGCTTTATTGAATAAAAGTCGGTTTCAAAATGTCAGGACATTTATTTTCTTATAATCCTCAATTGTCAGGGTGCTTGTTTTTAACAACACAAGTTTTACTGCTCTTTTATATAAACAATGAATGAATTTCAAGTTCGTTCCACTGCAGGTATCCCAAATAGTTGACGCATAGTCAATGATTGGTAAAATGTGACTGCAAAAAAATAGTTTTCGAAAATGATTATTTAGAAAGTGTTTTATTTTGGATAATTGAAGTAGCCTGTGAGCTAGGCATTTACCTAGTGACATTATCTGATCTGTCCAAGTCATATTTTTGTCAATAGTGACACCTAATATTTTATGAGAGTCAACTTCTTCAACTATTCCGTTATCCAATAACAGAGGTTGAAACCTATCATTCATTTTTTGCCTTTTCTGTCTTACTGATACGTACATACACTTTTTAATTGAGTCCAAATAATCAATCTGTCAATACTATATTGAAGTTTGCAAGTTAACCTGCAGGTTAGCCTTGTGGTACCCCATATCTAATGGGTAGTAGTTCTGATGCTTGATTATTTACAGATACAAGCTGCTGCCTATTAGACAGAAAATTTTCAAGTAGTTGGATAACTTCAGGTGGCAGTTTATACAATTCTAATTTGCGCAATAACAAAGAATGGTTGATCACATGAAATGCTTTTTCAAAGTCAACAAAAAGGAGGCTACTAAACATTGTCATTTACATTGTGTAGGAGACTGTCAGTGAGTTGAGTTAGAGCAGTGTGGCAGGAATAGGTTTTTTTACGAAACCCCGATTGATCCTCGTGCATTGGACTGCTGTTTATAAAGTAAGAATTTAGGGATGTTTGTATGTGCTTTTCAATGGGTTTAGATAATACAGAGAGAATTGAAATTGGCCTGTAATTCAAAGGAGAAGAACAGTCACCTGATTTATGGACTGGTATAACTTTTGCCTTTTTAAACTTGAGAGGAAAACACCTTTTAATAATAATAATAATGTATGGAATTTATATAGCGCTGAATCTTGTAAAGCTACAAATCAAAGCACTTTTTTTTAATGGTGTGTATGCGGTTTTTTTTCTCAATACACAAGTTGTATAGATATGTCAGTGTTTCAATGATAACCAAACTAGAGAGTTTTATAATCCGCCCATCTAACTTGTCTAGATCACGTGTTCTAGAATCCATTTGTATTTTTATGCTTTCTAATACATCAAAGATTGTCATTGGCTGGTGTTTAAATGGAAATTTAATATGTTTTGAATTAATATATTGTTGTAGGTAATGAAGATCATTTTCGCTCGACTTGTCACATGTTATAACTTTATTTGCTACATTTGAAAAATGGCTGTTTAATTCATCAGCTGGTATGTCTTTAATGAACTGCTGACTTTTTGAAACATGTTTATTACATAATGTATTGATGGCTTTCTAAATCTTGTGAGAGTCACTAGTGGTAATGAACAACTGTTGAAAGTAATTACACTTTGATCTGAGTTTAATGGAATTCAATTCATTCCTTTGTATCCTAAATTGTTCATTTGTACCATGGGTTTTCAGATAATTTCTTAAGTTTATCTCGGATTCTATGTCTTTTGTTATCCATGGAAGTTCGGTTTTTTTCAACTCTTTTTTTAAATTTTTATAAAGGGAGCATGTTTGTCATACACTGAGATAAATGTGTTAACCCAAAATTCAGCAGAGTCATTAGGGTCTCTGATTTGATATACATCGTGTAATGGTGAATTCATCAGAACTGAAAGAAAATTATCCTCATGGAAGTGTTTGAATCTTCGGTATGATAGTTTTATGCCCAACTTTAGGAATTTTTATGCGACGTTTAAACCAAGTACAGCAGACAGGATTATGATCGCTGCATCTACATGATGGAGCACATACTTCAGCTATGTGTTGTTTTGCATTAGTGTATATATGATCAATTAAAGTTACCGAGTTACCTGTTATATGTGTGGATTTATCAATTAGTTGTTCCAGGTCAAGCATCATATGGCTGTGGTTCCATTTCGGTTTAGGTTTGAGTGAGTCTATGTTAAAATCTCCAAGAAAAATAGTTTCATAGTTTAATAGTGCAACTTCATCCATTAGATAATTGAATCTATCAAACCAGTTAGTGGTTTCTGATGGATTTCTGTATATGAATCCTATCAAAAGTGGACTACTGTGCTTTAATTTGATTTCTACCCAAATCGATTCAATATCATATGCATCAAGATTATGTGAGCACGCAAACATGTCAGTGCGTATACATGCTGCTTGTGCATACATATATGCATGTTTATTTACTCTTTGTACAAGGGAGGGTTTGAAAAGTATATATATGCAAAAGTATATACAAACACGAAAATTGTTTTCAGTGGACCCATCTGATACATTATTTTTTTCTTCCAAATACACAGCAATTATATTCATCTCACGCAAAGACCCCTCTAAACAAAAAAGAAAATATTCTCAAAGGACTTTTTTTTTCTTTTTTTTTTGGGGGGGGGCATATGTTTTGGGAAGCAAAGTAAATCTAATTACAATATATGAAATAAGATCAAACTGCCTGGTGTACCCATAACTGAAGTTGGATTGTTTAATTTAAAGTATTCCAAAGAGCACACACAAAGTCTATATGTGCTGAAATAGACTATTTCCTGCACAACTTATGGTCACAGCATAATATGTGACCGTAGATTCTTTAAAATAAAAAAAATCATTTAGCACTCGACTTTCACTTGTTCTGTGTATCTTTAATAATTTTCCTCAAATTTATTTTCCTCAAACGTTACCTACAAGTCTTTCTAAATCCCTAACTCACTCTCCTGTCCTTGTTTTTCCTTGAGATTTTAAATTGTTCAGTCACATGTAAGCTCTTATCTGGCAATAAGATATACACCCTGAACTTTGCACTGTTTATCAGACAACAATGACCTCGTGATACAGTTATCACACAAACAATACCAAACACGTCCTTGCATGTACATATACACACATTATCTGCCATATGATAACTCAGTTATACTGTGCTTCTTATCACAATATATATCTACAAAGCCATTCAGTGACAGTCACAGGAGTGATAAATAATATCAACAGGCTGGTAACTTCCCCAGCTGTAAGGTCTGGTGGTGATAATTCTACCCTGGTTTTGATAATTTTCTCATTGTTTAGCATGAGGTGGCTCAACTCTGACCTTTGGTTGATTTTGGAATGAACAGGTTATGGCAACATTTATCATTGTTGAAGGGGAGAGATCATGTCTATCTTTCTATACAGTGTGTTAAGCACTTTGATTTGTCTCTGCAAGATATAGCGCTATATAAACTCCATTTATTATTATTATTATTATTAATGAAGGCGGTTTTGGGTTTTGTTTTTCAGCACATGTATATATATTTTATTTTCTTGAGAATGAATGGTAAGTCTATGGGCTGTGGTTGACTGTAGGATTTTGTGTGTGTGTGTGTGCGAGTGTGAGTGCATGCGAGTGTGCGTGTGTGTTTTATTTATTTTTTATTTCATTCTTTTATATCAAGGATAATGGATGTGTGTGTGTGTGAGTGAGTGGTGTGTGTGTGTGTGTGTGTGTGTGTGTGTGTGTGAGTGAGTGTGTGTGTGTGTGTGTGTGTGTGTGTGTGCGTGTGCGTGTTTATCAACATTTATTTTGAGGATAATGAATAAGCAGTCATGTGCTTTTTTACATGAAGTCCCCACATGTGCATGACGTTTTGTATATTTTGTCATTAGTTCCCACCGGCACACAATGGCCTAGTCTTCCATTTGCTCAAGATGTCCTCTCCATGTGTGTGTGTGTGTGTGTGCGTGTGCGTGCGTGCGTGCACATTGTGTGTCTGAATTCAATCACACAGGTATGACTTAAGCAACAAACAAAAAAAGTATGAATTAAGCATGGGTAAAGTAAAACTCCACCTCTCTTTCTTTCTCTCCCTCTCCCCCCACCCCATTCTTATTCAATTTGTAATGACATGAAAAGAAGAAAGTTATAACAGGAACACAGTGGGCAAGTACACCTCACTACATACACAACAGGACAAAGAGGTAGTTCATGCTGGTATTTATTATAACTCACTGAAACAAAAATCCTTATCCATAACAGCTCTTTCCTTCTTGACTTTAAGACTTTGCAAGGTCACACAAAATATGATACTGCTACTGTTGGTTCTTTTCTTAACATAGGTCTGGGTATGGTTTCTTCTTTGTCCTGTTAACAAAAGTTTTGCAACACTTCTCAGACTCTAAAAACAAAAAATATATTGGTATGTATGCATGCACACATGCCTGCACGCGAGTACACATGCACACACACACACACACACACACACGCACACACAGAGTGCTTATTCCATTATCCTCGATATAAAATAATAAATAAATAAATAAACACAAACACTCCTCTCTCTCTACTGCTTCTGCTACTACCGCTACAACAACAAAGACCTTGTATTTTCTTACTTTTTTATTGTGTTTTTTTTTTTATAGTTTTACCCAACACACACACAGATGTATGTGCACATGCACACACAAGACAGGTAACAGTCCTGATCAATCCAAATACATCAATCAATGCAGAAGACCACCACCAAACACCAGCTGCCTTGATCAGTGAAGCGGACTCCCAGTTGTGAGGTTGTAAGTTCAATTCCCAACAGGGCCTGGGAATGTTCAGGGGCTCTGTGGGAAGACTAGGATTATGCAGTTGAGCACCATTCACTTCAAGGATATTCTTTGAACATGGGCTCAGATTACTTGACCACAACCACAGTATCTCTCTGGCAAGGCTGATACTGGGACAGATTTAGAAAAGGTAGCATGGAGTGCAGCCTGATGAAGTCTCAAATCCAGCTTAACATCTAAAGGACCATTATCATCACTGTTCCTCGGTTATGCACTAAAAAGAAATGTTTCATCCATTTTGTCATGAGATCATCATCATCCTCATCCTCCATGATTCTAGAGCAATAAAGGAAAGCAATCACTGATTCAGCAGGCAATGTATTGTAATAATGATTTCAAGGTGGCCTAAACCTCAGTCTCTATTTCCTCAACTCCCATGATGGTGGGAAGTTCATGTGGATGGCCTCAGTCCTGGGATTCACAGGCAGCTGCCTATGATTCAAAGGAAGAAGGTGATGGTCCTTACTCTGGGGCACTCTGGTCTTAATGACTAAGTTACTGTAGCCATCAGTAAGGCTTTAGTGGGTGCTGGCTGGAGCTGTGCTGGCTCAGAATACCACTGTACGTAGGTGAGGACAAGCTCTCCTCTGAGAGAGCAGCCCCAATTTCACACGAAGTCTGCTGTGACTGAAAATGTGGTATACAATACAATACTGCCTTCAACATGACCCAGAAGCAGTGCAGGGCCTCTTCCTGATGGTAGCCTCACAACAGCCTAACACCGACAGGCCTGGTGGACTTGTGGCTTGGTCTTTAGGTTGGTGCAGTAGAAGAAGGCTGAGCATTTTTGCATGTAGAGAGATCAGGACGAGCAGCACAGAGGCAGGAGTAGTGGTGTGGTCATGGAAAAACGAAGCATCCTAACAAATGAATGAATTCAAAGATGTCTTTGGTCTCCCTGCTGCTGCTGCTGTTCAGGACCTGCCACTGGTCATGTTACATTGATTTGTAAATTGTATCATGTCCAGCTGCTTTACTTTAACCACAGTGAAGGATTGGTAATAATGCAGTTTTTGAATAAGTGATGCACAGCTGCATGACACATACATGCACTTAGTCACAAAAGGTCACACATACGCACTATGAACGGGCACATGTGCACACACATGCACGCATGCAAAGGGTAATACATACACACTATCAACATGCATACACATACACATATGCACGCATGCACACACACGCACACATTCATAACATACTATATACATTTTGAAACAAACTGCACTGCTATTTCAATGAACCATCTGGAAACAAAATTTAATTTTGACTTGACTTTCACACACAAGCATGCACACACACGCAAATGCACACAAACACACTGTACACAGGGACTGAAATGGATGAGACTATAAACTGAGGCCCTGTGTTCGAACGCATGCAGAACATCTTGCGCACATGTTAAATCCTGTTCCGCTTTTTGGAAGAGTAGGCCATTGTGTGCCGGTGGAAACAGATGACAAAATTTACAAAAACTGCATACACATGGGGACTGGATGTAAAAAAGCACATGAGTGCTTATTCCATTATCCTCAATATAAAAGAATAAATACATAAAATAAATTAAAATAAATGGGCTTGAAGCAAAAAATTACCTTCAAAATGTTGCTGAAACTTCTCAGCTGAGCGAGACATTACAAGCCTCACATGACAAAACACACCTGCAGATACGCAGGTGGAAGTGTTGACAGACAGACAGACAGACAGATGAGGGATGCATTCAGGTGTAGCCTGCAGTTGGAGGAGTTGAATCTCACCAGCTTCTCATTTTCAGATGAGATAAAACTCTCTCCACTACATAACACGCCTGATTTGGTGATCTGTCACAGAGATGGAGTGTTTCGTGTCGTCTTTTTCCGCCATTTTGGTGCCCATCACCACACTCAACATGCATCATCATGCCAGATCTATCGACAAACACTCAGCTTGCATGGTAGTACCTCTTTTCAATCTTTTTCTTATTCTGGCCTGTATCTCAGAGCCCCAAAACCAAATACATCACTCGGCAAACTTTCCAATTCATACCAATCCAACCCTATTTTTTAGCTCATGGATCAAAAGTTGTGAACAAACTAAAGCCATTCTTTCGCTCAACCCACAAAACCCCCAACTGTTGCTGTTTCATTACAACTGGGACTGGAAAACTTGACACATTTCAGGAGAAAAAAGAGAATCCCAAACCTCCATTGATGGTTATTTCTGAATATCATCCAATCCGGTGCCTTTCTGACTGATACAATAAATTTGTATCTTATTCCAGTGGACTATTCAGTTCATGAGTAAACTGACTTATTTGCTTCCATTTTGAAAAACTACAGTGCTTATTCTCTCTCTCTCCTCTCTCTCTCTCTCTCTCTCCTCTCCTCTCCTCTCTCTCTCTCTCTCTCTCTCTCTCTTTTCTCCCCCACCCCCCCTCCCTCCCACCTGAATGAACATTCTCAACACACTGTCCCAGGAAAACAGGTTGGTCTCAACGATCAAACTACAATTAACCATGCAACATAACACTGAGCAAGTTTTCTGCAAACTGACACTTTCTATCCAAGCCATGCGAAATGAAACATCAAACCACCTACCAGGCGGGGAGCATCATGCAGAGCTATGGACAAAGTGTTACTACTATACACATCTTCACAAACACTTCCATCCAGTGCAATTTCCACCTGTGACTACTCTTAACAGACCGATCCTACTAAAAAGTATCAGTCAACGTTCAAAATACATTTACCATGAACATAACCGGAGCAAGTTTTCTGTACTAAAACTGATGTTTTTCTACCACGCCCAGTGCGGAACAGTGAACCCCAAACCACCTACCAGCAGAGGGACATCATGCACTGAGCTAGGAAAAAGGTTTAAATCCTTTCCAAACACATACACCGCCCACAGATCCACCTGTGACTACTGGTACCAGAACAAGCCTACTAAAAGTATCAGGTGCACTGTTTACTGAAGGTCCATCACAAACTGTATCATCAACATGACCAAAGATAAATTAATGCCAACCATGTAACCGGTGCAGAAAACTATCAATACACTCAAACAGGACTTCTCTTCCAGTAAATTCTCTGCCACTGAAATTCATTTTGAAACATACAAACGCATGAATTTGGGATTGCCATTTTATGACCCAAACGACTACAGCATGAAAAATTTAGTGTACAGGCCAGAGGTACAATCAAGCCCAGTGCATACTGCCACTGTCAAAACACACTACTTCTTCACAATGACACAGCCACTATTCTGGTGCAGCCTGACCAACCAAGAAAGAAAACTGGGACAGACCAAAGATCCTGACTCGCCTTGAGCCAATGAATCCAGACCAAAACTTTCTCACCAACTGTTCCTCACAAGAATGAACAAACCTGCACCCCAGTCACCAAAAAGTGTAAGCATTCTAAATCATGAAGACAGATGTCAAAGTCAAATGCTTCCCTCCCCTTAGCGTCCTCTATCTCACCCTCACCCCTCATGTACCCACCCACCCCCTCCATCCCACCCTTCCCTCCTTAAAAAAAAAATCCCACAACCGACCTTAATCTTAAGCTCTGTCTTTTCCCAAGCTGTGGGTGAAGTGGAATCAGAGATGTACATGTTACAATTAGGACAAAGCTCAAACATGAGAGGCCTACAAGGAGAGATAAGAACTGAAGCGCAGAATATACTCTACACATAACATGAAGTAGGACATGATTCAAATGACAATTTTGCATGGAATACAAAATCATTAAAAGATGTTTTGATAGAATGTAATTTATATTTTAGAAAAAGGCTTCAATCTTGATGCATATACCAAGTAGCAAATAAACAAACTCATGGTGTGATTCTGCTATTTTCTGTTGTTTTTTCATACCAAAAGAAGCCCCCCCACCCCCCCAAATTTTTCTTTTTTTAATCCCTCAAGCTTATATTTTTTTTGAGTTGTGAACTTTCAAATTTCAGCTCCCTCTTCACCTTCCAAAAAAACTGAAAAAATGACACACAAAACGAGCACATCTAAATAAAACAACACGACCAACACGCTACAGTTGCTATGTCAGTTTAAAGGCAGTTACAGTCAGTCCTAGGCAAGACGTCGGCAGGCAAAGACTATCCTATTTTACAATGTAATGAGAGCCTGTCGCAAGGTGAATGGTCACACACTTGATACAATTTATGTTCACTGCAGCCCTTCCACTTCAAGATCCAATACTCCCTTCAACAGCTCAATTTACAATCTCAATGCTCTGACACACACAGTGTCCCTGTCCATACACTTTCCCTACAGTGTGTAATGCTCTCTCTGTGGTTTTGGGTGCGAGTGTGTGCGTGTGTGTACTTGAGTACATGCCTGTGCGCCTATATGTGCACAAATACAAGCATGAGTCTGCATGTGTGAGGACATGTGTGTACATTATAGCACATGCATTCAAAAACCCCAAGATTTACTGTGGTGTGCACAGGAGTCGATGCAGTAGAGTTGGAGCAGATGTCTAGTAGACATCCAATACCTGTGGAAGAAAGATCCACTCTCCTGACCTCAACATCAAACAGAAAACATGTCTGTCTGTCTTACTCCTGGCTGCCTCTGACGACTTCTTCACCTGACTGAAACTTTCCACCATCCCACCACACAAACACCACTGCTTACTGCCCTTCACTTTTTGGCATGTATACACATCGTCTCTGGGTTCTCTGGGTAGAATGGTAACACTGTCTAAAAAAAAATTTTTTTTAACTGGATGGACAAATTAGACTGTCAGACAAATTGTTTTCCCTAACACTACTACAACTCGACTATATTCTCTCTGAGCTACATGGCGATGGCTATAGTTTCATTAAAACATATGTCGCAATACTCTTCCTAACACAGAATTAAAGTTTTCACAACTCTGTCAGTCACCTTGTCTATGCTTGCTGCAACAGGTTGTTGGCACACTTCTTGAGGATGTGGGATCACTTGGGTGGAGAGGGACAAGGAGACGGATTGTGAAGAAAGGGGGTTTACAAAAAAGAGCAAGTTTTGTGATTACATATTGATCAATTTCAACTTACTCTCCATCATACACAAGCCCTTGAAATCACCTGTGATCAACAGGATTTCATGATCTACTACACTAATCAAACAGGTGTCAAGGATCCAGGCATCCCAAATCCATGAAACCTCTTTTCTTTAAATGTGCAAAACCCACACACCTGCGATACTTGCATTCTTCAACAAAATTCAACATCATGGATCAGTAAGCAAACTTGGGCTTCCATCCAAACTTCAACCTTGGGCTGGTTTGGGGGATTTTTGCTTTTATCTTTGCTTCCTGTTCCGTTTCCATTAACTTGTCAGTTTTCAAGCATTTAATGCAGTGACCCACTGGTTGGGCAAGTATCTGGTGAACTACACATCTGTGTTCTAACTCTCCTCAAAATGAAATTATTTCTCCCACTTTGGACTCCACTTTATTAGATGACCAAAGTACCATTCTTTGAATCAAAGACATGAGTATTGGTTATAAATGATTATTTTGTTCCTGCATCAGAAATGACATTAACTTTTTGTCAATTTAATCTATAGAAAGTGAAAAACAATCAGTGAATTGTTATATTAGTGAATTGTTATTGACTACAGTAAAAGCAGTGCAGTGTTTGTTTTTTTGTCGTTTTTTTTTTAGATCAAGACCATAGCTGCTTTAAAGAAGTTTGCTTCTACCACCCCACAGCAACTGAAAAGACCTCCAACCCACCCACCTCTTTTGCCTCCACCCACCCCCATTCTATTTCCTGGCTACCATTCTTGATTTCTCCATCACACCTACAGATTTCATTTTTAAATTTAAAGGATCTGATTTCTGAAAGAGAACTGTTGAGTCAATTTTCCTAGGTTTCTCCACCAACATACCAGGATTCTGGTTAATATTTACTCCTCCCCAATATCTAAATCAAGAGACTCTGGCTAATATTCCCTTATTATTCCAAAATGTTACGAATTGAGTTGATGTTCTCTCTACATCTGACCAACCTTTGCTCTTCCTATGACGATTCTTGCCATTTTTATTCTCTCCACTACAGCCTACGATTCTGACCAATCTTCTTTGCCCTCTCCACTATGATCCTGGCTAACCTTTGCCCTCACCACTGCAATTCTGGCCGATCTGCTTTGTCCTCCACACCATGATTATAGTCAACACCTGTTCTCTCCATTTTGATTCTGGCCAGTCTTCTGTCCTCTCCATTACCAATCTTTACCTCCACGATTCTGGCCAACCTTACTTCTTTCCATTACCATTCTGCCCAACATTTGTTCTTTCCATTACCATTCTGCCCAACATTTGTTCTTTCCATTACCATCCTGGCCAACATTTGTTCTTTCCATTCCCGTCCTGGCCAACATTTGTTCTTTCCATTCCCGACCTGGCCAACATTTGTTCTTTCCATTCCCGTCCTGGCCAACATTTGTTCTTTCCATTCCCATCCTGGCCAACATTTGTTCTTTCCATTCCCGTCCTGGCCAACATTTGTTCTTTCCATTCCCGTCCTGGCCAACATTTGTTCTTTCCATTACCATCCTGGCCAACATTTGTTCTTTCCATTACCATTCTGGCCAACCTTACTTCTTTCCATTCCCATCCTGGCCAACATTTGTTCTTTCCATTACCATCCTGGCCAACATTTGTTCTTTCCATTACCATCCTGGCCAACATTTGTTCTTTCCATTACCATCCTGGCCAACATTTGTTCTTTCCATTACCATTCTGGGCAATCTTCTCTGTCCTCTCCACTACCAATCTTCTTTGTCCTCCCCAAACGATACAGGCCAATGTTTGTTCTCTCCAATTCGATTCTGGCCAATCCTCACTCTTTCCACAACGATTCTGGCCAACATTTCCCAAATCCCTCCATTAAAACCTCAAGATTCTGAGCAATACTCCCATTACCAACCAGGCAAGACCCTGGCCAATATATGCCTTCCCTGTCTACCGATTTTTACACGACGATCGCAAACATTTTCCCTCTCCACCAGCCTTTAGAGGATTCTGGCCACCTATCCCCCAATATTGCTGACTTCTGGCCAGTATCCTTACTTTTCGCCATCCAAACCTACAGACTTGGGTAGGATGACAACATGCCAAATCCCAAAATTCTATATAGTTTCATCCCCCCCCCCCCCCCCCCTTCGTAATATGTTTCTTTCTTTGGTACAAACTTTTCAAATGTAACAAAAACTGAAAAGGCAGAACATGTAAAAACCCAAAAAAGTAATGACACTTTACATATTTCTATTTAACAAAAACGACTAATGACTTTACTTCGGAAATCTTTGCAACTTAAGCTATGCCTCAAGCAAGAAATCCGAAACGACAAAGCTTTCACAAACCTTCAAAAGAAGTAAACCATGTCACCCAAGATGGTGGAATCCGAAATCTCACTCTACAGTTTTATACTCTATTCATGCGGCAGACAAGCAAATACCAAACCTTATCAAGATAGAACACATTGCGGCCTCAGTGATGACAACAGAAGTGACTACAACACGATAATGATGTCAATACGACCAAACATACAACCTGTTCACAACACAGCGCTAAGTGATTTCAACCGCCGTCATTTCAAGAACTGCTCTGCATGTCAGCAAAAGTGCAAAAATATGCAAACCCGAGAAGAGGCACTCAATGAAACAGCTGTGGCCACGCACATGACATCTACGACTGTGTGAGAGAGGAGCCTCCCAACTGTATGACTGAATCGGGGAAAAGAAAACCGAGGCAAGGTTGACATGAACTCTACACCTGAAAAAAGAATTCTCCCCCTCCCCCTCCCCCCTTCACGTGGTAAAACACGATACCACAGTTAAGCGCAAAATCCCATTTTTCTGTTCATCCCAAAACGTTTTGCACGATGCTTTTTTAAAGTTATTATTTATACTAAACTTGACAGGACTCAAAAGCAAACAAACTTTATAACATTCTTAGCTAAAACAAAAATACGATCTTGAAACGCTGCAAAATGGAGCTAACGGTGTTTTACCACGTGAGGGTCGCATTACTGCAGCGACAATCGGACCACGCAGCATGCCATCACCACTATGAACACTGCCGGAACCTTCAGAAGCTGGCAAAGCGAGACTGACCCAGCGATTAAAGAAATGAGACTGCTGACCACTGCCCCAACCAAGACACTGACCTGTCCAGCCATTCCTGTTGACACAGCCTCTGCTGTATACATAACAACCACTCTGACCACCACCACCACCAGAGCAAACCCAGGCAAACACCACAGCCGCCTCTCAACACCAGGATTCACCTGGGTAGGCAGGCTTCAACTCTCAGAAGTCAGCTAGGCTAGCACACTACCTTACCTACCTACCTACCCCCCTGACTACTGCCAAACGCTGAGATGTGGGTGGTAGTGGGGACACCACCTGAAGGAAAATGGAGGGGGGGGTGTAATACTGGGGAGGGGGGGGGGGGGGGTATCTAAGGTGAGGAGTTCTTTCAAGGCCGCAGAGATAACGTTAGTCTGTCCTCATTTCCACAACTCAAAAGTTAGCGTCTTTTTTCACTGCCCTGTGACCTCCTCCCCCTCCTCCAAAAGTTAAATTCTAAAGTAACTATACAGGCATGCACACTTGCCTAATGAAATCACTTTGCATGCATGCATACACATACTACCAAGAAAGCAACCACACACATGCACGCACGCAGAGGGAGGGAGGAAGGGGAGGAGGGAGAGAGACAGACAGACAGACAGACAGACTGACCGACTGACAGATAGACAAACAGAGCCGGAGATATTGATAAAGAGAGCGCTGGCACCCCACTCACCACCTGTACCTTTATCATACTGTTGCCATAAAAGTTCTTCAACTACGATTTCAACCACCCTGAAACCTTTTACCTTAAAAGTTCTGCAACAACGAATTCAACTCCTCACCCCCTCCCAAACTCTTCCATGCTACCCCTCTCTTACCCCCTCGAGCGCGCACGCACGCGCGCACACACACAGACACACGCACGCACGCGCGCGCTCACACACACACAAACACACACACACACACACACACACAGAGCAGAGGGCGGAATTCCCAGTCCCGCAGATCTTAGGAGACAGGAAGACGGCCATCATGGCAGATAAGACAAGAGCACCATAAGTGGTCAAACATAGTATAGGATCTGGTTTATCTCAATCCCCTCACTTCTCCTCCTCTCCCCTTACCCTCTTTACCTCTGGGTAGAGGGGGGAAGGGTGGGGGTAAATATTGATTCACTGGGGTACAGCAGTGCTCATACCATGGGAAACCTGCAGATTGTTTTCTGATCTGAGCACATGTGTAGTACACGTAGGTCGCTTATATGGGACTATAAAGACAGGATTTAGTAATCATGGATGCAGCGATAAGGGTTGAGAGAGAGAGTGAGCGAGTGTGTGTGAGTGTGGAGTGTGTGTGTGTGTGAGTGCGTGCGTGCGTGCGTGTGTGAGTGCGTGCGTGCGTGCGTGCGTGTGTGTGTTCATGCAGGTATCTGAATAATTTATAGCAAGATTCGATTTCATCCTGACTTGTTTCAACCAGTCAGGTTACGATTTTCATACATTGATGCATATCTCAGAATGTTAACACTTAAAAAAGCAAAATAGGTATGTCCTGTTGCTCTGTCCTAATTTTCATATTCCATTGAAGAGGATGATCGAAAATCTTCAAGTTGTATGCATATGCATCATGATAAATGTGTACAACACTGTGCACACACGCGCGCGCGTGCATGTCTCACACACACACATTCAAGTGATTGATTGATTGATTCATTCATTCATTCATTCTCTCTCTCTCCCTTCGTCCCTCCCTCCCTCTCTCTCTCTCCCTCCCCCCTCTCTTAAAAACATCCTAATGTTAGCATTCCATAAAACCCACTTGTAATACAGAGCTGTGAAATGCTCGAACAGAATCTCAATGCCTCATCACGATCCTCCACTTCATACAAAAACCACTGTTTTACAACCCTGTCGGATGCCTGCATACACCTGTAATTATCCTCATGGCTGTTGGGTGGGGGGGGGGGGGGGGGGGGGGGGGGGGGGGGGGGGGGGGGGGGGGGGGGGGGGGGGGAGGGAGGGGGGGGGGAGAGAGAGAGAGACAGAGACAGAGACAGGCAGAGACAGAGAGAGAGAATCACTGAGAGAGCTGGTGTTAATTAAAATCTACTTTTCTTTTTAAACACTGCCTTCCCAATAACATTATACGCACAGGTAGCCTATACTTAATATGCATGCACACGAACACAAATATGGCCACAGCGCACGCACGCACGCATGCTGGCACGCACACCTACGTACACACGCACACACACACACGCGAGCGCGCACGCACACACACAGCACACGCACACACGCACGCAGGCGCGCGCGCGCGCGCGCGCGCACGCACACACACACACCCTATAAAAGCTACCAAGCATCTGCATTTTATTTCTAGTATGGTCGTAATCATTTCACTTTCTGCCAAGTCATTCACCAAGCGCAGCCTAAACTATTTTCGTAAGAGAAGAGGTTATGTAGCGGAATATAACCCCCCCCCCCCCCCCCCCCCCCCCAAAAAAAAAAGTTGAAGATCCCACTAGAAAGCTCTCGATATTTCCTCATACCAAACGTAGTAAAAATCACACCGACAAGACGAAATAGAACGGATAAAAGAGGAAAACAGGGGGAGGCAGAGACAGGGAAGAAAGGCGGGTGGGGGATGGGGAGGGAGGAGGAGGAGGGAGAGAGACAGAGAGACAGACAGACAGACATAGAGACAGAGACAGAGCAAAACCAAACCATGAAAAGGCTTAGCAATGGTCTACAAGTGTGCCAGGTAAGTATGATCTTCAGTACAAAATTTAAACAGGTCTTGTATCCCGCTATCTCAAAGTGACTAACCTATAATACATGTATACCCTATTGCTTTCACTTAAACTAGCCAAAATGACAACCGCTCTGACAGAAGCTAGCCAAAATAACAGTCCTAACGATCTGAAGACAGCCAGAATAACCCTAGTTGACTAAAGTAAACCAGCCAAATTAACGACAGTCCTGACTGAAGTCAGCTAAAAATGACTAAGCATACTTGCTGAAGCCAGCAACTACGACAAAGCTGACAAAGCAGAGAAAATAATCAAACTAAATGAAGCCAACCAAAATGACAACAGTCCTGACAAATACCAGCCAAAATGACAAATGTAGCTGACTAACCAGCCAAAATGACAAAGCTGACAGTTAAAACAGTGAAACCGCTAACAGAATGAAGCCATCCAAAAATGGCAAAGCTAACAAACTGAAGCCAGCCAAAATGACAAAGCTGTAGTAAAGCAAGCAAAGACAAAATCTAACTGAAGCCAGCCAAATACAGTCCTGACAAAAACCACCAAAATCTTATCTGAAGAAACACAGCAAAGCCTAATGCTAACATTTGTTATCTTTTTCTTTTTAAAAAGAAAAGTGGATAATTAAATGGCTATACACAACTACCCTAATGTTTCAAACGTACTCTAAAAAAATCTCTATTACCAACATGATGTCATAATCTGTAACTGTTTTCAACCTGTACAACATCCAACCGCGCGTCCCATATACACCGATTACCCACAGATATGAAATTTGACTTTTTCGAACCACACCAGACCTACAAACAAACCACTGTTGGCCATCCGCGCCTTACCAAATCTGTATCTACGGACTCCAATCCAACAAACAGAGAAAGGAAAACCTACCTCTATTCCTATGTGATAAAGCTTTCACACTATAATACCATCAAATTCCAGCTACAAAACAACACTTATATTCTGCTACCTAGAACTTTCACCACCCACAAATCTGAGATCACCAATTTTCAACAGACCATTTCACCTTCTAAGTGTTTCCGTGTGTGTGTGTGGTGTGTGTGTGTGTGTGTGTGTGTGTGTGTGTGTGTGCGTGCGTGTGTAGTGCGTAGTGCGCGCGCATGGATTTGAAATTTGTTGCTCATTATGTTTAAGGAGAGTTGCATGCCTGTAAATGATTGAGTGCAAGCGCTTCGATTTGTTTGTTTTTTACAAGATTCAGCGCTATATAAATTCCATATATTATTATTATTAACTGAGTGACTCCAATAAAATGGGCAAATTACCAAAAACGTACTTCATTTTAGGGGACAAAAACGAGTGGCTTCTAGTTATACAACCGAACAATGATGGTAACATTAATGACGTATCCTATATTATAAACCCAATCATGAAACAACAGTTTGAAACACACACACGCGCGCGCGCCATATACACACAGATTACCCACATGAAAATATGGAAAATTAACCAAAACTTTTTTAAAACTTGTGACTACTCACTGACACGATGACCTACATCAGAACGAAGGTTATAATGAGAAAAAAAATCATAAACCAAAATGCCAAGGAAAAAGACCTTACAAACCAAAAATATGATAAGTCTACAGGAAAACCCAAAGAAACAATCTGCAAAGATTTATACAACAAACAAAACAGCAGCACAAAGAGAACACCTGAATACAATGTCATTAGCTATACTCTATGTGAGTAGATATGCTTGACAACACTAATCAAATACCCATAAAGTTCCTTATGGCAAAACTACAAATAACACAAGGTATGCTATACAGCACTTATAACATACTATCATAAAGCTGCCTAAGGCAAACATACAAATAATACAACAGCAAAGACGCCAACAAGGATGCTGAGCATCCACCACAGCCAAAAGGTCAAAACAAAGAAAACACCAAATATATAAAGACCAACAACCACTATAACACAACAACAGTTTACAGCAGCAACAACATAATAATTGAGCAACCCAAAAGAGTTAGGCCTAATCAAGCAAGTTTAGTGGATTCAGAGCGCAGCAACATGTCGTTGTAGGCCTATGTCACCATGAGCTGGAAGAGTTAGATCTGGCAAGCCCTGAGTCACTGCTGGAGACCTCACCTTCCAGCTCATGGGCACACAGCTAGTTCTCCTCAGCCCTAGCCAGTATTCTTCCCTGCCTGTCCGTCCCTGACCAGATACCGTATACCTCATCATCTGTGAACCAAGCCCTCGAAACCTAACAAGTTATGACTACACACCATTTCCTTTCTGAAGAGTCTGATGACTATTCGCAATTCTGTTCAGCAAAGCATAAAAATACAACATGGCAGATTTGCAATGACCAACTTCTCAAAAACGTCTGACGACTGATCACCTCAGTTCACTAAAATTGCGCAGCACACAATGCTAATGACAACTGCAAAAACAATTCACGCTCACTGGATTACAAAACTCAGAAGGTATAGTTCAATTCTGGGGCAACACATCCTGGGTTTACCCTAAACCACGAAATTGTAAAATCTTCGAAATGCCTGTCTGGTTTTAATCAGACATATGTATAGCAAAAGACTGAGCACTTGACATGGTGTCCAAACTACCAACCTAAGAAATCCCCAAGAGAAAATATCTCCACCCTTAACATATCACACGACTCCTGATTTGATCGTCTACCCCTAAGAGCATAGCAGGCCAGTATTCTGATAGTTCAGCTATTTCACCTCTTAATGACAAACCTACTAGCTGCTGTTTACCTGCCAATAAAATACGATAGAAACAAAATATCAGGCTGACATGGCTTGGATCTACATCACAGCACTGTTGATTCAGAACATACATCAACAGAACAATAAATAGGCCTGCTAGGTGACTCATCAGCCTTGAAGCTAGCTCCACCTTCCACCTGTACTCACTGCAACATTTTGCAGGATTCCGATAAAATAAATAATAGAACGTGAATAAAACCTGACGAAGGACATGTTATCACCGAATTAAGCCAAATACAACTAAGCTAAGACATAAACAACGAGAGGTTTTTTTCCCCTTAGCTTTCATTTTGCATTTTTATTTTCTCTTCAGTTTGAAACAGCAGCCCTAACTAAGTGTCTACCTCTCTCTGTGACATCCACTTTATATAAATGTCACACGAATCAACTGTATCCACTACAAATCCTACTCAAGTGTCTACCTTGCACCAAACAATAAGATTGCGAATGACAAAAACAGTATAGATTCAGGCCTAAGAGGATTAACAATGTAAGACGACCGGACCGACAACACAGCCCACCTCAATATGACAATCCTTTCCTAAACAAACCCACCTCTCATCTAAGTTATTACATCTTGAAAACATTCTTTCCGAAAAAAACCCACAATGTCCCAAATTGTCACCACTGTTGTCTACTTGCCTCCAAGAATTTTGTCATCCAGCAACCTCTTTCCCCGCCAAAACTGACATGTCAGCAACAATCTTCAATGCTGAACATAGCTGAGCCACCAAGCATTGAGCAAGCTGAGGTGGACCAGTGCTGAAGAAACGAAGCCCCTGACCAGACCTGAAGAGCCTACCTGCAGATCAAGTTACAAAGCTCACACCTGCCCCATACCAGTGGGGCTCAGAGGACTGTAACCTGCACCTTCCATCCATCTTTCCTTCCGTGTGCTGGCGAAGCTGCCCCTGGCAAGTGACTCTGCCTAGGGGGGTGGGTCGGCTTATGAAGCCTGCTCCTTGTCCCTTTGCACTTTGACTGGCCCGCTAATCTCCACATCATCCTATTGTTTCCTGCCACCAACTCCCCTACACCCCCTTCCTGGCTACATCCACCCCGGGTAGATAGCTGGGGCTTGAGATGACGAGTTTCAACATGATTATCACTCGGGGCTGGGTAGGCTGTGATAACAGGTGCTGGGCAAGTTGTGGGGCTGTTTCTTTTATCTTATCCCTGCTTTCTCTGTCCGCTTGAAACAATGCCACGTTGCCTCTCCAGCCCTACTATCTGCCATCCTATTCTTTTGGGCCCACCATCACTACCAGCTCAGCTTTTCATGAAGATTGCAGCCTTTATCTTGTTTACACCTCGCCCATCACCAGATTACACGCTGATGGCACAGAACAGAAAACTGCTGCCCCAGCTGGTTTGGCTGTCCGTGACTGTCCTGTCGGGTGCTGAATCATTCTTCTTCCTCCTCTGTGTCTGTGTGTGTGTGTGTGTCTGGTCTGCCAGCCTGAGCAGTCTTATCTTCCACAAACATTCCGGTGTACATAGAAGGCTGATGTTGTCGACATGTTGCTGTCCACTGAATCCACAGCTCAGTTGCTCTTAGTGTGTACACAGACCACGTTTTATCACAGCACAAACACAGACGGACAGTGAGAAGGACGGGGAGGAGAATACATTCCAAAACCAAACCACACAAAACAACGATAAAGGCTCAATTTAAAGGTATATACAACCATACAAAACCAGTAAAATACACAATTATATAAGATCAGCAACTAAGTAAAGGTAACTACTATACTGAGATACTTGTAGGAGAAAAGCTTGAACTGAATCTACTGAATGCAAGAAACCTCGTGCAACTAGTTGTTAGCAACCTTCAACAATTATAATTATGTGAATGGGACTTAAAAATTTGACTTCACCTAGTCCCGAGAACTAAAATTCAAAGTTAACACTTCTTAAATCTACCACTACCAAATGAAAACATAACCACCACCACCACCCTCCATTATAATCGCTATCAACAGAGCCACTTGTGCTCAGTCTTTTTAGTAATACTAAAACAGAGCAGCCCGGCCAGGCACATATATTCATGGATGAAACTTTGGTATTTCTTTTCAGTGTTCAGCCAACTGTCTGATCAACACTTTCTGTCTCTGTTTTCTTAGGCTCTGTCATACCATGATTTGAAAATTCAAAGTCTGCATTATCAGTTCTCAAAAAGGTCAAACTCCACGAAAAACAGACAAAAGCAAAGCCAATACTAAGAAACACTTCATCACAGTACTAGCTAAACAGGCATGATAATGAAGCATTGTTGCAGATAGTGAAACTACCCAACTGGATACAATGTAAATCACTATTACACAACTCGATACAGACAATATAAATCACTGTCCATTCTTCTCATACATCAAAGACCAATTGTTAATGTAGTAGTCTATCAAGCAAGCGTTAAAATGCCCTCTACAATACCACACAAATACATAAAGCTTTCGGATTAGTAGTTCACTGAGTTCAATTAATGTATACAAGTATCAATTTCACTTCTGTGCAAATAGATGCAAATGATGATTTCAGATAAATCAAGAAATGAATAATTAATGCACAGATTGCCATGTGGATTAAAAAACATTAACATAATGATCCCAAAATAATAGGTTGCTGGTTCAAATCTTAATGATTGTGCCAGGTGGTTTACAGATAATTTTATAACCTACAAAATCAACTATCTGCAGACCTGCTGCCTACTCATTCCCCTTCATACATGTGTTTATAAGAAGTCAAGAACACATGTTACAGATTATGTTAAGTACGTCTACAGTGGGTTGTAGCAGGAACACTTGTCAGAAATGTGTTCATGTCACGTTCTAAGAAACATTTTTGTTTAATCATTTGAAAGTTATCCAAAAACTCATACCAGTAATTTGAATAAAGTTTTCAAACAAGTTATAATGCAAAAATGTATCCATGATAAATAGGCCTACATTTGTTCATTTCTAACTTGTTCCTCGCTAAAATTCCATTTCTATGTAAACTTGCCTTGTTTAAGATGTTTGCCTATAACCTCACAAGATTCTGTATTAAATCAGTGTACGTCACTCCCCCACAAAACTTTTGTCTTAATCCGTTTTTAAAAGACATCCAAAGTTCTAACAATGATTCAAATAACTAATGTAAGAAAGTAGCCTGTTCCATATCTGCGCATTTCTACTCATCCCTCACCTTTTCATGTAACTTTCCTCAGATTCTACTTGCTCCTGGAATTCATTCTTTCTTTATTGATACAAACTACCTAAAACTACCTTGAAAAATGATCACTTTAACCTATTACACTCATATTTTAAGTAGCTATGTAAACTGTCCTACTCATCCATTCATCAACCAGAGGAAATTGTCATTGAATCTCTACAATCTATCAATCCTCTAATGAACATAAAGACACCAAGCAATCTAAAACCAAGTAACACAAACTGTCAAACCTGACACAATTATTACAATACTGTCCTTTTCAAATCTATTCGATTATCCTTTATTCGTCCTGCTAAAGCTCCAGGTACCTATAGTAATTTTTTAATATCAACGATTTTTCTCCACAAGATAGCTGCATTCTTGACTTTCTGGATAAAACTGAATTGAACTACCAATTTGCCAAGACAGTCGAGTACCTCCTGCTCTTTACAATTTTCAACTGTCGTGTCTTTAACATGCACAAGTCTGTAAGCCACAGGTCCAACTTGTTTAATATAGTCTCCTAAGACTTGACATTCACTTCGATTTCTGAAAATCGGGGAAGAAAAGGAGGATCAACAACACACACACACACACACGACACACAACGCACGCACGCAGCACGATATACGACATAAAAACATTACAAAAAGATATATAACGGACAGAAAAAGAGACAGAAATGCATACAGACAAAGACAACAACAACAAACAGATAAAGACATACAGACAGACACAAACACAAAGACAATACACAGAAAAGGAGGCAGAGACGCAGACAAAACAGGCAGAGACAAGGACTGTGTTGTCAATCTGATCTTCAACCTCTTATCAAGCCTACGATAAAGCCTCTCTCCTCAGACCCTCTTTGATTAAAACCCAAACACCAAACCTCAACGACCCTACAACCAACACAGTGATAGAGCTAACTAGAAGAACCAGCAGTGATAGAGTCAACAGCCATAACAATAAATCTAACTAGAGCAACTAGCAGTGATAGAGTTAAAAGCCAAATGGTAGAGCTAATAATGGAAACAGCCAACACTGACAGAGTTAATGGAACAACCAGCATTGATAGAGCTAAATGAAACAACCAGCATTGATAGAGCTAAATGAAACAACCAGCATTGATAGAGCTAAATGAAACAACCAGCATTGCTAGAGTTAACAGCCAAAACAATTAAATGGACAGCCAACAATGATACAGCTAAATGGAACAGCCAACAATGATACAACTAAATGGAACAGCCAACAATGATACAACTAAATGGAACAGCCAACAACGATAATGATTAATATAGCTAGATGGAACAGCCAACAATGATAATACAGCATAATGAAACAGCCAACAATCATACAGCTAAATGAAACAGCCAACAATGATACAGCATAATGAAACAGCCAACAATGATAACACAGCAAAATGGAACAGCCAACAATGATACAGCTAAATGGAACAGCCAACAATGATAATACAGCATAATGGAACAGCCAACAATGATAACACAGCACAATGGAACAGCCGACAATGATAATGCAGCAAAATGGAACAGCCAACAATGATAATACAGATAAATGAAACAGCCGACAATGATACAGCTAAATGAAACAGCCAACAATGATACAGCATAATGAAACAGCCAACAATGATAACACAGCAAAATGGAACAGCCAACAATGATACAGCTAAATGAAACAGCCAACAATGATAACACAGCTAAATGAAACAGCCAACAATGATAATACAGCATAATGGAACAGCCAACAATGATAATACAGCTAAATGGAACAGCCGACAATGATACAGCATAATGAGAACAGCCAACAATGATACAGCTAAATGGAACAGCCAACAATGATAATACAGCTAAATGGAACAGCCAACAATGATAATACAGCATAATGGAACAGCCAACAATGATAATACAGATAAATGGAACAGCCAACAATGATAATACAGATAAATGAAACAGCCGACAATCATACAGCTAAATGGAACAGCCAACAATGATACAGCATAATGAAACAGCCAACAATGATAACACAGCTAAATGGAACAGCTAACAATGATAATACAGCATAATGGAACAGCCAACAATGATAGTACAGCAAAATGGAACAGCTAACAATGACAATACAGCAAAACAACTAACAATGATAATACAGCATAATGGAACAGCCAACAATCATAACACAGCTAAATGGAACAGCCAACAATGATAACACAGCTAAATGGAACAGCTAACAATGATAATACAGCACAATGGAACAGCCAACAATGATAATATAGCTAAATGGAACAGCCAACAATGATAACACAGCTAAATGGAACAACTAACAATGATACAGCATAATGGAACAGCCAACAATGATAACACAGCTAAATGGAACAGCCAACCATGATAATACAGCAAAATGGAACAGCCAACCATGATAATACAGCAAAATGGAACAGCCAACCATGATAATACAGCACAATGGAACAGCCAACAATGACAATATAGCTAAATGGAACAGCCAACAATGATAAAACAGCTAAATGGAATAGCTAACAATGATAGAAAGAAGTAATGGCCAAAAATGAAACCAGACAAAGCTATAATATACCTTAAATCTAAATATACTTAAATCTTCAGACAGTATGTCATTCTGCATGTAAGAATACATGTATGTGCATGTGTGCATGCATGCATGCATGTGTGTGTTGTGTGTGTTGTGTGTGTGTGTGGTGGGTGTGTGTGTGTGCGTGTAGGGGTGGGGGGGGTGGTGTGGGGGTAGAGGGGGTGTGGGGTGGGGTGTGGGTGGTGTGGGTGTGGGGGTGGGTGCTGGGTGTGTGGGTGTATGTGGGGTGTGGTGGGTGTGTGTGTGGTGTGTGTGTGTGTGTACGAGTGTGCATGCGTGCAGTGCATGTGTGCGTGTGTGCATATGTGTGTGTTTATATGGATGCTTCAGACCTGGATTTTCTGGCTTTCATGTTTTCAATTCAGTCACTTCAACCTGTGACGCTATGGCCTGACCTTATTCTAAAGGACAATGCTTTAACCATATCAAGGCAGGTTGTGAGCTTAGCCACATCATCGCGCTTGATGATAAGAGAAAAAAATATATATATAATTATAAATGATATGGGTATGGTACATACAATATAATCATACTTGTCTACAAGTTAAAAGTGAGAGAGAGAAGAGAGAGTGTGTGTGGTGTGAGTTGAGTGTGTGTGTGTGTGTGTGTGTTTTTGTGTGTGTGCGTGTGTTTGTGTGTGTGTGTCTGTCTGTGTGTTTGTTCAAATTCATTTAACGTCTTTTCACAAATTGTGATATTAGACTGGGAGGGGGAGGGAGAAGGGAGGTGTGTGAGTGTCAGGAGGGAGGGTGTGGTTGGTAATGTATGGGAGAAGAAACTTCAGTGGATCAATGCACGTGAAATGTAAACAAAAACAAAAAAACCTTTACATTACTAACCTGCTGAACCACAATATACAAACAGTAAAATGAGACACTGTGTGTTTGTGTTTGTGTGTGTGTCTGTGTGTGTGCCTGCTTGCCTGCCTGCCTGCCTGCCTACCTGCCTGCCTGCCTGCCTGTCTGTCTGTCTACCTACCTGTCTGTCTGTCTGTCTGTCTGCCTGCCTGCCTGCCTCTGCCTGCCTGCCTGCCTCAGTGTCTGTCTGTCTCTCTGCCTGTGTCTGTGTGTGCATGCATATAATTATTTAAGTGAGAATAGTTGTAAATTTACACATGCATGTTTATGTATATTGTGTCTTTGTGGTTTAAGTGACAATTGTAAATTTACACATGCATGTTTATGTATATGTGTCTTTGTGGTTTAAAAGACAATTGTAAATTTACACATGCATGTTTATGTATATGTCTTTGTGCACTTAATGTATACATGTAAGCATGCATTCACTCTAGGTCACACACCTACATTCAGGACAATACTTATCCATCCATTTTTTCTCCTTTCATTTTTCCAAACTTGTGTTTCTTCTTGCTTGCTTGTACACAAGAGGGTTACCCAAAATGAAAATATATTCAGAAGAGAAAAAAAAAAAGGCTAGTGTCCTACATCTAAATACACCTCCCACAGCACACACTCTGACCACACCATCCAAACTTGCAAAGACACACTCCTCAATTATCTCCCCCTCTTCAGTACATCGCAATATCATACAAAAATATCAGAAACATGCCCACCCCTACCCTCCCCAGGCCATCGTTACCCTGTATCCCAAGTCTGCCCCCCTCCTCTCATCATTTCTGTTTCCATCCAGTTTTAATCAGAAATTCGCAGAAAATGTGGGGCTTGAGTGAGGATAATCAGCGCTCTTCGTTGTTCTTGAGTGTCCGCTTTTACAGGGTGGAGTATCTCTTGTTGATAGGGAGAGGTAGACTGGTGCAATCAGTGACTGTCAGACATGTCCCTATGTGTTTTGATGGGGTATTTTTGAAGTTGGTTTTTTTTATATTAAGTCTGTATTACTGAAGTGATATATATGCAAGCTGAGACAAGTAAGTGTGTGAGCATAAAATGAACATTACACCTTTTGTCTTGTCTTGTTCCTTGGCTAGAGCTCCAAGATTCATCTATGGAATATATACAGCCATTTTTTACCCACAATTAAGTAGCCACATTCTGACTTTGAAGAGAACATAACTAAAAGTTGTGAAATGTACAGGTTCTGAATTTCACTACTTGCCACAATCTTTATTTATGTTCATACATCCACACAGTCAGATATAAGCATATAATGACTTTGAATAGTAATACATCTTTGCAAGAAGTGATACTGATATGTAATATATGTATACCAAAACAAGTATTAGCACTGGTGCACCCATTCTCTCTCTCTCCTCTCTCCTCTCCCTCCTATTCCTCCCCCCCCCCCCCCCCCCCAAAAATGACAACACACACATGCACGCATACACACAAAGCACAGAGAGAAGAAACATTCCGATATACATATATATGTACAAACATTCACACAAGTGTGTGCACACTTGCCCAACCGTTTTCTTCAATAGTCCATTTCCCTCCTCATCCGTAACTGTTTAAAAATTCATGTCCAGCTGAATACATACAGCCACAGCCATTGTAAATTTGTATGTTGCAACCTTTGAAACTATCACAAAAATTAATGACCATTTCAGCATTCTCTCTTCCTTCTCTCTCTCTCTCTCTCCTCTCTCTCTCTTTTCTCTCTCTTTTCTTTTCACTGATATTAATAATTTGATATTTTTTGGTGGAGACCACAAATTCAGATTTTCCTTTCAGAAACTGCAGAGCGATAAAATCATACACGTAGCCTAGAGAGAACTACTGAGGTAGCAATCTTCGTGTTTCTGATGCTGATGTGATGGACATGAATAACTGAACATGCATTTCTCTCTCTCTCTCTCTCTCTCTCTCTCTCTCTCTCTCTCTCTCTCTCTCTCTCTCTCTCCTGTTTATACAGTCTTGATATTATTGTAACAGTATGTTACCATTTTGACATGTTGAGATGTTTAACTTTATGACTTCTTGTAAGTTGGTTGTGTTTTTTTTCTTGCTCTGTTGTTGTTCTTACTGTTTTTTGTCTGTTTTCTCTTTTTTTTTCTTTTTTGTTTGGTTTTTCTTTCTCTTTGTTTTTTGTTAGGTTTTTGGGTCGGGGGGTGAGGGTTTTTAGGGTTTCTTTATTGCTTGCTTTGGGGGAGGGTGGTTGTGGGGGGCCTTTTTGAATAGGGTTATCCTTGTTTCATTGTGAGATGTATAAGTATTGGGTTATTATTATTAAGATGTATCCCTACGGGCGGGGACTGGATGTAAAAAAGCACATGTGTGCTTATTCATTATCCTCGAAATAAAAGAATTTGTCATTGTCATTGTCATTGTCAGTCCCTGTTGTATACAGCTTTCTTTCTTTGCCTTGTTCTTCCCTTTCTCTGTCTGTCTCTCTCAGAGAACATTTCACAGATTACCTTGTAAGTGTCCCCTCTCTCTCTCTCTCTCTCTCTCTGACAGCATCTCACAATTACCTTTTTAATATCCACTCTCTCTCTCTCTCTCTCTCTCTCTCTCTGCTCTCTCTCTCTCTCTCTTTCTCTCTGTGGCAGCATCACAGCAAATTACCTTTTTAATACACTGATGACTTTCACAGATGGGTGTGGAAAAGCGCAACCAATTTGAATGTGGGCTTACATATTCATTGTAATATTCGTAGAGTTTCTCAGTCATGACTGTGAATTCTACACTATTGTATTGAGCCAATAATATTGTTGCGTGACAGACGCTGTAACCTAGTGGTTAAGACTGCTTGACTTCAATTCCATGGGTCCATGAAGTCATGGGTTTGAATCTCAGCAGCAGCTTCTGGTGAATTAAGGGTGGAGACTTTTACGATGTTCCAGGTCAATCAAAGTACAGACATGCCAGGGCTTAATTCCCTTCATGTATATACACATGCAGAAGATTTAATATACATGTTAAAAATTCCATAATTCACATTTGTATTCGTAGGGTTACAGACACATGGGTTATACCCAGCATGCATCCTGTACAAAAAATGAGCTGCCTAAAGTCAGAATGCATTGTCTGGAGCCGGAGGGTAGACCTCCTTCAAAGTTACAAGCACGGGTGAAGATCAGGCACTACACATCCCACCACCCAGTAGGGAAATGCAGAGAAAAGAGACGAAGCTTGTTGCCTGCTTCTGCTCTCTTTCTTTCTATTCTGAATTTTAAACATTAGCCCAGACCAAAAGGTTGGTCAGTTTCAGTTTGTTTGGGCATTGACGTGTGTGTGTGTGTGTGAGAGAGAGAGAGAGGGAGAGAGAGAGAGAGAGAGAGAGAGAGAGAGAGAGAGACAGACAGACAGACAGACAGACAGACAGACAGATAGACACAGTGAAAGACAGACAGACAGACAAAGACAGAGAATGTGTGTGTGTGTGTGTGCATGTGTGCATGCGTGCATGTGAGTGTGTGTGTGTTTGCTTGTGTTTTAGTTGGGGAAGGAGGGGTGGGGAAAGGGTTAAATCTACCAAAATACTTTAATCGTTCACGTCAAGTTTTCATTTTCACTGTGATGTTATGTTTTCATGGATTATTTTTTAAATGAACATTTTTGTTCACAACCAGGGCAAAGACTGAAGCTACCAAACAGTGCACAAATAACAACCCCAATAAACAGTACAGCAAATTCATAGCATACACATGTCCCAAACAGAATACAATCTCAAATCATCAGCATTGCTATGTAAACATCGTCCCAAAGCCAATGTTGTTGTTGTGAATGTTGCTGTTGAGGTGGTGGTGGTGGTGGCTAGTACAGTTGTTATTATTAGTTTTTAATTCCACTGTGTCAGCTTTTTCATTTTTTTTATTATCATCATTGTTATTGCTTTTGTTTATGTTGTTATTATTGTCATCATCATTATCATCCACATTACTATTGTTACTGTTGTTGGTGGTGTTTTTCTTTAATTCCAATATGACAGCTTTTTCATTTATCATTATCATTAAATTATTATTATTATTATTATTATTATTGTCATCATTATCATCTATTATTGTTGTTGTTATTATTACTATTATCATCATTGTCATTATTATTATTGTTGTTGTTGTTGTTATCATTGTTGTTGTTTATTACTTCACTTTGTAAACCTTTTCTTTGCGTCTGTTTCATTCAAATGTTAATATTAGAGGAGGAGGAGTTGATATTGATATGTGTTTAATGATATGTAAAATAAAACAGTTTTTCTTTTAAATCCCTCCAAAGCACAGCTACCTTACTTTACAAACAAAAACCTGCACTTACCATGCCAACCAAACCCCAAACTATTCAACCAGACAGAACCATTCAACCAGAAACCAGACAGAAACAGTCAACCAGATCCAACCATTCAACCAGACCAAACATTTCAACTGAACCAAACCATGAAACCAGACCAGAAAAAAACCATTCAACCAGATAGAACCATTCAACCAGACAAAATTCAACCAGACAAAACCATTCAACCAGACATAACCATTCAACCAGACCCAACCATTCAACCGAACCAAACCATTCAACCAGGCCAAACATTTCAACTGAACCAAACCATTCAATCAGACCAAACCAGTCAACCAGAAACCAGACAGAACCAGTCAACCAGATCCAACCATTCAACCAGACCAAACATTTCAACCGAACTAAACCATTAAACCAGACCCAACCATTAAACCAGACCAGACTAAACCAATCAACCAGATCCAACCATTCAACCAGATCAAACATTTCAACCGAACTAAACCATTAAACCAGACCCAACCATTAAACCAGACCAGACTAAACCATTCAATCAAATAGAACCATTCAACCAGACTAAACCATTCAACCAGACAGAACCATTCAACCAGACCAACCCATTCAATCAGACTGACCCAGTCAACCAGACCAACCCATGCAATCAGACAGAACCATTCAACCACACCAAACCATACATGGAAAGAATCCAAATGAAACATAAAGAGAGAACTGCAACAGTAGAGACACACGACACCAGACAACATCACACCCAATTGTAACAGCAACAAGACTTCCAATATGACTTCACAACAGAAACATCACAGCACATCATAGGAGTGATGCACAAGACCACACCAAAACAGAAACGTCATATAACAATAGCCACATCACATCACGCCACATCACAACAGTGAAACCACAACATAAAACATCAACACTACATCATATCACAAACTCCAACACTACCTCACAGCCATTACCACAAAACGCTATAACAGCATGTGACATTGTAACAGCAAACACCACACAATGACAGTAACACCAAACGATAATCATAACAGTGATACACCATATCACAGAAACAACAAACAACATTACCTCATAACAGCAACACTAAGCACATGAAAAACAAACACGCCAACTACATAACAGCCACCTCACATGACATTATACCTTCCAACACCAAATAACAGCAACAACAATAACGTAACAGCAACACCAGACAATATCATTGTGGAATGAAGGTAAATGTTGACAAGACCAAAGCAATGACAGTTGGAAAAGACCGCAGAACACATAGAGAGCAAGGCAAATACCTGTGTGGTGTCTGCCACAAAGGTGTAGGGAACAATTCGATCAAATGCTCCAAATGTCAATATTGGTGTCACAAAAGATGCTCAAAGCTAAAAAGTCTGAAGAAGGAGGACGAAGTATTTGTCTGCCCCAGTTGTAAGATTAAGAAGGGTGAAGACAATACCAATGCATGAAAGGAGGAGCTAGAATTTGAACAAGGGAAGATAGAAGTGGTAGACGAATTCTGCTACCTGGGAGAGGTGATGAGCTGCGAAGCAAAATCTGAGTTAGCTGTCAGAACCAGGATTGCGAGTGCTTGGAAGAAATGGAAAGAATTGGTAAGTCTGCTGGGAAATCAGAAAATCTCACTGGAGAGACACTGTCTGATATATAAGGCCTGCACCAGACCTGTTGTCCTGTATGGTTCGGAGACGTGGGTTTTCACAAAAACCGTCGAACGTTTGTTGAAGAGCTGTGAAAACCAAATGCTACGCTACATGACAAAGATCAAATGGGAAGACAGGATCACGAATGAAGAACTATGGAGAATGTGCAAAGTTGATGAACTGAAGTCTGTAGCTAGTACCAATAGACTGCACTGGTTTGGGTACGTTCAACGGAAAGCAGACCACCACATCATAAAAAGAGCAATGAACTTCGTAGTGGATGGAAAGAGACCAAAGGGAAGACCTAGCAAGACCTGGGCTGCCTGTATTGCAGATGATCTTAGAGAAAGGGGCATAAATAAGGAGGAAGCTCAAAACAGAGAGAGATGGAGAAGGCTCATCAATGTCAAACCTCCCCTGGGAGAAACATGACAAAAAAGGAAGAAGAACACCAGACAATATCATAACTTTGACGACACCCTATAACATCATAATAACAAAAACATAACAGAACATCACACCTTCAACAATACACAACATCAAACAACAACAAAAATACAACAGCAACATCAAACTTTTAACAATATAAAAACAGCAACAATGACAACATAACAGCAACATCACATCTTCAACAATTCACATTTTAACAGCAACAATGAAAACAATACAATATCACACCTTCAACAATACCTAACAGCAACAACAACAAAAGATAACAGCAACATTACACCTTCAACAATACACATCATCACAACAGCAACAATGACAACATAACAGCAACGTAACACCTTCAACAATACACATCATCACAACAGCAACAATGACAAAAAAACAGCAACGTCACACCTTCAACAATACACATCAAACAACATAACAGCAACAATGACAAGATAACAGTAACATCACACCTTCAACAATACACATCAAACACAACATAACAGCAACAATGACAAGATAACAAAAACATCACACCTTCAACAATACACAACATCAAACAACAACAAAAACATAACAGTTACATCAGACCTTCAGCAATACACAACAACAAAAACATTACAGCAACATCACACCTTCAACAATACACAACATCATAACAGCATCAACGACAACATAACAGCAACATCACAAACTCAATGCACCACAACAACAAAACATAACAGCAACATCGCAACATACAAACACACAGACTTACCACGCGAGACAGCTCTGCACAGTTGAGGTTTTGAAAGTAGAGTCTTTCCGGCGTGTTGTTGATGCAGACGCCAAACTGAGGCTCTACCCAGCATTCCGTCACAATCTGACTTTCCCGGTCCGCCTCTGTCGTCTCCATCTCATCCATGTCTTCTTCTGAGACACTGCATTGAACAGGGAAGGTTTGAGGGGGATGGGTGATGGGTGATGTGTGTGTGTGGTGTGTGTGTGTGTGTGTGTGTGTGTTGTGTGTGTGTGTGTGTGTGGTGTGGTGGTGATGTGGTGCGAAGGGGGGGGGGGGGGGTGGTGTGTGTCAAAGTCAAACTTTTATTTTGGCTTTGGAATGATGTGTAAGTGCATGTAAGTGTGTGGTGTGTGTGTGTGTTGTGTGTTAGTGTATTAGTGTGTGTGTGTGTGTTGTGTGTCAAAGTCAAAGTCAAAGTCAAACTTTTATTTTCAGAAGGTACATTGAATAAGCAGTGCATTTGCTTTTTTTCATCAAGCCATCTATCTAAAGAAAAAAAAAGCGAGAAAAAAAAGATAATGTATATGCAGACATAGATCAGAAAACCTAATCTATGGTAAACTGTACAAATCAAACAAGAAAAACAATAATATATGCATATGTGGAATTAAAAACAAAACAAAAAACCCAGAAAATTATTAAACCATACAATTCAAAGGGAAGAGAATGTACTGCACCACACACGTCTGGTGTTCATCATCAAACAGGTCACCCTGACTGGGGGAGGTGTGTGTGTGTATGTGCATGCGTGCGGGCATGTCTATATGTATACACACAAGTATTTATAAAACATGTGACCTTGATGGCATATGCACAAGTGCATGGATGATTGTCAATAGATCTGTATCTGTAAACCGTCAGTTCTGTACTGAATATGGGCAAAAAATTTCTAAGCATCTCAATATATGGGCATACATATAGCACAGGGTTTTGTTGGGTTTTTAAAAAAAAAACACATTATGGCTCTGCAACAGTATTACATTACCATTTCTGCCACTACATACCTGTCCCTGGATGTTTTGCTGTGGGGAGGGAAGAGAATGTACTGCACCACACACGTCTGGTGTTCATCGTCAAACAGGTCACCCTGACTGGGGGAGGCTGGAGCAAACCGGCTGTCCTGAAACACACACAAACAAGAACACCCAACCCCTTTTACTTTTCTTTGCTATTGCCAAAAAAGGTAAAGGTGTTCCCGTAACCTATGTGGTTGTTGGGGAGCGAGGTGTCAGCGACCTTAACTTCTCTAGGGGCCAGCACATTAAGGGAGGAACCCATCTCCTCTCACTCACTGCTTCACTTTCCCTGTCCCTAAAAAGGGCAGGTACCCATTTACGGCTGGGGGAACTGGGAAACTGTACTGAAACCAAGGCGCACAAACAGTCACCCATCCACTTGGTAACCACACCCGTTCTTGCTTAACCTTAGCTTGGGGAAAGCGAGTGCTCTAACCTCAGAGCTATGCCAAACTGCCTGATAAAGAAATATTCTAAATCCTCAGGATAATCAAGACTTCTACAGTGAACAGCCACAACAGTGATGACAAGAGCCAAACATTTTTCCAACATACTTCTTTACCAAAGCGTACAGTTTCAGATGTTTTATGAAACCAAACCTTAAAAGCACTATGCAACATAAACACACACACACACTCTCTCTCTCTCAATCTCACTCAAGCAAAAACTATGAAATGTTGCCATGAGTGTTCCAAAGCTTCACACACAGTACTGACCATCATATCCACCTCCACCACCATGTTGCACACCCCGGAATTGGCAGAGGCAAAGTGGAATCCTTCTTGAAGACGAAGCCTACACAAACAACAGGGCCACAGGCATCAGGTACCAAGCCATACAGTATATATAGCCAGTTCTTTTTTCTAATATGAAATAGGACATTTTTAAAATATACATAGAAAAAAACGACATTTTCAGTAGTTTAGGCAGGGAAAGGGGGAAAGGGGGAGGGAAGGAGGGGGAGGGATCTCCATTTTTTTAATACAGATTATTTGTTATTACCGTAAGTTGTACACACACACTCACATACACACACACACACACACTCACTCACTCACTCACTCACAAGCACAATCAGATGCACTCAGGCACTAAGATGTAAACACATGTGCACACACACACACACACACACAAACACCACGCTCACACACACGCACATACACAACACACACAAACATACACAAAACGCACACACTCACTCATCCACACATACACCAATTCCTCATTCTTTCTCTCTCTTGGAAAGACACAAAATAGATAATACTATCAGTATCACACACCCAACCAACCAACCACCCCTCCACCCACCCATACTCCACTCACACTGTACCCATGTACCCAACAGACTCACTTGGTCAAGGTCTGCAGCACTTTGGCGATGGTGTGGGGTGAGAGGGGGACGGAGGAATCGGCCTGAACCGACCACACCCAGCGATGGTGCACCAGGTAGTGAGACAGCGTGTTGAACTTGCTGTTGATTGGTCGCTTCATCCTCACCATCCCCTCCCCTCCCACTCCCTCTCCTTCCTCCCTCGACAGGGCGAAAGGTCGGTCTTCCACCACAGTCAGGTCCTCTGGCTTCTGTTCGTACCTGAAAATTGGTGTTTCCGATGTTTAGGTTTCTGTTTGTGTCCCATTAAGGACTTTCAAGTAGGTGGGATTGTCACAAATTGTAGATGCTTATAATGTTATCATAATCGTCATCATTACAACATCTACTACTACTACTGCTATGCTGCCGTTGCTACTACTAGTGTAGTTCTTGCTTAATTGCTGCTTCTACTACTACTATTAATACATCTTTTACAATTTTAATCATTGTTATTACTACTACTACTACTACTACTATTACTATTACTACTGCGGGGAGAGGCTCTCTAATGCCATACTTGGTTTGAATGTCAACTAATGTGTTAAGTCTCTTCCCAAAAATTATTTGGGGATAAAATAAAAGTAGCAGTTTGCAATAAGATCTTAACAAAGTTTCCCTTTCTTCTAGTTTTACAAGGAACTGCACTGACATGTTAGGCTGACAGAGAACCCAGATGTGTGATGCACCGATGGGACTAATAATTCAGTGGCTGTTTCAGTTTCATTACTGAGTGGCTTATAGCTGAAATGTGGCCTATAAATGAACTTAAGAATTTTTTTAAACTTAGGTGATGTGGCTTACTTCTCAATTAGCCTTATATCCTGGAAAATATCAATATTCATAATGTCTATTTGTTTGGTGAAAATTTGTCATATAAATCATCACAGTAGCTGATAAAAATCCTGCTTAAGAACTTGGAAAATATGGGTTTCAAAAAATGTATGCACACTGGTGTCATGTTTAGACACCATCCCCCAAGTCAGAAATGCGGCAACCTTAATGGTGGGCAAAACCAGCTGCATACACAAGATCTCACCTTTAATGAACCTCCGAGCTCTAGACCAGAAAAAAAAAAAGAGAGAAAAAATGAGGGTAAAACAAAAGCAGCAATCAGCACTCAGACCTCTTTGTCTGTTTGACAGGTATTATTCCTCAGTATCAACCACCACAGTACCTGATCAGGATCTTTTCCACCGGTTTCCGCAGCAAGGTGCAGCAGTTGATCTCTGACCACTCCCTCTGCAGGGGAGCTTTGCGTTCCTGCTCTCCCCCGCTGTCTGCTGTGACCTTCAGCGCCGATTTCTTCTCCGACTTCTGCGTGTTCCGCTGCGGGAACTTCAGCTGGGCCAGAGCCAGCTTCAGCATCTGGATCTCCTCCTGACGCTTGGAGCTGGGGGTCCCGCCCAGGAACGCCAGACGCAGGATGACGTAGGGGGGCTTGGAGGTCAGCCGCAGAAGACAGAAGAAGGAGGGAGGCTTGTCTGCACCCCTGAGGCAGAGAAACGGGGAGAGTGTATCTGTCAGACTCCAGGACTGTATGATTCATGAAGCAAGGAATGAGTGTACGAGTTAAAGATCACATAAAATCAAGACAAAAACCTGATGTAGGAGCGATTCCTTCCCCCCTCCCCCCTCACCTCTCAATTCCTACCTGGACAAAAGCCCAATGTAGGAGTGTTCCCCCCACCCCCCTTCTCAATTCCTACCTGGACAAAAACCCAACGTAGGAGTGATTTCCCCGCCCCCCAATTCCTACCTGGACAAGACTTAATGTAGGAGTAAATCCTCCCCCCCCCTCCCACCCCCACCAATCCTTACCTGGACAAAACCCTAATGTAGGAGCAATTCCCCCCATCATTCCTACCTGGACAAAAACTGAATGTAGAAGTATTTTACCCCCAGCCCCCCCTCCCAACCCCCCCCGCCCTAACCCCCCACCCCTCCCAATCCCACCTGCCCACTGCTTACTTGGACAAGAACTTGATGTAGGAGTGGTTCTCGGCCAACACGAAGGTGGCCCAGTGCTTCAGCAGCTGGTTGAGGGAGGCCAGGGCCTGGCGACACTGGAGGATGTTGAAGCGGCCGGAGGAGTTGGGCACGTGCAGGTAGCGGGGCAGGGGCAGGTCCTGCTCCAGAACCAGACCCAGGCGGTTAGAGTGCATCCACTTCTGCCAGATGCTCGTGTCCAGCATCACCACCCGCTTCCAGAAGGAGGCGAAGGATGACAGCTTGGACTCGCTGTGTGGAGGAGATAGAGAGGGGGAGGGTTGGTGAGAGACTGATTTACGGGGCTGTGATGAATGTGCAGAATGGTAGACTGGCATCTTTTTAAAATAAAAAAATGATACTGTCTGATTTAAGGGACTGTGCAGGGGCTGGCATTTTGGGTTTGTTTGTTTTTTGATAAGTGATAACTCAAAAAAACACACATTCACATAAAAGATTCTAAAAATGTATTTCTCAAATAACAGCAAACAAATATTCAGTCACACAAAAATTCTACAATCGTTTCAAACACAATAAGATTTTATAAACATTCATAATGAAGACAAGTAGATTGCTGTCTTGATAAGAAATCTGTGAAAACATTAAAAACCAACAGCCAGCAAAAACTGTCACAGTCATGTACCCCTAAGCTGCTTCTCAACTCAAGATATATCCTTTTCCATTTTCAAGAGCGAGAGAGAAATGCACAGGTAAATGCTTATGTACAGGTACATACATACAGTTACAGGAATGCACAGGTAAATGCCTATGTACAGATACAGTTATACATGTGTATATATGCACAGACAAAAGATCACACAATAACAATGGGTAATGGAAGACTGTACAAATCTCCACCCCCAATACAAGACACAAGACACCACCAAGATTCAAACTCATGACTTCATGAACCGATGGGATTGAAGACAAACAGTGTAACCACTCCACTATTAAGCGCTTCGATTTGTTTGTTTTCTACAAGATTCAGCGCTATATAAATTCCATATATTATTATTATTACTATAGCATCCATCCAATAAATATCTATTTAGTCTTATCGGCTGCCACATCCCTTTTCTCCACAATGTAACAAGACACAGATCTGGCCCCCTCCCTGCCATAAGCCCCAGCATTTAGCCTCAGGCACAGGGGAACTCCTGTCTAATATCACTTTCTAGTCAACAGACGTTAAAACAAAGACACACACACACAAGGGAACTCCTGTCTAATATCACTTTCTAGAGGACAGACATTAAAACAAAGACACACACACAGGGGAACTCCTGTCTAATATCACTTTCTAGAGGACAGACATTAAAACAAAGACACACACACACAGGGGACTCACTTGCTGCTGAGCTGGGAGTTGATGACGGGGTTGACAGGGTCCAGCACAAACAGGGGGACACCACTGCGGATGTACTCCGGCACCTCATAATTGGCAGGGTTGCTCTCGAAGGACTGCAGGTGAACCAGCAGCTTGTCTGTCTGCCCAATGCTGAAACCAACCACAGTCAACATTACTCTGCCTGTCTGTTACAATGGGGAATATTTTTTACATTAAGCATGAGTGTGCATGCACGCACACAAACACACACACACTATCCTCAAAATAAAAGGATGATGATGATGATGATGATGATGATGATGATGACACACACACACACACACATGATGGCTGGTTGATGTTACAGTCCCTAAATCAGATAGCTCCACTTGGGACTATCAAACCAAGCTAAACCTTGATGAAAGGCTAATGATTACATATATATAACAAACAAAAAACAAGAAGGTGTCACCACAGCGAATTAAAAAATTCTAAACAAGGAACAAAATAAAGCAGAAATTATCAATGCACACAATCTTGATTCCCTTATTCTTACATCACTTAAGAGTTTGATCTTCACAAATCAAAAATACCAAGACAGCCAAAAGAACCACAGTTTGAAGAACAAAACATAAATGGAGATCAACAGAGAGTCAAATGATGAAGACGCCAGGTTGAAAAGTACACAGACATACTTTTGCACCAGCTGCAGAAACTTCTTGATGTGAGCAGTGCGGTATGGGCTGGTGATCTTGCGGCCAGAACTGCAGGTGATTTCATGCAGAAACTCATAGGTTCCTTCCAGAATGATCTCCACCTTTGTTGGAATCCTGCACAGAAAGAAAGAAGTAAAACAGTTCTGAAAAAAAAATGTTTCCTCAAACTGCTGTATCAAAGCATGTTACAGATACATGATGTTGTGACTTGTTTGATATTCTTACATTTCTTTTTTTTTTTCAAGATTCTTTTGGGGACAGAACATAGAAAAATACCTACAGATTTTCTCAAGTCTATTTAAAGTGAATTGATATTCTTCTCTCCTAAATTCAATTATTAAAAGTTTTCAAATTCTTTTCACCTAAATCAAATTTAACCACAGAATATATTTTAAATCTAAATTAGGCTTTACATTTTCTTTTACAACCAATTTTATCTACAGGCTAAAAATATATGGTTTGTACAACAATATAAGTTTGTTTTTGTTTTTTTTTAAAGTCAAACCTTCTTCAAATGGGCTACAAATAAAATGCCTGAAGATCTACGAATAAACAAGTATATCAAAGCCAGATTAAACTGTATGGATACATACCGCTAAAAGTGGAATGAAAATAATAACGAGTCCCAGAACTTATCTTCAATAGCCATGCATGTATCAGGGGTGGGGGAATAACTTTGTGGTTGGAATGTTAGTCTTGTGATTTAACAATAACTAAGGCCGCAAGCTACAGTAAATCCATGGCGATGTCTGTTTAAGGAATTAACATTGATACTGACTCAAGTCCCCTGAAAGTCCTTCTGATAAGACTATAAAATGAGGTCCTCTGTGTGTGAATGCATGCAGAACACTTTCTGCACACTTTAAAAGCTGTGTCAGTTATTGAATCAAGCAAGTGTCAAGGCCTACATCAAAAAGTTGTTCTGCTTTGTCATGTCATGCTCAGATTGTCTTCATTCAAAATAAGATTGTCTTCATTCAAAATAAGCTCTAAGCATAGCAGCCCCTACTCTCAACTAAAGGAGAACAAATCCTCAGAAGTCAGAGTATAGCTACCTATATGTGAAGATATTTCAAAACAGCCATAAATGTGCACCCCCAACTCTACAAGGAGTTTAGGGAGATGTCAAAGTACGCACGATAAAAAGTTAGGTTTTTAAAAAGGCTGATGCCAGGACCTACTTGTTTTTCTCGATGGGCCAAGCTGCAATGGCGCAGTACTCCACTTTGCCGTTATCTCGCCATGGCAGCACCAGCTTCACCTCAATCTCAGTGCCCCCTGTACACAAAAATGTACACATGACAGTCACTGAATGTTTAAATGTCTGACGTACTAACATAACCCATTCTAGTCAATCTTTTCATGACAAAACTAAGTCCAAATTCATGATCGATTTGCTGCTTGTTTTTCTTTTAACTGCATGAGTTGTCTTTTCAAGCTGAACAACTTTCCCACAGCGTGTGTGATACCTAAAGCTATAAAAGGATCTATTTTGTCTCGGCCTTCTAGCCTGCCTGTTCTCTCTTTTTCACACCATTCTGCTGATCACTGCATTTTATGCGCAATCCATAATAAAGTTGTTGAACCCCTAAGAACACAGTGAATGATTGTCAAAATGAAGACATAAAGAACAAAATCCTGAAGAAAGAAAATCATACACACTTGTCAGTTCCTTTTGACAATGCAGGACTGACCTTTGAGGAAGTAGACCTGTCTGATGGTGTAACCTTCCCGCAGTCGCACAGACAGAACGTCACTCAGCCCAGCCCGCACCACCGCATCACTGTGCTTCACTCTCAACACCTCCTGACCAAACAGGCTTCCTCGCACAGGGTGGGTGTACAGGCACCTGAAACACATACATTTGAATTTCTCCTTTATACATTTGAAGCTAATGATAATTACAATGCCCAAGACGATTAGTTTTCCATCTCCACAAAACACTGCAAGGAACTTCCTATGGGTCTCTTCATTGCTTTTTATTGGCATTCCATTTTCATCGGTAAATGCTGCACCGTTTTATTCTGTGATTTAAACTTTTACGAGGTGACAGCCCTGATATGGCCTCAGTGGTTGGTAGGGCTATAAATAATCAGTTTGGATTGGACTGGATTGGACAACGTACTCATTCAAAAACTGTACTACAACCAACAAATTTGACAGACTTCAAATTCTGGTAACATTTAAAATTAGTAAAAGAACAAAACAATTTTTTTTTAAAAGACGAACAAATAAAAAAGCTTCAAGCAAACTTTGACACCTGAAGATGGAATGTGTCTGCCCTGATGCTGGGCTTACCAGTGCTGAATATATTACAATCTGAACCCAAGAATGAAGAAAGAAGGAAAGATGGAGCAAGAAAGAAAAGAAAGGAAGGAAGAAATATACAAAGAAAGAATACAGAAAGCATGAAAGGATGGAAGAAAGGGGAAAAAGGAAAGACAGAAAGAAGAAAATAGCAAATACGAAAGGAAAGAAAGAGATAATACAGACAGAAAGAAATAACAGACAAAGGAGAGAAAGAAGGAAATAGTAGTTAAAAAAAGAGAGAAAAAGAAAAAAAGAGAAAGAAAAAAGGGGAAAACTAAAGAAAGAAAAAAAACACACATAAAGGAGCATAAAAAAAGAAAGCCAAACTTAGAAAAAAAATGAAAAAAATGACAGGAAGAAAGGAAAAAAGAAAGGAAAGAAAAAGATAAGAAAAGAAAAACAGACCACCAAAAGAAAAAATAATTAATTTTTTTAAAAAAGAAAGAATAAGAGACAAAATAAAAAAAAGGAGAAAACTACCAATTAAAGATAACAAAAAAAAGGATTTAAAAAAAAAAATTAAAGATAAGACCAAAAAAAGAATAAAAACAAGATTTTAAAAAAGACCATAAAAAAGAAAGAGAGAACACCAACAACAGAAAAACACACACACACACACACACACAGCAGCGAGGTTCCACCACACCCCACCTGCGGATCCAGCTGGGTGACCCTATGATGTCAGGGTCGTCCTGAGAACCCTTGTGACAGAAGCCCTCCAGACCTTTTTGGAAGGACCAGTAGTACATGGCCCTGTGGTACACATTGGGCTCTCCACTCTCATCTTCCGTCTGCGTGCACACACACAGAGAACAGAACAGCACACCCACACAGCACTGTTAGTCTGTTCACATGGTATAGCTGGAGCTAGCATGGAAAAATGAGATGGACCGGAATTTGTATTTCATTTTTCTCTATTCTTCTCTTGCATACTGACAGAGGTCCCACCATACATGCACACACAGCATGCACGCACGCACACACACTCATACACACATGTGCACACACTTGCACACACATACACACGCACATATATATGCCATGCACTCATGCAAAGAAAGATACACCACAAGTGTCTATGAAACTCACACACCCACACATCTAAAACAAACATGTGTATATGTCTTTGAAAATATACATGTTAGCGCGCGTACACACACACAGACATACACACATGTATAAGTTTTGAAAATACCTTTGTTAGCACACATGCACGCACACATGCGCACGCATGCACACACACACACATGCACGCACGTGAACAGACGTAAAATTGAAGACACACACATGTGTGTGTGAATAATTTTTTTTTATCAGCACACACACACACACCTAACTCTTATCCCTTCATAACAATGACACCAAAAAATACCCCAAAAACACAACAACAACAACAGTACCACGTCAGGACAGGAGGTGAAGAAACCGCCAAAGGTTGCGGTGGTGATGAACTGCATGAATTCAAAGTTGGGCACGTGGCCTAACTGCCGCTGCAGGTGGTGGGCGGAGCCGACCTTGAGGAAGGAGCAGGTGATGGTGCTGTTGCGAAGCTGCGTCAGCAAAGCCTCCATCAGGTTGGCTTCAGGCACCCCCACCACCCCGTCCGTGATCACCACGATGCCTGCACACCACCGTTTGTTCAGAGTTAAGCCTGCCTGCCTTCCTTTACCCAGCACACCATCCGTGATCACCACGATGCCTGCACACCACCGTTAGTTTTCAGTTAAGCCTGCCTTCTTTCCTTTACCCAGCACCCCGTCCATGATCACCACGACGCCTGCACACCACCGTTAGTTCACAGTTAAGCCTGCCTGCCTGCCTTCCTTTACCCACCACACCATCTGTGATCACCACGATGCGTGCACACCACCGTTAGTTCAGAGTTAAGCCTGCCTGCTTTCCTTCCTTTACCCAGCACACCGTCCGTGATCACCACGATGCCTGCACACCACCGTTAATGCAGAGTTAAGCCTGCCTGCCTGCCTGCCTTCCTTTACCCAGCACACCGTCCGTGATCACCACGATGCCTGCACACCACCATTAGTTCAGAGTTAAGCCTGCCTGCCTGCCTGCCTGCCTTCCTTTACCCAGCACACCGTCCGTGATCACCACGATGCCTGCACACCACCGTTAGTGCAGAGTTAAGCCTGCCTGCCTTCCTTCCTTTACCCAGCACACAAATCTAGCATAACGGGGAATAGCATAGCATGGTGGTTAGAGTGATGAGCACTGCGTTCCTGATCTGCTGACCTGAGTGCAAATCTTGTTCAAGAGGATTTTTTTCTCTAGAGTTAACATCAGTGCAACTCCGCTCCTCCCAAAACTCCTTCAGATGAGACTATAAACTGAGGTCCCATGTGCGAACACACACAGAACATCTTGCACACACGTTAAAACCCATTCTGCTTTTCGGAAGAGTAGGCCATTGTGTGCTGGTTGGGAATGGATGACAAATTTTTTTAAACTGCATACACATGGGGATTGAATGTAAAAAAGCACATGAGTGCTTACTGCATTATCATATCATTTAATATATTTATTAACTGATAGTGACAAATTTTACCAGCTTCACCTTTCTATTCATGACTACTTCAATATTTCACCTGAGAAATTCTTTAGTGGTGCAAGTAAAATCATACAACACACAATTTTATTTTTCGTTCTTCAGCTAGAACTCTGGGGTTTACAAATGGTAGGATTTTAAACATGAGCCATTTTTACCTACCATGAAGGTAGCTGCATTCCAACTTTGGGGATGATGTCTAAACATAATACCTGTGTACATGTATACGTTTTTTTTAAATTGTACTTTGCCATCCATTCCTAATGACCCAAAATAGCCTATTCTTCTGAAAGGCGGAACAGGTTTTAATGTGTATGCAAGATGTTCTGCATGTGTTCGCACATCGAATTATAGTCTCATCTGAAGGACTCTGATATTCAGTTCGATTTTTTCATCAAACCAGGAAGAAAGGGTGAGGCTGGGAATCAAACCCAGAACCTCACAGTTTACTTGCTGAAAAGCAAATGTCTTAACCATCCTGCCTCCCTCCTTCCTGAAAATGATATACAATACAAAACAACTGAACACCATACAATACAATGCAAAACAGTACAATCCATTATGATAAATCCAATTCACTGCAATGCAATCAGAATGTAACACAAAACAATACAACACAAGGCAACACAACACAAGACAAAACAACACAACACAAGACAACACAAACCACCCAGACAGGAATACCAGTCAACCAACACTAGGGGGGAAAAAAAGACAGCTCTGCGCTTCAGAAAACTGTCATCCCTGACGTCCCAGAGACCTACCAGAGCTGGAGTTTTCGGGCAGCATCTGCAGGGCCAGCAGCCCACACCTCAGCATGTCCACCAGCCCCAGTTCATGGGCGTACTGGATCTCCTCCCTCAGCTTCTGCATCAGGCTGGACCGATGCTCGTCATCCTCCTGTCCCCGGTCTGCTGTGCTAGTCCCACCATCCGCTTTCTGTGCAGGAAAACAAAATATCAGTTTTTTTATCTATTCCTCAGCTAGAGTTCTGAGGTTCACCAATGGTTTTGTGTATATGTGACTGCTTTTACCTACTTTGAAGGTAGCCACATTCATACTTTGGGGATAATTGATATAATAATAATGATAAAAAATGGAATTTATATAGCGCTATATCTTGCAAAGACAAACCAAAGCGCTTGCACCCAACTCATTCTTACACAGTCATACAACCAATAACACTTAATAGTTCCAACAAGTCCAAATATGCACACACGCATGCACACACACACACACACAGGTCACACACCCTGGCAGGGTGATAGAATCTCAGCTGTTGAAGGCAGGGAAAAGCTATGAGATGAAGCAGGAGAGGAAAATCTTAGGTTTTAAATAAATGTCTTGAGACTGGATATTTAAAGAACCGATATTTGGGGGAAATGTTTAAAGGTGGAGACAGATTTTTTTTCTTTTTGGGGGGATTTACTTTTTAGGAAAATTGAGATTGATGATAGAATAATGATGAAACTGCTAAAGTATGTATATGTATGCATTACGGTATAATCTCTTTTACATAAAATCACTCACTCACACAAACACTCACACAGTCACACACACACACATTCACACATTCTCTCTCACACACACACACACACTCACACACACACACACACACACTCACTCACACACACACACACACACACACACACACATTCTTAGACACCCAGAATAAAAGCAGCATTTAATTAAAACATTTTTTTATTACTTTTTTTCCATTCTTCTTCTTTGTTGTCGAACACTCAGACAGCAACTACTGTCATCTGTCATACAAGTAAAAACGAGTTGCGCTGCCATTAATTGCCTAACACGTCAGACCCAGCACATCTGACTTCAGCATGGGAAAGAATTCTTATCTTTTTAATTCTTTCTGGAAAAAAGCAGGAGAATGGACCAAGAGGGCACAAAACAGACAAGGAGGAAGTGAATGGGAAAAAAAGGAACAAGGCAAAAACAAAGAGAGGGATAGAAAGAGAATTCCTGGCACAGAATTTCTTGAAGGTGGGGATGCTACTTATACTGACAGGCCCCCAGCATCTCCACAGGGGACTGGAAAGTTATAAACACAGGAGATTAAGAGTGACACATTCTACCCGATATGGCCAAACACACAAACAGAAAAAAGAATCCAGAAAGCATCCAGGACTGACCCTAGCATGGATCATGTCCAGCAGCTTGGTGAAGCTGCCGGCCAGTTTGTGTTCCAGCGTGTGCAGCTGACCTCGGGTGAACTGCAGGATTCTGTCCACGTTCTCCTGGGACACGCTCACACCTTGCACCAGGACCTGGCAGACACATGGAACGCCGTGGTAACACAGTACTGCACAATGATGCCAGAAAACTTAATCTATAATCTATATAAATTCCATACATTATTACATTATTATTATTATTATATACTGCAGAATGAATAATAGCAGAAAACAAAATTTATAATGTACTACATTATGCTTGGTCTGAAACCATCACTACACACATTTTAGTCACATCTATGTGCAGAGTAAATCTCCTTTACCAGAAGAAAGCTACAAGCTCTGACTCACCTGCAAGCTGTGGTCTTACTGCACAGTGTCCAGTAACGTAGGCTTGTTCTCTTGTTTCGGAGTTGTTGTTTTTTCCTTCCTCACCAAGAAATCCAAGGATAACCAATGGTGAGTTTATGCATATGCTACCTTTTTTTCTCCCCATTTGAGTAACTGCACTCCAAATTCTAGGTTGGTGTCTAAATATGACACCTGTGTGCATGCGTTTAAAAAAATACTGTCATCCATTCCTTCCAGCATGAAATGGCCTACTCTTCTGAAAGGCAGAATAGGCTTTGAACATGTGCACAAGATGTTCTGTATGCATTCACACACAGGGCCTCAGTTTATAGTCCCATCTGAAGGACTTTGACATTCAGTTCAATTTTTTCATCAAACTGGGAAGAAAGGGCAAGGCTGGAAATGAAACCCCGAACCTCAGCAGTTTACTTGTCTTGCAGGTGAACCTCTTAGACATCCTGCCACCCTCCTCATTACAGTGTTCAGTGTCTGAGGCTTGCCCTCTTGTTGACTATTGGGGGATTCTGAGTTCTGCACATTTGTTGCTTATTTGAAGCAGTTACACAGCTTCAAAATAAACATGTCCCCAATATAAACATTGTGAAATATAGAAGGACCACAACCTGGAGGCTTTACTAGGCCTCAAGTTACCATGTTACTTCATTGTCAAATGTAGAAAGAATACAACCTAGCACCTGTGTTTCCCTTTTTGGATCTTGCATTCTGAATATTTAAAAAATGCACTCATCTGTCTGACAGTTTTGAGGTAAAAAAAAGAGGTAAAGGAGTCCCATAACCTATAAGGTCGTAGGGGAGCGAGGCGTCAGAGACCTCACTTCTCTAGGGCCAGCATATTGAGGGCGGCGCCCATCTCCTCTCCCTCGCTGCTTTACCTTTCCTGACCCTAAAGAGGGCAAGTACCCATTTACAGCTGGGGAAACTGTACTGAAGCCAAGGCGCGCAAACGGTCACCCATCCAACTGGTAACCACGCTCGACGCTACTTAACTTGGCTGGGGAAAAGCAAGTGCTCTGACCACTGAGCTATCCCGTCCCCGACAGTTTTGAGAGGGCACAAGTAAAGAAAGCTGGCAGAACAGACCTGATTGGCAGCACAGCAGATGACAGGGGTGTGAGCGATCACCGTGATGAACAGTTTGGGCAGGAACATCAGCTGACTCCCAGGAAGCCGGAACTGACAACAGAATTTTTGTTTTTATTTTTCGCGTGTGTGTGTGTGTGTGAGTGTGAGTGTGTGTGAGTGTGAGTGTGTGCGAGTGTGAGTGTGTGTGTGTGTGTGTGTGTGTGTGTACACATGCTTGCATGTCCTTCGGATGAGACTATAAACCGAGACCCCGTGTGCGAACGCACACAGAACATCTTGCGCACACGTTAAATCCTGTTCCGCTTTTTGTAAGAGTAGGCTATTGTGTGCTGGAGGGAACAGATGACAGAATTTACCAAACCGCATACACATGGGGACTGCTTGTAAAAAAGTATTTAAATGCTTATTCCATTATCGATATAAAAGAATAAAATTTTAAAATAAATAAAATGTGTGTATGAGTGTGCTTTAATTTGTGTCTGTAAAAGGTAGAGTTTCAGAACTGATAATCATGAAAGATGCTACATCCGAGTGGTTAAGACTGACTTCAGTCCCATAGGTCCAATGGACTGCACTGACAAAAACATCAGCTCTCTCCATTTGTGTCAGTTGTGTGGCAATGCCAAGGTCTCAGTAAAAAAAAGAAAATTTAAAAAACTGATCTTTCGCAAAATCTGCTTTAAGCCTACAATAACTCAACTGTCTCCATTGCCACTGTTGTTGACAGGAACTCCATGCAATGCCACCAGGCTTTCCATCTTTCTCTCCCAAGTTCTATGATTTTCTGTAGCCCTCCCAGACCACTGATCTCAGTGATGTTGGCTGTTGGCAGTGTAGGATGTGGTCAGCCTCTTTTCCTTCTGCCCTCAACCTTACCTTAGAGAAGGGTCATCACCAGATTTATCTGTATGTTTCTGTTCTGTTTCTCACTGCAATATAGACTACACGAATGACAGACATAAGAGACATTGACAGCTCTAATCTCACAAAATCTGGTGTAAGTCTGCAACAAAGATCCCACAAATGACAGACACCTGTAGATGCTCATGTTCTTCTTCTTCGTCGTCAAACACTCAGACAGCAACTAATGCTGTCTGTTATATGAACGAAAATGCATTGTGCTGCCATTAAGCGCCTGACAAGTCAGGCCCAGTACATCCAACTTCGGCAAGGGAGAGAATTGTTATAATTAAAGACTTTCTGAAAAAAAAGGCAGGAGAATGGCCCAAGAAGGCAGAAAATAGACGAGAAGATGGTGATAAGAAGAAAAAGAACAAGGTATAAGCAATGAGAGGGATAGAAAAGAGGGAATTCCTAGCACAGAATTTCCAGAAGGTGGGGATGCTATTTATACTGACATGCCCCCAGCATCCCCACTGGGAAGTTCACTGTTCTAATCCAAAGACATGCAACAACTAAGCAACATTATTAAAACTTACAGGTCTGACCAGTGCTCGAAGACATTTGCAGAAGTTGTGGAAGATTTCTTCTGATACAAGCTGCCCTCGAGTAACATCCTGCAATCACAGTTGCATCATAAACATTCATTTAAATTGCATGTTGATGTTCCTGTTCACTTCCAAAGCCACCCCCCCCCCCCTCTCTCTCTCTCTCTCTTTCTTTCACACATCTACACATCCCCCACACACATACACACAAGCATGCATACATATATACATCACATTGACATATTAATACATTATGGAGATATTAAGATCTGCTGTTGTTTTTTTTGGGGGGGAGGGGGTTGGGGAAGGGGGGTAGCAGGGGTTGTTTTTTTTGTTAGCTAGAGCTCCAAGATTCACCAATGGTGAGATTTTGCACATGTGACCATTTTTACCCACCATGCCGTATTCCAACTTTGGGGATGTGTCGGATGTGTCCTGATTTGAGACTGTGGGATAAGACTGTGCTCTACACTTTCTGTGTGGCTCCAGCCTTGCTTTGAGCCACACCAACTTAAACTCTATAGAACTAAAAGCCAAACAAAACAAAAAAATTAAACAACCACAACAACAACAAACCCATGCCTCTTTGAAAACTCACATGACTCCAAACACAAAGTCAGAAGCTGGCTATTGTAAGTGAGCAATCATCACAGTCAGACAGCTAGCAGAACAAATACTTATACTCTGCACAGTACAACAGTACCAAAGCATTCAGCTCCACCCACCACAGTGACCACAGAAGGGCTGAGGTCCAGACTGAAGGCGATGCGATAGCGTGAGGCTAGAAAGGTGACGGTGGTGTCAGGCTGAATCGCCACTTTGTATTTCTGACCACTCTCCAGCTCCGGCCCGGAGAATGTGGAGGAGGTCACTGAGGCCAGTGTCAAGTCCTGGGCCAGTGCCTGTAAGTTATATGGAATATGCTTTAACTATTATAGGTGTATGTATGTATGTATGCACATGGCACCAACAAAAGTTCAAGATAAAATGTTTTTTGTCAATTTACACAAGGAAAAATGTTTCACACCTGTACAGGAAATATACAACTATAAGTTTGCATAATTATACATGTATGTAAACATTAATGCAAATACCTGCCACTATACACATGTATATAACACATGTGCAAGCGCACACACACACACACATGCACACACACACACACATGCACGCACACACGCATGCACAACGCAAGCACACACACACACAAACACACACACAAACACACTCGCACACACACACACAGGGGGGAAAATGCCAATGACATCTCTTCAAACTTACCTCCAGATGCAGTTCTGAAGGAGGAGTGAAGGGGATGGTGTTTGTGAGATGACGGAAGAACCAACATGCTCGGATGTTTCTGGAAACCCGTGTGTTCTTCTTCATCAGAATGAACACTTCCTCTGCCTTCACACATACCTGTGATAAAAAAAACAACAACAAAACAGCCAAGATTCTTTTAATAAAGTGAACACCACAAATCTTTGTCCATGTCTGCTTTAACATTTCACTAATTAATAAGATTCAGGAATGGTGTGTATTTTCTTTAATATCTGTGTGTATCTCTGTGTAGCTGTAAATGGGTACCTGCCTCTTTAGGGTTCCTGAAGGTAAAGCAGTGAGGAAGAGGAGATAGGCGCCACTCTCAATATGCTGGCCCCTAGAGAAGTGAGGTCTCTGACACCTGGGTCCCCTATGACCTTACAGGTTATGGGACACCTTTACCTTTTTATCTCTGTGTGTGTAAGGACATGTGCTAAGTTTTCATACATGTGTGTATACAACGTGTGTGCACATATGGACACAACTTACCTTAGCTTGATTTTATCTATCATTGGTAATAATCATCATTCATCAGCTAAAAAAAAAATTTTTAAAATCACCAATTTTGATACAAATTCAGGCATTCTAAATGATATTCACCACAGATTGATCTGTGTCCTTTCTTGTTGCCATGTTAGTGGTGGCTGTGTTGCCTTCCACCTCTGAAAAGTACAATTGCAAAAGCTTTTTTATAAAATACAAGTGTGCATGTTTGTGTGGGGGTGAGGGTGTATGTGCATGAGTTGGGATGGGTCGGTGGGTTAATTTTTCATAAAAATATGTTCTTCAATACTGTGATGAGATTAGAGCAGAAGGTAGGTGCTGATAGTGATACAGAGAGATTTCCTACTGGCCCCCTGCCAACAAAGTCTCTCTCTGCTGAAAAGTCAGAAAACAAGTACTGAAGTAGCCTTCAAAAAAATCAAATGAAGAAATGGATTGTGTTTTTATCCAGTATGTTTACAGGTGGAAGCTAAACCAGAAATTTTCATAAAACAAAATTCTTGATAGCTATTAGTATTATTATGCCTAGTATTAGTAATAAAATTACAAGCACTAAAATTTTTTTTAAAGATTGGCAGCTTCATGGAAGCATAACTTTTTTGTGTGTACCTCCTCCTTCCCTTATCCCTACTTTTCATGCACTTGAACTGCTGCAATATTTAATGTCTCACACTGTTAGTGTGAGGTGCAGAAAAGGAGCATGGACATCCTGATAAAACTTGGATCCCCTAGTCATTTTTCCCCTTATGCAACAACATTTTTAAAATGATAACTGTCGACTACTGTTATGAAGTACAGCCACAGAGCACTTTCCTCCATCATTCTTACCCCCTCCCCTTCTTCCATTTTACTAAACACTAAGATTTCTTCTTGTATCATTGTTTTTGTTCTTATATTTTCACAATTTTGCTTATTAGTAAGAAAGCTAGGTAGAGAGACAAGTGATAATGATCAAGGTGATGACTATACAAACTTGTGTATGTTGCAAAGACAATAACTATAGGGATGACTATCTAATCATAATGTTTACAAAGGTGTATGTTCTGATGTTGCCAAAATGTCAAAAGACTAAAGAGGTGGGGATTGTGGTCTTAGCAGTTTTTAATTTTTATAACAGAGGAAGGGAAAGATCTTTGAACACCCCCCCCCCCCCCCCCCCTTTCTATTAAATATGAGCAAAAGTTAAGAAAATGAGGAGACAGGTTGGGGGGAGGTGGGGACTCTGTGTGTGTGCTTGCTTACATGCATGTGTGTGTGTGCGTGTGTGTGTGTGTGTGTGTGTTCGTGTGTGTGTGTGTGTGTGTGTGTGTGTGTGTGATGTGCATTGTCTGTGTGACTGCATCAGTCTATAGGATTGTGTGCAAAGCTCCGTATGATAAACGAATCCACTGAATACAACTGTTGTTGTGTTTCCTAATCACTGTCACTTTCTGTTTGTGTCCAAACCTTAATAGCTGCAGGCAAAATTCACAAAGTTTCATGGTCATACTGGTTGAAGCTACACAAGTTTCCCCGAACCCAAATCTATTTATGAGGATTTCAAAAACAAAATCTTTGCAATATTGTTTGATAACATACCGCTTCCTTTTCTGCAGGATCGCCATCCCCATTGTCTTCGTTCATAGTGAATGGACGTCTGCTAGGCCTATGGGCAAAGTGTGATTTTAGGATTTGACGAGCCACTGCCTGCTGACATGTTTTGATTTCACTGAGAACTTATGGTTGCACTCCACAAATGTCAAGTCAGCAAACTGTTGCGGCAAAGTTGTCGCCCCTGTACTGCGTTGCGTGTAATAGTATTTAGTTTTAACATCTTTCCACTTTAAGTGATACCAGACGATCAAAAGGAGTAACTGGAAAGAGTGTGTGTGTGTCTGTGTGCGTGTGTGTATGAATACATGATAATTACAAATAGAACGTCCTAAACAACATAACCAAGTAATGATAAAACAAACAAAAAAAAACCCTTCATAGGGCTTTATTCAAATGAGTGGGCTGACAGATCTACTAAAAAAAAAAAAAAGTGCAAATAATGACAGTAGATCGACAACATTGAATATCCCTTTATCCTTAGGAGAATGTTACCGGTTATTAGAACAGGCATCCTTTAATAAATTTGTGGGGTCATGTCAGCAAAAAGGACAGTTCCTGAAGCAGATTCTAAGTAGGAAGAGCGTGTTTGAAGACATTATCCATCGAAAGACATATCTGTAGATGTTGTCAGAGACAGACAACTCAAGGCATTATTCTTCAGAATGAGACTAAATGCATTTGTTAACAAATTCAGCAAGAATGTTAAATGCTTATGCCGAGAATATATTTCCAATGCTCATACCATGCTTGACTGCCAGGGTTTAAAACCCATTTGCCTCTCATTTCTAAGACTTCTATTGAAAAAGTTTTCAATGATGTAGATATAATGTTTGATATTGCTAAAGGTTTGCATTCAAGTCCCATATGACATTTGTTATAATTACTGAAGAGGGTGTGTGTGTGGGGGGGGGGGGGGATATAATGTCCCAATGTAACAAGAATAATGATGATGGTTAGAAGGTAGAGGATGGTGATGACAATGAGGATGGGGATGAGGATGGTATTGACTACTTCAGTGTCAGGGTTATAAACATCTGAATGGAAGAGCACATTGTTCTGACACAGTATTTTACAGCAATGACAGTGAGGAACAGATAAAGGAGGAAGAAGAAGAGGAAATGAAAGATTATCATGGTATTAGAACACGCACACACACACACACACACAATCACTCCCCCAACCGAGGTCCCGTGTGAGAATGCACTCAACATCTTGCGCTCATGTTAGGCTAAAACATGCTCCCCGTTTAGGAACAGTAGGCCAATTATGCCAGTGGGAACATGACAAACATTTACAAAACTGCGTCACACCGGGAGTAGATGTAGAAAAGAAGGAAAAAAGGCACAGAAGTGCTTCTTCCATTATCCTAGAAATAAAAGAATAAATAAAATAAATTGATGAGTATTTGGAACATTCGATTCGGTCTATGTCAACAAATTTGCACATGATATATATGGCATAACCATATACTACTACGCTATGTCATGCCATGCCACACTCGGCATGTTATGCTATGCTGTGCTGTGCTCTGCTACTCAACTCCAACTCTCTGCTCTGCTCTGCTCTGCTACGCTGCGCTAAAAAGCCATACTGTACTATGTTAGACTATGCTATAAGTAAGTCTTCAATTTTAACGTCTTTCCACTTTAAGTGATACCAGAGGACCCTAAAATAGGAGACTGAATAAAAGAGATGGATAGATAGATAGATTTACTCTGTGTGGTGCGCGCGTGCTTGCGTGCGTGCGTGTGTGTGTGTGTGGAATAAAGAGTAATAATAAGGGAAATACACTAATAGTATTCTTAACATAAACAGATCAAGAACAACATTTGTCAAAAAAAATGAAATTCAAAGAAAACTACAACTACAATAAGTGCACCGTAGGACTTAACAATAAACCTTTAGCAATGTCAAACGTTAGCTTTACATTGTTCAAAACTTCGTCAATGGTATTCTCAGGAAAGACAGGGAGATGAGGTTTTAAATTCTCACATTCAAGTATGATATGAGCATTTGAAATATATTCACCACATAAACATTTAATATCCTTGCTGAATTTTGTCATGAATGCATTTAATCTTATCCTGAAAAATAACTCAAGTCTTTCTTTGACAGCATTTGTATGAATCTCTAAGTGATCATTGTATTCAATTACCCTCTTCCCACTCGGAGTTGAATGTGAAAGCCGCTTGATTTGGGGATGCTTTTCTATGAATTTAATGAAGCTTCTTCTAACAACCAGTAACCCTCTGCAATGGATGTATGTATGTTTGTCCATCGTGTCCGACGATGACCTCCCAAACAGCAGAGGAGGCAGCTGCTGTTTTGGAAACTGGGCAGAAATTTGATTATAGTGGAGATGCCTTGCCCACAGTACATCCCCACTCTCTCGGCCAAGTGGGCATAAGGACAGTCAGCGTTGGAGATGTTCTCCAAAGGCCAACCAGCCCCCAGGGCTGCAGCACATAAGGACTGTGCGAGTCAAGCCTCCTAGTCAGAGAGTCATAGTGGATCACTAAAGACTAAGCTGTAAAGTGGAATTCCATGAGTGGGAAAGCCACTGGTCATACAGCCTATCACTTTGCTGTTGTCCCCAGCGTCAATGGTTTAATCAAGAACTGTGATAAAGCCCAGGCGCTGACGGCCCTGCAATAAGATTTATGAAGTATTTGATATTAAATATAAGTTTAATAGATTGCTTATATGTTATAAACTTTAAGGTATATAATGGTGATTTTGAATCCACACAAAGTAATATGTGAAAGAAACAGTATGGATGATCTAAAATGAAATTCAAAGCCATGAGAATAGCGATCAGTTCAACTGTAAATACAGATCGTATTTTACCAACATAATAGGACTTTCCTAGTTTAGTGCTGGTATGACCAATGCTGAACCTGCTTGATAATTGTCTAAAAATGAGCTATCTGTATAAATTTTACGACACTATGCTATGTTATTTGGAAAGTTTACAGTAGTTGCGAAATAATAAAGTTAAATTTCTCCAATAAATGATGCTAGATCCACCGAATTTGGAGGTGTGTGTGTGTGTTGTGGGGGGGGGGGGGGGGGGGGGGGGGGGGGGGTTGCTGCAGGTGGGGTCCACTCGGCGAGAACTTGGCCTGCTAGGCCTAAGGGCGAGTACTTTGACGATCGCCGTCTCGAATTGTTCACTCCTGATTCTGTGTCTGACGCTGGGTACATAGATCTGCAGATCAACATTTACTGTGCACAGTATATCGACTACTTTCTTGTAAATAACCATGGTGGGTTAAATAGTAAATGATTATGTCAAATGAACTATATCTCTTTATAGTATTCCTGTCTGCAGACAGGAGTTATAGATAAAGAACACATTACTTCCGTCTCCATGTCTACCCTATTTTCGGTTTCGTTTCTACTCCACATTTTTGTGTGATTATGATGTTTGTACTACTCTGGTCTTGCTAAATCAAAATCATATAACATAATTTTAGTGCGTGCGTGCGTACGTGTGTGTGTGTGTGATCAAATCAAATCAAATTCTTTTATTTTGAGGATAATGAATAAGCACCAATGTGGAGAGAGACAATGACAATGACAAATTCTTTTATTTCGAGGATACTGAATAAGCACTCATGTGCTTTTTTGGAGAGAGAGAGAGAGAGAGAGAGAGAGAGAGAGAGACTGTGTGTGCAGATAATATAAAAACACTATTTATAGCAGTTAAATGTGCATTCAAGAAATACTTAGTTTTATTCATTGGCATTCTGGAGTAAAATTTTTTAGTTAAATTGTGCATGTCAGTTAGATTTATTGTAAATTATTTGTTGTAGATGCCAAACAGTAACAATCCTGTGGGTGTTTCTGAAGATGAAACAAGTTCCAAAGCGGACATGGACAGCTCTGATAATAAAAGTCACAACCCTGTAAGTTAATTTCTTGACTTTACTTGCATGACATATTCGTAGAGCCCATTTCTTTGTTATACTTATGTGTGTGTGTGTGTGTGTGTGTGTGTGTGTGTGTGTGTGTGTTTTACTTTACAGTAGTTTAACAAAGAAATATCTGTTTAAGTTTTAACTTACTGTTGCTGCAACATCATAAAGAAGCAAAAACCAAGTGCATTTCACTTTTGAGTATACACTCATGGTCAAAGTAAAGCTTGAAGCAGGTCCTCTGTAAGAGTGATGAGAGAGAGAGAGAGAGAGAGAGAGAGGGAGAGAGCGAGAGAGAGAGAGAGAGAGAGAGAGAAGCTCTGCTGTGGATGACAAGCACCCCATAGATCAGTCCACATACAGACACATGTATGTGAATATGTTCATTACATAAAAATGTACAAGCTGTAAAAGAAGAAAAAACACAGCGCATACATGTAATCATGCATTGCACACAGACACATACATGCACGCACATGCATGTGCACATGTATGCACACTTGAACAACAAACAGAAAAGCACACAACTAATGAAATATATATAATGCACAATTGTGTTTGTGTGTGTGTATATATGTGTGTTTATTTATTTATTTATACACACACTTACTCACACACACAGTTTTGTACACATTTTATTCAACACATACACATTCACACACAAATAATGAAATATATATAATACACAATTGGTGTAAGCAAAGATCCAAGGCTTACTTTAAATGTTGTTATGTGTTGAAATGCTACATTGAGATTGTCTTTATCCATGACACTGGATGTCAAGCACTTAGCGTAACTCCCTGCAATCTCCAGTGAAGAATATAAAAGATGTTATGAAATTGGAGTATGGCTCCCTAAATAATGGGGTACATGACCATAACAGCTCTATATGTACACAAAATTCTCTTCCAGTGTGTATTCATGATCTCACAATGATTGTCCAGATGTGATAATGTTATTTCTGTTCCTCAGCTACAGCTCCAAGGTTAACCAATGGTACGATTTTGTATATGTGACTGTTTTTACCCACTATTAATTAAGGTATTTGCAATCTGACTTTGGGGATGATTAGATGAATGAGACAGAATGCATATTCTGGGTGACCCCCCACCCCCAGGGATGTCAAGCTGGAGAACAGCTGACAACAGTAACAAAACCACACAAGTGAAGAACTCTGGAACTCTTATCTTTTCAGCTAGCTGCTTTTCGGTTCCATGAGAAGGCCAAAGGTCGGGGCGTTGTGCTGAGCAACGATGGGCAGACTGCAGGGAGGACGCAAGGCTTTTGCATTGAGGGCATTGCAATATCGCGTGACGCTATGGAAACCAACTGTCTGTATCAGGTAGCTTGTGTGGCCTGGTGGTCAAGTGGTTTATGTGCCTTTGTGATTCACTAAGAGGTTCAAAATGTTTCTCTCTCTCTGTTTTCTGTATTTCCTTACTGGGTAGGGTGAGTAGTGCCTGGTCTTCTCCTGTGCTTGTAACTTTGCAGGGGGTCTGCCTGCTAGCCTCAGCCGATACATTTGACTTCAGAGCAGCTCATGTCATTGTACAGATTGCTTGCTGGGTATGTGTGTGTTTCTGTAACCTAAAGAATGCAGACATGAATGAAGGGATCTTTAATGTGCTGGCATTTCTCCACTTGAAGCTGACCTGAGAGATTGTAAAAATCTCCACCCCTCATTTACCAGACACTGCCCCAAGATTCAAACTCTTGACTTGATGGACCCATGGGATTGAATCTGAACAGTCTAAGCCACTCAGCTGCAGCATCTGTCAGGTCAAGGTTTGAATCATACCCTGAAGCAGAGTTCCTTCCTCCATTACACTATATTATAATCAATCATGGCAGATGAGTTGTCCCAGGGAAAATCTATGGTAAAAGCCCACTTACATAGGCAAAGACAGATGTGTGCACACAGAAGGGAAAAGCTTTTTTTGGTAAAGTTGCTCCAAGGGCGTTTACTTCTTCTGGAATAAACGGTCAAAGGTGTTCACACAGAAAATTGTATCACGATGGACACAACACCAAACATTACAAGACATCATAAACACAACATTAACATCATAATACAATAGGATATGACTCAATCTGATAAAATGTTATGTAAACACATACAGTTTCATTACACAAATGCATCACAAACTCAATGCAGCACAGCATTACATGAACACAAATGCAACACAGCACATCATATCACAACACAATTCAATTCTGTGTATGCATGTGTTTTTGTATGTATGTGTGTGCCTGTCTGTGTGTGAGTGTATGTGCTTGTGTGAGTGCATGTATGCATGCGTGTGTGTCTGTGTGCATGTGTATGCATGCGTACATGTATGTGCACATGTGTGCATATGTGTGTGCAGGTAAAGGTGGACAAGACAGAAACGTATTTCAACAGTGCCTACATATACCTGGGCGTGGTGACAGACAGCCCGGAGACTGTTGAACTGCCTCGCTGGCCCCAGCATCCAAAGTCTGCCGTGGTGGTGTATTACGACTGGGTCATGGTGAACGGCAACAAGGTCAGTGCCCATTCCCTTATTTTTTGGTTGCGTGTAGACTTCTATACATGAACAGAACATGCGCACACACAGATGCACACAGAATTGTTAAATATCTCTGCCAGTGAAGAGACACTGAATTAAAGAAAAATACACACAGACACTAATTAATGCACATGCATGCACAGACGCTTGTATGCCCACATGCATGCACACACACACACACACATGTAGATGCTTTTTGTATAATAACACAGATGTATATATGTATGTATAGCTATTATGAAATGTATTTATACACTATTATCCGTTTTTTTCTCTTTTTTCCCCCGGCTATATCTCCCAAGGTTTATCAATGATGAGATTTTGCGCGTACAACCGTTTTTTAAGGTAGCTGCTTTCTGACTCGAGGGATGTACACTGATTATGAAATGTATACAATAATTAAAAACATGATCATCACAAAAAAAAACCCAGTGATGGAAGGAAACTGACTGTGTTGAACAGAGTCCCAGTTCTGTGGGGACGTCACTGCGGGAAATGAAAGAGGGGAGCCGTGTGGGACTGGCGCTGGACCCCAGCAGAGTTCTCCACCTGTACAAAGACGGAGTGCACCAGGGGGCAGTGGCCCCTGACATTCCTCAGCCCTGCTACTTCATGGTGGACGTGGGCTACTGTTGCAAAAAGGTGAGAGGGTTTGAGGTTAATAATAATAATAATAATAATGTGTGGAATTTATATAGCGCTGAATGTTGTTAAGCAACAAATCAAAGTGCTCAGAGCTCAGATGACTTTTTTTTTTTAATATATTTTTTTTTATGCTTGTGTATGCAGTTGGGGGGGGGGGGGGGTTTCCATCTGTTCCCACTGGCACACAATGGCCTACTCTACCTGGAATGAGCTCCCTCTCTCTCTTCGCCAGAAGCCTAGCTATGACACTTTTAAATCAAACCTCAAGACATATTTATTTCAAACCTAAGATTTCCCCCCTCCTGTCTCATATCAGAACTATCCCACCTTTCACTAACCTATGTCCTATCACCCTGCTAAAGTATATGACCTGTGTGTGTGTGTGTGTGTGCTTTTGAAAAACATTTGACTATTGCAATTTTATTTCATAGATTTGGTCTGCAGTACCATGTTTGTAATATCTGTTTGAACTATTGATTATTTGTCATTGGTTGTATGACTGTGTAAGATTAGGTCGAATGCATGCGCTTTGATTTGTCTTTGCAAGATACAGCGCTATATAAGTTCCATTTATTATTATTATTATTATTATTACTCTTTGAACAGCGGAACAGGATTTAACGTATGCACAAGATGTTCTGCATGCATTCACACACAGGGCCTTGGTTTATAGTCTCATCCTTAGGTTCATATCTAGTGTGGTCCCTGTAATACCTCAACCCTGTTACTTCATGGTGAATGTGGGCTACTGTTGCAAAAAGGTTAGGGGGTTGGAGGTTCAAATCTAGGTATGGCTTCTGACATGTCTCAACCTTTCATGGTGTACATGGGCTTTTGATACAAAAAGGTAAGTTGTTTGAGGTTCAGATCTAGGTATGGCTTCTGACATGCCTCATCTCTGTCACTTCATGGTTAATGGTGGCTATTGTTGCAGAAAGGTAAGGAGTTTGAGGATCAGATTTAGGTGTGACTGCGTGTATATTGAGAGGTGGCAGGTGTCTAAGTAATAATAAGTTGTCATAGAAGTCAATGTGTTTCCTTCTACTTCATTGAGTACATTTGAAAAATGATGAAGAGTTTAAAAATTGACCAACATACAATCTTGAAAATGTAAAAAAGGTTGTGAGATAAAAAAAAGAAGATCTGACAAATAAATCATACAAATTAAAGACCCAGACCACAAAAATGTGGGTTTAAAAAATTTTTTTTTTTTTTTTATATCGAGGATAATGGAATAAGCACTTATGTGCTTTTTTTACATCCAGTCCCTGTGTGTATGCGGTTTTGAGAATTCTGTCATCTGTTCCCACCGGCACACAATGGCCTACTCTTACGGAAAGCGGGACAGGATTTAACGTGTGCGCAAGATGTTCGTGTGCAAGAAAGTTTGTTTTCCATCTTTCAGTTAACTGAGATCACTCACTCACTCACTCACTCAGTCCCATGTCCCAAAGGATGTAGGGGGGACATGAGAGAAGATGCAACAGAGATATTTTTCCATGCTTCACGATCCTGTGTGGCAAGTAGAAGGTGTTGCAGGGGTTGGGCGGTCCAGTCTTTGATGTTGTTAACCCATGATTTCTTTTGGCGGCCTCTTCTTCTCTTGCCTTCGACTGTTCCTTGTTCTTGGGGGCCCACATGCTTTTTGATTTCTTCTTTCACATAGTTGTTGGTCTTGTGTTCTTTGTATGATATTTTGAGGAGTCTTCTGTGGCACTTGTTCTTGAATGCTTGGATTCTCCTCTCTATCTCTGCTGACAGAGTCCATGATTCACAGCCATATAGGAGGATGGATATCACGAGAGATTTGTAGAGGTGATATTTGGTGCAGAAGCTGATGTTGTTGCTTCTGATGATCCTCTCGAGTCTGGCTAGAGCAGATGTTGCTGTTGCAATGCGAGCTTTCACTTCATTGTTTGATGTGCCATCTTTTGTTAGGATGGAGCCTAAGTATTTGAATTGGCTCACCTCTTCCAGTATTTCTCCATTCATCTTTATTTCCGTGCTGTCATTACTTGCGCTGTTGACCATGATCTTTGATTTCTCTGTACTGACCTCCATGCCATATGCGCTCGCTCGATCTGATAGACTATCTGTGAGGTTTTGCAGTTCTTGTTTGCTGCCGCCCATGAGGTCAATGTCATCTGCAAATCTGAGGTTGCAAAGGGGTCTTCCACCAATGGAGATGGAAGTGTGGTGGTTTTGCAGTGTCTCTGTCATTATGCTTTTGAGGAAGAGGTTGAAGAGTACAGGTGAGAGAAGACAGCCCAGACGGACCCCAACCGTGGTCTTGAAGAACTTGCCCATGTGATTGTTCATGAAAACTGCACTTCTTGCGTTCTCGTACAGTGCCTTAATGACTTCAATGAGGCAGTTGTCAATATTGAAGTGCCTGAGTACTTGCCAGAGGCCGTCATGCCATACCCTGTGAAAGGTCTTTTTGAAGTCTATGAAATTGTGATACAAATCTTTTTGGTGTTGGAGATGTTTCTCTATCAGAATTCTCAGATTGAAAATTTGTTCCATTGTGCTGCGTTTTGGTCTAAAGCCGGCTTGTTCTTCTGCCAGGAGTTTTTCCGCTTGGTTTTTCAGTCTGTTGAGGACTACCCACAGCATGATCTTGCTAGGATGGCTAATGAGATCAATTTCATAACTGAGATGGGAGATCTTAATTACTTCCCTTGCAGATGGGGCCAGGGTACATCACAGTGTTACTATTTTAGGACACTGAAGCATAAGGCAAGACTCCATTTCCTTAGGTGTTGGTTTGGACTTCTTCCATCATCATTCATTTCACCTCCAATGTTGTTGTTTTTTTATTTGTTTGTTGTTGGGTTGTTGTTGTTTTTTTTGGTTGTTTTTTTTTGTTTTGGTGGGGGGGGGGGTTGGGGGGAGGGGTTAGGGTTGTTGTTTGGTTTTTTTTGGGGGGGAGGGGGGTTTGCATTCCTCAGCTAGAGCTCTGAGGTTCACCATGATGAGATTTTGTGTATGCAGCTATTTTTACCCACCATTAAGGTAACCACATTCCAACTTTGGGAAGTGGCCTCCATGTGAATTGCATATTTAAAATAATCTTTTCATAGAGATCACAATTTTTAAAGTTATGATTATGCTTCCTAGATCAGAGGGTGTTTCAGAGATGGTAGATCAAGTATCTTCCTTCTGTTAAGAGCAGTCGGCCACCTGAGTTCAAGAGGAAAATGAAGGAGGGGAGAGGAATAACCAGGTTTTAAAATAATTGATGTTATGTATATACGAGGCCACCAGTGCAGTGTACTACAACAACAACATTGGAGAATGGTTTCGAACAACAGTTGGAGTACAACAACCCTAACCCCTCCCCCCAACCCCCCCCCCCCCCCCCCCCCCCCCCCCCCCCCCCCCCCCAAAACAAAAAAAAACAACCAAAAAAACAACAACAACCCAACAACAAACAAATAAAAAAACAACAACATTGGAGGTGAAATGAATGATGATGGAAGAAGTCCAAACCAACACCTAAGGAAATGGAGTCTTGCCTTATGCTTCAGTGTCCTAAAATAGTAACACTGTGATGTACCCTGGCCCCATCTGCAAGGGAAGTAATTAAGATCTCCCATCTCAGTTATGAAATTGATCTCATTAGCCATCCTAGCAAGATCATGCTGTGGGTAGTCCTCAACAGACTGAAAAACCAAGCGGAAAAACTCCTGGCAGAAGAACAAGCCGGCAGGGCTGTCTACTCTCACCCACTCTTTTCAACATCTTCCTTGAGAGAATCATGGCTGATGCACTGGAACATCATGAAGGATCAGTCAGCATTGGTGGCAGAACGATCACAAACCTCCGCTTCGCAGATGACATTGATGGAATAGCAGGATCAGAAAAAGAGCTTGCCAGCCTAACAGAACACTTGGATAAGGCCTCCAAAACATACGGCATGGAAATCAGTGCAGAGAAGACCAAACTGATGACTAATAACACCAACGGCATTAGCACTGATATCAGGGTTAATGACCAGAAGCTGGAAACAGTTCAAAGCTTCAAGTACCTGGGAGCCATTGTATCCGACCAGGGATCCAAGCCAGAAGTAGTATGCAGGACTGCACAGACAATAACAGCTTTGTCAAAACTAAACACCATCTGGAGAGATAAGAATATCTCACTTATCTCCAAGATCAGACTAATGCGCTCCCTTGTCATATCCATATTTCTGTATGCCTGTGAATCATGGACCCTGACTGCAGATTTGGAGAGAAGAGTACAGGCAGTGGAGATGAGATGCTTTCGGAGACTCCTTGGCATCTCCTACAAAGACCACATAAGCAACGAAAGCGTGCATAACAGAATCCAGCAAACCATTGGACCCTATGAGAACCTTCTAACGATCGTGAAAAAGCGTAAACTTAAGTGGTATGGGTATGTCACAAGATCCCAAGGAATTACAAAGACAGTTTTGCAAGGCACTGTCCAAGGAGGAAGAAGAAGAGGCAGACCAAGGAAGAGCTGGGAGGATAACATCAGTGAATGGACAGGCCTAGAACTCAACAAAACCCTGAGAAAGGCAGAACAGAGAGAAGAATGGAGGGAACTGGTTGCTGAGTCTTTGAGGGTGCCCCCACGGTCGTCAGACTACGGGACAGATAGATAGATAGATAGATAGTATATACATGCAAACAGGCAGGTGCATACATTTACACATGTATGTTTGCATATGAGCTGAAATCGATCACTTTTAAAAATTAAAAAAAAATAACTTGCCTCTAAGTCAAAACAGGGCTGCCTTGATACAATGTCAAACACTCACATATACAAAATCTCACCACTGGTGAAAATCAGAGGTGTAACTAGGGAATAAACAAACAAACAGCAATGGGTTACATGAAGAAACCCATTAGAATGGTATACAGACATCTTGAGAGAGAGAGAGAGAGAGAGAGAGAGAGAGAGAGAGAGAGAGAGAGAGAGAGAGAGAGAGAGAGAGAGAGAGAGTCATTTGGATTATATATGGCTGAACAGAATGATTTGTGTCTGTTACAGGTGACAGCACTGCCTATTCAACCAATGTGAAAACTGTGTGTGTGTGTGTGTGTGTGTGTGTGTGTGTGTGTGTGTGTGTGTGTGTGTGTGTGTGTGTGTGTGTGTATGTGTGAGTGTGTGTGTATGAGTGTGTGTGTGTGTGTGTGTATGAGTGTGTGTGTGTGTATGAGTGTGTGTGTGTATGAGTGTGAATGTGTGTGTAAGTGTGTGTGTATGAGTGTGTGTGTGTGTGTGTGTGTGTGTGTGTGCGTGTGTGTGTGTGTGTGTGTGTGTACACAGCAGTATGTGACAGTCTGTGAAAATGATATGTGAACACTTAAATGAATCAGAAATGTTCGTATGATGTTTTAGCTATTGTTATTTTTTCATCTTCAGACCTCTCTTTCATGTGCATCCATCTGTCTATCCATCTATCTATATCATCTTTAGATCTCTGCTTATCCATGGAACCACACACAACTGGTATGAAAATCAGACAGATGGTATTTGTTCTGTAGCTCATTTTTAAACTTGTTCTAAAATAAGGGATGGACTATTAGTGAATTCATGGATTGTATGAATGACTTTCAGTGAGGTGTGTCTAACCATACACAGAAAAGTTGTTCAACACAGCTTTTAGCCGTAGGTTCTGATATTGTGTTTTTCTAAAAGGGGTGTGTTTAAGTATTGAATACTCTCAATAGCAAATGTCTTCTTGTTGTTTTATCTCTGTGGTCTTTCAGGTTATAGCTTAGATAAGATTTAGATTTCTGTTTTGTGGTCCATGTGTCCATTTCAATGTAAAAATCATGGTTAATAGTGAACAAAATTTGTTGACGCTGCCACATGTATGAGAAGAAATTGTTTTCTACAAAAAGGGCTTTGTAGTATAGGTGTTGGCTCTGTACACGAGTATTCCTTTTTTATATTTTATCTTTTTTTTTAAATTCCTTTTTTTAACATTAATGGTATTTTCATTAGATTCTATGCAAAACTGCAACTATGACAGTGTGTCAGCTTACTTTGTGTGTATTTAGTACACGTGTGAATGATACTGTTGTGAAAAGTCTTTCTTGGCTGAGATAATGCTCTCTTTGTTCTTCATTTTTATTGCAAAAAGATCTGTTTTTAAAACATCTATGCTTACATAGGTTTGTGATTATCTGTTTTTTAATCGATCAGAAATGTTCTTATTTACATTTGTAATTATCTTATTTTTAAAATACACTTTATTCTTATGTAGGTTTTCCATTGTTTTTTTAATCATGAAAGTGTATGTCTGTGCTCGTTTAGCCATAAAAAATATGTTGCTTGCTATGACTGTGTACATGGCGTGTGTGTGTGTGTTTTGTGTGTGTGGTGTGTGTGTGTGTGTGTGTGTGTGTAAACTAGCAATTCTCCATGGTTCTGGGACAAGACACCTTGTTACAGTCACTTTCCATCATTTCCCAACATTCAGAATGTAGAGCAAGCAAAAGGACAGAACACAACTGTGGTGAAGCTACAGTTTAGTAACGATACCTGTTTGGCTTTGCTGACTGTGACACAGTTCCTGACATCACTTACTGTTCTCCTCTGAAGTCAAGAACATGGCTGCCTGTTATGGCAACATGGTTGAAAGATAACTGTACATGAAAACTTCTCATCCAGTGTATACTTACCATCTCTGTGAATCCTATGTGGGATGAGTGAGGCAGAGTGCATATATTCACCAAACAAAAAATTGCATACATTCTGGGTGACCTTCAGGGTGTTAAGCTTGGGAACAGCAAAAACAACAACTGACTGTAACCTCCTCCCTCCCCACTCCCAATTGGATGTGCAGAGTTGCCTGGATAAACCGATTGTGTAGTTGAGGGTAGATTTGTTTCATCTGAAATCATGTCAGAAATGGGATTCAGATCCATACCCACATTCATGGACCAGAACACCCACTCATCCCTGGGGAAAAGCAAATACATTGAGTCTGGTGCCTTTGACCACTCAGCCACCCTGACTTCCACAGGGGTTTGGAATGTTTAGTGTCTTTCTTGTGAATATCAGATTCATGGGGTCTGTCTGCTGGCCTCATCCGACACATTCCAACTTCAGAGTAGCTCATTTCATCGTACAGGTTACATGCTGAGTATGTTTGTGTTTCTATAAACCCCTGAACACCGACATGAATTAAGGGATCTTTAACGTGCATATGTGATCTTCTGCATGTGTTTATACACTGATGGAATTAAGGCACTGGCAGGTCTGCTCTTGAAGTTAACCTCGGAGATCATAAAAATCCCCACCCCTAATTCACCCGACACCACCACCAAGATTCAAACCCAGACTTCATGGACCCAGGGTTGAAGTCAAATGGCCTTAACCACTCAGCTGTAGCATCCATCAGATGGACAGTCTTCTTCTTCTTCTTCACAAAAACCACTACTGGGTCTGTCATATGAGTAAAAATGCATTGCACTGCCATTAAGCGCCCAACAAGTCAGGCCCACCATATCCATCTTTGGTGTGGGGGAGAATTGTTATCTTTTAAGCCTTTCTGGAAAAAGGCATGAGAATGGACCAAGAAAGCATAAGAGAAGGATGTGACAGGAAGAAATGGAACAAGGCAGAAATGAAGAGAGGGGATAGAAAAGAGGGAGTTTCTAGCACAGAATGTCCAAAAGGTGGGGATGCTATTTATACTGACAGGGTCCTGGCATCCCCACAGGAGAATATTTATTTTATTTATTTATTTAATTCTTTTATATCGAGGATAATGGAATAAGCACTTGTGTGCTTTTTTACATCCAGTCCCCATGTGTATGCGGTTTTGTAAATTCTGTCATCTGTTCCCACCGGCACACAATGGCCTACTCTTACAAAAATATATAGTGTAACATGGCTCTTATCATGCAGAAGGGTCACAACTGTGCAAAATGCCTGCAAGTTGAATGTGTACAGAACATGAGTAATAAACTTGCACTGAACAGCATGCAATAAACAATGCGATTGAACTGGATCTGAAGCATGCTCACATTCAGCCAAACAAGAAATCAACATGCTGATATCACCATTTAAAAAAAAGTCACATTTATTTTGTACCACATTCATTTTTGTTGAAAGCAGTATATATAATTAAAATACTGCAAACTGACCCAGATAATTTTTTATGCAAAATGGACGGTTTAGCAAGGTCTTAATCAGACAAATTAAAACGATAAGATCACAAGATGCTAAAAAAAGCATTCCTAATCACAAATAAGTTTGTACCAAACGGTATAAATACTATCAACAACGAACTCATGCAAGTAAATAAAATTAATGCAATAGCTTGCATAAAACCAGAGCCAATATTCTTTTAACCGTATATGTTTGTTAACTGAAAATTAAATCCATAATTGAGTATAACTGAACTCACGCGCACGCACACACACACTTGCGTGCGCGCGCACACACACACGCGCGCGTGCGAATATTCATTTGGAAAAGCAGAAAAATCCGGAGCTCTTTAACCTGCATGTACATGCATGTACACCCTTACAGACTTTGATGTCCATCAGCAATCACAATTATTGATAACATGACTCTTCAGCTTTGTTTACATGTAAACACTGACCAATATAAAATCACAGAAAGTGTCAATCAGATTCAGGAAACTAAGAACAAATAAAACATCACAGGATGTGTACATAAATAAAGTATATTAAAAAAACACTTAATAAAATATTTTATAAAACCAAACAGTACATTTCCTTCTCTTCTACTTTCCCTCACCATTGCATGGCCATATTAGGTGGAATATGTAGTGGCTGATATATATATATATATATATATCCGTGTGTATCTTTCGATTTCCCCATCACAACTGGTTTCATCAAACATTAAATTTTCAACAGTCTTCTATGCTGGCAATGTTCTTTGTAGCTTTACAAGCCAATCAAACAGGTTCCTTGATCTCTTTAAAGAATGCGTTTTTCAGTGAACAGCATGTCTGAGACCTTCGGATCTTTTAGGGATACTGATAGTCCGACTTTCTTCTTCAGAAGATGTAAACAGTAAAACTTGTGGAACTCCAAAAAGTGGAATACTTACTAACTGACCAATGTGTCACACCACTAAAGACAAAATGACGTGTCCCTGTCTTGGGACACCAAGGCAACTCTTTGTCTTGCTAGACTTGGGTGTTTTTGATGGTGGTGGTGACTCTCTCCCGGCATCATTAACTTACCAAATGTAGCTTAACTGCTGGTTTTGATGTTCCTATACTACAAAAATCTGCTGTTAGATTCTCATGTTTGTACAAGTGGCTGTGAAAATACTATTAAGGGTGAAAAAAAAAAGCCGGTTTAAAGTCATGAGGAAAAGAATCTGTTGTTTGTCAGCACGCCAAGAGTGATGTTCATGCTAAAAACGAATGAAAACTCAAACGTAAAACTGGCCATAACAAGACATGCTTTTTCAACCTTAATGCTGCTATTTCTAAATTCAAAGCTACAATCACAGTAAACCACAACGTCATCCACAACAAACAGAAGCACAATACCTTAGCCATTAACTTTTTCCCCCTCTAGGCTGGTACGTCTTGAGGTTATGGATTTACCATCACTGTAACAAAAGCATGGCAATAACTGCCTTGATGACAAAAGCAGCAACTGTCTTAACGATAAACAGGTAGGCGGTATCAGCAGTGAATCAATGAATATGACCACAACAAATTCAACTCAGTCTAGCTGCTAGTTCTGCCTTGTGCTGCAGTCCAAGGCGCAAGGTTTAAGGGCTCTGAAGACAGGAAGCCAAGGTCAGGGTTTCACCATGACTGTGAATGTTAAGTCTAAAATCACTATGGCCTTGAAGGAAGGAAACCAAGGTCAATGTTTAAACGTGACAATGAAAGACAAGTATGAAACCACTCTGGGGTCTGGGCACAATACAGCTCATATTTTCCGGTCATTTCAACACACAACAGAGTTATTACCCACACTGAATGTTTCCAGAGAGATAGCTAACTAATTCAAATGTGTGTCGTTGAATATGTGACATCCCTTGCGTATGTACCCTGCTTTTTCCTAAACTGTTGCCGAGAAATATTAGGGCTTCATCAGATATTGAGTTTATCAAAATATGTTTTTAATCGCGTCTTGGTTTTTAAATGATGATTCATGGAATACAAAACAGGGAGATGTTGAAACACGGTGTAAATAGCTTGACTATACCATGGCCGGTAACATTTTGTCCTGAGGCGGTTCATCTTGATGGTGATGGCTTAACATACATCACTGTGACATAACAACAACATTAAAAATAGTCCTTGGAAAGAGGAGACAATCTCAGAGAAGCTCTGTTACAAGGGGAGACTTGATGAACCATGTACAAAAATAACACCAAAACACATCGGCTGGTATGAATGTCCACACACATTAGCCAACACACACTCACACATATACCTTTGTAAACACGACTGCCTTCCTATTTTTGTGTAGAACTTTGAAAATGGCACAATAACACGAAACGAAATATTTACACACATGGTATTTGCGAACTCAGTGTAAAAACACAGTCATGTCTTTTTGTTTTATACAAAATGGAGGGCAAGTGGGGCCCTAGATCTAAAGCAGAGAGATGAATATGAAGATAAGAAAGGGGATTTAGGGAGGGGGATATCACAAAAAAAGTTTGATTCAATTCAGAGCCGGGAAAGTTTGGCTGAATGGTCTTCCTCAGACCTGGTGTTGGAGATTCCTGGTTCAAAACTCCTCTTTTCCTTCTTTCCTCTTCCAGGCTTCTTTCTTGGCTTCTGAGCTGTTCTTCACGTATTCCTGCACACACACACACACACACACACACACACACACACACACACACACACACACACACACACACACACACACGTACTTGAGAGTGAGTAGCAGAGAACTTAACTTATACACACACACATGCATACACACACGCACACGCACGCGCACACACACACACACACTCGAGGGTGAGTAGCAGAGAAAGTAACAGCGACTGTGTGTGTGTGTGTGTGTGTGTGTGTGTGTGTGTGTGTGTGTGAGTGTGTGTTTGTGTGTGTGTGTGTGTGTGTGTGTGTGAGTGTGTGTGTGTGTGTGTGTGTGTGTGTGTGTGTGAGGGGCAGAGAGAGAACTGAACTCTGACAAGATTTATTCATAAAAGGTCCATTGGCCCACACATGAAGGGAGTTGTTGATTAAATCCATGAGAGAGATACAGACAGACAGAGACAGAACTGAACTCTGACAAGATTTATTCATAAAAGGTCCATTGGCCCACACATGAAGGGAGTTGTTGATTAAGTCAATGAGAGATACAGAGATACAGACAGACAGAGACAGAAAGAGGGCTGAACTCTGAACAGATTTATTTATAAAAGGACCATTGGCCCATACATGAGGGGGTTGGCGATCATATCAATTTAATGAGAGAAAGAGGTGGGAGAGAGAGAGAGAGACAGAAACAGACATACAGACAGAGATATATAGACAGACAGACAAAGACTCACCATCAAGCCCATGCTCATGAAGTAGGGTTTGGACACCCCGTCGTTCATGCTGCAATCCTCCACAAAGCATATGAAGACCGCGTCGATGATCATCTGCACACCAACAACACAGGCAAGTCACACACAGGACCAGCAGTTTTGTTTTCCGCTACACACGTCAGTGGGGGCGGCATAGCCTAGTGGTATGAGCGTTGTGATCGCAATCTGACGGTTCGGGTTCGAACCACCACTATGGCCTCCGTTCCTGTGTGCATGAGAGAGAGAGAGAGAGAGAGGAGAGAGAGATGAGAGAGAGAGGGAGAGAGAGAGAGAGTGAGAGAGTGAGAGAGAGAGAGAGAGAGAGAGAGCGAGAGAGAGCAAGAGAGCCAGACAGACAGAAACAGACAGAAAGAGAGAGAGAGAGAGAAAGAGACAGACAGCAAGAAAGAGAGAGACAAAGACAGACAGGCAGGCTGACAGACAAGACAAAGAAAAAGAGAAACAGCAGTGAGAAATTGGCAAGATAGTAAAACGACAAGAAAATCTCAATAACAAAAACAAACCCCTGACCTCATAGACCCCGATGAGACAGCTGGCGATGAAGTAAGTGAAGACACAGGCCAGGGTGATGGGCAGCCACACATAGTTCACCCCCGGTTTGTCCTGAAGGCACACATATACAACACACACACACACACACACACACACACACACACACACACACACACACACACACACACACACATACACACACAGAGGCCTATCTTATATACACTCTATGAAGTGATGTATGTGCAAACGAAACTACGTGCAGGTATTCAAATACAGCTCCGTGATCCTCACGAATTTAAATGATTTAAATGAAGAATATTAAGGGTAATCTGAAAATAACGCCCACCAAAGATTTGTTTCCCTGTTTTATTATAGCATTAGATATATGTGATTTTTAAGGGCTTTTTCGAATCGTATCCGCTGACCTACAAACTATGAAATGACATGCTCAAAGACAGACAGACAGACAGACAGACAGGCAGGCAGGCAGACAGACACTACACCACATCACACACACACAAACATACACACACACAATACCACTACCACCACAACACACACAACCCTCCCCCCCTGCCCCCCCCCCATTCCCTACCTCTCCACCCCATCATCCCCCCACCCCACCCCCTCACTAAGACATACACACTCACACACACTAACACACACACGCACGCACACACACACAACATATACACTAACACATACACTAACACACACACAAACAATACATATACACACACACACGCTAACACACACGCAACACATACACTAACACACAACAACACACACACACACACACACACACACACACACACACACACACACACACACACACACACTAACACACACACAGGGACTGACCCTGAAGAACTCGATGCCGACGACGGCGACGATGGCCACAGACCCTGCCTTGGTGAGGAAGAGGACGAAGGCGCCCACGCTGTTGATGGCCAGCACCCTCAGGGCGTTCTCCACGATCACCATGAAGGCTGTTCTGGCCGCCTTGCAGAACCCGTACCCGTGGATCGCTGCAGGAACAGACAAAGGTAAAGGTGTCCCATAACCTATGTGGTCGTAGGGGAGTGAGGCGTCAGAGACCTCAACTTCTCAAGGGCCAGCATATTGAGAGCGGCACCCATCTCCTCTCCCTCGCTGTTTTACCTTCCCTGACCCTAAAGAGGGTAGGTACCCATTTACAACTGGGTGAACTGGGGTAGTGTACTGAAGCCAAGGCACGCAAACGGTCACCCATCCAAGTGGTAACCACGCTCGACGCTGCTTAACCTTAGCTGGGGGAAAGCGAGTGCTCTGACCACTGAGCTAGCTATCCCGTCCCCCTGGAACAAAGTACCCAAAAGTTGGGGGTGTCTTTGTCTCTTTTCGCGTTGCATTTATGAAGACTGAAAGTGTAAGCTGCCTTACAGAACACATAACCATGGATCGCTGCAGGAACAGAGAACACACGTAAAGTGTGGCTCGGTTTTTTCTTCTTCTATTGCATTGATGAAGACTTTTCTTCTTTGTCGTCGAACGCTCAAACAGCAACTATTGTTGTCTGCCATAATTATGAGCGAAAATGCGTTGTGCTGCCGTTAAGCGCCTGACAAGTGGAGAGATGCTAAGCACATCCGATTTCAGCATGATTGATGAAGACAGAAACTGAAGAAAAAACAGGAGAGCAGATCTGCTGAAAAGACGTCTTTAAGCTCTGAAGTGTTTCAGTTATTAACTTTTTACATCTTATTGGAAAGGGACGGGGGGGGGGGAGGCACACCCGTGTCACTGTGATATTGATATAGGCTGTTTTATATGACAATCTTTATTTATTGATTGTTTTTAGTTATGCTTTTAACCCATATGAATTTCTCGTATTTTTGACAAAGGATGCCTTTCTGCTATTTTTCTCCTTTTTGGATAGCTCAGTGGTCGGAGAACTCGCTTTCCCCCAGCCAAGTTAAGCAGCGTCGAGCGTGGTTACCAGTTGGATGGGTGACCGTTTGCTCGCCTTGGCTTTAGTACAGTTCCCCCATTTCACCCAGCTGTAAATGGATACCTGCCCTCTTTAGGGTCAGGGAAGGTAAAGCAGCGAGGGAGAGGAGATGGGCGCCGCCCTCAATATGCTGGCCCTAGCGAAGTGAGGTCTCTGACGCCTCGCTCCCCTACGACCTTATAGGTTATGGGACTCCTTTACCATACCTTTATCCTTTCCCTACCTAAACCCAGATTCAAACCAGTGCCCTCATGATTTCTGGCACCTAATGTCACCATAAAATCAAATGACTTGACCACTTTGCTATGGAGACACTTGTCAGCAGGAAAACTGAAGCTATATGAAAGCTCATTCTTATCCCTCCTCCAACATCAGATCCCACTAGCGTGTTTGTTAGCTGTATTTGCCATAGCTTTTAGTACCCGTGTCCCCTTCCTACCACACAACCACAGTTGTTTGGTCACGTCATCGGCGAAGCCCCTTCACACCCTCCTCTTTCAACTTCTTTGCAGATGGTAATCCGCAGTGGGGGTTGGATGGGGGTGGGGGATGCAGAATATAGTAGGGCAAGGCATGGCACAATGCAGTTATAGGTAAGCTCTGCACATTTACAAAATAGTACATTTCAGTACATCACAGCACAGCACAGCACAGGACATTACAGAACAGTACGGTGTAGCACAATACAGCTCAACAGAGTACAACACAACACAGTACATAACAGCATATTATTACGAAACAGTACATCTCAACTGGCCAGCCACACCCGACGCTGTACCAGACTAAACCACATAGACAGCAAATCCATAGTCTTCTGAGACTGAAGGATTGAACGATGTCAACAGAATACAGCGCAGTAAAGCACAACACAACACAGCACAGCACAGTACAACACCCCACAACACAGACTAAAAGAAATAAAACTGTAACACTCCTGACGGAGCCCTGCAGCACAACCCACCGATTTCAATGTAGGCATTGGAACTGATGAACTTGAGGATTTTCTCGAAACACCACAGGCAGCAGGCCAGGCACTTCAGGAAGAACTTGGCCAGGAAATTCTCCCTGCCGTTTAGCCTGCACACCACGAGGGGAAACTATCAGTATCAAGCCAGGGTCAACATCTGATAAACACACACTTTCAAATGAAAATTCTGCGAAGTCGGAATGCGGCTACCTTAATGGTGGGCCATAACAGTCGCATACGCAAAAATCTGATGATTAGTGAACCTAGGAAATCTACCAGGGGAACTTTAAAAAGAAAAAAAGACAAACAACTACTGTCTATGCAACAAAAAAGCTCTCATACCCAGGGACAAAAGATAGTTATTAATTCGAAACATTTTTTTGTTTTTACAAAAGCAATAGAAAATCATCCTTCGAAGTCATGCAGAAAGGTTGACAGGGGACAAAAACACAAAAAGACTACATCGCAACATCACACACTGCATGTCAGTGTTCTGGTGTGCCTGTGTGTGTGAAAGATAGATAGATAGATAGATAGATAGATAGATGCATGCCAGTGTTCTGGTGTGCGTGTGTGTGTGTGTCTTTGAGTGCGTGCTTCTGTGTCTTCGCATGTCTGTGTCTGTCTATGCCTGTGTCTCTCTAAATCTCTGCCCGTGTACGTGTCTCTATGCGTCTATGTGCCTGTGTGAGCTTTGTCGCTGCACAAGTAAAGAGGCGTGAGGTAGGCGTCCACTGCCTCAGCTCTTCTGACCTGTTCTGGAGGAAGCTGATGATCCAGCGGGCCAGGATGACCAGGGCGATGATCAGGGAGCCGAACGCCACAGAGCCCAGGTGAAATCTGCCACAGCATCACACACACACAGGTAAATTGTTATGAGTTTGGACGGACGGTATGGCTGAGTGGTTCAGACCGTTTGAATTCAATCCCTTGTCATAGGTCATAGGTTTGAATCTCGGCGGCGTCTGGCTGATTAAGGGTGGGAATTTTTACAATCTCCCAGGTCAATTTCAGACCTGCCAGTGCCTTAATTCCCTTCGCGTATATACACATGCAGAAGATCAAATATGCACATTAAAGATCCTCTAATTCATGTCACCGTTCGGTTGATTACAGAAACAAGAACATACTCAGCATACACCCCCGAAGTCGGAATGCAGCTACCTTCATGGTGGCAAAACCGGTCGCATACGCAATATCTCACCACTGGTGAACCTTGGAACTCTAGCCGAGGAAGGAAAAATAAAAAGTATGTTTACATCAGTTTGAAATAGTATGGAGCAGTTCATTGTTACTGCCGCTACCCAGCTTAATTTAACACCCAGGGGTTCACTTAGAATAATTATGCACTCTGACTCACTCATCCCTCATCACCCTCCTGGGAATCGCAGTGAGATTGTAAGTACACACTGGATGAGAAGTTTGCGCGTAGGACTGTTTACCAGTACCTCGCCAGATAGGCTGCCATACTTTGAGTGCGGAGGATTTTTTTCTCCTTTAAAAGAAGAGTGCATGTACAAGTGCAAACCCCACCCATATCAATTATGTCCATGTGATAACATGTTGTAGTGCAAGAAGAGAATAGCGCTAGGTTTTGTTGGTGTTGGGGGTTACGTGCTTTTGTTCTAAACTATTTCAGTCTCATATAAACGTTGTGCTGGTTTCTATAACAGAGCTGCCGATATGATAACGATAACGATGATGGTAATGATGGTGGTTATGATGCTGCTGCTGCTGCTGATGATGGTGGTGGTTATGATGATGATGCCGACGACGATGATGATGACGACGACGAAGACGATGACGGCAACACTAATGATGGTGATGGTAATAACGGTGACGATAATATTGATGACGACGGTGCCGTTGCTGACGATGACGACGATGATGATGATGATGTTGAAGTGATTGTTAATGACAAGACGACGACGATATTTCTGATAGTGCTGATGGCAGTGGGAGAAGTGCTGCCGGATGATAATGACGACGACGTCCATAACAACGATGTTTGTGAAGATGACTGCAGAGACTGTGATAACATGATGATAGAATCAACGATTCCCTCACCTGATCAATCGGTAGATGGACTTCAAGATTGGAGTTCCAAGTGTGGACTTGTCTCTGAAGGACAGAATCATTCACTGTCACTGATTGATTTATTTGATAATTATAGTCAAGTTACGAAGAAAGAGACCTCGTTTAACGCACAATAATTGATTTGCTGCATGCACCACACACACACACACACACACACACACACACACACACACACACACACACACACACACATACATACACACACACATACACACACGTTGTGTTTGCGCGCGTGTGTATGCGCGCGCGCGCGCGTGTGTGTGTGTGTGTGTGTGTGTGTGTGTGTGTGTGTGTGTGTGTGTGTGTGTGCGTGTGAGTGTGTGTGTGTGTGTGTGTATGTGTGTGAGTGTGTGTGTGTGTGTGTGCGTGTGTGTGTGTGTGTGTGTGTGTGTGTGTGTGTGTGTGTGTGTGTGTATGTGTGTGTGTATGTGTTGTGTGTGTGTGAGTGTGTGTGTGTGTGTGTGTGTGATTTTGGTAGTGTGTGTGTGTGTGTGTTACTGACCGTGTGAAGTACCAGAGTGCCACGGCACTGGAGATGACCAGCTGCTCACAGCCAAGCAGAAACTGGGACACCCAGATGATTCCCAATAGGTAGTACACGAACATTCCCTGTACAGACACACAGACAGACAATTAGGCAAGCACGCGCACGTGCACACACGCACGCGCGCGCAAACACACGCACGCAAACATATATATACATATCTATCTATCTATCTATCTATCTCTCTCTCTCTCTCTCTCTCCCCTCTATATATATATATATATATATATATATATATATATATATATATATATATATATATATATATATATAAGCGAGCATTGCAAACACACGCGCGCGCACACAAATACATACACACACGCGCGCGCACGCATGAAATATGTCAAATGACTATAATCTGACAATGGCAAAGAAAGAACAAGTGTCCACCCACCACGATTATAATGAGTCATTTCTTACCTTCATCAGATCGTCAAATTTAAACGACACAAAGTCTGTCTTGGTGTCCACGGTTGGGTCACCTGTCAACAAAGTCATCCTTGTTATCCTGTATGTCAATATCATATGTTATTTTATCATATCATCATTTGTTATCGTCAGTGACTTAGTACATCACGGTCATTTCTCTTTACAATTTCTTTTTCGTCTAAAATCGTTTTGAGAGAACAGACGTAAAATCGAAGCAACAACAACCACAACTCTTTAGAAGGTTAGTTCAGAAAAATCTCGATTAAAAAGAAATTTTGATCTTTGTATCACCAATGATATTGCATCACAGCTATCGTCACTTTAAAACGTTTGTCAGTTAAGAAAAACTTCGATTAAAAAGAAACACTGATCTTTGCTCTTTTTTTTTTGCTGTTCGTATTGTCGATAGTCTCATCATCATACCACAACAATAGTACCATCAACACTCGACCCGCAATATTTACGGAATGATTCATCTGAAAACTGATCTATGGTTGTTATCGTTGTTACACTGCAATGCTTTACAAAAATGCCAGTGTTTGTATTTTGATTCCAATTCCATTTATTGAAATGTAAGGTAGCTGTATTCCGACTTCGGGGACCGAATGTATGCTGAATATGCTCGTGTCTCCGTAACCCACTGATCGCCAATATGAACTACGGGATCTTCAACGTGCATATTTGATCTTCTGTATATATATGTGTGTATATATATAAGTATATATATATATATATATATATAAAGTATATAGATATATATATATATATATATATATATATATATATATACTTTTATATATATATATATATATATATATATATATATATATATATATATATATATATATATATATATATATACTTATATATATAAAGTATGTTCTTTCGAGCCAGAAGGCCCATAGAGCCGGAGCTTATCCCGGTTTCTGTAGCGTTAAGCGAACTGATGGTTTTTCACCACCCCTGTGACAGGACGCTAGTCTGTCGCCAGATACTTCCCCAGCAGAGCTGGTACCCACTTGTACACCTGGGTGGAGTGAGGAAAATAGGAGTAAAGTGTCTTTCCCAAGGACACAACACCGAGCCGAGCGGGGATCGAACCCGCGACCTCTGGATCACGAGTTGACCGCCTAAACCACTCGACCACGGTGCCTCTCTCTCTCTCTCTCTCTCTCTCTCTCTCTCTCTCTCTCTTATATATATATATATATATTATATATATATATAACGAAGGGAATTAAGACACTGGCAGGTCTGCGCTTGAAGTTGACCTGGAAGATCGTAAAACTCCCCACCCTTATTTCACCAGACGCCGCTGAGATTCAAACCCACGACTTCAAGGACCCATGCGACTGAAGTCGAGTGGTCTTAACCACTCGGCTATAGCGTCCGTTCAATGAAAATTGAACCTGCGACCCTTAGATCAAAGCGTCAGACGTCTACCCACTGAGCCCAGAAGCCACACCACCCAAACTATGACAGACAGCCGACAATGGAGCAATGGGGTACTCACGTGTGGTGACGATGAAGAAGAACATGTACCCGAAACCGGCCAGGGTGCCACCCAGCAAAATCAGAACCTGACCACGGATCAGATCATATGTACACCGTTAACAATGCCAGAGAGAGAGAGAGAGAGAGAGAGAGAGAGAGAGGGGAGAGAGAGAGAGAGAGAGAGAGAGAGAGAGAGAGAGAGAGAGAGAGAGAGAGAGACAATGACAATGACAATGACAATGACAATGTTTAATGAATTTAGGCCTCTGCCCATTTTCATGGGGTACATAAATGTCTACAGACACATGAATGCATATATCAAGAAAAGTGACACCAATGAAAAGTGAAAGAAACCACATATGAATAAATGACATCAAGATTTGCAAAATTCTATGTATACTGGAGACTGAGTTTACTGTCTCTGAGTTTGAAGGCTTTGTACAAAAACCATGCTAATTGTCGGATTATTGACACATTCTGGGTGGCCATAAGACTCACATACTTTGCTTTCTGAAAATGAATGGGAATCTCCTTTAGCATGTTTGGTCTTAAAGTAGAGTATGTGTCACACTGAAAACACATATGAAGTTCATTTTCTTCTGACCCTGGACAAAATGGACATTCATTGTTTATATTATCTGCACACACATAACGATTCTTATGGATTCGGAGGTCACTGATTCCAAGCCGTACTCGAATGAGAATGTCTCTAAAACACTTTTGCTGCACACAACCTAAATAAGTTTCTGGGATAAGGGAAGACTTGAAACACGCGTAAAGATTAAATCTGTCACTGTTACAAACACTTGTCATCCATTCTTGCATGTACACGTCCAAGAGTTTCTGCTTAAATGATAGCAAGAAATGCCTCTCGTTATCAACTCTTTGATTTATCCAAACATACCCAAACCCAACACTTTGTAACATATGTTTAAGCTTAGAAACCCAGTTTATTTTACCAGATTCGTCTAAGCTCATCAGCATTTGATAAGCTTGTTTTGGAAGTCGAGTATAATCCATTTTAAGTATACGGAGCCAATATTTAACAGCACGCATGCGACAGTTGATTTGTAAAGGATACCTCCCGAGGTCACCATATATCATTTTATTTGGAGTGCGGCTGGAAACATTTAAAAATCTCTTGCAAGCGAATAAATGTACTGACTCAACCAGATGATTTTCAGATAAAATGCCCCACACTTCAGAAGAATACAGAAGAATTGGTTGAATTTTAGTGTCAAATATTTTGAAAAATGTTTTCCTAGACATATTATTATATTGGTTATATATTCTGACAATATCAAATAGCGCTCTTTTGCCCTTTTTTGCAAGGTGTTTGGCATTTTCATTCAAACTCATGGTGGTTGTAAAGGTGAAGCCTAGATACACATATTTGTTCACCACTTCTACAGGAACACCGTCAACAAACCACTTCTCACTCCTACCTAGAAATCCTCCTTTTCTGAAAGCCATAACTTTTGTCTTATCTTTGTTAATTTTGAGAGAGAGAGAGAGAGAGAGAGAGAGAGAGAGAGAGAGAGAGAGAGAGAGAGAGAGAGAGAGAGAGAGAGAGAGAGAGAGAGACAATGACAATGACAATGACAAAGACAACTTCTTTTATTTCGAAGATAATGAATAAGCACTCATGTGCTTTTTTTACATCCAGTCCCCGAGACAGAGAGAGAGAAATGAATAAATGAATGAATGAATGTCTTATTTTTAAGACATAATTAATAATAATTATACTACTAATAATAATAATAAATGGAATTTGTATAGTGCTATATCTTGCAAAAACAAATCAAAGCGCTTGAATTAAAGTAAAAAGAAATTAGGCTAAAGCCCAGTACCTATTGATCGTCTGGTACTATATATATATTTTTATATAGAGAGAGAGAGGAGAGAGAGGCGAGATTAGAGAGAGAGAGATGAGAAGAGAGAGATATCCAATTGAATGTTGAGTTTGAGAGAGAAAAGGGACAGAGAGACTACAGGCAGAACAGGACTGTCGAAGACGAAGAAGGACAGGCCAGCCGGCTGGGAGAGAGAGAGAGATGTGGGGGGGGGGGGTGGGGGAGAGGGAAAAGAAACGCTGAGGACTAACAAATACTCGTTTTGTCAAGTAAGAATTGCCTCAATGAAAAAAGACTGCGAAATTATGTCCACCAAATAACTGTACATAATTTTGTTTTTGGAACAATGACAAATAATGACTGTCAAAAACCAGGCAGCCCCTGACTGACCAGGAAAGGCTGGAGAGAAGGGCAGGGCATCTTGGTCTCCGTTTCCCGTTCCTTGAACAGCTGAATCACCTGCAGCACACAAAACACACACACATACACACACACCACGCAAGCATGCACACACACACATACATACCACACACATACACACACATGTTCACACACGCACACACAAAACGGTCACACCGCGGTGGCATACACACACACACACACCACCACACACACACACACACACACACACACACACCACACACACACACACACAGAGTTTTCTTGTCTAATATCATTGAAAGTTTTTTTTAAAAGTTTAAATCAAAGAATGAAACATTACTTTTCCATGGGCACCTATCAGTCGAGCAGCCAGGTGCTTTACTCCTTTTCATTAACACCCTAAGGGGTTGGAAGAGCCTAGTGGTTAGAGCGTTGGGCTTGCGGTCTGATGACCTGGGTTCGAACCACCACCAAGAACCTGTTCGAGGGGACTTTTTCCCCTGGAGTTAACATCAGTGCCGACTCCACTCCCCGGAAAATCCATCGGATATGACTATAAACAAAGCTCCCGTGTGCGAACGCACGCAGAACATCTTGCACACATGTTAAATTCCGTCTCACTTTTACGGAAGAATAGATCATGAAATAATGCTTGTATGAACAGATATAATATCAAAACAAAGAAAAATAAACGTGGTATGCACATTGGGTTCATGTCTTGACAACATCCCCGAATTTGGAACGCAGCCACCTTAATGGTGGGCAAAAAAAATCGCATACACAAAACCCACCACTGGTAAACTTGAGAGCTATAGCCGAGGAACAGAAAGAGAAAAAGATTAAAACACACCCGTGGAAAAAGAAATACCCAAGTTATCGTTCCTTTAACTCATATCGGCGATTAGTGGAGCCGTTACAGAAACACGAAAATGCCCAGTGTGCACCAGAAGATTCACCAGCACACTTGGCGGGCTGTGCACTCTGCTGAGTGGCAGATTGGTTGAAACAGATCTCGGTGGTGTGGCATATGGGACACATTTCCGCATACTGTGGACACCCCCTTGACGAAATTGAAAGCTTTAGATACAATACCACGAAGACAACACATGAAGACATATCTGGCTTTCTAGAACTCTAGCTGCGTAATATTACAAATTGCAGTGTAATGTCATATCATATTTAAGACGTACGCAGTGTCGGTAACGTGATGGAGGACTTACAGTCGGATTCGGCTTCACATCACCAGTTAAGATGAGCAGAACGAAAGCTGAAGGGAAAAATTGAACAACACACACATCACACGCACGCACACGCACATACACACACAACACACACACACATACACACTTTTGCATATCAACAGGATCACCACTCACAGTAAGACAAGGAATGACATGATGACTAGACAGTAACAAAACCACAACAAACTAAGCTCTGGGCACGCACGTATAATTATGGAAACGTCATTATCCATTAGACAAAGCAGAAGTAGTTTTCAGACGGCATGACAACAATGGCAGCTTTTACAATTAATCACTCCCCCATAACCTCTGGCTTAAAATGCGTTTTTTGGACGCCATAATCCCACTTTGAAAAAATACCTATTGCCTTGTCATTTTTCTCGTGTGTGCTTTTATGTGATTGAGTTCTGCACCTGTTTATGTGAGTTGGGGGGTAGGGAGGGGGGAGGTGAGAGGTTGGAGAGGGGAGGGTTGATGTAAATGCTTTCGTTTGTTCGATGTGTCACTTATTGTAAGCGCCTAGGGCTTTTGTAAGATTGAGGCACAAGAAATTTACATTGATTATTCTTATTCTCATCATCATCACGTTGTTTTTTATCATTCATCTTCATCATCATCATCTTCATCATCATCATCATACTCAACAGTCTCACGGAGACACCAATGGAGATGCACTAACCAGGCGTTCAAGTGCGTTCTTTGTACCAGGGAGTACCTTGCACACAACAGTCAGCACAATTGACGTCACTAACTGAAATCGCCGGGCGGTCATTTTCACCTACCAGGAATGCATTTCATATCAACACATCACAGATGATGTCACTAACTGAAACGCAAGGGGGCATTTTTCACTTACCAGGAATGCATTTCATATTGAACTATCACAAATGACGTAACAATATAAAAAAAATACCTTCACTCCTTCCTGTTCACACAATGAGTCACAGTGTTGCAAAAATTGAAGTGGACGTCATGTATCAAGTACCTTTTGACCCGGTCGATTCAAGCAGAGTATATGCGTGACTTGAAAATGGGGTACAAAAAGGACCAATGCATACAAAGCAACAAAAACAAGACGATGCCAATACAAGGCAAAAAAAGACAATGCAATACAAGGCCAAAAACAAAGACGATGGAATACAAGGCAAAACATGACATGCAATACAAGGCAAAACAAGACAATGCAATACAAGGCAAAACAAGACGATGCAATACAAGGCAAAACAAGACGATGCAATACAAGGCAAAACAAGACGATGCAATACAAGGCAAAACAAGACAATGCAATACAAGGCAAAACAAGACATGCAATACAGGCAAAACAAGACAAGCATACAGGCAAAACAGACAATGCAAAACAAGACAATGCAATACAAGGCAAAACAAGACGAGGCAATTCAAGGCAAAACAAGACAATGCAATACAGGCAAAAACAAGACGATGCATACAAGGCAAATCAAAGACAATGCAAAAACAAGACAATGCAATACAAAGCGAACACAAAGACAATGCAATACAAAGCGAAACAAGACGATGCAATACAAAGCAAAACAAGACGATGCAATACAAGGCAAAACAAGACGATGCAATACAAGGCAAAACAAGACAATGCAATACAAGGCAAAACAAGACAATGCAATACAAGGCAAAACAAGACAATGCAAAACAAGACAATGCAATACAAGGCAAAACAAGACAATGCAATACAAGGCAAAACAAGACAATGCAATACAAGGCAAAACAAGACAATGCAATACAAGGCAAAACAAGACAATGCAATACAAGGCAAAAACAGACGATGCATACAAGGCAAAACAGACGATGCAATACAAAAGCAAAACAAGACAATGCAGTACAAGCAACACAAGGGACGATGCAATACAAAGCAAAAACAAGACGACGCAATGGCAAAGCAAAAACAAGGACGACGCAAGCAAAGCAAAAACAAAGACGATGCAATACAAAGCATAAAACAAGACGATGCAATGCAAAGCAAAAACAAGACAATGCAATACAAGGCAAACAAGACATGCAATACAAGACGAATGCAATACAAGCAAAACAAACCCTATGCATATACAAAGTTAACAAACAGGACGATGCAATACAAAGTCAAACAAGACTCGATGCAGAATGCAAAGCAAAACAAGACAATGCACTACAAGGCAAAAACAAGACAAATGCAATGCAGACGGAAGCAATACAAAGCAAAAAAACACTATGCATACAAAGTAAAACAAGACGATGCAATACAAAGCAAAACAAGACCATGCAATGCAAAGCAAAACAAGACGATGCAATACAAAGCAAAACAAGACAATGCAATACAAAGCAAAACAAGACGATGCAACACAAAGCAAAACAAGACAATGCAATGCAAAGCAAAACAAGACGATGCAATGCAAAGCAAAACAAGACGATGCAATACAAAGCAAAACAAGACGACGCAATACAAGGCAAAACAAGACGATGCAATACAAAGCAAACAAGCCGATGCAATACAAGCAAAACAAGACCATGCAATACAAGGCAAACAAGACCATTGCAATACAACACAAAAACAAGACGATGCAATACAAGCAAAACAATGCAATACAAGGCAAAACAAGACGATGCAATTACAAAGCAAAACAAGACCATGCAATACAAAGGAAAACAAGACGATGCAATACAAAGCAAAACAAGACCATGCCAATACAAACGCAAAAACAGACGTGCAAATACTAAACACAAAACACTCAAGGACACGATGCAATACAACACAAAACAAGAATCGTATATGCAAATACAAAGCAAAACAAAGACGATGCATACAAAGCAAAACAAGGACGAAGCAAATACAAGGCAAAACAGACGATGCAATACAAGGCAAAACAAGACAATGCCAATACCAAGGCAAAACAAGACGACTGCAATACAAGGCAAAACATGACGATGCAATACAAAGCAAAACAAGACCATGCAATTACAAAGCAAAACAAGACAATGCAATACAAGGCAAAAAGACGATGCAATTTCAGGCAAAAACAGACGATGCAATCAAAGCAAAACAAGACAATGCAATAACAAGGCAAAACAAGACAATTATAATACAATGCAAAACTAAGGACGATGCAATAAAGCAAAACAAGACGATGCAATACAAAAGCAAAACAAGGGACAATGCAATACAAAGCAAAACAAGGACAGGACAAGACAGACCAGGAAGTACAACACAACAAAAACCCCCCCACCACGCACACTCCCACCACGCACGCACGCACACACACACACACACACACCACACACACAACACCTCACACACACACACACACACCACACACTGGTGCCAATCGTCTATGAGGGGTATTATGCAAGAGAAGTACCTTATAATCCATATGGGTATGCACAGGTAGCCAACAGGAATACGAGACAGACAGACAGACAGAGACAGGCAGAGTCAGAGACACAGACAGACAGACAGACAGAGACACACACGCATGCACGCACGCGCGCAAGCACACACACACAGAGTCATACAGGCAGAGGCAGAATGCAACAGTTGAGCAGACAGACAGGGCTAAAGCGAAAAAGGAAGGATAGTCATGCATACCGACAGACAGACAATCAGAGAGACCAACAGACAGTCAGACAAACAGACAGACAAACAGACAGACAAACAGACAGACAGGCTGAACTGACCAGCAGAATGCGGTAGCGACGATAACTCCCACCGCTACCACGAGGACCACAGTGTACACCAAGATACCCGCGAAGAAGCGCAGCAAGAACAGCAGCACCAGAGTAAACGCCTGCACCACAACACGCACACACACACACACTTAACATACACACACACACGCTCACACATACACACCACAACACACACATACACACACATACACACGCACACAAACGCCACACAAACACACACAAACACACACACAAACACACACACAATATACAAAACAACAAAACCACACACGCACAACACACGCACACACACACCACACACACACACACACACACACACAACACACACACACCCACCAACGCGCGCCGCACACAAACACAACACCAAAAATTAAACCAAAAACACACCCACACACCATCACACACACATCAGATCACAATTACACACAAACAAAACACGCACATCACATCCCACACACAACACACACACACACACACACCACACACACCACACACACACACACACAACACATATCACAAAAAAACACACACGCACGCGCGCGCGCGGGCACAACACACAACACACGGCGCGCGGGCACACACACACACATACACGCGCGCACGCACGCTACGCACGCACACACACACACACACACCGCACGCACACACACACACACACACACATACGCACGCATTTCAGTGGTCTTTATGTTCAATTTCTGCGTGTTAGCATGTTTGTTTGTGTGTGTTTTTGCCGTTTTCTTACCTAGCGAACTGCTCCTCTTACTGCTTGTTGTTTGTCTGGGCTTTGTTTTTCTTTTCAATTTTGGGGGGATGAATACAGGAATAAAGGATAGTAACATTCTTTCACCTATTTGTTTATTTTTTCCATGAACTTGTCTTTTAGGCGAGGGGGGAGGGGAAGGGGGAAAAGCAGTCTTTGTATCATTTTCGAAAGTTACCACTGTTGTCACTTTTCCCCTTCTTCTATGGTCGTTATTTTTTTTTTTATTCTTTCATTTCGAGGATAATGGAATAAGCACTCCTGTGTTTTTTTTCATCCAGTCCCCGTTTGTATGCAGTTTTGCAAATATTGTCATCCGTTCCCACCGGCACACGATGGCCTACTCTTCCGGAAAGCGGGACGGGTTTTAACGTGTGTACAAGACGTTTTGTGTGCATTCGCACACGGGACCTCGGTTTATAGTCTCATCCGAAGGACTAAAGAGATCGCTAGTCATCATGTCAAAGTTTAACGTGTGCGCAAGATGTTCTGCTTGCACTCGTGCACAGCACCTCGGTTTTTAGTCTTCTTCTTTGAATGCTCAGACAGCAACTATTGTCTGTCATACGAGCGAAAATGTGTTGCGCTGCTGTTAAGCGCCTGGCAAGACAGGCCCAGCGCATCCGATTTCAGCATGGGTGAGAATTATTATCTTTTAAGTCTTCCTGGAAAAAAGACAGGAGAATGGACAAAGAAGGCAGAAAACAGACGACAAGAGGAAGAAAAGGAACAAGGCAGAAGCAAGAGAGAGGGATTCAAAAGAGGGAATTCCTTGTAACAGAATTTCCAGAAGGTGGGGATGCTATTTGATTATACTGAAAGGAGGCCTCTGGCATCTCCACGTGGGAGGTTTTTAGTCTAATGAAGGGCTTTCAGGGAAATGGAGTCGGTACTGATGTGATCTCTAGGGGGAAAATCTCTAATCGAAGAGGTGCTTCGGTGGTGGTTCGAACCGAGGCCATCAGATTCTTACCACTAGTTACCCCGACCCCAACACAAAAAAATGAATAAAACCCTGTTTAAATAAAACTTCAGTGTCCTTGAGCGTGAGCATCAACATGTGCTGGGTATTCTAGCCTTATCCTACGGATGAAAATGTTCATATTCAAAATTCTCTCTCTCTCAGTGGGACATGTAGAACAGGTTTGTAATCCTATCTCAAGTGTCTATCTACATAGAAGGGGGGAAAAAAGGAAAAAACTTACCTAGGCCAATAAGGCACAGGTATATGATCTCTTTCCAGGTGTTCTCCAGGTCCTCCACAAATTTCTGATTGATATCAAGAACAAAAAATACTGGTTATAAACTTCCGCTTGGTTGTCTGCGTGTCTGTTTGGTCATATTTTTTTTCAAAAAGGGATATTCACTCACAAACCTCTGTCTTTCTGTCTGTCTGTCTCTTTCTTTTTTTTTTTTTTGGGGAGGGGATGCTAAATGTGTTATTCCCAGGGTAAGTTCAGGTGTAAAAGGCTCCACGAATTTTTTTTCTGTCTGTTCTCCTCTCTCTCTCCTCTCTTCTCTCTCTCTCTCTCTCACACACACACACCACACACACACACACACACAGCATAGCCTAAAACCTCAGCTCCAGTTCTTACCCAACCAACCAACCAGAAACCGAAAAATATCCATCTGAAAACCTACCGAGCAGGCAGCAAAAACCATTAGCATTCAGTCAGTCAAAAGACCCAATACAAAGGAAGTTGGTAGGACGGTATGACGTTCACCTTGCCTTAAACCGTGAGGTTCTGAGTCGATTACCCTGCCTTGCTCCTTTCATTCCAATTTTTTGGGGACGGGAAAATCAACTGAATGTAAAATCTTTCGGAGGCCCAGCAGAGCCGAAGTGCTTACGGACTTGTGCACGTCAAAAGAACCCACGTCAGTTGAAAAATGGAAAGAGCAGGGAGGTACCTCCCGACTGCACTGGTTTAAAATTGGTAGGTTCAAATCCCAAGTGTATCCCCGGAATCGGAATGCATAATGATATGGAGGAGGGGGGGGGGAGGGGGGCGGCCGCTTACGACAAAATCTCACCATGGGTAAACCTCAGAGCTCTAGCCGAGGACCTATAAGAAAAATACCCAGCAGCTAACGACCTTCACAGTCAGTCAGTCGTTGGTGTTGGGGTAGGCCAATATTAAAGTTCCAGTGGGCCAGAGTACACATATCGGATGACGCCCCCCCCCCCCTCCTCGTTAAAAGCTGAAGAACGGACTATCAACAACAACAAGAACAAGAAGGCAGAGGAAGGAGGACAGTATTGGATACTTACCTCTCCGAAGTTCATCGTCGATTCAGGTCCAAAAGTTTTGCCCCCACCAGGGATCCCCGAAGGCGTTGGCTATAATCCTTCAGAAATTTGGCACACAACGTTCATCACTGTATGCTGCACACCACACCCACACACGCGCGGCGCGCGCGTACGCACGCACGCACACACACATTATCTACCTGTTTTACTTATCTCTTAAATCAGTGCTTTGGCCTCAACATAACGTTTCCTGTCAGTATGAATTGCACGCAACTCTCTCCCTCTATCTGTGTTCTCTTCTTTTAACTACTATACTACTACTCTACTAATACTGCTGCTGCGTGCTGTGCTGCCTGCTGCTGCTACTGATGCTGCTGCTACAACTACTGCTGCTGCTAATGCTACTACTTACTACTACTACTACTACGTATGACTGTCTATACGTTATGCTTCCAAAAATGTGTGTTGTATGAAGGCCTTCATTCATATGAACACATTCTACAACTAGACTTTGGCATAAAATCATTTGTATTTGTTGCAACAAAGTGAATATAGGTTAGCTCCCATCCCGGCAACATTCCCTGAGCCAGTATAGAATTGATACTGACTGTGGAGAATGCCATACACAGGTCAGTGCACTTTCATCAAATATCTGCACAGCCAACAGAAGGAACGATCACTCTCCCAAACACCACAAACAGGGAACGACCACTCCTACTCACTAGGGCCCTATCCCAGAGGCCGGTCCACCGGAAGGGTCGGGGCAGATGGTGCCGTCAGTCGCATAGCCGCTCTTGGGCACGTCATAGTTGCAGGCACTGAGTCCGTAGTCGTCGTTGTACTTCTCGAAATCGTTCTTTGCCTTGAATGTGACGTTGGGACATTTTTTGACGCATAATGATCCGAGTCCACGGTGCTGAAGTCACCCCGGGCAGCTTTCTTTTCAAAAAAAAGAGCGTCCATGTCAAAGTAGAACAGGTATCTGGATGATTGAAAGTGTAGGGTGTGGTATGTAATGTGGAACGAAAAAAGTTTGAAAGTTGATGTGGGCGGGTTCTATGCACAAGTCTTTATGTAGGCCACGCATACATCTCTCTCTCTCTTCTCTCTCTCTCTCTCTCTCTCTCTCTCTCTCTTCTTTCTCTTCTCTCTCTCTGTCTTAGGCAAACACTGATTGATTGCCGCTGGCAGCAGTGGAGTGATCATATACAAAACAGTAAGTGATATCAAATGTATACACAAATTATAAGTTCACATCTAAAGCTCGATATGAACATCAATTTGAAAAGAATTATGCCTAAGTTTAGACTTGGTGTATCAAACATAAATGTTCATAAATTTAGGTATATGGAACATGATGTTGACGACCTCAGGCTGCTATGCCCATTATGTAAGCAAGCAGTGGAGGATGAAGTTCATTTTGTGCTGTGCTGCCAGTATTAGATGTTAGACATAATTAGATACCCTAAAATATAGTAGAGAGCCTAATTTATTTAGATTCTGTTTACTCATGGCGTCTAGTCGCCCTGAGCTTGTGCGCAGCCTCACTTTATATTTGTGCAAAGCCTTTAGAATAAGAGATTTCTTGGTTTCTTAAGTCATATTTTTGTAACTGATTTTTGTTGTGGTGATTGTGGTTATACAATAACTTTTTGTGTGCTTTTCCTTATTTTTCTCTCTAAAACACAAGCAGTTCGGCAACCCCATTCATGTATGCGCTTACGGGCCTTTTTGTGAATAAATCTTTCGAGTTCGCGCTCGAGTTCGAGGTTCTTCTCTCTCTCTCTTCTCTCTCTCTCTCTCTCTCTCTCTCTCCCACACCACACAACAACACACACACACACTTCTCTCTCTCTCTCTCTCACACACCACACTCTCTCTCTCCCTCCCTATTTCAAAGTGAGATTAGAATCCAGCAAGCTGGTAGAAGGAGGACTGACTTGAGGCCCGACGTGTCTCTGCCGGCTTTTCCGGGCCCTCGATTGGCTCGTTCTTTGATTGCAGATGTTGCCGTAACTGTCCGTGCCCGTTAGATCAGAGCGTTCGGGCTGCCTTGGTCCACCGAGTAGATAAAACAGCCATCCTGTGGTTCTAATTTATTGTATAAGCTGAAACGCTTGCGAGCGCAGAGAGCATGTGTTGTGTGGCGGTGTGTGTGTACACGTGCTGGCATATTAATATACACACTTGCGCACACACGGCGACTCGCACGCATGCGCACACACACACACTCAGTCATGAACGCACGCGTGACATAAGCACAATCTCATGCACGCTCACACGCATAGAGACAGAAGTACTGAGAGAGTCAGAAACGGAAGAGAAGAGAGAGAGAGAGAGAGACAAATGACAATGACAATGACAAATTCTTTTATTTGAGGATAATGAATAAGCACCATGTGCTTTTTTACACCAGTCCCCACGCCCTTATGATTATATGATAATAAAATAAAATAACGCTATAGCAATACCACTTACACAGTGTACGGGGGGAAAATTCTACACAAAAATTCACTGAAGAGAAAGAAAAAAAAAAAGTACTAGCAAGTAGGAAGAAGCAAAACAGCAAACACAGAAACAACCGAAAAAAATAGCAAGAACAAGAGCAAAACAAAAGCGGCAACATCAACAAGGGAAGAGGTGACACCAGGAGTTCCCCCTCAACAACAACAAAACAACAAACAACAAACAAACAACAACCCAAACCAAAACAGAGCAAACAAAGCAGAACCTCCATATAATTAAAGGAGAACAAACCACTAAAAGTCATTTTTCAATAACCACATAGCCATATACAAGTAAAACATTCACAATTATACAGAGAGTGAGAGAGTGGAGAGATGGAGAGGAGGAGAGATGAGAAGGAGAGAGAGAGAGGATTAGAGAGAGAGAGAGAGACAGACAGACAGACCAGGCAGACAAGACAGACGACAGACAGACAGCCAGCACAGAAGACAGAAAACATATTTTGTCAGAGGTGCAAAACAAACATGGTCATCTCAAGGAAGTGATAGCTAACTACAGGACAATACAAGGACCTAAAGCATCAGACAACAGACCAATCGCATCGCCCTCCAGGCCACACGTGACTTACCAGTCCGCCCAGAAACGCCAGAAAGATGATGAGGAAGATGACATCACGGCACACACGCTTCTCCGTTGGACCCTCAAACTTCTGCTCCACCTCATCCGCCCCCTGGAGTTTAAAAACAAAAGTGGTCACGGATTTTTAGAACCAAGGTAAAATTCCGTTTAGAACCAAGGTAAAATCCCGTGACTGCTTAGCTTTGTGTACATACTGATTCAAACGAAACTATAATTATTCTTCCAAAAGAAACATCAACTTCTTTGTTTCCAGCCCCCCCTCCTCTCACCTCCACCCAACCTACTCTCTTCCCCTGTCATGTTCTTCCCTAGTTAGTCGTGATGCAAACTTCCTTCAGCGGAGACTGAATATTAGGTTTCCTGGAAATTCTCGGTGATAAATTTTGTTTAGAAATTGACTCCTTTCGTACCTTGTTGGAACACTTTCAATCTGTTTGTTGTCTCTTTCCTGTTTATTATTTTCAAAGCAATAACAAGAGATATTTAGTAATACTGACCTAACATGCAATAGTCCTGTTACAAGTACAGACATGAGCAACATTAAGCACCCAGTCTTAAATATTAATAATAATAATAATAATAATGTATGGAATTTATATAGCGCTGAATCTTCACCTGAATATATTCACCTGAAATGAACGAATACGTGCGTGCCTGTATCAATCACACACACACACACACACACACACACCACCACACACACACATATATCCTCACATTTTTTTGTCTTCTTAAGTATAATTATTTTAACACTTCGCAAGTACAGCATAACCGTTTATCTCATGCTCCGAACACAGTGATGGAAATACCAAAAACTCACAAACAACCCACACTGAGCTTGATATACTGACCAATCAATTATGTACGCATACTGACTGGCCGCCGATATGGCGGCTGACTCATGATGAATGTGGTTGGCTATTCGATAGTTTGAGATAGTGATCGAATAGTTGATATTTTCATGATCATTTGGAAGTCTAAAGGTTACAACAAATCTGCAAGAAATCGAAAGTGGCGTGGTCACTGTGCTAGTCTTTCGGAGGAAACAATGCACCAACATAGACTATCCATAATCCTGCTGCGCGCTATCATGCACAAAAAGGACCACACGTTACACTAGAGTGGCCCTGGCAAAATTCTTTAGAAAGATTTTGTGCAATAGGCAAAAAAATTCACATGAAGACAAAGAAAATCAACAAATTTATTTTTAAAATGGTCGTGCTGTCATGAACTGACCCACTCTCCCTGGTAAATATAGCTAAGTGTAAGTGTGCTGTAAGCATAATTAAGCTGCCGTTGTTGTCTTTGTTGGGAATTCTCAGGATGCCATACAAAATGCAATACCATTGTACAATCATAAAGTGGGTCCTGATGAAAAAACACGGTTTGCTGTGAGCATAAATACTATGCAATAGCATAGTTGTTTTCGCTGGGAGTTTTCAGGATGCCATACAATACAATGCCATAGTACAATCATAGAGTAGAGCCTGCTGACAAAGACACTGTACCTTAAAACGGAGAGCCAGCGTAGAGGTAGGGGAGAGAATTTGTATGGCCACATTTACAGCAGCCAGATCCCTCATGCTGAATCAATGTCCTTTGATAAAAATCACCGCCAATGTTTATTTTCCTTCACCTCCGCTTTTCTGCACGAGCTCTCGTAATTTTGCGTAAAATACTTTTGTCATGGAGAGTTTCATGCTGGCCGAATGTTACTGAAAGATTGGTGGAACACTATAGTAGTAGGATCATAGGTTGCTAGTAGATTTGTAGAACTTTATGACGTGATATTGATAATTGTCACAACTGAGCTCTGTTGATGATAATATCAATATTACTCCACACCAAAGCACAACATACGTTCACATCAGACTGTAAATATAAATTTTACATTATTCGTTTTACTGTTTCGGATCTGGGTTAGGCACACATTCAGAATTCTTTTGGTTTGTTTTGTGATTGTTTGTTGGTTTTTGGTAGGCTATTCCAGTATGTCAACACTGGCAAGCAAATTGACACAGACCCACCATTTACACAATGCAATGACACGTCTAGCTCTGTCAGATAGCAGACAGCCATGTTTATAGGAGATTAGCCAAAAGAAGCCCCTGTCTCCGGCACGTGTCTGTCACGTGCGGGTGACGAAGCATGCACTGTGCACGTGCCACAATGCTGAGCATAACCTGCATAGGCTTGGGACCATGGCTTAGATCGACTATTACAGAACAACCGGGGAAGGAAAAGCTGGCAACTGACACGCTATCTCCGTCACTACATGACTTCGGTCTGTGGGTCTCCTCTAGATCGTTGATTTATCGAAGTATGCCATCTATTATCATTATTATTATTATTATCTACCTATCATAAACAAATTTCTTGACTTCTAGACAGTATGAACAATGAGTTGGTGCCATGATCATCACCAGTAAGCAACTTTTCAGTTCTGATTTAACGTCCTCAGAGATGGCTGATGTGTTACGGCCTTTGAAAGATACCCTACACGTTAGGGGAGAGAGAGAGAGAGAGAGAGAGAGAGAGAAGGAGAGGAGAGAGAGAGGAGAGAGAGTCAGTCAAAGTCTTTTATTTTGAGGATAATGAATAAGCACTCATGTACTTTTTTACACCAGTCTCTGCCCTTATCGGAATAACATCAATATAGAAAAAAGACTAATAAAAAATAAAACAACAATGATAAGAGAATGAATGAATGAATGAATGAATGATTTTTTTCAGGGGTTACAGATAAGCATTCACATACTTTTTTCATCCGGCCTTTGCCCTGATTACAGAATATCCAAACAAAAGCGAGAGAGAGAGAGAGAGGAGAGGAGGAGGAGCGATATAGTAGATAGAGAGGGTTGAGAGAGAGATGGAGAGAAGAGAGAGATGAGAGAGAGAGAGAGAGGATCTATTCAAATTTAAAGATGCGCCAACAGATAAACAGATTTTACAAAATGACTAAACATAAGTTTGACGAACATGTACGTTTCTGTGGGACACGACTTATTTTGTTGTTGTTGTTGATGTATGTTAGAGAGTTCACGAACTTCCAGTCTTTATCAAAGGCTTTGTATTTTTATACCAAACCCTTGTCACGTGAAGAAAAGTGAATGAAAACAAAAAAAACATGAGTGGGGTAAATAAATGCCTGGGATACGTTTGTGCACAGCTGTAGTTACATAGACAAATTAGATAGATAGATAGATAGATAGATAGATAGAGAGAGAGAAGAGAGATTGAGAGAGGAGAGAGAGACGAGGACGAGAGAGGAGAGAGAGAGAGAGATGCGGAGAAGAGAAGAGAGAGAGAGAGAGAGAGAGATCATGGCTTGGCGTGACGTGTGATCTCAGGAACACTTTCATCTAGTCCAGTTAGGATTACTGACTCGATACTCGCGTGCCAGACGAGATGTAACAGACAACTACAAGTGACTGATCACGTGACTTCAGCACGACGCACATTTCACACATTCTATTATATATTAAGTATATAAATATAGTCATAGGCTATATAGATCTCTCTCTGTGTATATATATACAATTTGTATCCTGATGAATGCTTTATTCAGATTCAATCTTTCAATTTGATTGCGTAAGTTGACTATATTTGAGATTTAGTGAATGTTTTATTTCGATATCTTGTTTTGAGTTTATCAATATTATGTATAGCTAATTTCAATGTGCAGATATCCTTTTCTGTGATTATAATTATATGATATTCATAAAGAAATGATTTTGGCATTGATGCATGGTGTACGTGCCTGCGTGGGCGCGCATGTGTGTACGTGTGTGAGTGTGTGTGTACATGTACGTGTGCATGGGGAGATGTAAACTGCTTTTCCATAATCTCCTAAGTCTGCTTATATAATATTTGTTTTTGTGTAGTTTACTATTGCTGTTGCTTTCCCATAAAAGTACAATGAATATGTTGACGTTTCTTTCTGTTGGCCAAAATGATACTACATGGTTTGTTCTCCTTTATATTACGGAGGTTCTTGTTTTGTTTTGGTTTGGTTTGGTTTGGTTTTGGGTTTTTTTAGGGGGAATTATTCGGTTGTCCCCTCTCCCTTTCTTCTTGTTGTTGCTTTTATTTTGTGCCTTGGTTTTATCGCTATTTTTTTGGTTTCTGCGTTTTTTGTTTTGCCTGTGTTTTTTTTGCCTTCTTTATTATTGTTGTTGCTTTTTTTCTCTCTTTTCGGTGATTTTGTGGAGGGGGTGGGGGTAGATATTTTTCTCCCCGTTTACTGTGTGAGTGTAATGGTGTGGGCTTTATTTTATTATCATAATTATAATTATATTCCTAAGGGCGGGGACTGGATGTAAAAAAAGCACATGGGTGCTTATTCATTATCCTCCAAATAAAAGAATTTGTCATTATATATATATATATATATATATATATATATATATATTTATATGACATCATCATCAATCTCATCATCACCCATCGTCGTTATTATACATCATCATAATATCATTATGTTTTGAGGATAATGGAATAGGTCACATCTTTGGGGGAGGGGGGGGGGTGGAGGTTACATCCATTCCCCATGTGCATGGGTTTTAAAAAATTTTTGCCAACCTTCCCACCAGCGCGCAAAACAGCCATATTCCCAAATGCGGAACTAGGTTTTAACGTGTTACTAGAAGTTTGCATTGCGTTAGAATAATTAATAATAATTATCTACTAATAATAATAATAATGGAATTTGTTATAGTGCTATATTTGCAAAAACAAATCAAAGCGCTTGAATTAAAGTAAAATGAAATTAGGCTAAAGCCCAGTACCTATTGATCGTCTGGTACTATATATATATTTTTATATAGAGAGAGAGAGGAGAGAGAGGCGAGATTAGAGAGAGAGAGATGAGAAGAGAGAGATATCCAATTGAATGTTGAGTTTGAGAGAGAAAAGGGACAGAGAGACTACAGGCAGAACAGGACTGTCGAAGACGAAGAAGGACAGGCCAGCCGGCTGGGAGAGAGAGAGAGATGTGGGGGGGGGGGGTGGGGGAGAGGGAAAAGAAACGCTGAGGACTAACAAATACTCGTTTTGTCAAGTAAGAATTGCCTCAATGAAAAAAGACTGCGAAATTATGTCCACCAAATAACTGTACATAATTTTGTTTTTGGAACAATGACAAATAATGACTGTCAAAAACCAGGCAGCCCCTGACTGACCAGGAAAGGCTGGAGAGAAGGGCAGGGCATCTTGGTCTCCGTTTCCCGTTCCTTGAACAGCTGAATCACCTGCAGCACACAAAACACACACACATACACACACACCACGCAAGCATGCACACACACACATACATACCACACACATACACACACATGTTCACACACGCACACACAAAACGGTCACACCGCGGTGGCATACACACACACACACACCACCACACACACACACACACACACACACACACACCACACACACACACACACAGAGTTTTCTTGTCTAATATCATTGAAAGTTTTTTTTAAAAGTTTAAATCAAAGAATGAAACATTACTTTTCCATGGGCACCTATCAGTCGAGCAGCCAGGTGCTTTACTCCTTTTCATAAACCCCTAAGGGGTGGAAGAGCCTAGTGGTTAGAGCGTTGGGCTTGCGGTCTGATGACCTGGGTTCGAACCACCACCAAGAACCTGTTCGAGGGGACTTTTTCCCCTGGAGTTAACATCAGTGCCGACTCCACTCCCCGGAAAATCCATCGGATATGACTATAAACAAAGCTCCCGTGTGCGAACGCACGCAGAACATCTTGCACACATGTTATTCCGTCTCACTTTTACGGAAGAATAGATCATGAAATAATGCTTGTATGAACAGATATAATATCAAAACAAAGAAAAATAAACGTGGTATGCACATTGGGTTCATGTCTTGACAACATCCCCGAATTTGGAACGCAGCCACCTTAATGGTGGGCAAAAAAAATCGCATACACAAAACCCACCACTGGTAAACTTGAGAGCTATAGCCGAGGAACAGAAAGAGAAAAAGATTAAAACACACCCGTGGAAAAAGAAATACCCAAGTTATCGTTCCTTTAACTCATATCGGCGATTTAGTGGAGCCGTACAGAAACACGTGAAATGCCTGTGTGACCAGAAGATTCACCTGCACATTGGCGGGCTGTGCACTCTCTGAGTGGCAGATTGGTTGAAACAGATCTCGGTGGTGTGGCATATGGGACACATTTCCGCATACTGTGGACACCCCCTTGACGAAATTGAAAGCTTTAGATACAATACCACGAAGACAACACATGAAGACATATCTGGCTTTCTAGAACTCTAGCTGCGTAATATTACAAATTGCAGTGTAATGTCATATCATATTTAAGACGTACGCAGTGTCGGTAACGTGATGGAGGACTTACAGTCGGATTCGGCTTCACATCACCAGTTAAGATGAGCAGAACGAAAGCTGAAGGGAAAAATTGAACAACACACACATCACACGCACGCACACGCACATACACACACCAAAACACACACACACATACACACTTTTTGCATATCAACAGGATCACCACTCACAGTAAGACAAGGAATGACATGATGACTAGACAGTAACAAAACCACAACAAACTAAGCTCTGGGCACGCACGTATAATTATGGAAACGTCATTATCCATTAGACAAAGCAGAAGTAGTTTTCAAAGACGGCATGACAACAATGGCAGCTTTTACAATTAATCACTCCCCCATAACCTCTGGCTTAAAATGCGTTTTTTGGACGCCATAATCCCACTTTGAAAAAATACCTATTGCCTTGTCATTTTTCTCGTGTGTGCTTTTATGTGATTGAGTTCTGCACCTGTTTATGTGAGTTGGGGGGTAGGGAGGGGGGAGGTGAGAGGTTGGAGAGGGGAGGGTTGATGTAAATGCTTTCGTTTGTTCGATGTGTCACTTATTGTAAGCGCCTAGGGCTTTTGTAAGATTGAGCACAAGAAATTTACATTATTATTATTATTCTCATCATCATCACCGTTGTTTTTTATCATTCATCATCATCATCATCATCATCATCATCATCATCATACTCACAGTCATCACGGAGACACCAATGGAGATGCCTAACCAGGCGTCAGTGCGTTCTTTGTACCAGGAGTACCTGCACACAACAGTCAGCACAAATGACGTCACTAACTGAAACGCCGGGCGGACATTTTTCACCTACCAGGAATGCATTTCATATCAACACATCACAGATGATGTCACTAACTGAAACGCAAGGGGGCATTTTTCACTTACCAGGAATGCATTTCATATTGAACTATCACAAATGACGTAACAATATAAAAAAAAGATACCTCACTCCTCCTGTTCACACCAATGACGTCACAGTGTGCAAACAATGAAGTGACGTCATGCTATCAAGTACCTTTGACCCGGTCGATTCACGCAGAGTATATGCGTGACTTGAAAATGGGGTACAAAAAGGACCAATGCATACAAAGCAACAAAAACAAGACGATGCCAATACAAGGCAAAAAAAGACAATGCAATACAAGGCCAAAAACAAAGACGATGGAATACAAGGCAAAACATGACATGCATTACAAGGCAAAACAAGGACATTGCAATACAAGGCAAAACAAGTCGATGGCCAATACAAGGCAAAACAAGACGATGCAATACAAGGCAAAACAAGACGAGCATACAAGGCAAAACAAGACAATGCAATACAAGGCAAAACAAGACATGCAATACAGGCAAAACAAGACAAGCATACAGGCAAAACAGACAATGCAAAACAAGACAATGCAATACAAGGCAAAACAAGACGAGGCAATTCAAGGCAAAACAAGACAATGCAATACAGGCAAAAACAAGACGATGCATACAAGGCAAATCAAAGACAATGCAAAAACAAGACAATGCAATACAAAGCGAACACAAAGACAATGCAATACAAAGCGAAACAAGACGATGCAATACAAAGCAAAACAAGACGATGCAATACAAGGCAAAACAAGACGATGCAATACAAAGCAAAACAAGACGATGCAATACAAAGCAAAACAAGACAATGCAATACAAGGCAAAACAAGACAATGCAATACAAGACAATGCAATACAAGGCAAAACAAGACAATGCAATACAAGGCAAAACAAGACAATGCAATACAAGCAAAACAAGACAAATGCAATTACAAGGCAAAACAGACAATGCCAATACAAGGCCAAAACAGACGATGCATACAAGGCAAAACAGACGATGCAATACAAAAGCAAAACAAGACAATGCAGTACAAGCAACACAAGGGACGATGCAATACAAAGCAAAAACAAGACGACGCAATGGCAAAGCAAAAACAAGGACGACGCAAGCAAAGCAAAAACAAAGACGATGCAATACAAAGCATAAAACAAGACGATGCAATGCAAAGCAAAAACAAGACAATGCAATACAAGGCAAACAAGACATGCAATACAAGACGAATGCAATACAAGCAAAACAAACCCTATGCATATACAAAGTTAAAAAACAAGACGATGCAATACAAAGCAAAACAAGACGATGCAATGCAAAGCAAAACAAGACAATGCAATACAAGGCAAAACAAGACAATGCAATGCAAGACGAAGCAATACAAAGCAAAACAACACTATGCAATACAAAGTAAAACAAGACGATGCAATACAAAGCAAAACAAGACCATGCAATGCAAAGCAAAACAAGACGATGCAATACAAAGCAAAACAAGACAAGGCAATACAAAGCAAAACAAGACGATGCAACACAAAGCAAAACAAGACAATGCAATGCAAAGCAAAACAAGACGATGCATGCAAAGCAAAACAAGACGCGATGCAATACAAAGCAAAACAAGACGACGCATACAAGGAAAAAACAAGTGGACGATGCAATACAAAGCAAACAAGCCGATGCAATACAAGCAAAACAAGACCATGCAATACAAGGCAAACAAGACCATTGCAATACAACACAAAAACAAGACGATGCAATACAAGCAAAACAATGCAATACAAGGCAAAACAAGACGATGCAATTACAAAGCAAAACAAGACCATGCAATACAAAGGAAAACAAGACGATGCAATACAAAGCAAAACAAGACCATGCCAATACAAACGCAAAAACAGACGTGCAAATACTAAACACAAAACACTCAAGGACACGATGCAATACAACACAAAACAAGAATCGTATATGCAAATACAAAGCAAAACAAAGACGATGCATACAAAGCAAAACAAGGACGAAGCAAATACAAGGCAAAACAGACGATGCAATACAAGGCAAAACAAGACAATGCCAATACCAAGGCAAAACAAGACGACTGCAATACAAGGCAAAACATGACGATGCAATACAAAGCAAAACAAGACCATGCAATTACAAAGCAAAACAAGACAATGCAATACAAGGCAAAAAGACGATGCAATTTCAGGCAAAAACAGACGATGCAATCAAAGCAAAACAAGACAATGCAATAACAAGGCAAAACAAGACAATTATAATACAATGCAAAACTAAGGACGATGCAATAAAGCAAAACAAGACGATGCAATACAAAAGCAAAACAAGGGACAATGCAATACAAAGCAAAACAAGGACAGGACAAGACAGACCAGGAAGTACAACACAACAAAAACCCCCCCACCACGCACACTCCCACCACGCACGCACGCACACACACACACACACACACCACACACACAACACCTCACACACACACACACACACCACACACTGGTGCCAATCGTCTATGAGGGGTATTATGCAAGAGAAGTACCTTATAATCCATATGGGTATGCACAGGTAGCCAAACAGGGAATACGAGACAGACAGACAGGACAGAGCAGGCAGAGTCAGAGGACACAGACAGACAGTCAGACAGAGACACACACGCATGCACGCACGCGCGCAAGCACACACCACAAGGAGTCATACAGGCCAGAGGCAGAATGCAACAGGTTGAGCAGACAGTCAGGGCTAAGCGGAAAAAAGGAAGGATAGTCATGCATACCGACAGACAGACAATCAGAGAGACCAACAGACAGTCAGACAAACAGACAGACAAACAGACAGACAAACAGACAGACAGGCTGAACTGACCAGCAGAATGCGGTAGCGACGATAACTCCCACCGCTACCACGAGGACCACAGTGTACACCAAGATACCCGCGAAAAGGCAGCACGAAACAGCAGCACCAGAGTAAACGCCTGCACCACAACACGCACACACACACACACTTAACATACACACACACACGCTCACACATACACACCACAACACACACATACACACACATACACACGCACACAAACGCCACACAAACACACACAAACACACACACAAACACACACACAATATACAAAACAACAAAACCACACACGCACAACACACGCACACACACACCACACACACACACACACACACACACAACACACACACACCCACCAACGCGCGCCGCACACAAACACAACACCAAAAATTAAACCAAAAACACACCCACACACCATCACACACACATCAGATCACAATTACACACAAACAAAACACGCACATCACATCCCACACACAACACACACACACACACACACCACACACACCACACACACACACACACAACACATATCACAAAAAAACACACACGCACGCGCGCGCGCGGGCACAACACACAACACACGGCGCGCGGGCACACACACACACATACACGCGCGCACGCACGCTACGCACGCACACACACACACACACACCACACACACACACACACACCCACACACATACGCACGCTTTTTCAGTGGTCTGTATGTTCAATTTCTGCGTGTTAGCAGTTTGTTTGTGTGTGTTTTTGCCGTTTTCTTACCTAGCGAACTGCTCCTCTTACTGCTTGTTGTTTGTCTGGGCTTTGTTTTTCTTTTCAATTTTGGGGGGATGAATACAGGAATAAAGGATAGTAACATTCTTTCACCTATTTGTTTATTTTTTCCATGAACTTGTCTTTTAGGCGAGGGGGGAGGGGAAGGGGGAAAAGCAGTCTTTGTATCATTTTCGAAAGTTACCACTGTTGTCACTTTTCCCCTTCTTCTTCTATGGTCGTTATTTTTTTTTATTCTTTCATTTCGAGGATAATGGAATAAGCACTCCTGTGTTTTTTTTTCATCCAGTCCCCGTTTGTATGCAGTTTTGCAAATATTGTCATCCGTTCCCACCGGCACACGATGGCCTACTCTTCCGGAAAGCGGAACGGGTTTTAACGTGTGCACAAGACGTTTTGTGTGCGTTCGCACACGGGACCTCGGTTTATAGTCTCATCCGAAGGACTAAAGAGATCGCTAGCCATCATGTCAAAGTTTAACGTGTGCGCAAGATGTTCTGCTTGCACTCGTGCACAGGACCTCGGTTTTTAGTCTTCTTCTTCTTTGAATGCTCAGACAGCAACTATTGTCTGTCATACGAGCGAAAATGTGTTGCGCTGCTGTTAAGCGCCTGGCAAGACAGGCCCAGCGCATCCGATTTCAGCATGGGTGAGAATTATTATCTTTTAAGTCTTCCTGGAAAAAAGACAGGAGAATGGACAAAGAAGGCAGAAAACAGACGACAAGAGGAAGAAAAGGAACAAGGCAGAAGCAGAGAGAGGGATTCAAAAGAGGGAATTCCTTGTAACAGAATTTCCAGAAGGTGGGGATGCTATTTGATTATACTGAAAGGAGGCCTCTGGCATCTCCACGTGGGAGGTTTTTAGTCTAATGAAGGGCTTTCAGGGAAATGGAGTCGGTACTGATGTGATCTCTAGGGGGAAAATCTCTAATCGAAGAGGTGCTTCGGTGGTGGTTCGAACCGAGGCCATCAGATTCTTACCACTAGTTACCCCGACCCCAACACAAAAAAATGAATAAAACCCTGTTTAAATAAAACTTCAGTGTCCTTGAGCGTGAGCATCAACATGTGCTGGGTATTCTAGCCTTATCCTACGGATGAAAATGTTCATATTCAAAATTCTCTCTCTCTCAGTGGGACATGTAGAACAGGTTTGTAATCCTATCTCAAGTGTCTATCTACATAGAAGGGGGAAAGGAAAAAAGGAAAAAAACTCTACCTAGGCGGGTCAATAAGGCACGGTATATGATCTCTTTCCAGGTGTTCTCCGGTCCCCACAAATTTCTGATTGATATCAAGAACAAAACAGATAACTGGTTATAAACTTCCGTTGGGTTGGTCTGCGTGTCTGTTTGGTCATATTTTTTTTCAAAAAGGGATATTCACTCACAAACCTCTGTCTTTCTGTCTGTCTGTCTCTTTCTTTTTTTTTTTTTTGGGGAGGGGATGCTAAATGTGTTATTCCCAGGGTAAGTTCAGGTGTAAAAGGCTCCACGAATTTTTTTTCTGTCTGTTCTCCTCTCTCTCTCCTCTCTTCTCTCTCTCTCTCTCTCACACACACACACCACACACACACACACACACAGCATAGCCTAAAACCTCAGCTCCAGTTCTTACCCAACCAACCAACCAGAAACCGAAAAATATCCATCTGAAAACCTACCGAGCAGGCAGCAAAAACCATTAGCATTCAGTCAGTCAAAAGACCCAATAACAAAGGGAAGTTGGTAGGACGGTATGACGTTCACCTTGCCTTAAACCGTGAGGTTCTGAGTCGATTACCCTGCCTTGCTCCTTTCATTCCAATTTTTTGGGGACGGGAAAATCAACTGAATGTAAAATCTTTCGGAGGCCCAGCAGAGCCGAAGTGCTTACGGACTTGTGCACGTCAAAAGAACCCACGACAGTTGAAAAATGGAAAGAGCAGGGAGGTACCTCCCGACTGCACTGGTAAAATTGGTAGGTTCAAATCCCAAGTGTATCCCCGGAATCGGAATGCATAATGATATGGAGGAGGGGGGGGGGGGAGGGGGGCGGCCGCTTACGAAAATCTCACCATGGGTAACCTCAGAGCTCTAGGCGAGGACCTATAAGGAAAAATACCCAGAGCTAACGCCTTCACAGTCAGTCAGTCGTTGGTGTTGGGGTAGGCCAATATTAAGTTCCAGTGGGCCAGGTAAACATATCGGATGACGCCCCCCCCCCCCTCCTCGTTAAAAGCTGAAGAACGGACTATCAACAACAACAAGAACAAGAAGGCAGAGGAAGGAGGACAGTATTGGATACTTACCTCTCCGAAGTTCATCGTCGATTCAGGTCCAAAAGTTTTGCCCCCACCAGGGATCCCCGAAGGCGTTGGCTATAATCCTTCAGAAATTTGGCACACAACGTTCATCACTGTATGCTGCACACCACACCCACACACGCGCGGCGCGCGCGTACGCACGCACGCACACACACATTATCTAACTGTTTTACTTATCTCTTAAATCAGTGCTTTGGCCTCAACATAACGTTTCCTGTCAGTATGAATTGCACGCAACTCTCTCCCTCTATCTGTGTTCTCTTCTTTTAACTACTATACTACTACTCTACTACTACTGCTGCTGCTGCTGCTGCTGCCTGCTGCTGCTACTGATGCTGCTGCTACAACTACTGCTGCTGCTAATGCTACTACTTACTACTACTACTACTACGTATGACTGTCTATACGTTATGCTTCAAAAATGTGTGTTGTATGAAGGCCTTCATTCATATGAACACATTCTACAACTAGACTTTGGCATAAAATCATTTGTATTTGTTGCAACAAAGTGAATATAGGTTAGCTCCCATCCCGGCAACATTCCCTGAGCCAGTATAGAATTGATACTGACTGTGGAGAATGCCATACACAGGTCAGTGCACTTTCATCAAATATCTGCACAGCCAACAGAAGGAACGATCACTCTCCCAAACACCACAAACAGGGAACGACCACTCCTACTCACTAGGGCCCTATCCCAGAGGCCGGTCCACCGGAAGGGTCGGGGCAGATGGTGCCGTCAGTCGCATAGCCGCTCTTGGGCACGTCATAGTTGCAGGCACTGAGTCCGTAGTCGTCGTTGTACTTCTCGAAATCGTTCTTTGCCTTGAATGTGACGTTGGGACATTTTTTGACGCATATGATCACAGAGTCCACGGTGCTGAAGTCACCCCGGGCAGCTTTCTTTTCAAAAAAAAGAGCGTCCATGTCAAAGTAGAACAGGTATCTGGATGATTGAAAGTGTAGGGTGTGGTATGTAATGTGGAACGAAAAAAGTTTGAAAGTTGATGTGGGCGGGTTCTATGCACAAGTCTTTATGTAGGCCACGCATACATCTCTCTCTCTCTTCTCTCTCTCTCTCTCTCTCTCTCTCTCTCTCTTCTTTCTCTTCTCTCTCTCTGTCTTAGGCAAACACTGATTGATTGCCGCTGGCAGCAGTGGAGTGATCATATACAAAACAGTAAGTGATATCAAATGTATACACAAATTATAAGTTCACATCTAAAGCTCGATATGAACATCAATTTGAAAAGAATTATGCCTAAGTTTAGACTTGGTGTATCAAACATAAATGTTCATAAATTTAGGTATATGGAACATGATGTTGACGACCTCAGGCTGCTATGCCCATTATGTAAGCAAGCAGTGGAGGATGAAGTTCATTTTGTGCTGTGCTGCCAGTATTAGATGTTAGACATAATTAGATACCCTAAAATATAGTAGAGAGCCTAATTTATTTAGATTCTGTTTACTCATGGCGTCTAGTCGCCCTGAGCTTGTGCGCAGCCTCACTTTATATTTGTGCAAAGCCTTTAGAATAAGAGATTTCTTGGTTTCTTAAGTCATATTTTTGTAACTGATTTTTGTTGTGGTGATTGTGGTTATACAATAACTTTTTGTGTGCTTTTCCTTATTTTTCTCTCTAAAACACAAGCAGTTCGGCAACCCCATTCATGTATGCGCTTACGGGCCTTTTTGTGAATAAATCTTTCGAGTTCGCGCTCGAGTTCGAGGTTCTTCTCTCTCTCTCTTCTCTCTCTCTCTCTCTCTCTCTCTCTCCCACACCACACAACAACACACACACACACTTCTCTCTCTCTCTCTCTCACACACCACACTCTCTCTCTCCCTCCCTATTTCAAAGAGAGATTAGAATCCCAGAAGCTGGTAGAAGGGACTGACTTGAGGCCCGTCGTGTCTCTGCCGGATTTTCCGGCGCCCTCGATGGCCTCGTTCTTCTGATTGCAGATGTTGCCGTAACTGTCCGTGCCCGTTAGATCAGAGCGTTCGGGCTGCCTTGGTCCACCGAGTAGATAAAACAGCCATCCTGTGGTTCTAATTTATTGTATAAGCTGAAACGCTTGCGAGCGCAGAGAGCATGTGTGTGTGCGCGTGTGTGTGTACACGTGCTGGCATATAATATACACACTTGCGCACACACGGCGACTCGCACGCATGCGCACACACACACACTCAGTCATGAACGCACGCGTGACATAAGCACAATCTCATGCACGCTCACACGCATAGAGACAGAAGTACTGAGAGAGACAGAAACGGAAGAGAAGAGAGAGAGAGAGAGAGACAATGACAATGACAATGACAAATTCTTTTATTTCGAGGATAATGAATAAGCACCCATGTGCTTTTTTACACCAGTCCCCACGCCCTTATGATTATATGATAATAAAATAAAATAACGCTATAGCAATACCACTTACACAGTGTACGGGGGGAAAATTCTACACAAAAATTCACTGAAGAGAAAGAAAAAAAAAAAGTACTAGCAAGTAGGAAGAAGCAAAACAGCAAACACAGAAACAACCGAAAAAAATAGCAAGAACAAGAGCAAAACAAAAGCGGCAACATCAACAAGGGAAGAGGTGACACCAGGAGTTCCCCCTCAACAACAACAAAACAACAAACAACAAACAAACAACAACCCAAACCAAAACAGAGCAAACAAAGCAGAACCTCCATATAATTAAAGGAGAACAAACCACTAAAAGTCATTTTTCAATAACCACATAGCCATATACAAGTAAAACATTCACAATTATACAGAGAGTGAGAGAGTGGAGAGATGGAGAGGAGGAGAGATGAGAAGGAGAGAGAGAGAGGATTAGAGAGAGAGAGAGAGACAGACAGACAGACCAGGCAGACAAGACAGACGACAGACAGACAGCCAGCACAGACAGACAGAAAACATATTTGTCAGAGTGCAACAACAAACTTGTTCATCTCAAGGAAGTGATAGCTAACTACAGGACAATACAAGGACCTAAAGCATCAGACAACAGACCAATCGCATCGCCCTCCAGGCCACACGTGACTTACCAGTCCGCCCAGAAACGCCAGAAAGATGATGAGGAAGATGACATCACGGCACACACGCTTCTCCGTTGGACCCTCAAACTTCTGCTCCACCTCATCCGCCCCCTGGAGTTTAAAAACAAAAGTGGTCACGGATTTTTAGAACCAAGGTAAAATTCCGTTTAGAACCAAGGTAAAATCCCGTGACTGCTTAGCTTTGTGTACATACTGATTCAAACGAAACTATAATTATTCTTCCAAAAGAAACATCAACTTCTTTGTTTCCAGCCCCCCCTCCTCTCACCTCCACCCAACCTACTCTCTTCCCCTGTCATGTTCTTCCCTAGTTAGTCGTGATGCAAACTTCCTTCAGCGGAGACTGAATATTAGGTTTCCTGGAAATTCTCGGTGATAAATTTTGTTTAGAAATTGACTCCTTTCGTACCTTGTTGGAACACTTTCAATCTGTTTGTTGTCTCTTTCCTGTTTATTATTTTCAAAGCAATAACAAGAGATATTTAGTAATACTGACCTAACATGCAATAGTCCTGTTACAAGTACAGACATGAGCAACATTAAGCACCCAGTCTTAAATATTAATAATAATAATAATAATAATGTATGGAATTTATATAGCGCTGAATCTTCACCTGAATATATTCACCTGAAAAGAAACGAATACGTGCGTGCCTGTATCAATCACACACACACACACACACACACACACCACCACACACACACATATATCCTCACATTTTTTTGTCTTCTTAAGTATAATTATTTTAACACTTCGCAAGTACAGCATAACCGTTTATCTCATGCTCCGAACACAGTGATGGAAATACCAAAAACTCACAAACAACCCACACTGAGCTTGATATACTGACCAATCAATTATGTACGCATACTGACTGGCCGCCGATATGGCGGCTGACTCATGATGAATGTGGTTGGCTATTCGATAGTTTGAGATAGTGATCGAATAGTTGATATTTTCATGATCATTTGGAAGTCTAAAGGTTACAACAAATCTGCAAGAAATCGAAAGTGGCGTGGTCACTGTGCTAGTCTTTCGGAGGAAACAATGCACCAACATAGACTATCCATAATCCTGCTGCGCGCTATCATGCACAAAAAGGACCACACGTTACCACTAGAGTGGCCCCTGGCAAAATTCTTTAGAAAGATTTTTTGCAATAGGCAAAAAAATTCACATGAAGACAAAGAAAATCAACAAATTTATTTTTAAAATGGTCGTGCTGTCATGAACTGACCCACTCTCCCTGGTAAATATAGCTAAGTGTAAGTGTGCTGTAAGCATAATTAAGCTGCCGTTGTTGTCTTTGTTGGGAATTCTCAGGATGCCATACAAAATGCAATACCATTGTACAATCATAAAGTGGGTCCTGATGAAAAAACACGGTTTGCTGTGAGCATAAATACTATGCAATAGCATAGTTGTTTTCGCTGGGAGTTTTCAGGATGCCATACAATACAATGCCATAGTACAATCATAGAGTAGAGCCTGCTGACAAAGACACTGTACCTTAAAACGGAGAGCCAGCGTAGAGGTAGGGGAGAGAATTTGTATGGCCACAATTACAGCCGCCAGATCCCTCTTGCTGAATCAATGTCCTTTGATAAAAATCACCGCCAATGTTTATTTTCCTTCACCTCCGCTTTTCTGCACGAGCTCTCGTAATTTTGCGTAAAATACTTTTGTCATGGAGAGTTTCATGCTGGCCGAATGTTACTGAAAGATTGGTGGAACACTATAGTAGTAGGATCATAGGTTGCTAGTAGATTTGTAGAACTTTATGACGTGATATTGATAATTGTCACAACTGAGCTCTGGTTGATGATAATATAAATATTACTACACACCAAAGGCACACATTCGTTCACATTCCGACTGTAAAATTTAAATTTTACATTATTCGTTTTACTGTTTCGGATCTGGGTTAGGCACACATTCAGAATTCTTTTGGTTTGTTTTGTGATTGTTTGTTGGTTTTTGGTAGGCTATTCCCGTATGTCACACTGGCAGCAAATTGGACACAGACCCACCTTTACACAATTGGCGATGTACACGTCTAGCTCTGGTTCAGATAGCAGAACAGCCATGTTTATAGGAGATTAGCCAAAAAAGAGCCCCTGTCTCGGCACGTGTCTGTCACGTGCGGGTGACGAAGCATGCACTAGTGCACGTTTGCCACAATGCTGAGCATAAACCTGCATAGGTCTTGGGACCATGGCTTAGATCCGACTATTACAGAACAACCGGGGAAGGAATAGCTGGCCAACTGACACGCTAATCTTTTTTTCCGTCACTACCATTCTTCGGTCTGTGGGTCTTCCTCTAGATCGTTGATTTATCGAAGTATGCCATTATTATCATATTATTATTATTATCTACCTATCATAAACAAATTTCTTGTCTAATATCACTGAGAGTGAACAGACGTAAAATCGAAGACAACAACAACAACAACAACAACAACACACACACACACACACACACAAACTAAAGCACACACACACACACACACTCACAAAGAGAAAGAGGGGGTGGGGGGCACATGCGTACATACAGACGCGTGGGTGCACATGCACACGCATACACGCACAGATAGCGACAGACGGACAGACAGACAGACAGACAGACACACACACACACACACTTAAAGGATAAATATATATATATATGTGTGTGTGTGTGTGTGTGTGTGTGTGTGTTGTGTGGTGTGTGTGTGTGTGTGTGTGTGTGTGTGGTTGTGTGTGTTGTGGTTGTGTGTGAGGGTGTATACAGACAGAAAGTGGAGAGGGGGGGGGAGGGAGAGGGACAGACAGACAGGCAGACACAGACAGACAGAGACAGAAAAAGTGAGACAGACAGACTGCATATTGTGCAAAAAGGCTTAATGCATAATCTTTTAATCAACTGACTGTATGACAGCCGAAAAAGGATCGCGCCTGGGGGGAAAAATAGCTCAAAGACATTTCAAACCAGCATAATATTATGATGTTTCCACATCATCGCATCAATTTTGTAGCATGGATATATACTGACATGATCAGAAAATGATGACTGCAGTAAGTAAAGCACCAAAGCCACACAGCAACCATAATGAGTCATCTAAGAAAGAAGATGTGGGGAAGAGGGGAGGGGGGATGATGGCAACAACTTTTTTTTTCTAAAGGCAACAGATGATACTGACCTAAGCTTACTTTTGTTCATCCGACCCCTGCCCTGAATAGGTATTACAAAAAATAATAATTGATATAATGAGTTGATTACAAGAAAAAGAAGACAAAATATAAAACGAAGGAAAAAAGTTAGTTTTAAGTCTGTATAAAAATTTTGGTATGCATAGCTACAGTGAATAGAATTATATGAGCTTACTTGAAGGTATTGTGCATTTGATAACGATTCATATATGGTGGGGGGGGGGGGGAGACAGATTAACAGACAGACAGACAGAGAACGGGGTGAGGAGAGAGAGGGGGAGAGAAAAAAAGACAGAGACAGAGACAGACAGACACAGAGAATCAGTGTGTGTAAAAGCTTATTCCTACATTCCCAATTCAGTTTCAGGTATTAACACATGGGGCTGTCAGACAAAGATGAAGGTAGGGCCCCCACTACTACTAACTTCCAAAATGAACAATTTTTACCCCTGATATATTTCTACTTAGCGGTAGGGCATTCAATCTTACTTGTCATAATTATGGCGACACAGAGCCAATTAGTCAGAGTGGCAAGAGGTATCATGAAAGCTGGGCCACATGAACCCCGTCTGCTGTATTAAACAGGAGGAAACTACCTTCTTTTTCTTTCAATTTTGGCATTCAACTATTCAGTTTCGAAGAAGTACCTTCCTTTTATGGCATTCGCCTTTTCAGTGTGGAAGAAAGTAACAAACTGTAACTCTTCTCTCACTTTCTTCGAAGACGCGCCTTGCTTCATTCTCATCATAACCAGTCCCTAAACATAGATGGTTGTTGTGGGGACACGATGGTTGCGTGGGTTGAGAGGTTTTGGGTGGGTTTTTTTCCTATTTTCCAGGCAGGTTTGTCTTCGGCTTTTTGCAGCAGCACTGCTTTGTCGATGTTAGTTCATTGTTTTATGTTCTCTGTCAAACTCTTATACCGCCTGCCCCTACATCTTGCTCCTTCAAATGTCCCCCGCAGGATGATCTTGACAACCAGCGATGTCTCAAGTGATCAAACTCTATTAGTTTCCTCGTGTTTAAAACCGCCAGACTTGTCCTGTTATGGTTTTGCATGTTTTTGTGACGCTTCTTGAATACATTCTGTTTAAACCAAAACAGCCAGACGGGGTTCCTTTGGCCCAGCTTTCATGGTCACCTTTTGCCACAATGACTGGCCGTTTCTTTAGTCCTGCTACAAGATGCGGAGAAGCCTTCTTCTTTGTTGCAGTCGAACGCTCTGACAGCAACTGCTGTTTATGTCATATGAGCGAAAATGCGATGCGCTGCTGTCAAGCGCCTGACAAGTCAGACCCACTGCATCCAACTTTGACGTGAGAAAAAAATTGTTATCTTTTAAGTCTTTCTGAAAAAAAGCAGGAGAATGGACCAAGAAGGCAAAAAATAGACAAGAAGGGGTGGCACGAAGAAAATTAACAAGTCAGAAACAAAGAGAGGGATAGAAAAAAGGGAATTCCTACTCCAACATTTTCAGAAAGTGGGGATACTAAATATACTGACAGGCTCCCGGCATCCCCACGGGGGAGGAGAAGCCTTATGAAGGATTCCATTTCAAAGGTTCGAATCTTCTTCAAGGTTCAGCTTTCACACCCGTACAGGAGGGTGGAAGTGATGAGTGAACTGAGGAGTTTCGGGTTTATTGGAAAGCTGATCTAGTGCATGCTCTTCTAAATCCTGGCCATCTTTGCCATGGCTGAGGAAGCCGGGACTACTCTAATCTTCACTTCAACTGAAGGACGGCTATGTTGGTTAGTGTGGAATCGCGGTATTTAAAGGAGTCTACTTCTTCCAGTTTTGATCATCCGTAATGATGCTAGCTGTAATGTAACTAATGGGTGCTGGTTGGAGGAGGGAGAAGGAGGGATGTTGGTCACTGTCATCAGGAAACTACAGATTGCAAATTATTGGTCTGCCACCGAGAGATAGAGTGGTGCGGCACTTACAGAGCGTCTCGCGGCTCTATGTCCTTCTGATGAGGAAGGAAAGTCTTACATGCTTTTTTTTTTAAAGCATGTTTAAACCGCCATAACATTTTCCAACTGTAAGTTTCATTGTGAGTGCTCGCAACAGTTGAAAGTACGCAAAGACAAAGAGGAAAGAGGAAGAAGAAAAAGAATGTTTACGAGCCCTGATCATACCAAAAAAGTCACGTGTGCTTTCGTGTCAGTGTTTGTATTGTGTGACATGTTCAGAACAGACGGGTCATGTCACAGTCTAAATATATATATATATTATATATATATATATATATATATATATATATATATATATATATATATATATATATATATATATATATATATATGTATATTTGCAATTGTACATTTCTTCTTCATTCGCTGTTTAATTGCCAACATGTCAGCGAAGACCACATAAACAAATTGGGGCCGTGGTCGTCTGAGAAATATTGCTGCTTGCTCCTGTGACCACAGGGTGGAATAGCCTAGTGGTTAGACCGTCCAAGGAGGCACCGTGGTCGAGTAGTTTAGGCGGTCAACTCGTGATCCAGAGGTCGCGGGTTCGATCCCCGCTCGGCTCGGTGTTGTGTCCTTGGGAAAGACACTTTACTCCTATTTTCCTCACTCCACCCAGGTGTACAAGTGGGTACCAGCTCTGCTGGGGAAGTATCTGGCGACAGACTAGCGTCCTGTCACAGGGGTGGTGAAAAACCATCAGTTCGCTTAACGCTACAGAAACCGGGATAAGCTCGGCTCTATGGGCCTTCTGGCTCGAAAGAACATACTTTAGACCGTCCAGCCCGTGATCTCACGGCACTCTAAGGACACGGGTTCAAACCACCGCTGATCTCTCCATTTGAGGGGATTTTACCCACTCCATTTCTCATGCAAATCATTTTAGGTTGAGACTGTAAACCGAGATTCTAAGTAACAGCGTAGAGACTTTGGAGAGACTTTAAAACGAACACACACACAGACACACATACACACACACATTGTCTAAAATCACTTTTTAGTGGAGAGACGTTAAAACGAGCACGCACGCGCGCACACACACACGTGGGCACGCGCGCGCACACGCACACACGTGCACACGCGCGCGCACACGCACACACGTGCGCACGCGCGCGCACACGCACACACACACGTAAGCGCATGCACACACACACGCGCGCGCGCGCGCGCGGAGTTACAAAGAAAATAGAGAAGAAAAAAACGGACGTGGTTTCCAGGAAACCCTATCACACACACGCAGGCAGCCAGTAGTTCTTTTCTTTGTTCAGAAAAGAAAGAAAGAGCGGAGACCGACCAAACCAAAAAAAGAAAGAAAAGAATCAAAAGGTAGGAGTGCCAACTCCACAGGTAAAATCAATGATGCATTAACTATCATTTGCGCATAAACTGTTGTTACAGTTAAAAAAAACAACAACAAAACAGCAACAACATCGAAATGTGGGGGGGGGGGGGGGGGGGGGGGGGGGAGAGAGGGGGGTGTCTATGTGCGTCGTTGTGTGTGCGTGTTTGTGTATGTTCGTGAATGCGTATGTGTGTTTGGGGGGAGGGGAGTGCAGGCGCGCGCGCACGCGTGTGTGTATGCGTTCGAGCATGTGTGTATGCGCACGTGCGTGTGCAACAGTCGTGTTTACAAAAGCACAATGCGGATTAAACTGATTTGTGTCAAGAGTGGCGTCTGTACCTAGTTCTGTTCGAAGTGAATCGAGATTGGTAATCCAGTTTTTGACAAGTCTAATTATTGATAATTCAGGAAACTTTAATCCAAAACAGCACAGAGTGTACACAAAAGAATGTACTGCTCTGCATGGATTGAGAAAATTGTCCCCATCTTAGTCGAGACAGGGTTTGACTCTGTTTGGTTATCACAGTCTTTTTAAGGGAGGGGGGTGGGGGGTTATCACAGTCTTTTATCATCAAATGTAGTCATGTCAAAATAATGTTAAGGCAATGAAGGTTAATTTTGAAAAGCCATGATCAAAAGAGTTTCAACAATGCAAAATACGCATATTTTCTAGGTACTGCAAACAAGATTTTGGGGGGGAATTTGCAAGTTGCCATATATCAAAGGCTTCATCATTCAGATTCGGGTGAAATAATTTTTATTGTGGTTATTTTTGCTGTTGTTGCCAATTGAAACGGGACGAGTCAGTGGCACTACGTGCGAAAACCGTCGTTGTTAACCAACACTGCAATGTGACTGCTGTCGGTAACAACTTTCATTTTATAATGGAATACTTACAGTTTTCTTAAATTAGAAAAAAAAAACCTCATTAAGTTCACAAGCGTCCGAGATCACTGTTTACCTTCTGTAATTTGTTCTTTTTCTGGTTAAAAAATTTTTTTTTAACAAAAAGTCGAAAAATAAAGACGTCAAAATTAAGATTTTTGTAAATCAACAGTGAATTTGCTTAACGTTTATTTAAGACTGACAATATTCTTAGTAAATGTCTTCATTTTGTTCTGTTTTGTTTAATGTATGTTCACTTCTTGGTGATACAGATATACACACACGCAGTCACAGAGCAAATTATAATTTTATCAAATTCGAAATCTGGTAAATTTAAGTGTTAAACGTGTTTCTGTTATTCCAAATTACAAATGTTTCTGTTTACATAGTGTCATAAAAAAACCAACAAACAATCCCCCACATGCTCCAGCAGAGGTTACGGGCTAAGTCTTGAGGGGAACATTTTTTTCTGACTCTGGTGTATGTCATGTGCATGTGTTCGTGAAACTTTGGGCTTACATGTGGTACCATGTCAGTTTTAGCATTCAGTAAAAAAAAAAGTTGTTTTCCCCATTTATTTTCCTTGTTCAAAAGTTTTATTTCTTTAAAAGAAACAAACGTTTGGTTTAATTACAGTGTCAATCAATTTTTTTTAAGGATAGCAGGTTTAGTGTGACAGTAAATTCATATAGCCTGGAAAATTACAGACGCATTAAATTTTTTGTCAGTTTGTGAATTTATCAGCTTACTTCTCTCGTAAAATCCATAAAGTAAGAAGTGTGTGTGTGTGTGTGTGTGTGTGTGTGTGTGTGTGTGGTGTGTGTGTGTGTGTGTGTGTGGTGTGTGTGTGTGTGTGTGTGTGTGTGTGTGTGTGTTTAAAAGTTTAAAATGTGATAAGGCGGCATGTCAGTGGAAACGTGGGATAATAAGATAATCAATCAAATCAAAGTGAACTGAGGTCGAACACGGATGCAAAGAGAGAAAAAAAAAAGCCCGATAACATTATCAGCCAGATGGAGTGCTACACCTATCTACTGGCTGATAGCATTTTCGCCGTTCAAATGGTGAACGGACATGGCTTGACTGACTCTTTATTTCAAGTTGTTTGCAGCTATCTATTCGTGGTTTTGATTTGTTTATCACACTAGCCTATATGGCTATACATAATTATTTTAACACGCACACACTTATACTCTGTGCCCTTCTTCTGTCTCTGTCTCTCCCACAGTGTGCATATAATTATATAGGCCATACGTGTCAGTCTGTTCTATGTGGTCTGTTCTGTATGGTCTGGTCTGGTCTGTCTGTCTGTCTCTGTCTCTCTCTCTGTCTCTCTCTCTCTCTCTGTGTTTTTCAGTACCTATCGACGTACTCTACACCTTGTTTACAAAAGAAACAAAGAAATAAACCCCAACAGACAAAGAAATAAAAACGACCCCCACCCCCACCCCCGACAGACAGACACACACACACACACACACACACACACACACACACACACCCCAAGTCATATTCTCAGAATGAGCAATGAAATATGTCTGATATAAGATATGATCTTTTCTTACTTATCAGTCAGCATTTAGCAAAGCGTATGTCCACTTTTCTCTTTGAATGACAGAATTAGACTAAAAGAATCCATGAAGTTATCATTTAAGCACTCATGCGCTTTTTTACTTCCTGTCCCCGTGTGTATGCGGGTCTGCAAATTTTGTCGTCTGTTCCCAACGGCAAAAATGGCTTACTCTTCCGAAAGGCAGAAACAGGTCTTAAGGTGTGGGCAAGATATTATGCCTGCGTTTGCACACAGGACCTCGGTTTACAGTCTCATCTGAAGGGCTATCAGGGGAGTTGAATTAAACAATAAACTGAAGATATTTGGCACCTGTTGCTTTAAAGGAGAAAAAAATTAAATGGCAATATGTGTCTCAGAAAACGAGACACTACACACAACAGCATAATTCTTGCAACCTGGTGTACAAAATGAATGAGCAGACCCTAGCAGCTTCTGTTTGATTTGAAACTATGAACAATCTTCTTTCTTTTCTTTTTTTAAAAATTCTAGATCCTGCAAATATTCAGATAGGAACTACATATTAAGAACTACTTTACAGAGAAAAATCGTCGCGAGCAGGCACTAAGACACCTAATTTCGGCCTATCATATCAGGTTATAGGTATTTCAGACCATTACACTAACAGCAAAAGGTCACTTCAACTTGAAGTCATTGAACAACATCTATGACAATTGTACATAAAATAGATTGAGTTTTTGTAAAGTTTATTCTAGCTTCGGGACTGACACAAGCGCTAAAACAAACAAAGAAACAAAGAAAGCAGAATCGAATCTCCTTATGATTTGCCACAGCAGACGACAATAATCCTACCTGATGGAAGGCACAAGCTGTGCACACTCACGAAATTATTATCATTTGTCTTACCTTAAGTGGGTTTTCAACGAAAGCTCCAACTAGGGCAAAAACTGCACACAATGTGGCACTCCTCAAAATGTTCACACAGTTCCAGTTGTCTGCAGTCTGTGTTGTATTGTTTCTCTCACAACACTTAGAACAGACGACTTGATACCAAATGCCGGCGCGGTCTTCTGTCAGTCTAACCAAGAACGGTAACTGCAGTCGCGCGTACATTGGGGAGTGGGCGAAAGAAGTAAATGGGGAGGGGAACAAAATAATCTCAGTCGGGTTGGGGTTTTTTCCCCGTTTTTTTTTTCTTTCTTTTTTCTTTTTTAACTGGCGTCATTCGTTCAACTTCACCTGCGGAATCTCACCTGCCATTCCCCTACCTCCCCCATCCCATCCACCCTTCTCTTCTCCTTTCTCCTACCTCTCCTCCCCCCCCCCCCCCCTCTCTCTCTCTCTCTCTCACTTCAATAATAATCATATTCTCTATGTTTACTTGAAATTATTAGCTGTGATTATTAATGATAGTCCCTTCTCAGGGCAAGGGCCGGATGAAAAAAAAAGTGTCAATGCATATCTGTTACCCCTTGGAATAAAGTCTCTCTCTCTCTCTCTTCTCTCTCTCTCTCTCTCTCTCTCTCTCTCTCTCTCTCTCTCTCTCTCCCGAAATAGTTTACTTCCTTTTTTTCCTTAAATGATTCAGTTAATGTTACTTCTTTATCATTTCTTCAGTCCTGTAATCGTTACATCATGGCTCAGTATTATGATGTAAGTCTGTATGTTTTCTTCAGTATTCATTTTCTCTTTGTTTTTATGATACAAAAAGATCATAGGTTGTAGTTTGTGTGAGTGTGTATTTTAGCTTATTATATTCATTAAAGTGAATGCTTTTATTTCATTTATTTATTCATTTATTTTATAATATGGTGTGTGTGCGTGTGATGGGGCACTGGCTAAAAAAAGAGACAGTACAATACAATACAATCCAATACAGTGTAATTCCATCCAATACAATTAAATACAAAAGGTCAAAGTATCGGGTACATGCTAGTCATATTCGTGTTTCTGTGACCCAGTATATGCTCGTGTGAATTGCCGGATCCTTAACATGCATATACTTGGTCCTTTGCAAGATGCATGTACAGATGAAGGGGAATAAAGCATCGGCAAGTCTGCCTGTAAACTAACCTGGGAAATACTAGTTTTAAAAAAGCAAACAAACAAAAGAGACCCTTAATCAACGAGACGCTGTCAAGATTGAAACCAACAATCTGTGACTTAGAGATTACAAGTATATTTATGTATGTGTATATATATATATATTCTTATTCTTTCTTTTATTTCGAGGATAATGGAATAAGCACTCATGTGCTTTTTTTTTAATCCAGTCCCCGTGTGTATGCAGTTTTGTAAATTTTGTCCACCGTTCCCACCGGCAAACAATGGCCTCTCTTCCGAAAAGCGAAACGGGTTTTAACGTGTGCGCAAGATGTTCTACGTGCGTTCGCACACGGGACCTCGGTTTATAGTCTCATCCGAAAGACTTTTGGGGGTAGTGGAGTAGGCACTGAAATTAACTCCAGAGGAAAAATCCTCTCAAACGAGAATCGAACCGGGGTTGTCATATTGCGAGCGGAATGTTCTAACCACTAGGCTATCCCGTCCGCCAGAGAGAGAGAGAGAGAGAGAGAGAGAGAGAGAGAGAGATCATCTTATTCACTCAGCTACAGTGCTGGCAGCTAGTTTTTGACACAGTCAAATCGGTTGACCATTAATTACACGATGTCAGGCCGACAACCAGCCGTGGTAATAAAAGGGGTTTATTTTAGTAATCGGTTTTTTTTTAGGGAGGCAAGCCGGGTTGGGGGGGAAGTGGGTACTAAGCAACGTCACTGACGCTGCATAAGTATGAGTTCTTGGGCCCTATGTGTTTCCCTTAATTATGACTATCCCCTGTTTTGTCTTAATACTATAATTTAGACACGTGTTCGATTGTTCTTTATTAACCATTACACCCGTGGTTGTAGGGCAAAAACAAGGCTTCCCCCTGCCTACTTGGGAACCCTAGTCATGCCCCCAAGAGAAAGGCAGGGCCTTAATCCTTTCTATGGCCCCTTCCCTTTGCTTTTGGTCTTCTTTCTTTTTCTTATTTTGGGGGTCAGTGAAGTGTTTTGGATTGATGTGGGTCCTTCGGAGGATGGGCCCTAAAAAAACTTCCCCATGTTGGTGTGATGGTTATTTTTTGCTTTCCCCGTAGTAGGTCTTCATTGGAGATTTTTTGGGCCAAAAAGACCCGGAATTCTTCGGGCTATGGTGTGAAGGATCGAATTTTGGGTAAAGACCCCGTTTCCGTCACCTAAGCATCAACCCGTACAGGAGCTTGCCAAAAAAGCTCTGGTTGCTTCTGTTTGGTGTTGGGCTGTACGATTGATCCCGATACTTTTCCTCCCCCCTAAAACCCAACCTGGCCTTGCTTTCTTTGGTGTTTTTTTTTGTGCCGCCTTGGTTTGTGATGTGCCAAGGTATGCGTATTGTTGTCTGGCGCGGGTCAGTTCATTACTTTCACGGGGTGGTGTGTTCAATTGAACGCATTGTCTCTGTTTTTTTTTGGGTGCAAATTTCGAAGCCCCCTTGCTGCCCAAATTTTGGAGTCGTGGTCTTTCCGGGATATTTTTGGGTGTGTGTGGGACAGCACGCCGGTCACCCCAAAAGTCAAGGTCTTTAGGTTGAGAACGGGCCCCAGGAATTCCTTAGGGTTTTCTTCGTTTTCCCTCATCCCCCCAATCAAGGGCCCAGATTAAAGAGGACTCCCCACATCACAATCCTTGTCTTACCCCAGTCTTGACTTCGAACAGTGTTGCTATGGCCACAAGCATTTAAAGTTGTGTAAAACCTTGATAAGGTGTCCCCTTTTGAGGGGAATGTGTCAAAGGATACCCCAAAGGGTGTCTCGGTTATGCTGTCAAATCCCTTTTGAAGTCCAAAAAATTTTCACAACAGTTGTCTTTGCCACTCTGTGCACTTTAAATGATTTTTTGAGCGTGATATCTGTCTAACACTGTTGCTTCCTGAACCCTGCTTTTTTCCTTCCTTGCATCGCCCAAAGCATCTGTATTTTTGATGATGCCCTTTGGGCCCAGTATCTTGTTTGGGCCAGAAAAAAGGTGATTCCCCCCAGTTGTTGCAGCGTAAAGGTTTCCCTTTTTGGGGAATTTGACTATCACCCCCTTGGTCCAATCGTAGGTACTTTTCGTTCTTCCATGCAGCTGTGAACAGGGGTTGCAGTATGTAGTGCTAGTTAAAATCTGCTTAAATAGTTCGGCACCAAGGTTTTCCGGGCCCGGTGATTGCCTTTCTTGGGGGTCTTGATGGCAGCCATATCTTTCCCTTTGTGAGGGTTGACTCAATGTCTAAGTTTTTTGTAGTTTTGGGGTGTGGGCTGTCTCGTCAGGTGGTGGGGGTTGAGAATTCCGGGAAGTGTTCAGCCCATCTTTTTTCTTGCCTTTCTCTGTTGTCCAGTTTCCCTTGTCTGTCCCTGATTGGCCCCCCCAGCGCCCCTTAAATTTTTGCTATTTTCTTGGTGATCTTGTGATCCCCCTTTTGTCTTTTTGGGGCCGCCCCTTTTCTGCCTAGTCCAGCTGGCCCGGGCTTTTTTTGTCACGGGTGCGAGTTCTTCATTTTCCTGTGTGCCTCTTGTCAACTCTTCCTGCCTTTGTACCCGGGGACTTTATTGGAATGTCTTCTTGATTCTTCCTTTTTTGAGGGATCGAGGGTTCTTTTTGGGATCCCAGTCATTTTGGTTTTCTTTTTTTGATGACGTGTTTCCTTGCTGTCTCAGTGTATATTTCAGATCTGTTTCCATGCGTTCTATGTCATGCTGTTTGTATTTTCTGCAAGTGGGATCTGTTTTTTAAAATTGTTGATGAAGCGACTTCCTTTGGGTGTCTCTCAGTCGCTGGGTATCAAATCGCGTTTTGAGGGGTTTGGGTTTTTGGTTCTTTTCATTTCCATCGGATGTGTGCGGTCACCAGGTGATACACTCCCGACATCCCACTTGTTGGGTTCTCTATCCGGAAGAGATCGTCCCCCAATCCCGTTGTCATCAGATGGTCAATCGGGTTCAGGGCCCTTCCATTCGGCGACGCCCAAAGTAGCTTGTGGATGTCGGTCGTGAGAGGGTCCCCCCTACCACAAAGTTGTTTATGACGAGAACCCCCAAGTCTCCCCCCTTTGTCTTTTCTGTTCCCCACCCCTGTTTTCCCAGACTCTTATATGGGTTGTCATTCCCGAACTGGCGTTGAGGTCCCCATGATGACGATGGGGTCAGGGCATGGGGCTTTCTCTGTCTCTTTGCAGCTGGGGGTTAGAAGGTTTTTGCTCTCATCGTTGTGTTGTTGGTTGGTGCGTACCTGGATGATGGTGTGTTGATGTGCCCCCCTTCAGTCTACTATTAGTCTGCTGTTTTATGGCTTCCACTTTTAAGGCATCGCTAACCCCTTTTTTAAGGATGATGGCCTCCCTCGTGGTGCTGGTCGTTCTCCCCCAAGTGGGACGGTTTCTCGGTGGTGGTTCACCTCCCGACCCAGTCCGCTACTTCGCTCATCCTAGGCTGGGGGTTTAATCTTTCATTCTGATTTTTCCTGTGCCAGTTCCCCGTCTATACATCGCCCTCACGTTCCAATGCCCAGTTGATTTAGTTTGGTGGTGTTCGGTTTTCCCCTTATCCTGCTGGAGTTCCCTTGGGGGGGGTTTGGCCATCACTTCATACGAGTTCCTGGACCCGGGGGTCTTCGCACGCAAAAGTTAGTTTTTTTGTTGCGTTTCCGTAATTCTCTTCTTTTACGGGACGGGGTTGTTACCCCCGGTCCCCAACCCCAACTGGGGGAAAGGGGTTTCCCCACCTTAGTCCCTTTACGACATCCGGTTTGGGGGCGGGTTATTCTTGCAATGCTCGTTTGCAGATCCCCCGGGTTAAAAATTCGGTCCCTATGCCAATTAAAGACAGTTTTGTGTATAGGATTTCATTTGTTATTGCCCCTCTAAAATTTTTTTGTCCTACCTGTTAGTCTAGTTTTGTTGGGTATAGTTCCCCTGAAGAGAGAGAGAGAAGAAGAGAGAGAGAGGAGAAGAGGAAAAAGAGAGAGGAGAGAGAGAGAGAATTGAAAATGACAATTGACACAATTTTTTTTGTATTTAGCAATCAAAATATGGGCGTGGCGGGGTAAAAAGTTTGAATGGAAACCAGGCAGTAGTGGTATGTACACAGTTTCCATATTTTTGCTGTGTTAAAGTGTCTCAATTTTAAAACCCACCCTTTTTTTTTCCGTCTACAGCCAGCGAAGTCAGCCCAGAAAGATGGATCAGGTCCCGGTGATGTAACCCCTGTAGCACTCGCCCCCACTGTCCACGTTTCCTTTTAAAGTTGGCAAGCCTGACACGTTTCTTCTGGAAATTTTTTTCTCTTTTTGTTGAGTACCAGAACACACACTTAGTTTCCTCGCCAGGTCTCTTTCCCAAGAGTTTTTCCAGGGTGAATGTCATCTGATTCACCACCAAAATGTTTGATCAAACCGCATGACCCCACCTTTCGAAAAATTGTTTCTTTGCTGCCCCTTAATAAAAGGTGCACATTTTGTCGTTAGGTGACAATACTGTTTCAAAATCCCGATGAGAGTATCCCTGTGCACCAGTTCAGTCTTCCTGCATTTCAGAACCTCAGAAACACACCGATCTTGCTGTCTGTTGCGGGATCAACAGTAATAAAGTAAAATCGGTGTGGCCGAGGCATTAATTATGTGAAAATTTCTGTGAACACTGGTTTTTTTTTCTTCGTTTCCACATCGAGAGGGTAAATGTTAAAAAGCCCGGTTTCCCAAGTATGTCTTGTCACTTTGGCGATTTCCCCCGTCTTTTTGGGTGTTGTCTGCTTCTTTGAACACCCCCGGGTTTGACATGGGGGCTTTTTGCGATATATGAACATGATTTCAGTTAGCCCGTCCCCCATTTCGTTGACAGGCTTGTCAGCTGGCTTCATTCACAAGACCAACACAACGCTGCCGCTCCCCCCCGCGACTTTCCAACATCGCAGGATTTGACATGGGGGTTTTTTGCATAGTACTAAACATGGGGGTTTTTGCGATAGTACTGAAACCCCGGTTGGGGTTCGCCCCGGTCCCCTTTTCTGTTGACACTGGCTGTCGCTGGTTTTTCACAAGCAAACCCAAAAAGCTCCCGTCTCCCAGGATTTTCCCAACTATACGACGATGTAAACAGCGGGGCGTTTAAAGTTTTTATTACAGTTGCGGGAAAGGCGTAATGCATTTGGGGGGAAGCTAAAAATGAAAAAATTTTGAGCAGCTTCTAACACCCAAAACCCGTTGTTTCGTTGGTACGTTGCCCGAGGGGGGAAGAGAGAAGAGAGAGAGAGAGAGGGGAGAGGGAAAAGAGAGAGATCATCTTTGTATGAACAAACTAAAATCATGTTTCTTCCACAAAAGGGTGGGGCACTGACGAAACGACAGGGACACCACGCACGGCGCGCCCACACCACAAAAACCCAGCGCGCGCTGTTACACATCTAGCACTATTCCCCAGCACTGATGGCCGAAACCCCACAACACAACCCCCGTTGATTTTTAATTTCCCATATGGGTCAGTAATTTAATTCCATTTAATTGCCCTTGGTTTAAAAATCGTGTGTTTTTAAAAATTTAGGACTTTCGGGGGGAAGCGGGGTTATTGTAGGTAGCCGTTCCCGTCGGGGGTGGGGAGGGGGGGGGGGGGGAGGGTTAGTTTGATTTTAACCCAGGGGGAAAATGTGGGGTGATCTGGGGCCGACTCGGGCCGTCAGATTACGAGCCAAGTTCAAACCCATAGGCTTTACCAACCCCCCCCCCCCCCCCCCATCCACCCCCTATTTTGGGGTCAAAAACCCCAGGAGATCCTAGTGTTAGTGGCAAGTTCAGGAGGTTATTAAGGGCATTAAGTTTGAAAGCCCCTAACTGAAAAACTGCGGGGAGTCCCCAAGGGGTGTGTGTGGGGGGGGGGTGTTGTTTGTTTTTAAATAAATAATTAATAAAAAACTTATTTTTTGGAAAAGGGAATGTGGGGAAAGGCTGGGTTTTGACTTTTTGTTTTAGTCTAAAAGACTTGAATAAGTCAAAATCTGTCCTGGAGAGAGGGGGGGGTTTTTTCGTTATGTATTCTTTGTTTGTTTAGCTGTATTTAGAACACCCCAGTCTTCTCATCCCCTCTGTGATATGAAAAAGGAGGGCAGCTGGGGCACTGGTGAGACGGGAAATTAAACCAATTTCCCCGATACTCGATCTGAGCAATAACAGCTGAAGGAAAGACCCGTTGGGTTTGAGGGGTTCAGCTTTCCTTTGCTGCGGGCATTTATTGGGCCCCTACTTGGGTTCATTTAACGCACGTTTGTCTTTTGCCTTTTGTTCCCTTTTGTCGTTTTACTTTGTCTTCTGTTTACAGTAGCCCGCTGCCCCGTTGCCTGGCTGTTGTTTGTCTACCCCAGCCCGCCTTCTGTCTGTCTGTCTTTTGTCTGTTGTCTCTTCTCACCACACAAACCCCACACACAAGGAGAGAAGGGGAAAAAACCCGGAAAATAATGATAATTATACTATATACTCCTCCTACTATACAGGAATTTGTAAGGCGCTTATTTGCAAAGGGGAAAAAAATTTTTTTTTTTTTAAATTTTGGACTTCTTGTGGTGAAACACATCCCTGGGGGGAGCAGCCCCAATTTTAGTAGAGAAATTGTGTGATTGAAGTGGTACACACACAAGGTGTGTGTGGTGGGTATCTGTGTCGTCTCTCCTCAGTAAATTAAAAATAAATGTAACACTGGGTGTAAAAAGACTGAATCTTATTCATACCCTTAAAATAAAAAAATAAAATACATAAAAAAATAAAGGTGGGCACCGTTATAGGATTATCCCCTTGGGTTTCCCGACCCCGATCTTCTTTACAATCTGTTCGTGAAATTTTTCTTCCCCCAACCCCAGAAGCAGAATCAGAATCGATTCAGAATCGAAAATTTTTATTGCCAAAAAGTCAGGGAGACTTATTGGGACCAAGAAAAAAAATCGGAATGCAGTACAATTGTAAAATAATGAATTTTCTTAGTTATTTTTCATCTCTTTTCGAAACAGTAAAAACATAATTTATCATTTCAATTGATGATACCCGTTTTTATTGCTTTTCTTGTTCATTTTCATATTTTGTTTGCACCCGCATTCAGAGTTTGTGGTGTTGGTGTGTGTTTTGTGTTTGTTGTTGTTGTTTTTGTCATTTTTTTTGCTGTTGTTCTTGTTAGTGTCAATCAAACCAGAAATGAAACCTTTTTTATATTTTTTTGGGGATTAGCAAATTTTATATTCCTTGGTATATTTAAATATACTCTTTTTTTATTATCAAATTATGGTAACTTGTAGGAAATTTACAAAATGTTTTTTTTTTTCGCAATTTATTAGATGGTTTTCTTCTTCTTTTCGACGCCATTTTAAGTCTTGTCATTTGAGCAAAAAAACCCTTTTTTGCTGCCCTTAAGCGCCTGAAAATCAAATCAATTCGGCAGGGAGATAATTTTCGGTAGGGCTAGCCAGCCCACTTTGGTAACACCGGGATTAATTTTGGGGGTTAAGAGTATTAGGTGCGAGTGGAAAAAATGTTGGGATTTTCAAGATTTTTAAAAATGGAAAAGATGCACTGGCATTGGTTTTTGGATTTAGGAATGAACAATACAGGGGAGTCACGGAAAATTTGGGAAATTCCATAAATGAGGGTTTTCCCCGTATTCCTACAGCGTTGACCCCCCGCTTTATATTGCGGTAAGGAACTAGAGCGACAAATGTTTTCTGAAAAATAAAAAAATTCAAATTACCAAATTTGTTTTAAAAACAAATGAGTTTTTTAGTAGAGGCTAGTTTTCACAAAAGGTGGTTTTTATTTTGTGGATCCCTTTGTGCGTGCGGTATGAATTAAAAGTACAAAAAAAAACAGAAGGGAAAAAGTGTTTTTTAAATACCGGTGTGTAGCCTTCAAGTCTTATAAATTCTTCTACTTCTTTCGTTTGGAGTATGATGGGCATGATTTGTTGATGGTGATGTTCTTGGGCTTTGGCCCACACCCGGGTGCTGTAAATTTCTGGAAGCCGGTGTACAGAAGGAGGCAGAAGAAAAACCTTGCAGGGAAAAGTGGGTTCGGGGGGAGGAGCACAATCGAAAGATTTTTAATGCCACTCATGATGGAAAAATTTAACTAGAGAGACCTGTTCCACAACTCTTGTTCAAAAAGGCTTTTGAAGAGATGGCACAAGGCCCGTGGAGGTCCCCAGAATGTTTGGCATTGAAAAAGGATAGTGCAAACCATTCAAACACATACAACACGCAAGCAGGCAGTCTTCTGAACAATAGGTCGGAACTATTCAAAACCACAGTTGGGGTCGCAAAGGGGTTGTTTTCTCCAGTCCTGTTCAATCTGTTTTTTGGGGAAAAATCATGGAGGCCCTCCCTGACTTCCACCCCCCATCTCCATTGGCGGAACCCTCAACAACTTACTTTGCGTGCATGACCCCATGGGCGGGAAATAACCAGGCTGCAAGATCTTACGACCCGATTTAGAAAAGTGGGGATATGGGATGGAGGTGAGCTCGGGAAAAATAAAAGTACTTGTAAACGCCGAGAATGCCCGCTAAAATTCAATGAAAGGCAACAATGGGGGGTGACGTTTTAAATATCGGCGTCATCAAAAAGGACGGGCGATCGACCAGAAATAAAATCAAATAGCCATGGAACTCTTCCATGACAAAAAATCACCACCAAGGAAAAGTAAAGAGATCGTTTTTCCCCAAACAAAATAAAACTTACAAAGCCCCAATTCAGTCGATCCTCGTACGGAAGTGAAACGGACATGACTGCTGAACAGCAAAGGAATCCAGTCATTCGAAAAAAAAATGCCTAGAAAACTATGGGCATATCCTGGAGAGAACGAAAGACCAGCGAATTTGTAAGGTCAAAAACCGGCGGAGGTCACAGGAACCCCCCTCACCATCGTCAAGAAAAAAAGCTGACATGGGTTTGGCCCCGTCACCCCCCCACTCTGCCCAAAACAGTACGCAGGAAATCGAAGGGGCAGAAAGGGGGGGAAGAAGAACAATCATGGATGGACAACTAGAGAATGGGCCGGGTAATGACTCGGCATAGGCAGAGCCGAGGACCCAGATGGATGGGGAGGTTTAAAGGGATCGTCTTTTCTGTTCCCCCCCGACCGCCAAAGGTCAGGGTTGATGTGTGAATTTGTAGCCCTTTATTGAATCCCTCATTGCCCAAAAGAAGGCGGATTAATTCCTGTTTGGGTAGATTGCGGTGTCAAGTCTTTTTTTAACTGGCATCTGGCGGGAAGAAGGGGGGTATTCGAATGGGTTTGTTTTAAGATCCCCTTTAGTATTTAAAAGCTTTCTTTATCTGCATTTTTTTCTCAACATTAAGGACAATTGTCACTGGTTTATTCCATATTAATTTCTTTTTTGGGGTATTGCAACTGGAAAAGGTCATTTTTTTTTGCCCTTTTCAGATGATTCATGTGTTGATGTAATCATTCCTATGATTTTACGAGTGCGGCCCCCCCAAAAAAAAAATGATTTTTAAAATTTGGTATGAAAGGGAAGAGAGAAAAAACGCAGTTTGAGTTTGGTTTGGAGATAGGGAACCCAAAAGGGAGGGGGATGGAAAGTAGGCGAAAAAACTGTTTAAAAAAACCAACAAAAGATGAGTTCGGTCATTTTCCCCTTCACCATCCCATTGTAAAGTGTTTGGCACATGAAGTGAAATTGAAGAATCATTCCTGGGGGTTTTCAATTTCCCCGTTATGGGGTTTCCACAAGGCCCGTCCCCTCTTACCGTCCCAATGAGACGTAGTCGTTAAAAAAAAAAAAGAAAAAAGAAACGAAATGTGGGAAAAATTGAAGAGAGGTTCAAATTAAGTTTGGCCTACAAACTCTCAACTGTCAACTGTAATTTTGATATAATAACTTTCTGTCTTAAATTCAACCTTATGTATTTGTAATACCCCCCCCCCAAAAAAAAAAAAGACACTAAAAAAAATTTTTTCCAATAAAAAAACATAAAGAATTAATGGGGAAAGGGGGAGCAGTGGTACTGGTTTGGACAGTTTTAACTTCTAGAGATGTTCATGCCCAGTTAAAGTAAAAAAAGGTTTTGGTTTTTTTCCCTGCCTTTTCCATTTTTCCCATTTTAGGAAAACAAGTGAATTTCAAGTTTTCTGTTGGGCCGTGTTTGTGGGTTTTACATGTAAAAACCGCTTTTTAAAATAAAAAAAAAGGTATTGGGGGGTATCTAACGTCCTGGGGGGAAAATTGAAGTTGTGGAATGCAATACCCTTTAAAAGTGGGGGAAAATGTGGTAAAGTTTTGTTGCGTTTTAAAATCTTAAAATTTATTAACGTTTTAAACCCAGTGGAGTCTGCCAAGGGCTGGGGGGAAAAATTCAAAAAGGGGCATCATTGAATTTAAGAAGCACATCCATTGAGAGGGGAGGAACGTCAGCAGAGGTTTTAACTGAGATTTGCCATTTAATTTTGATGTAGTTTTTTAAGTAGGTCAAATTGAAAAATCATTAAGTATTATCCCATACATTTCTTGTTGTTTCTTTCAGCTTGCAAGACAACTAAGTCATTTTAAAAAACGCATAAAATTAAAATTTTAAAAAATTTCATGCAGGTTCAGACTATCTTTTACTAGTTTTAGTTTTACATTTGCCCTGATAAATTTGTCTGTGGGAGCTCCGCATCATTGAGTATTTAAATTAGAATTGGCAACGCTTATAGCCTTTATTAAAGTTCTTTGGCGTCCCTCATCATTAAAGTGAAATTTAAGAACACTTATCAGATTTTGATTTTAAGAATAAAAATGCCCCCGAATATAAATGACTATTGATCACTGTTTCGGTTTGGAGGTGGATGGGGGGGGGACGAAACTAGAGAAAGGAGGAAATTATAGTTTTTTAAAAATTTATATATTTTAGCTATATAATGGTTTATAATTTGAAAAAGTTTTATATTTCTGTCCTTTTTCTACCTTAGAAAGTGAAATTTTTTGTGCAAAATATTTTTTTCAGCAGTCTGGAAAAATTGTTGTTTGCTTAAAATTGCAGGAAAGCTCGTGTATGTGGACAAGTGGAGTGGCCCGCAAACCCCCTTTTCCAGCAGAATTGCAGTCAGACAGTTGAAAAATTTTGGGGGGTTGTTTCTCACATTTACTGTGTATGGATTTGTTAGATAAATAGTGTAAAAAATCAGTTTTAAATGGGCTGAGGGGACTTGGGGAATGTTTTAAATTTTTTTGAAAATTGTGCACAGCTAAACAAATCAGTATCTTTTTGGTCGTGTTTACTTTCTTTGTTTACTTTTCAGCGTATTTGTTTTACTGTAGATTTTTATGTGGGTTTCAGAACGGACCATTTTTCAGTTTTGACTCCCCAAAGGAGAAAGAGGAAAAAAGAGACAACTTTTTGGGGCTTGGAAGGTTTTCCTTTCTATTTTTTCAATAATTTTCTTGTTTGTTTTAAAGAATTATCATGAAGCAAAAGATGCACAGTGCCAGATTTCCCTTTATTTCTTGGGAGGAGTAAACTTTCCCAAAACTATGGGGCAATTTCACTACCTTAATAAAAACAACTTTATTAGTTGTCGTTTTTTTTTACAAAGTTTTTCCTTGTGCATGTACGATGTTTGGAAAATGTACTAAAAGGGTCTGTCCCCAAGCAAAGTGTGGCAAGAAAAAAACCTCTTTCATGGGAAAATCATGGGGTTGTGAATATTTTTCAGAGGAAAAACAGTTTAAAACCCCGGACAGTTTTTTTTCCTCAATATGCCTTGTTGTCTTTTGTAACTGTGAAAATTTTAGCTCGGGCATAAACCCTTCTACGGTAAAAATTACTTTTGAAGTTAAAAGAATTTTTTAACTATTGTTTTAAATGGCACTTCCCCTTTTTTCCCGATTATTTTTTTGATCAGCTGTTTCCTGCTATTGTCAGTATTGCTCACTGTGTCGGTGTGTGTTGTCATTCTGTGCATGTTCAGGGACTGGCCACTGAGCGTCCTCTGATGCAGGTGAATGGACACACCTTTGCTGGACATTATGAGGACACTGTGGGCTCTCACCTCATCATGGCAAGCAACAAGGCAAGCTCTGCCACAGGTAAGGATGGGACACAATCAGAAAGTACCTATGTTTATTCACTTTGACTTTTATTTTTCACTGGTTCAGTTGTTGGGCGTGTGTGTGTGTGTGTGTGTGTGCACTCAGCCTTGGGATTTTCATCTTTTATTTTGCTTTTTTGTCTTTGTGGTTGTTTTTAAATGATCACCCATTTCCCTAATTTTACAGAATCTGGAATTAATGAACTAGGATTTCTGATGACAGTGGTGTGTGACAAGATTGCTGACACTGGCTGTTGTGTTTTGTTTTCAGGGAGTGGAGGGAGTGCATCGAGCGCACCATCCGTGAATTGGGAGTACCTGTGCAAGACAGACAAGAAGTTGGTCATGCAGCCAGCGTTCCTGGTGGAACAGGCTTCAACATCTGGTACTCCTGTTGATGATTCTGCTGTGTCCGCTGCTGAGCCGTCTGCAGGTATGGGACTCTTGAAGGGAGAGTGCGTCAAGTGTTGTGTAGCTGCCTGCTGTGTATTGTTCATGTGTGCTCATGATTTGTTGTGAGGTCTTTACCACGAAGATGTTGGTGGCTCTTTCAAGTTTCAGTATAAATGATAAAATAGAAAATAAATGAAGTTGAATAGAAGTTCTATGCCAGAAAAAAAATCTGTCACTCTGGTCTTCGCTTTTTTTTTCATATTCTTCAGCCTTTTTCTAAAGCAAGCCTCAACTGCCGGTGGATCAGTGATCTAGAGGTAACACACCTTCCTAGAAAATGAGCAATGCAGGTTAGATCCCTGTTTGAGCTCAAGCTTTTCCCCCATCTGCTAGATCCAGAGTGATTGTCTGGGTGGTAGTCTTCTGGATTAGACAGTAAACTGAGGTTCTGTGTGCAGCACACATTCATTACATGTAATTAACCCATGATAACAATATAGTTGTCCCTGGCAACATTTTTTGGAAAAAAAGACAGAAGACAAAAACTGGCTTGTGCTGCTCTTGTGGTGGTGCACTCTCCCGGGGAAAGCAGCCCAAATTTCACACAGAGAAATCTGCTGTGACTGAAAGGAGTATACAGCTGCCTTTTGTTCAAGGCCTGTGATGTTTCACCTGTATGTTTTCATTTTGTCTCCAAGGTAGCGAGAGTGTAGATTCGGGGATGGTCTCAAAAGCTCCCAAGTCTCTGCATATCATTTGCCCCTGTGGTCTTTCTCCTTCATTTCTTGTTTATTTTTTTGGTGCTTTTTTCTGTCTTTTGTAATCTTGGAATGATGAATGAAGTGAAATTGTTTTGTTCTGTTGCATAATAACTACATGTGCATACTTGTACACAAGCATGCACTCTCTCTTTCATAACACACTCTCTCTTCACACACCCCCCCCCCCCCCCCACCCCCCCCACTTCCCTTCCCCCTTGAGTTTAAGTGCATTTGCACACATGCACATGTGGGCACGCACGCACACGCACACACACACATGCTCGTGCATGCATGCACACATATTTTCTCTTTCTCCCTCTTTCATTCTGTCTGTCTGACTCCGCCTTTTGTTCTCATTTATTCATATGTACAAGTTTTAAATCAAAACAATATTTCGTTAATTTTTTCCTTATAGAAACAAGCAGTCTGTCACAAAGAGAAGAAACTGCTCAAGAATCCTCCACAGGGCCTGGGAAAAAGCCTACCAGTCAGCCTGCCAGTCAGCCTGCCGGTCAGCCTGCACAGGCAACAACATGACCAGTGGTAGCTAGGAGGCTGAAGCCAATGGTCCGGTCAGTGAACGAGTGGGAAGAAAGCCATCGGTGTGAGTGAGGCCTCTGATTGAAAAAGAACAGGAGAAAGAGGGGGGAGAGAGAGAAAGTGACAATACGTGCATCAGTTTGACACACCGAGAAGACGAGAGCTGACTTACGTCAGTCTAGCAAGGACACCAGAAGAAGAAGGCCAAAGAGTTCATTCACTCTTCTCCTTACTTGAAGCTCAGGTGCTTGTTATGAAGATTTTTGGTGCTGTAGTTGGTATCAGGTTCTGGGCCAGTTTCATAAACCTGACAGTAATAGCTCAGCACAAAAATAAAAGATAAGCCCTGCTTTTTTGTTTTTTGTTTGTTTGTGGGTTTTTTGTTTGTTTTTCTTAGATCAGATTTTCACTCATGACCAAGAGAAGTCTCTTTGATCTTTATTAAATATCCTCTATATGTCACTGAGTTCTAAATTATTTATTGTGTTATTAAATGCCTGAACTTTGGCATCAGAGTGTGGATTATCTGAGATTATGTCAAGTTCATTACTAAGGACACAGTTAACCCTAGTAGCGCTGAATATGCAGCAACAAGCCTCACTTCTATTGGCTGAATTAACATTGGCTAGCATTGTTTTGGAGCAGGGTGGGCTCAAACAACCCTTGATATTGATATATAAAACTGAATTAAATGTGTTAAGCTATATATCACTGGAAAGAATAGATAATATGCTTTTAAATGAGTGTAATTTTATAATAGTGTATAGTGATTATGATTATGTAAAAAAAATCCCCCCCAAAAAAATCGTGTGCGCACTACTGATCACTGTTCCATCGTCAGGGCCCCCGATCGATTTTAACACGATAAGCAAAGTTCTTGCGGTGCATAAATGTCATGATTAGGTAAACACTATTTCTTGACATTAGTTTTCAAAAAATAAGGAGTTTGTATCGCTTTATCGGTCACCAAATACTCGGAAAAGTTCAGTGAAAGGATTGACGCCATCGTGACCGTCATGGCGGAATGTGCGAAGTGGTGGCTTTCTATGACGAAAATACAAAGATCGCTTGATTTCATGTGATGCAAAGTATTCAGCAGCATAGCGATTTGACTCAACAACAGTTATTTCGAAGCCTCGTTGCGTCAAAATAAAGTAAAACAATCTGTGACGTCGAAATCGCCGAGTAGCGAAGAAGTCCATCCAGCAAAACTAGCACCGCTCGATTCAGTCCGATCGCCATCGATTTTACCAAGTTTTTCAAAAATATTCCACAATCCTTACCTCATCGTCTCTCTCATTGTTTATTTCAACCAAATCCAGCCTCTAAAACTCCTCCTCGCTGTCAATATTGTAAAAAAGCTCGAAAAACGCTTGAAGAAATTCTAGTGCAAACACTGGCCGCCATTTTTGTTGAAGACGATCTAGGCTGGTCCGAAAAAAATTAAAAAATACACTCTTAACCAATCAGATTCTTCATTGCTTGTGTGTGTCAAACGACCTTCACCCCTTTCTGCGGGCCTACAACGGCCTTAACATTCATTGGCTGACCTTTGAAAGCGAAAGTAAGCTTTCAACTATGATCACCCACGTCATCCCGGAATATTCCGGGATCCGCCACACAGCTTAGACCCGCCTTTACCGGAATATTCCGGGAACCGCGCTACTAGGGTTAAAGTCACCCATTAGAACAAGGTTATGTTCACTATAATCACTAAGCATTTGTTGTAAGTTTTTAAAGAATAACAATTTTTCTGTAGATTTATTAGGAGCATATATGTTTGCAAGCCTGAAGCTACAGTTTTCATGCTCTACTAACACCACTAAGATCCTATTTTGCCCTTGTGCTAAGCTGGTTTTTTCCTTCAAAATGTTTTGCTACTAGTATTACTTCACCTTGTCTTTTGTTGGTTCCTTCATAATAAAATATTGTCCCACCCATTGTTTTTCCCCTGCTGCAATGTCATTAACTGTTTTATGGTTCTCTTGCACACACACAATTTATCATATTTTTGACATATTACATGATGGAACATATAATTTCTTTGAAAATTTTTTTTTTTAACCTGTTGCATGAAGAGAGCATATCTGTATTCTATCCATAGAAAAATAACACTATTAGAATATTCCAAGCATTTTCATTCTAAACGAAAAGTTTAAAGTCCGTTGGTCAAGAACGCAATCCATGGACTTGGCCAGGTCGGTAATCGTGGGTCAGTTCTGGGCGTGGTCGTCTTACCCAAATTCACTGTCACCCTCAGCGTCTGGCACTACCTGAGCATGGTTGACTGCCTGGTCCTCTTGCTGTTTAGGTTGTTTTCCTCTTGCACCCTCTGTGTAGTGCTGCATTCTTCCATGGATTGTCAACATTTTGGTGTCTCAGATCTGTGCCTGCCCAGTGGGTTTTGTAGTCGCAGAGCAGAGCTGAGGGTGGTTTGGCGTTCCCAGGGCCGACTTCTTGCTGGTGTGTCAGGGCCAGCTCTGCTGCTGTTTGTTTTCAGCTTCGTTGACACTTTCCGTTGCTGGCAGTGGTGTGTGCATCCAGGCCACGACTGGGTCACCACGTTTGTGTCCAGTCAACCTGCATTCCCTACATATGATCTCCTTTACACATATTGATACATGGTGATCTTGCTCCAAACATCTGGAAAAAACAACAGTCTTCTTTTCTGTTAGCTTCTGTTCACGGTGATAAACTTTCACCATCTCAGTGGTGAGAGGACGCAACCCTGTGGAGAACCAGTGCAGGTAAATCTAACCGAAGAAGATATTTTGTTGGCCAAAACACGCTGTGGTCTGTTGGTTAAAAATTCAATCAGCCAACGAACTAGTTGATTGTCTACGTCAAATTTTGAAATTATTTTGTTAACCAGAACGTGAGGCTGCATTGTATTGAAAGCTGAACTAAAGTCAGGGAACAATATTTTGGCATGAGAGTCAGGTGTTTCCAAGTGGCTATACAACTTGTTCAAAATGAATAGTTTGGCATCTTCGACACCCCTTCGAGACCTGTACGCAAATTGTAGTGGGTCAAGGTCTTTCTCTGTAACGGAAAGAATGAGAGATTTTACAATTTTTTCTAGCGTTTTCATCACAAGAGATGTGAGAGCTACAGGTCTAAAATCGTTAGGCCGAGGAGGATTGGGTTTCTTTGGAAGAGGTATTACATTGGAAGTTTTCCAAATAACTGGAATCTGACAAGTATCCAGTGAGGCCTGGAACAGGTGTTGAAGGACACTGGCAAGCTCAGTAGCGCAGAATTTCAGGGTTCTTCCACATATACCATCTGGTCCTGGAGATTTGTTAATATATTTTTTTTGCCTTTAAGTGCTTACAGATACGTCAACAATGACGCTATTCTCAAAAACTAAGGATTGCTTCAGGTCAGTCATTGATTTCATTTGAGAAATCATACTTTTCAAAGCGAGTAAAAAATGCATTTAAATGGTCTGGTAAGTTGTTATCACATACCCCCCTGCAAACTGATCTTTGACCTATGTTGGACACCTACCATGTTTACTGCAGACATATTTTTGATACCCTGCCATGCAGCACGAAAATTGTTCCCTGCAAACTTGTCTTCTATCTTATTTTTATATATACGTCTGGCCTGTGCAACAACAGCTTTGACTTCTTTATTTACTTCCTACTTTTGTTGTTCTGTGCCTGTGTAAAATACTACTTTCTTTTTGTTTAATACACGTTTCAGATCCTTTGTAACCCAAGGCTTGTTATTGGGTAAATGGTTATCTCCTTAGTTGGAATGACACAACTAACACAAAATGAAATATAAGAACAAATAACATCAGTGAGCTCATTCAGATCTGAACACACGTTATAAAACATATCCCGGTCGGTGCAATCAAAGCAGCCTTGCAGACTAGCTAGCTATCAGCAGTCCATTTTTTGTGGTCCTGACTATGGGCTGAAGGCGCTGAAACACTGACTGGTACATGGGTGCAAGAAGAACGCAGTTGTGGTCGGATGATTCCAGGGGAGGCAAAGACAATGATCTATAGGCACCTGCTACAGTCCCGTAGCACAAGTCTAGGGTCTTATTTCTTCGTGTAGGGCAGGTCACATACTGTTCATAGTTCTTCAGCAGTTTACTAAGGGAACAGCTATTGAAATCACCCAGGATAAACTTAGGGGCATCAGGGAATATAGAATCGAGCACATGGAGGTGATCTAATATATGTTCTGTTGCTCTAGCCACTTTTGCTTTGGGGTGGATGTAAACCAAAGTAAAAAAATAGTTGCGGGAATTCCCCTGGTAAGTAGAAAGGCCGGAGCGAAATAGACAGCAGTTCAATGTCCTCCTTGGATAGCGTTGTTCTAACTTTAACATCACGACACCAATGCTCATTGATGTAGAAGCACAAACCTCCGCCCTGTCCCTTCCCTGTTGCATGTGGGTCTCTGTCAAGCCCAATGGGTTGACCAAAGCCGTCTATAGAGAGCTCGCAGTTCAGTACGGCAGGACTCGGCCAGGTTTCGGTAATGGTAAGAATTCCGGCTTTGTTGTACTCATGCATGTAGTTGTTAGCTTGGAGCTTATCCATTTTCGAGCGTAGGGACTGGACATTGGACAGGACACGGTTGG
>CM054150.1:52943365-53095544 GCA_028751875.1 Rapana venosa | reverse complement strand
AATTTTTAAAGAAACACGGGAATAGGTCAACTAAAACACCCCCAAAACAACCCCACAAAACAAAAACACAAAACCAAACCAAAACTAAACCAAAAAAACCCCAACACAAAACACAACACAAAACACCCCCCAAAACCCCAAAAAACACCCCCATACCACAAAAATTAACAACAAAAAAAACAGGCCAACAACACGAACAAACAAACAAAGCCACCAAAAAAACCCTAAACAAACAAACAAAAACCTCAAAAACCCAAAGATAACACAAGCAACCGGCGACAAAAACCCAAAAAAAATAACACAGCACAAAAAAACAGCACAAAAAGACAAAAAAAAGTAACAGCACAAGACAACAACACAAATCAAAAAGCAAAGACAACAAAAAACCCAAACCAAAAGACAACAACACAAGACAAAAACACAAAAAACGTAAAATAGCAACAACACAAAAACTCAAAAAAAAAAGGACAGCAAAAAAAAGACAACAAAAAAGAAAACACAAACATGCAACACAAAAACCGACAAAGACGCGACAAAAAGACAAAACAAAAAGACGCGACAAAAAAGAAAAAAAACACACACAAAAACAACACAAAAACACAACCAAAGCAAAACAAAAAAGATGAACAAAAAAACCGCACAAAGACGCGAGCAAAAGGGACGGAAAAAAAAGCACGAACAAGACACGAACAACGACAAAACCAAAGACAAAAACAAAAAGAAAAAAAACAAAGACAAAAACAAAAAGGCAAAAACAAAGACAAAAAACACAAGGACATACAAAGGACATTAACACAAAGCAAAAACCGAAGAAAATCACAAAAAAAAAAAAAGCAAAAAAATGCAACAACACAAATGCAAACACAAACAAACCCAAAAAAGACAACAACGCAACAAAAGACAAAAAACGCAACACAAAGCAACAACCAAAGACAAAACACAAAACAACACAAAGACAACCCACAAAGGGGCACAAACAAAAGAAAAAAAAACCAACACAAAGACAACAAAAAAAGATTAAACACAAAGACAACAACAGAAAAGACAAACAAAAAGACAAACAAAGACAAAAAAATACAACACAAAGATGCAACAGAAGCAGACACAAAGACAGCACAAAGACACGAACAAAGCACGACACAAAAACACGACAAAAAGACACGGCAAAACTAGCACAAAATGCGACATTAAGACCGCACAAAGACCGACAAAAGAGACGAAAAAAAGACCGACAAAGAACAGCACAAAATGGCATTAAGACACAACAAAAAGCACGCACAAACCCAACACAAACACAGACAAAGCCCCTGGGGTTTTGGAAGTACATGTTTCCCCCTTTTACAGCACAGCCGGCCAGTTAAGTCTACTTTAGTAACCCCCCCCCAAAAAAAAAAAAAAAAAAAAAAAAGTAAATTTAAAGTTTTTGTTCTTTGTTTACTGTTTCAAAAATGACATTCACCTTTCACACCCGTTTTTAAAAATATGCTTCGGCATTTCCTGGTCAAAAATCTTTGATCAGTTTTAGTTGCTTCAAAAAACTGATTCTGACAAAAAAAAGAAAAAAAAAAACAACAAAAAAGCAAAAAAAGCGACAACACAGATATTTAGCACAGCAAACTGTCTGTGTCCTGACCCTTCCCAAAAAATGACGTCACAGACTTTGCGGGCCACAAATCAATGGCCTTTTAAAAAAAATCCAGACTTTTTGAAAATGCAAAAGCAAGTATTTCCCTTTGTGATTTTTCGGAAATTTAGCTTTTTTTTTTGGTAGTTGCTGTTGTGTTTTGTTGTTGTTGGGTTTTTTCTCTTTTTTGGGGGGGGGGGGGGGGGGGGGATGGGGGTCGTTTTTTTTTTTGATTTTTGAAATTGTTTTTTTTTTTTGTTCTTGTGTGAAGTGAACAAACTGAAAAAATTTTGTGTAAAAAAAAGGGTTTCCTTTTTTGGAACTGTTTAGCAAAACGAAAGGCCTGGTCTTTAGCATTGCTTTCTTTTGGTGTCGTTGATTTTTTTTATATTAAACAAAATCAACTTTTGTCAGACAGAAAGAGGGGGAGGAGGGGGGAGGGGGGGGGGAAGGAGGAAAAGAACACTAAAAATTTTTTATTGTTTCGGCCCCTTGGGGCCCATTATAAAAAAACAAATTTGGGAAAGGGGGGGTTTGATATTAGCAAAAAACTTTTTAAATTGTTTTCCCAAAACCCCAATTCTGCAAGCATATCAATTTTTAAATTATCTCTTTCCCCAAATCATCTTCAGCATCTACATTCATGCCATCAGCACTTTACTATAGCGTTTTTGAACAAGTAACCCCAAATCCCTCATTCTTTCACCCTTTTACGTCTCATCAACATGTTTTACGTCCCAATCTTTTTTTTTAAACCGTAAAATTATACATGTTATCGTCTATTATCTAATCAGGTCTTTTCCATATCTTCTCATCTTTTCTACGTCTTTTTAAATTACATCTTGGGTTACCTCTTCCCTTTTGACATTACCATCATAGTCCGTCACCAGTTCTCTTCAAACATCAACCCCTCTTTTTACCATATACCTTTTAGTTCACTATCATCACCTCATCAATTACATCAATTCCCCTTTAAAACATTTTATATAATCACCCATTTTCTAAACATTACATCATTCGTATCCAAAAAAAAAACCCATCATCCCCGTTTTCCCCCATTGCTCTATCTCCTTTTTTCATAAACTCTCAACTCAACCCCAACCACGCCCAAAGAGGAGCCCGTGTCCAAGTTTTCCTTTTTTTTTGTGCACCACATTTTCCCTTTTTTCTACCCAAAAAGGTCTGTGCTACAGACCCGCGACGTTAAAATTGGTTGAATAAGACAGCAAGGCAAGGTTCAGGTTTAGTGTCCCCAAAAGGCAAGGAAAAAGGTAGTGTCACCAAAAGGCAAGGTAAAGGATAGTGTCCCCAAAAGGAAAGGTAAAGATGTGTCCCCAAAGGAAGGTTCAGGTAGTGTCACCACAAGGAAAGGGTTCAGGATGTGTCACAAAAAAGGCAAGGTTAAGGATAGTGTCACCAAAAGGCGGGTTAGGATAGTGTCCCAAAAGGCAAGGTTAAGGTAGTGTCCCCAAAAGGAAAGGTTCAGGATATGCACCCAAGGCAAGGTTAAAGGTTGTGCCCCCACAAGGAAGGTCGGTAGTGAGATAAAAGGCAAGTTTCGGTGATAATCCAAGGCAAGGTTCATCAGGTACAAGGCAAGGTCAAGGATGTACAAGGAAAGGTTGAGGATAGCCAAAAAAGGGAAGGTTCGGGCTGTCAAGGCACGGTTCATGGGGGTGTTTTACAAGGAAAGGTTCAGGATGTATAAGACAAAATTCGGGTGGTCTATTCACAAGGCAAGGTTCAGGTGTATAGGAAGGGGTTCCAGAAGGCAAATTTCGGATGTACAGCCGGTCGGATGTTAAGGCAGGTTCGGATGAAAAAGGCAAGGTTCAGGAGGGTGTCTCCATAGGCTGGCCCTTTTTGTGTAATACAGTGTTGCTATGAACAGCAGGTCGCAATATAATAGCAGGAGCTGAGGGCCCCAACAAACAATGTTTAGTGCTGTGACACAGTGCCCACAACACCCTAAACCGTCCCTTGTATGACACCCCCTGAACCCCCTTGTATGACACCTTCGTAACCTTCCCTGTCATGAATTTTCCTAAAAACCCTTTCCCAATGCAGATGTTTTCAAAAAAAGAATAGAGGGGCGAATAGACCGCGTTTAGGGGCGGGGAGTACCTTTACCTGAGATGCTTTTACCCCCCGAAAAAGGGGGGGGGTGGGGGATTATTCTAAATCTTTTTGGCGCTATTAAGACGCCGTAAATCGGTGTAGTTCCTGGCTTTACTCGGAAAGAGGGTTAAAAAAGATGAGCGGAAAAAAGAAAAAGAGAGGATGAGAGAGGGGGGAGGAGAGAGGGGAAGAGGGGAGAGGGGAGAAGGAGGAGAGATAGAGGGGAGAAGAAAAAGAAGAGAGAGAGAGAGAGAGGGAACAAAAGAGAGCGATTGTGTGTGTTTTTCAACCATTCCTTTAGTGTTGTGCCATGTGCTTGTGAAGTTTATGCCTTTTCCCTTCGTGCAGTTTGTTTTTTGGACATTTTGTGTGTTCCCTTTTCTGTTCTCTTCATCTCGCCCCCTTCTCATTCCGGGGAAACCCGTCCCAAAAAAAATGTTCATCGCATGAATGGAAATTTCCTGTTGTTGGGTAGTAGAATGGAAGTATTCCTGTTGTTGGACAGTTGAATTTAAGTATTCTGTATGTTGGACGGCAACATTGAAGTATTCCTGTATGTTGGACAGTTGAAATTTAAGTATTCCTGTATGTTTGACATAGCATTGAAAATATTCTGTATGGGGACGTATGATTTTAAAAATTCCTGTATGGGACAGTATGAAATTTAAGATTTGTATGTTGAACGTATGAATTAAGTATTCCGGTTTATTTGTGTAGGAAGTAGCTCCAGTCAAACAAAAATTTTTTATGTACCCTTTTTAAGAAAAGAAACTTGGTTTTAAGTAAAGGTAAGGTGCCCCAAAAATAAGTGGTCGTAGGGGAGCGGGGCGTCAGATACTCGTTCTCTGGGTCCGCATATTGAGGGCGGGCCCCTTCTCCATTGCTTCTTTACCTTCCAGACTTTAAAGAGGCAGGTAAGCATTTTCAGCGGGTGGTTGGGGGTGGGGGAAGCCAAGGGCGCAAACGGTCACCTATTCAAGTGGTAACCCCGCCGATGCTGCTTAAACCCTTTTACCCCTAGCTATTCGTCCCCGGCTTTATATACCTGACCTTAATTCTGCAATCGATTTGTGTTTGACTATTTATATTTTATTACCCTAATTATACCAAATTTCCTTTTAAGCTGACCTTTGTTCTGTTGACAGGCACGTTGGTCTGTCATTGTGTCTCTTTTAGCACAAGCCCCAAAACCTTTAAATTTTTGCTGAAGCTTAGGAAAAAAAGGGCTTTTGGGGTAGATTGCAAAGAACAGAAAGAAACCATTTGGTTGAAAAATATCGGACACTTTTTGAATTCAACACTGTCGTTTTAAATTTGTTTCATCCTGCCCCTTTTTTTTATCATCAGTCTAAATAAAGTTTTAAGGGGCTGCCTCCCCTGTGACGCGATCGGCCAGCGCCCAAAGCTTGGTGACTAGTGTCAAAGAAACCACACTGCCTTTTTCGCCCTACATTAACGCCCGCTGGCCCTCCCTGTTGGGCCAGGTGAAAAAAGCCCTGCTGACTTGGACGGAAGGCGGGCGTTTTATTGATGTCAACCTGCTCTACAAAAAAACTTTAAACCTGGTTGCAAGCTGCCCTTACTTTCCTCACCTTCCCGCTAAACTGCTGTTAGCATTTTTCTTTTCCCCTTTTCTTCTTTTTCCTCTCCAGCTTTTTTTTGCAAAGTCACTTTTTTGCATTCTTCCCAAACACACTGCCTGTCAAAAGCGTCACGTTTTTTCAGCCTGCGAAAACAAGCTGTGTGGGCGTTGAGAGGGTGGGTGAATTTAAGAGAGAGAGAGAGAGAGAGAGGAGAGAGAGAGGAAAGGGGGGAGAGGGGGGGAGAGAGGGGGAGAGGAAGGGGGGGGGGGGGGGGGAGGGGGGGAGAAAGAAGGAAAAAAGAAGAAAGAGGAGACTGTTAGTTTTAAAAGGGCATCAAACACTATGTGAAGGGGTGGTTTTCTCCCGGCTAACTGTGGATTTTGAAGATGCGAAAAGAAGGAAAGAGAGAGAGAAGAGAGAGGAGAGGAGAGAGGAAGGGGAAAGGGAAAGAGAGAGAGGGGGGGGGAGAGGGAAAAAGAAGAAGGGAGAGGAGGAGAGAGAGAAGAGAGAGACAATGCAATGACAATACAAATTCTTTTTTTTCGGGTAATGAATAAGCACTTGTGTTTTTTACTCCAGTCCCGCCCCTAGGGGTAATCTTAAATATAACCCAAAATTATCGTCTCACAGTGAAAAATGGGGGGTAACCCTTTTCAAAACAGCCCCCCCCCCCCGAAAACAAAATAATAAAAAAAAACCCCAAAAACCCCCCCCATAATACCCCCCTCCCCCATCCCCCCAAGAAAAAAACCATAACAAACAAAAAAACAAACAAAAGAGAAAAAAAACCAACAAAAGGAGAAAAAAGAAAAAAAGAGAAACAGAAACAATAACAACAAAACAAGAAGAATAACAACCAAATTTAAATTAAGTTATAAAGATAAACATTACACATTGTAAAATGGTACTATACTTTTTTCACATAACAAAAAAGATATTGAAATAGGGCATCATTAAGACTTAGTACAGAGGACAAGTCCATAAGTATTGAAAATAAAAAAATATGAATCCTTCATCAGGATTCCCCATAACTTAAGAAAAAACGATAAAGGTGAGAGAGGAGACAGAGACAGAGAGTGTGTTGTGTATTTCAAAGATAATATCCAATATATAATTCCCAAAACAGTACACGATCACCATCAACACTCATTTTTGATTATACTCGTTTCAAATTGTATGTCATGATAATGAAATAAACTCAATACCTATATATTAATAATAATAATAATATATGGAATTTATATAGCGCTGAATCTTGTAAAAAACAAACAAATCGAAGCGCTTGCACTCAATCATTTACAGGGATGCAACTCTCCTTAACTAATGAGCAACAGTTTCAAACCATGCGCGCGCAATACGCACGCACAGCACGCACACACCATCATCACACACCACACACACACACACACACACACACACACACACACACAACACCCACACGGAACAACACTTAGAAGGTGGAAGATGTGTTGAAAAAAAAAAAAAAAAATTAGGGACAGATATGTGGGGGAAAGTTCAGGTAGGAAATAAGTGTTTTGCGCTGGATTTGAAGGAATCAAGTGAAGGCTTTTGACGAGAAGTGAAAGAGGGAGGGTTCTTCAGGTGGATGGACCAGAAACAGAAGAAGGAGCGACGGCCAACAGTGGTTTGTTTGATCTGGGTTTTCGAACGCACAAAGTATCTGGTCTGAACAAAGGGAACGGATGGAGTGTAAGGTGAAGACAGTTACAGGCGATAAGAGGGTGCAGATTTGTGGAGACATGTGAAACAGGAGGGTATGATTTTATTTTATACTCTTGTGAGAAGGCAACAGTGAAGACGATTCGCAGAAGGAGGAGTGATGTTCAGTTAGATTTTTTTCTGTATTAGGACAGTCGAGCTGCAGTGTTTTGTATGCGGTTGAAGAGAGTGGATAGATGATGCTGGTAGGGCCAGCCAAAGCGATACAGTGTCTAACGTAAAAGAATGAGGGGAGACTGGACAAGCTTGAGGTGCATTAGTGGGACAGGGTTACTTGCGAATCGCGATTATGGCGCCGTAATGATAGTAGCAAGTCTGGCAGGTATGGGTGATGAATTTTTTTATTTTCTAGAGAGTGTGTTGTCAAGAACTACTCTAAGTACTTCACAGAGTGGACAAAGGCACTGAAGTATGCGAATTCTATTGAAGTTGTTGTGATAGAGGAAAAGTTTATGTTGGGTCCCCCTATGAGCATGGCCTTGGTTTTTTCGCATTAAGTTGTAAATTGTTTCTGGTCATCAGTTTTGAATGTTTGATGGCAGTAGGGACATTATTTGTCAGGAGGGAAGGAAGTTTTTCAACAGTATCGCTGCAATGAGTTGAGTATCATCGGCATAGAAATGATTGTCAAATAGGGAATGGTGGGTGTTTATTATATGTTGAGAGTGGTGCAGTGTAGAGAGTTAAAGAGAAAGGGCCCAGGATGATCCATTCGGGACCTCCACATTCCATTTTGACAGGTTTTGATTGAATTTTGTTTACAATAACTTTTGGAAACCGGTTCTGTGAGGTAGAAGTAAACAGTGAGGGCTGTGCCATTAATACCAACGTATGTTGGAGGTGAGAAAGAAGAATTGAGTGATCTATGGTATCAAGGCTGCAGATAAGTCAAGAAGAGGTGAGGAGGAGATTTTTCCTGCTCAGAAGCAGGTAGAAGTGTATCTAAAGTCTGGACTCGGGTGTTTCGTTGCTGTGGTTGGGCGATAGGCAGGACTGAAAATGTGGGGAAGAAGATCATGGAATGAATGGTGACTGTTTGAGCGTTTGAGAACAATTTTTTAGTACTTTGAGACAAAGGGTTAAGTTTGATATTTACACAATAAAAACAATGAAAACAAAGCCAAAGAAGAAATCTAAACCAATACAGTCATTGAGGGAGAAATGTGAGTGAGTGTGTGTGTGAGTGAGAGTGTGTGTGTGTGTGTGTGTTGTGTGTGTGTTGTGTGTGTGGGGTGTGTCGTGAACGTGTGTGTGGGTGTGTGTGTGTTGTGTGTGAGAGAGAGAGAGAGAGAGAGAGTTTGTGATGAGAGAGATGAGAGATGAGGGAGGTTGGAGAGGAGATTTGGATTGAGAGAGAGAGTGAGGGAGTGAGAGGAGGAGACGAGACAATTGAACAATTTTAATTGCTATTTAGCAATCAGGCCATATAGCGCTGCGGCGCGGTAACAACGATATCGAACGCCGATCGCGATTCATTGACATGGAAACCATGGCAGTGGTTGGTTTGGACATCAAGGATTCGATACATATGTCGGTGTGCTCATGTGTCTCTATTTTCAAAAACAGCCTTTCCTTTTCCCAGTCTACAGCCAGCGGAAGTCAGCCCATGTAAGATGGATCAAGGTCCGAGATGATGTACTCCTGCTCAGCACTCGCCACACTGTCTCTGTGTGTTGTGTGTTAGTACACTGTTTCCCTTTACGAAGTCTGGCAGGCTGGACACGTTCTTCTGGCACTTGTTTTATCTTCTTGCTTGATGTACCAGAACACACACTTGATTCCTAGCCAGGATCTCCATTCCAAGAGTTTATGCTGGATGATGTCATCTGATTCACACATTCACATTGTTTTGATCAACCGAATATGTACCACCACCTTTGAAAACCAGTGTGTTTCTTCTTGCTGTCCTTTAATCGACGCTGCACACGTTTTGTCAGTTTGGTAGAACATACTGTTTTCACAATACCAGTAATCAGAGTTCACCACGGTGCAGCCAACTGTCAGCTCTTCCTTTTTGACACATCAGATCGCCTCAGAAGGGACACACGATCTGCTGTCTGTTGCTGGATCAACAGTAGATCAAGTGAATCTGTGTGGCCTGAGGCATTCAATTCACTGCTGACACATAGTTCTGTGTACTCACTGGGTTTGTTTTCCTTCTGTTTTCAATGAGACAGGGAGTCAATGTTACCACCAAGACCGGCTTTACAAGTAACACTGGTATTGTCACATTGGCGATTTGCCTGTCTTTCTTGGTGTTGTCTGCTTCTTTGAACATCGCCACGGATTTGACATGGGGGCTTTTTGCGATAGTACTGAACACTGAGTTACAGTTCAGCACCGTCCGCCATTTCTGTTGACACTGGCTTGTCAGCTGGCTTCATTCACAAGACCAACACAACGCTGCCGCTCTCCCCCGCGACTTTCCAACATCGCCACGGATTTGACATGGGGGCTTTTTGCGATAGTACTGAACATGGGGGCTTTTTGCGATAGTACTGAACACCGAGTTAGGGTTCAGCACCGGTCCGCCATTTCTGTTGACACTGGCTTGTCAGCTGGCTTCATTCACAAGACGAACACAAAGCTGCCGCTCTCCCCAGCGACTTTCCAACTCATACGACGATGTCAATCAGCAGGGCGTTTAAAGTTGTTATTACAGTTGCTGGAAGGCCAGTAACTGACATTTTGAAGCTAAAATGCAAAAATTTGCAGCAGCTTACTAACAGCACACCCGTTCAGTTCTCGTCTGGTCACGTTGTCCGAGAGAGAGAGAGAGAGAGAGAGAGAGAGAGAGAGATCCATCTTCTGTACTGAACAAAACATAAAATCACTTGTTTCTTCCACAGAAGGTGGTGGCACTGACTGAAACAGACAGGCAGACACACACGCACGCGCGCGCCCACACACACATACACACACGCGCGCGCATGATACACATACACTAGCACATATATACCCCATGCACATGCATGCGCGCACACACACACACACACACACACCAGTTGCATTTTTCTAACTTCCATTATAGGTCAGTAAGTTAACTTCCATTTACTTGCCCACTGGTATTCAAAATCGTGTGCTTCCATCCACAAATTCAGGACTTTCGAGGAAGCGGAGTCAGTATTGTAGGTAGCCGCATTCCGACGTCGGGGGGGGGGGGGGGGGGGGGGGGGGGGAGGAGTTAGTATTGATGTTAACTCCAGGGGGAAAATAGTGAACGGGTGACTCAGTGGTGGCTCGATCTCGGGCCGTCAGATTACGAGCCCAATGTTCTAACCACTAGGCTTTACACACCCCCCCCCCCCCCCCCCCCACCTCCATCCCCTATATTGGGTCTAAAACCCAGGAGATCGCTAGTGTTAGTGGCAAGTTCATGGATGGTTACGTTCCCAAGGCATTAAGTTTGAAAGCACACTAACTTGATAAAACTGCAGGGAGTACCCAAGGGGTGTGTGTGTGGGGGGGGTGTTGTTTGTTTTTGAATGAAATACATTAGATAAACAACTTACTTTTGGAAAGGAATGTGGGGGAAGGCTGTGGTTTTGCACTTTTTGTTTTAGTCTAAAAGTACATTGAATAAGTCATAAATCTGTCCTGGAGAGAGGGTGGGATTTCAGTTATGTATTCGTTTGTTTGTTTATGCTGTATTTAGAACACCCCCAGTCTCTCTCATCCACCTCTGTGACTATGAAGAAGGACGGCAGCTAGGGCACTGGCTGAGACAGGAATTAACCAGACTTCCCGATACTCGATCTGAGCAATTAACAGCTGAAGGAAAGACCCGTATGGGATTGAGAGGTTCAGCTTTCCTTTGCTAGCTGGCATTTCATTAGGCCCTACTTGGGTTCTATTTAACGCACGTTTGATCTTTCGCTCTATGTTCCTGTCTGTCTGTCTGTCTACTTTGTCTGTCTGTCTGACAGCTAGCCAGCTGCCTGTCTGCCTGGCTGTCTGTTTGTCTACCTGCCAGCCTGCCTTCTTGTCTGTCTGTCTGTCTGTCTGTCTGTCTCTCTCTCACACACACACACACACACACAGAGGGAGAGAGGAGGGGAATACACAGGAAAATAATGATAATTATACTACTACTACTCCTCCTACTACTACTATGGAATTTGTAAGGCGCTATATCTTGCAAAGACAAATCAAATTTTTTTTTTTAATTGGTGGCACTGCTCTTGTGGTGAAGCACACTCCCTGGGGAGAGCAGCCCGAATTTCACGTAGAGAAATCTGCTGTGATTGAAAGTGGTACACACACACAGTGTGTGTGTGTGTGTGTGTATCTGTGTCGTCTCTCTCTCAGTAAATTAATAAATAAATGATAACACTGGCTGTAAAAAGGCACATGAATGCTTATTCCATTACCTTCAAAATAAAATAATAAAATACATAAAAAATAAAGGTGGGACACACGTTATCAGGCATTATCCCGTTGGTCTGCCTGACCACCGATCTGTCTATTACAAATCTGTTCGTGAAATTCTTCTTCCTCCAACGCTCAGACAGCAGAATCAGAATCAGATTCAGAATCGAAAATTATTTATTGCCATAAAAGTCAGGTAGACTTATTGGACACAATGAAATAAACTCATCGGAATGCAGTACAATCTGTACATATAATGCAATCTTTCTTAGCTTATTTGTCATCTCTTTTCGAAACAGGTAAAAACATAATTTATCATTTCAACTTGATGACTACCTGTTTGATTATATTGCTTACTTTGTCTACACTTTTCATATTTTGTTTGGCACCAGCATTCAGAGTTTGTGTGTGTGTGTGTGTGTGTGTGTGTATTGTTGTTGTTGTTATTGTCATTTTTGTTGCTGTTGTTATCTCTGTTCAGTGTAAACAATACAACCATCCAGTAAATGAAACTCGTCTTATATTTTGTTGGGGTATTAGCAAGTTCTATATTCCTTTGGTATATTTATATATACTCTTTTTTCTATTATCAAATTATGGTAACTTGTACGGAATTTACAAAATGTTTTTATTTTCGCAATTTATTAGATTGGTTCTTCTTCTTCTTCTTCAGACAGCACTATTGATGTACTCTGTCATTTGAGCAAAAACGCTTTGTGCTGCCGTTAAGCGCCTGACAAGTCAACATCCAACTTCGGCATGGGAGATAATTTCTCGGTAGGGCCTAGCCTAGCCTATCTTTGGCTACACACCGGTATTAATTTGGGGGTCAAGTAGTATCATAGAGTGCGAGTGGAAAAAACTGTTGGTGATTTTCACAGATTTTTTAAACATGAAATGATGCACTGTGCACTTGGTTTTTGGATTGAGGACATAGAACAATACCAGGTAGTCACGAGAAAGTTGGAAATAACCATCAAATGAGGTTTGCCTGTATTCCTACAGCGTTGACCCCGCGCATGCATATTGCGGTAAGGAAGCTAGCAGACGACAAAGTGTTTGCTGAAAAATAAAAAAAATTCAAATCTACCAAATTTGTTCAAAATCACATGAGTTTTGAGTCAGAGGCTAGTCTTTCACAAAAGGTGGTTTTTATTTCTGTGGATGCCTTAGTGCGTGCGGTATGAATATAAGAGTTACATAGAAAAACAGAAGGAAAAGAGTGATTTTTTAAATACCGGTGTGTAGCCTTCAAGATCTTCATAAAATTCTTCTACTTCTTCATCTGTATGGTCAGATGATGATGGTGCATAGATTTGTATGATGGTGATGTTCTTGGGCTTGGCCGACACCCGGATGCTGATAATCCTGCTGGAAGCCGGTGTACAGAAGGAGGCAGAAGAACACCTTGCAGAGGAACAAGCTGGGTTCAGGGCAGGCAGGAGCACAATCGAACAGATTTTTAACTGCCACATCATGATGGAAAAACATCTTCAACATCAGAGAGACCTGTTCCACAACTTCATTGACTTCAAGAAGGCTTTTGACAGAGTATGGCACGAAGGCCTGTGGCAGGTCCTCAGAATGTTTGGCATTGAAGAAGGACTAGTGCAAACCATTCAAGCACTATACAACACTGCAAGCAGTGCAGTCCTTCTGAACAATCAGGTCGGAGACTACTTCAAAACCACAGTTGGGGTCCGACAAGGATGTCTGTTATCTCCAGTCCTGTTCAATCTGTTCTTGGAAAACATCATGAGAGAGACCCTCCATGACTTCCACCCTACCATCTCCATTGGCGGCAGACCCCTCAACAACTTACGGTTTGCCGATGACATTGACCTCATGGGCGGAAGTAACACAGAGCTGCAAGATCTTACGACCAGACTTGAGAACAGAGCTGGAGCATATGGGATGGAGGTGAGCTCGGAGAAAAGTAAAGTACTTGTAAACAGCACGAGCAATGCCACCGCTAAAATTCACATGAACGGCCAACAACTGGAGGAGGTAGACGCTTTTAAATACCTCGGCGCTACACTCACAAAGGACGGGCGATCGACGACAGAAATCAAAGTCAGAATAGCCATGGCAACATCTTCCATGACAAAACTCACCACCATATGGAAAAGTAAAGAGATCAGTTTCCCAATCAAACTAAAGCTCTACAAAGCCCTAATTCAGTCGATCCTGCTGTACGGAAGTGAAACCTGGACATTGACTGCTGAAACAGCAAAGCGAATCCAGTCATTCAAACAAAATGCCATAGAAAACTACTGGGCATATCCTGGAGAGAACGAAAGACCAGCGAATTTGTCAAGAGTCAAATAACACGGCTGGCAGGTCCACAGGAACCCTTCTCACCATTGTCAAGAAGAAAAAGCTGACATGGTTCGGCCACGTCACCCGCCACAACACTCTGCCCAAAACAGTACTGCAGGGAACACTCGAAGGTGGCAGAAGGAGGGGAAGACAGAACAAGTCATGGATGGACAACATCAGAGAATGGACCAGGATGAATGACTCGGCACTACTGCGCAGAGCCGAGGACCGAGATGGATGGAGGAGGCTTACCACGGCATCGTCTTTCATGTCTCCCCCACGACCGCCAAGGTCACGGGTCTGATGATGATGATGATGTGTAGCCTTTACTTGAAATCCGTTCACTTGCCCAATAGAAGGCGGATTAATTCCTGTTTGGGTAGATTGCGGTGTCAAGTCTTTTGTACACTGAGCATCATGGCGGAAGAATGGGAGGTAGGTTCGAATGGGTCTTGTTCTAAGACTGCCTACTTTAGTATTTAAGACGCTTACTTTATCTGCATTTCTTCTCATACATTCAAGGACAATTGTCACTGGTTTATTCCATATTAATTTTCTTTTGGTGTATTGCAAGCTGGAAATCGAGTCATTTTGTTTGACCTTTTCAGATGATTTCATGTGTTGATGTAATCATCTAATGATTCACTGAGTGCGAGACGAAAATAAAAATGATTAAAATTGAGTATGAAGAAGAGAGAAAGAACGCGAGTTTGAGTTCGAGTTAGAGAGATAGGGAACCCAGAAGGGAGGGGGATGGAAAGATAGGCGTATAAAAACTGTTAAATAAACCAACAATAGATGAGTTCGAGTCACTTCTTCCCCTTCACCTATCCCATTGTAAAGTGTTTCGGCACCACTGAAGTGAACTTGAAGAATCATTCCTGGCGGTTTTCAGATTTCCCTAGTTATGTCATTCCACTCAAGGCCAGTCCACTCTTACACGTCAACTGAGACTGTAGTCGTTAAAAAAAAGAAAGAAAAAAGAATACTGAAACTGTGAAAGATTGAAGAGAGAGTTCAACTTCAAGTAGGCCTACACAACTCTCAACTGTCAACTGTAATTCGATACTAATACTACTTTACTAGCCTACTTAAATTCTCAACCATTATGCTATTAGTAATACTCCCCCCCCCAAAAAAAAAAAAAGACACTAGAAAGAATTTTATCCAATAAAATAACATAATAGTAATTAATAGAGGGAAGGTGGTAGCAGTGGTACTGGTAGGACAGTTTCTAACTTCTAGAGATGTTCACCTGCCTAGTTACAAGTAAAGTAAGGTTCTTGGTTTAATTCCCTGCCTTGCCATTTCTTCCCATTTTAGGAAAAACCAAAGTGAATTTCAAGTTATCTGCTTGGACCTGTGTGCTTGTGGACTTTTACATGCCCTATAAACCCCGACATTTGAAAATAAAAAAGAACAGGTATCTGTATGTGTACCTCTCAACTGTCCTGGCAAAATTAGAAGTCACTAAAGTTGGAATGCAACTACCTTAACAGTGGGGGGAAAACCGGTGGTACAGTTACACAAGTTGCAGTTAAAATCTATAATCTCATTACACGTTTATAAACCTCAGATGGAGCTCTAGCCAAGGAACATGGGGGAAAACTTCAAAAGGAGCATCATATGAACTTAAGAAGCACATCCATTGATCGAGGACAGGCACCGTCAGTCAGAGGTTTAACTGAGCATTTGCCATTAATTACTGACTGTTAGTTTTATAAGTGAGGTCAAATTGAACATCTATTAAGTATTATCCCATACATTTACTATGTTTGTAGTAAATCTTTCAGTCTTGCAAGACAACTAAGTCATTTTAAAAAAACGCATAAGTTAACATTTAAAAATTACACTGCAGGTTCAGACTATACTTTTACTAGTTTTAGTTTTACATAGCCCTGATAAATTTGTCTGTGGCAGCTCCAGTCACTCATTGAGTCATTCAAATTAGAATTAGGCAACGCTATATAGCCTTGATTAATGTATCTTTGGCAGCTCCAGTCACTCATTCAAAGTAGAATTAAGCAACACTTCATCAAGATTTAGATTTTAAGAATAAAACATGCCCTCGAATATAAATGACATATTGATCACTGTTTCAAGTGTTTGGGAGGTGGATGGGGGGTGGACAGAAACTATGAGAAAGGAGGAATTATAAGTTATTTAACATATTCATGATATTGTAGACTATATTAATGGTTTCATATATTTGAAAATGTTTTATATTGCTGTCCTTATTACTACACTTAGAAAGTGAATCTTTGTGATGCAAAGTAATTTTTTTCAGCATGTCTGAGAGCAGATTGTTGTTTGCTTAAATTTGCAGGAAAGCATCGTGTATGTGGACATATGTGGAGTGGCCAGCAACCACCTGTTTCCAGCAGACATTAGCAGTCAGACAGTTGAAATTTTGGTGGGTTGTGTCTCACATTTACTGTGTATGTGATATGTTAGATAAATAGTGTAATGAAATCAGTTCAAATGGAGACTGAGGTGACTTGGAGAATGTTTACATTTCATTGAAAGTTGTGCACAGCTAAACAAATCAGTATCTTTTTGTGTCGTGTTTACTTTCTTTGTTTCACTTTTCAGTCAGTATTTGTCTATTACTGTAGATTTTTATGTGGTGTCAGAACGGACCATTTTACAGTTTTGACCTCCACATGGAGAAAGAGCGAATAAAGAGACAACTTTAGGGTCTTGGAAGAGTCTCTTCCTTACTATTTTTCAATAATTTTACTTGTTTGTTTGAATGTAATAATCATGAAGCAAATGATGCACAGTGACCAGATTACCTTCATTTCTTGGTAGGAGTAAACTTTCCAAATCTATGGTCAATTCACTACCTTAATAAAACAACTTGATTAGTTGTCGTTTTCTTGCTACAAAGTTTTTCCATTGTGCATGTACGATGTTAGGAACTGTACTAAAAGGGTCTGTCCTGAAGCAATGCTGTGGCAAGAAAACAAACCTCTTTCATGGGAAAATCATGGATTGTGAATAGTTTTTCAGAGGAATAAACAGTTTAACACCAGGACAGTTTGATTTTCCTCAATATGCCTTGTTGTCATTTTGTAACTGTGAAATTTGAGCTACAGTGACATAACCGTTACGTACGTAAAAGTTACTTTAGAAGTTAAACAGAATATTTAACAGTATATGTTTTAAATGGCACTCTCCATATTTCCAGATTATTTTTTTGATCAGCTGTTTCCTGCTATTGTCAGTATTGCTCACTGTGTCGGTGTGTGTTGTCATTCTGTGCATGTTCAGGGACTGGCCACTGAGCGTCCTCTGATGCAGGTGAATGGACACACCTTTGCTGGACATTATGAGGACACTGTGGGCTCTCACCTCATCATGGCAAGCAACAAGGCAAGCTCTGCCACAGGTAAGGATGGGACACAATCAGAAAGTACCTATGTTTATTCACTTTGACTTTTATTTTTCACTGGTTCAGTTGTTGGGCGTGTGTGTGTGTGTGTGTGTGTGCACTCAGCCTTGGGATTTTCATCTTTTATTTTGCTTTTTGTCTTTGTGGTTGTTTTTTAAATGATCACCCATTTCCCTAATTTTACAGAATCTGGAATTAATGAACTAGGATTTCTGATGACAGTGGTTGTTGACAAGATTGCTGACACTGGCTGTTGTGTTTTGTTTTCAGGGAGTGGAGGGAGTGCATCGAGCGCACCATCCGTGAATTGGGAGTACCTGTGCAAGACAGACAAGAAGTTGGTCATGCAGCCAGCGTTCCTGGTGGAACAGGCTTCAACATCTGGTACTCCTGTTGATGATTCTGCTGTGTCCGCTGCTGAGCCGTCTGCAGGTATGGGACTCTTGAAGGGAGAGTGCGTCAAGTGTTGTGTAGCTGCCTGCTGTGTATTGTTCATGTGTGCTCATGATTTGTTGTGAGGTCTTTACCACGAAGATGTTGGTGGCTCTTTCAAGTTTCAGTATAAATGATAAAATAGAAAATAAATGAAGTTGAATAGAAGTTCTATGCCAGAAAAAAAATCTGTCACTCTGGTCTTCGCTTTTTTTTTCATATTCTTCAGCCTTTTTCTAAAGCAAGCCTCAACTGCCGGTGGATCAGTGATCTAGAGGTAACACACCTTCCTAGAAAATGAGCAATGCAGGTTAGATCCCTGTTTGAGCTCAGCTTTTCCCCCATCTGCTAGATCCAGAGTGATTGTCTGGGTGGTAGTCTTCTGGATTAGACAGTAAACTGAGGTTCTGTGTGCAGCACACATTCATTACATGTAATTAACCCATGATAACAATATAGTTGTCCCTGGCAACATTTTTTGGAAAAAAAGACAGAAGACAAAAACTGGCTTGTGCTGCTCTTGTGGTGGTGCACTCTCCCGGGGAAAGCAGCCCAAATTTCACACAGAGAAATCTGCTGTGACTGAAAGGAGTATACAGCTGCCTTTTGTTCAAGGCCTGTGATGTTTCACCTGTATGTTTTCATTTTGTCTCCAAGGTAGCGAGAGTGTAGATTCGGGGATGGTCTCAAAAGCTCCCAAGTCTCTGCATATCATTTGCCCCTGTGGTCTTTCTCCTTCATTTCTTGTTTATTTTTTTGGTGCTTTTTTCTGTCTTTTGTAATCTTGGAATGATGAATGAAGTGAAATTGTTTTGTTCTGTTGCATAATAACTACATGTGCATACTTGTACACAAGCATGCACTCTCTCTTTCATAACACACTCTCTCTTCACACACCCCCCCCCCCCCCCACCCCCCCCACTTCCCTTCCCCCTTGAGTTTAAGTGCATTTGCACACATGCACATGTGGGCACGCACGCACACGCACACACACACATGCTCGTGCATGCATGCACACATATTTTCTCTTTCTCCCTCTTTCATTCTGTCTGTCTGACTCCGCCTTTTGTTCTCATTTATTCATATGTACAAGTTTTAAATCAAAACAATATTTCGTTAATTTTTTCCTTATAGAAACAAGCAGTCTGTCACAAAGAGAAGAAACTGCTCAAGAATCCTCCACAGGGCCTGGGAAAAAGCCTACCAGTCAGCCTGCCAGTCAGCCTGCCGGTCAGCCTGCACAGGCAACAACATGACCAGTGGTAGCTAGGAGGCTGAAGCCAATGGTCCGGTCAGTGAACGAGTGGGAAGAAAGCCATCGGTGTGAGTGAGGCCTCTGATTGAAAAAGAACAGGAGAAAGAGGGGGGAGAGAGAGAAAGTGACAATACGTGCATCAGTTTGACACACCGAGAAGACGAGAGCTGACTTACGTCAGTCTAGCAAGGACACCAGAAGAAGAAGGCCAAAGAGTTCATTCACTCTTCTCCTTACTTGAAGCTCAGGTGCTTGTTATGAAGATTTTTGGTGCTGTAGTTGGTATCAGGTTCTGGGCCAGTTTCATAAACCTGACAGTAATAGCTCAGCACAAAAATAAAAGATAAGCCCTGCTTTTTTGTTTTTTGTTTGTTTGTGGGTTTTTTGTTTGTTTTTCTTAGATCAGATTTTCACTCATGACCAAGAGAAGTCTCTTTGATCTTTATTAAATATCCTCTATATGTCACTGAGTTCTAAATTATTTATTGTGTTATTAAATGCCTGAACTTTGGCATCAGAGTGTGGATTATCTGAGATTATGTCAAGTTCATTACTAAGGACACAGTTAACCCTAGTAGCGCTGAATATGCAGCAACAAGCCTCACTTCTATTGGCTGAATTAACATTGGCTAGCATTGTTTTGGAGCAGGGTGGGCTCAAACAACCCTTGATATTGATATATAAAACTGAATTAAATGTGTTAAGCTATATATCACTGGAAAGAACAGATAATATGCTTTTAAATGAGTGTAATTTTATAATAGTGTATAGTGATTATGATTATGTAAAAAAAATCCCCCCCAAAAAAATCGTGTGCGCACTACTGATCACTGTTCCATCGTCAGGGCCCCCGATCGATTTTAACACGATAAGCAAAGTTCTTGCGGTGCATAAATGTCATGATTAGGTAAACACTATTTCTTGACATTAGTTTTCAAAAAATAAGGAGTTTGTATCGCTTTATCGGTCACCAAATACTCGGAAAAGTTCAGTGAAAGGATTGACGCCATCGTGACCGTCATGGCGGAATGTGCGAAGTGGTGGCTTTCTATGACGAAAATACAAAGATCGCTTGATTTCATGTGATGCAAAGTATTCAGCAGCATAGCGATTTGACTCAACAACAGTTATTTCGAAGCCTCGTTGCGTCAAAATAAAGTAAAACAATCTGTGACGTCGAAATCGCCGAGTAGCGAAGAAGTCCATCCAGCAAAACTAGCACCGCTCGATTCAGTCCGATCGCCATCGATTTTTACCAAGTTTTTCAAAAATATTCCACAATCCTTACCTCATCGTCTCTCTCATTGTTTATTTCAACCAAATCCAGCCTCTAAAACTCCTCCTCGCTGTCAATATTGTAAAAAAGCTCGAAAAACGCTTGAAGAAATTCTAGTGCAAACACTGGCCGCCATTTTTGTTGAAGACGATCTAGGCTGGTCCGAAAAAAAATAAAAATACACTCTTAACCAATCAGATTCTTCATTGCTTGTGTGTGTCAAACGACCTTCACCCCTTTCTGCGGGCCTACAACGGCCTTAACATTCATTGGCTGACCTTTGAAAGCGAAAGTAAGCTTTCAACTATGATCACCCACGTCATCCCGGAATATTCCGGGATCCGCCACACAGCTTAGACCCGCCTTTACCGGAATATTCCGGGAACCGCGCTACTAGGGTTAAAGTCACCCATTAGAACAAGGTTATGTTCACTATAATCACTAAGCATTTGTTGTAAGTTTTTAAAGAATAACAATTTTTCTGTAGATTTATTAGGAGCATATATGTTTGCAAGCCTGAAGCTACAGTTTTCATGCTCTACTAACACCACTAAGATCCTATTTTGCCCTTGTGCTAAGCTGGTTTTTTCCTTCAAAATGTTTTGCTACTAGTATTACTTCACCTTGTCTTTTGTTGGTTCCTTCATAATAAATATTGTCCCACCCATTGTTTTTCCCCTGCTGCAATGTCATTAACTGTTTTATGGTTCTCTTGCACACACACAATTTATCATATTTTTGACATATTACATGATGGAACATATAATTTCTTTGAAAATTTTTTTTTTTAACCTGTTGCATGAAGAGAGCATATCTGTATTCTATCCATAGAAAATAACACTATTAGAATATTCCAAGCATTTTCATTCTAAACGAAAAGTTTAAAGTCCGTTGGTCAAGAACGCAATCCATGGACTTGGCCAGGTCGGTAATCGTGGGTCAGTTCTGGGCGTGGTCGTCTTACCCAAATTCACTGTCACCCTCAGCGTCTGGCACTACCTGAGCATGGTTGACTGCCTGGTCCTCTTGCTGTTTAGGTTGTTTTCCTCTTGCACCCTCTGTGTAGTGCTGCATTCTTCCATGGATTGTCAACATTTTGGTGTCTCAGATCTGTGCCTGCCCAGTGGGTTTTGTAGTCGCAGAGCAGAGCTGAGGGTGGTTTGGCGTTCCCAGGGCCGACTTCTTGCTGGTTTTGTCAGGGCCAGCTCTGCTGCTGTTTGTTTTCAGCTTCGTTGACACTTTCCGTTGCTGGCAGTGGTGTGTGCATCCAGGCCACGACTGGGTCACCACGTTTGTGTCCAGTCAACCTGCATTCCCTACATATGATCTCCTTTACACATATTGATACATGGTGATCTTGCTCCAAACATCTGGAAAAAAACAACAGTCTTCTTTTCTGTTAGCTTCTGTTCACGGTGATAACTTTCACCATCTCAGTGGTGAGAGGACGCAACCCTGTGGAGAACCAGTGCAGGTAAATCTAACCGAAGAAGATATTTTGTTGGCCAAAACACGCTGTGGTCTGTTGGTTAAAAATTCAATCAGCCAACGAACTAGTTGATTGTCTACGTCAAATTTTGAAATTATTTTGTTAACCAGAACGTGAGGCTGCATTGTATTGAAAGCTGAACTAAAGTCAGGGAACAATATTTTGGCATGAGAGTCAGGTGTTTCCAAGTGGCTATACAACTTGTTCAAAATGAATAGTTTGGCATCTTCGACACCCTTCGAGACCTGTACGCAAATTGTAGTGGGTCAAGGTCTTTCTCTGTAGCGGAAAGAATGAGAGATTTTACAATTTTTTCTAGCGTTTTCATCACAAGAGATGTGAGAGCAACAGGTCTAAAATTGTTAGGCCGAGAAGGATTGGGTTTCTTTGGAAGAGGTATTACATTGGAAGTTTTCCAAATAACTGGAATCTGACAAGTATCCAGTGAGGCCTGGAACAGGTGTTGAAGGACACTGGCAAGCTCAGTAGCGCAGAATTTCAGGGTTCTTCCACATATACCATCTGGTCCTGGAGATTTGTTAATATATTTTTTTTGCCTTTAAGTGCTTACAGATACGTCAACAATGACGCTATTCTCAAAAACTAAGGATTGCTTCAGGTCAGTCATTGATTTCATTTGAGAAATCATACTTTTCAAAGCGAGTAAAAAATGCATTTAAATGGTCTGGTAAGTTGTTATCACATACCCCCCTGCAAACTGATCTTTGACCTATGTTGGACACCTACCATGTTTACTGCAGACATATTTTTGATACCCTGCCATGCAGCACGAAAATTGTTCCCTGCAAACTTGTCTTCTATCTTATTTTTATATATACGTCTGGCCTGTGCAACAGCAGCTTTGACTTCTTTATTTACTTCCTTCTTTTGTTGTTCTGTGCCTGTGTAAAATACTGCTTTCTTTTTGTTTAATACACGTTTCAGATCCTTTGTAACCCAAGGCTTGTTATTGGGGTAAATGGTTATCTCCTTGGTTAGAATGACACAACTAACACAAAATGAAATATAAGAACAAATAACATCAGTGAGCTCATTCAGATCTGAACACACGTTATAAAACATATCCCGGTCGGTGCAATCAAAGCAGCCTTGCAGACTAGCTAGCTATCAGCAGTCCATTTTTTGTGGTCCTGACTATGGGCTGAAGGCGCTGAAACACTGACTGGTACATGGGTGCAAGAAGAACGCAGTTGTGGTCGGATGATTCCAGGGGAGGCAAAGACAATGATCTATAGGCACCTGCTACAGTCCCGTAGCACAAGTCTAGGGTCTTATTTCTTCGTGTAGGGCAGGTCACATACTGTTCATAGTTCTTCAGCAGTTTACTAAGGGAACAGCTATTGAAATCACCCAGGATAAACTTAGGGGCATCAGGGAATATAGAATCGAGCACATGGAGGTGATCTAATATATGTTCTGTTGCTCTAGCCACTTTTGCTTTGGGGTGGATGTAAACCAAAGTAAAAAATAGTTGCGGGAATTCCCGTGGTAAGTAGAAAGGCCGGAGCGAAATAGACAGCAGTTCAATGTCCTCCTTGGATAGCGTTGTTCTAACTTTAACATCACGACACCAATGCTCATTGATGTAGAAGCACAAACCTCCGCCCTGTCCCTTCCCTGTTGCATGTGGGTCTCTGTCAAGCCCAATGGGTTGACCAAAGCCGTCTATAGAGAGCTCGCAGTTCAGTACGGCAGGACTCGGCCAGGTTTCGGTAATGGTAAGAATTCCGGCTTTGTTGTACTCATGCATGTAGTTGTTAGCTTGGAGCTTATCCATTTTCGAGCGTAGGGACTGGACATTGGACAGGAGCACGGTTGGTAGCGGAGTTTTCCGATTATTTAAATTTTTGAGTCTTTGTCTCACACCACCTTTCTTTCCTCGCTTTCTTTTCTTAATGTTCTTCCAAGCTTTATCATTGTTAGTTGCTGATGGTAGAATCTCACATGGAAAGTGATCTGCTTGTATGCCCAGTGGGCACTTTGTGGTTCATCTTGGAACCTGCACAGAAAGTTTTCTGCATAATCGCAGGTAACCAGAGCCCATCCGTCCGAAAGATCATTTTTCAAAATCTGCAGCTGCTTTCTTTGCCACCCAGCATTGAAATTATGCTGCAGAAGAGAACCCAGTTCTTCCATTAATTCACTGATGCAATCTGCAAAAGTGCCACTCTTCCTCACCTTTTCCATTCGGCATGACTTACCCAATCTCACCAGCTCCCACCTGCCCCAGCCAGTTTTCTGCTGCAGTACTTCACTTCCAATCTCCGACTCAAGCCGATGCTGCACATTTTGGACACCACAAGATTTACATTTTCTGTCCACACACTTAACTGCTGGAAAATCTCCATCAAAGGCACACACACTCTCTTTCAGCAAATCACTCACACTTTCATTCAGCCTATCATTCAAACTATTCAAGCTTGTCACTTTTGTTTTGGGGTTCCCGCAGATTTCACACAAACACTGGCGAAATCAGAGTTTTTTGATGGAAGCTACATGTTTTGGTCTGTGCCTATAGAAAGACCCAACAGAAATGTGCATTCTGTGCTGTGCCAGGATGCGTTCCCTGTCCTTGAACTTGCTGAAACAGGCGATGATGGGACGCGGGGACTGCCCTCCTCCCTGAAGTCGATGAGCGCGTTCAGTCTCCACGTCTTCTGTCATGCCCATCACGTCCTTCAGCACCGCCTTCACTGCCTCCTCACAGTCTGACCACAGTTCTCTTTGCCCCTGGGGGGAGGGGGGAATTCCATGAAAGATTAGATTGTTATATTGGCTTCTTCTAAGTCGTCTACTTTGCTCTCCAACTTGTCAATTCTTTCCTTAGTTTTCTTTCAGAACGCCCGCCATTTCCGTTTGGAATTTCTTGTTCTGTTCATCCATTGTAGATTGTAGATTTTCAATCATCTTGTCCATCGCCGTAAGCATTTTGATGACTTCGGCAATTGAAGTTTCAGTGGCGCCTGTCCCACTCCCAGCAGCTGGAGAGAATGGCTGGTTTGGTCATGTCAGAGTGGATTGCTTCCATGATCACCTGTCAGTAGGGCCAGGGTTCGTCTCCACGTCGCCGCATTGCAGCAGAAACGCAACAAGGAACACCAATACCACCGCCACTTTTCCGCTGACACACATGGAAACTTTCTGCCGTGCACGCCTTGCCATGAAGCGGAGGAAAGTCCAGTAAACATGGCCACACTGGCTGGAAAACATACCGAACTGATCGGCATGGCATACACTGTCTCTTCCACTAAGTTTGAAGATTCTTACTTAATTCATTTTAGATATCTTGAATAATTAACGCATTTAATCTGCAGAGCTCCCCAAAACACTTCGATGATGAAAACAACTAGTGCTTGTTCTACCTCCGTGTCTGCCACAGAGATAGGAATATTGCCTATCCACACTTTTGTGGCAGGTTTTTCTTCCCCAGTCATTTCTCAGTTTAAAGGGATTAGTGTCCGAAAGCTGTAATACAGCCCCCTCACACTTAAACCTTTTTAACAGTAGATTATTTCTGGCCTCTCTTGTGGCTGAATAGATTCGCCACAAGCCACCGATAAACTGTGCACCAATTACCAAACTTTGTCCAGCTACTCTCTCTCCAGCGATGCTTACTTCTAGCACAGAAGGGTGGGTGGTGGTGGAGTCTGGAATGTTTTCCGCTTTTAAAAACACTGGCTACACTTGAGGCGTGACATGTGTCAGAGGTGTTTATAAGACTGCAACGTTAACTGGTTAGCACAATGTCACACATTGGAATGTGCTTGTTGAATTTTGGAGACAAGGAAGGAGTTGCAGGTTTTTTGGTTTTTTTATATCTTGGAGATTTTATTTATATTTTAATACAAGGTATAGATTATTGAGGAGGTGACAGCCCTGAGATGGCCTTTGTGGTCAGCTGGGCTATAAACCGTAAAACATCATGACTGGATTGTCTCTTAAGCAGCATAATTATGTTAGAGAGTTCTGCGATTGTTGGATACATTTCATTGTCTGAACCTACAGCAATTTTATTCGCAGCACTTTGAGCCCTTAAGATCTGTCCAGACCAGTCCATGCACTGTTTACATAAGCTTTATGCCCCTTAAAATGAAGCCATCCAGATATCATTGATGCGCTTCACACCAACCTGCAGATCTCACACTTTCATGAGGAGCTATCCATGATCACCCTGATATGGCCCTTGTGGTTGGCTGGGCTGTAGAGCGAAATTAATGAGCGATATCTAGTATCTATTGCCTTCATCTCCCTTATGTCTTGGAGATCTAAAGACTTTGCAGCCATATATCCTTTATTATGATACTGTGCTATGAAAGCTGCTACAATGCATGATAATGGTGGACATAGAAAGGACAGTGGTCACCTTTTTATTTTTCATTTTCAGGTTTCTCAAACGCAGTAAAAATTGCAAATACAACACTGATGATGACAGTTGTGAGGTTAGCTAAGCAGAACCTTTTAGACTTACCTGTTATTTGTTGATTTCCTTCTCTATCTGCTGCACACTCTGCTGCTTTTCTTCCACTTTGTCCTTATTATAGTTGACTGTGAAATCAAGGTCAGGCATAGGTACCCTTTTGTCTGTGTCTTTCGCCAAAGAAGCAGCTGATTTGGAAAGGAGGGTCAGTGTTCAGATCTCATTTTCTTTTGTTGTTGTTTTTTTCCAGGTCATCCACCTCATGTAGGACTGCTTTTCTTTTTCGCAGTTTGCTCGACTCCCCTTTTCCTTCTTGAGATCATTCAAGCATTGATGCCAATAATGGTATTTGTGTCTTGCACTGGATGCAGCCAGAGGCAGTTCTTGACTATCTACCTCTCCAAGCCTCCACTTTTTAAATATTTTTGAAAATACATAATCAGCAATGATCCTGTGCACAACAACTGTATGTTCTGCCATGTTGTCTTTAATGACCACTTTGTTTACTGAGAAACCTCTTTCCACTGTAACCTGTCCATGTGAAATTAGCGGAACTTGCTTCAGGAAGTCCCCCAGGTCAGCACACTGGTTTTTCCTGCAAGATGGGAATGGAGGAGACTGGCAAGCCTGTCTGTTTCTCTTTCTGAACTGAAAATTAAATTTGCAAAGTCTGACCTGTCAGCGATAACCATGGTCAGAAATTGTCCATACTCTGACTCAGACTAGAGTCACATACAGATTTCAGTTTTTTTATGATGTTGGGCTTCTGGTCTGGTTGCACCATCTGTTCTGGATAAAGCCAGGAAGGGAGACACACTACAGGATACTGCTGCAGAGGAGATCTTTCCAGTATCTTCTGTACCATTGCCACAAGGAATTCTGTATAGCCCACTGTGAAGTCATGCATCTGGTGATCAGAAGCAAACCTGTGTTCCCCCTACCCACACTTTTCAGTATTCTCATGACAATTTTCAATATTTTTCACTGACTTTCAGTATTATCTCTCAATACTGAATTTCAATATCGGTCCATTGCAATCATCATTCAAGCACTTTGTCTCACTTGCTCTGAAATAAAATCACCTACCATATTTCAGTGATCATATTATATTATTCACAAACCTGGTCCCTTTATACAGCAATTGTGAAGCTCCAGGATAATGCTGGACAGCACATCTTTGATAGGTACTAAATAATTCTGATGTTTGATTATTTGCAGTTACTAGCTGCTGCCTATTCGACAAAAAGCTTTTCAAAAGATTTATCATTTCTGGTGTTAGTTTATACAAGTGAAGTTTACGGAATAATAGGGAATGATTGATTACATCAAATGCTTTTTCAAAGTCAACAAAAAGAAGACCTGTATATTTATTTTCATTGATATTGTGTAGGAGACTGTCTGTAATTTGTGTAAGAGCTGTGTGACAGGAATAGTTTTTACGAAAACCTGACTGATCTTCATTTAATAGATTGTTGTTTACAAAGTAGGAATATACAGATTTTTTTATATGTTTTTTGATGGGTTTAGATAAGACAAACAGAATTGAAATTGGTCTGTAATTTGAAGGACAAGCAGAATCACCTGATTTGTGGACTGGTATAATTTTTGCCTTTTTAAATGTGACAGGAAAGTTGTTTTCCTCTATGCACAAGTTATACAAGTATAGTGTTCCAGCTATAACTTGACCACAAAGTTTAATTATTCTTCTATCTAGATTGCCTAAACCATGTGTTCTGGAGCTTTTTTGAAGAGACAGGCTTTCCAAGACGTCTGTGATTGTCACTCACTCACTCGGTCCCATGTCCCAAAGGACGTCGGGGGGACATGAGAGAAGACGCAACAGAGGTCTTTTTCCATGCTTCACGATCCTGTGTGGCTCGTAGAAGGTGTTGCAGGGGTTGGGCGGTCTCCCTTGCCAGCAGCCTCTTCTGCCTCATCTGCGATGGCATTGATGCGAGCTCGTTTGTCTGCTCGTCGCTCATTCTTGGCTTCTTTGGCAAGTATGGAGTACTCGGCTGTTGCTCGCCGCTTCTGTTGGCAGGTCGTAGCTCTGTTCAGCTCTTGTTTGGCTAGCCTTCTCTCCTCGACTTTCTTCCAGGTCTCATCCTTGATCCATGGCTTCCTATTCGTCTGTGGTTGTCCCAAAACCTCATCACAGGCTCCCACAATGGCGTCTTTGAAGGTGGTCCATTTGTGTTCCACTGTTTCTGTCTCCTCTGACTGGAGCACTTGGAAGCGGTTGTGAAGTGAGATCTGAAATGCCTGCTGTGTGTCTTCTTGTTTCAATCTCAAAACGTTGAACTTTTTCCTTGGATTCTGCAGAGTCTTTCTCGCAGACAAGCGCATCTTGATCTTGGTGACCACAAGATGGTGGTCTGACCCTATGTCTGCTCCGTGTCTTACTCTCACGTCTTGTAGGGAGCTCTGGTAGCGTTGTCTCACCATGACGTGGTCTATCTGGTTCTCTGTCTGGTGGTCGGGGGAGACCCAGGTGGCTTTGTGGCAACGTTGGTGTGGAAAAAGCGTGCCTCCAATCACAAGGCTGTTGGCAGCACAAAAATCAGCAAGCATTTCTCCATTTTCATTTATGTTTGTTTCCAAGCCCATGTCGTCCCATCTCCCGCTCTCTATCAGTGTTGTCAGTCCCGACCTTGGCGTTCATGTCCCCCATGAGGATGAGCATGTCCCGTCTCGGAATCTTGTCTACCACTGACTGGAGCTGGGTGTAGAAGTTGTCCTTGTCTTCCTCCTCCGCGGTGTTGGTAGGGGCGTAGCACATGGCAAGGGACACCTTCTGGAGGCACGACTCAAACCGAGCGGTGATGATACGGTCTGAAACAGGCTCCCATTCCAGCAGGCTCTTGGCTGCATGCTTGGACAGCAGGAGACCTACTCCAGCTTCGTGACGGTCTTCTTCACTTTTACCGGAGTAGAGCAAAGTTGCTCCTGACTGTAATCTTGTCACTCTGTGACCATTCCACCAGACTTCAGACATGCCCAGGAGTGTGAGGCGATATCTGTTCATCTCCCTCACTGCCTGCGTACACCGTCCGGTTTCCCAGAGGGTCCTCACGTTCCATGTTCCAAGTAGGACCGGCCGACGTGACAACAACCTCGGGGACTTCATCAGGGGCGTCTCCGGTTGATGAGGGGTCGTCAGCCCTGCAGCTTCCTGACGGGTTTGACTGCAGCGCGTCATAGGTTTCCTTGAAGGATCCCCAGATCTCCCAAAGACTGAGTTGGCACGAGTTTTGCTGTTTAAGGTTTCTGTAACAGGAGTTATTTTACAGAGCAGGGTTGTTAGCCCTGTGTCCAACCCCCTTTACCTAGGGGGAAAGGTGCCTCCTTAGTCGCCTTTTACGACATGCCTGGATGGCGGGCAGGGTTCCTATTCTTGCAATGCTCGCTTTGCAAGCATACCCCGGGAGACCCACGGGGGGAAAAACCGCATACACACGCATAAATTTAAAAAATCAAAAAAATCATCTGAGCGCTTTGATTTCTTGCTTTACAAGATTCAGCGCTATATAAATTCCATACATTATTATTATTATTATTGTGGTGGAGAGGGAGTGCTGATGTCTCCCTAACACACTGGCGACTTCTGAACATTGGGGGTTCCTGGGCTGGGAGGGGGGAAAGTGTGTGTTATGGAATAGTGTCGTATTGTTGTTGGTCACAAGGTGGGGTGGGGGTGTCGTCTTTTTGTTGTAGGCAGCAGGCTGTGTACGTCTCACACCTTTCGCTTCCTGGGCATAGCTGACTGTGTTGTAGCGGTCTGTATAAGGTCGGTGGTTAGTCTCAGGCTTCATGGCTGGCGGCATGGTTGGATGGTTTCCAGGGAAACAAATGTTGAGGGCAAGCGTTCTGTTACCCTGGGGGCTGGGATGTAGAGCATATTGGTACAGTGACTTTTTAGGTGCTCCAGCCCTGGTGATGAAGGAGGAGGTGTTGTCAATAAACAATTTATTGTCATTAATGTTTGACAGCCAATTGTCTGCTAGACGAGTCAGTGCCATATGGCACGAGTGATTTGTTTCTAAATCTGGACTGATTTGGGTGAAGTAAGTTGTTAATATAGATCTATATGATGGACTAGGTGTTTATTCATATGTTTTTCCAAGGGTTTTGAAAGGTAAGATATAGAGATTGGCCTATAGTTTGAGGGATCAGAAGTGTCTCCAGACTTGTGGATCGGAATCACCTTAGCAGTTTTGAAGGCGTTGGGGAAATAGTTCTTATAAAGACAAAGGTTATAGATATGTGTCAGAGTGTCTGTAATAACTGGAGCTGAGAGTTTCAGTATTCTGCCATCTATTCCATCAAGACCACGCGTACTTGATTGTTTGAGGTGAGTCAGGTAATTGTAGACCTCAGAAACAGATATGAATGGTATGTGGAGTTTTGATGGAATACGCTTTTCTTGGCAGAATTGTTTTAGTTCATTGAGATCATTGGACTTCAAGTTATCATTGTTAATTATGTTAGAAGAAATATTAATGAAGTGATTGTTTAGTTTTTCAGCAGAAATATCTTTAATTACGTTAGATTTTGAAGACAATTGATTATTTATTATTTGATTGATTGCTTTCCATACAGTCTTTGAATTTTGTTTGGATGAAAGTAGATCTTGGAAATATTTCCTTTTCTCTCGCCGTTTTTGTGAGTTTATGGCATTTCTTAAATTTTTTTGCCTCCTCATAATATTTATGTTCTTTTAAGAAATCTCTAAGATAACATGCTTCTTCTAGTTCCTTTTTAAACCAAGGTGGTTTGCGGACATGTTTTATCCTTATGGTTTTAATGGGGCATGTTTGTTATAGATTTCAGTAAAAACTTTTATCCAGAACTCAATGGCCAGGTCTGGATCAGTAATATTGAATGTTTCTGAGAGCATGGAACTGCTTAACTCTAGTAAGAAAAGCTGCTCATTAAATTTTGCAAAAGAACGATAGGTTTTAGTTTTATGGCCAGGTTTGGGAATTTTTGTTCCTTTTTTTGACCATGTGGTACAGACTGGGTAGTGATCGCTACAGTTTTATACAGGGACACACATTTCTATGATGTTTTTAGGGTCTGATACATAAGATGTGATCAATAATTGTGTTAGAATTTGATGTGACTCTTGTGGGTGAAGTAACTAATTGGTGAAGATTGAATGAGTTAATAACTTGGGTCCATTGGTTGTTTACTTTTGCTAGGTCAATATTAAAATCACCTAGTAAGATAATTTCCCTAGATTCTAATAGGACTACATTCATCATGGAGTCAAACTTGTCTATCCAATTTGTTCTTTGTGTTGGATTTCTGTAGCAGAACCCCATTATAATAGGTGCTGCACCTTTTATAGCTACTTGGATCCAGATGGATTCTACTTCATAACATTCAAGATTGAAAAGACGTTTGAACGTTACAGACTCACTAATATAGATTAAGATACCTGTTTCTTTGGGCTTTTGCGGATCTTTTTGCACAATTTTATATCCTGGAATGGAAATGTCAGTGTTGGTTATGTGTTCTGTAAGTCTTGACTCGGAAAGCCCTAGTATATGAAATGGTTTGCCTTGGTTTGTGATGAGTCTTGTTATATCTTTGATTTTATTGACTGCATGGTTTATATTTAGGTGGCAAATTCGTAAGCCATCCTTGGAGGGCCATGAATTGTGTGAAGTTAGTTTTGTGAGGAATGTATTAATGTGTACAAGAATGGTGAAGATAAGGAAGAAAAGAGAGACAATGAACAATAATATAGGAGGGGGGGGGGGGGGGGGAGTGAATACTTGATAGAGGTATAGGGGTGGAAGGGTGAAGAAAGGAGTAAAATCAATTACCACTCTGTAGCACACAATTTGTGTATAACTCAATCAGTACGACAGTAGCCTGAGGAGGAAAAAAAAATTCCACAGGTGGCGTGGTTGGTTACCGAGAGAAAGGGGAGATATAAAGAAAAACAACAACAGAGCAACCAAATCACCCTCAACAAGGAGGCCAGACAATACAGTAAAGCACCTGTAAATAAAAGATGCTAGAATATGAATAATAAGCACAACTCCAGTCAGCACAGTTCCTGGAAAATATGATTTCAAAAATAAAATAAAAAAGAAGGAACAAATAAAAAAGAAAAGAGAAAAGAAAGTGATGAGCACAATCAGCACTGTTCCAGAAAGCTTGGTCCTGGTGTAGGAGATTGTCACTGGTTTGTTCTGTCACTGTTTGCTTCACACTGCAGCACTAGGTGGGCGTGTCTCCAGGGCAGAATAGGGATATATGATATAAAATTAAACTGTCACCAAATTGACATTTCAAGGCCATGGGTAGCAGAACACAGGAATAAGTCCTTGTAAGATGTTATGCAACTTCTAACTAATGATTGGTTAAAGGAAGTGTTCATACACATGCATGCAGTATGAACGCACATACAAATCCTTGTTCACACACAACACACACACGTAGTGCACACATAGGTGCACCTACATACCCACGCCCACACCCACATACACACACACACCCTTAATGTGGAATATTGGTAGGTAAGAATTTGTCACACCAGAGTTTCTAGTGTAGCCCTAGACAGAAAAGTTGGAGCTGGGTGAAGTCTGATGGAGGACACTGCTGGGTAGGGTGGGGGCTGGCGGTGGGGAGGAGGTAGGGTCGTCACATATCGTAGATGTGGGAGAGTTTGTCTGTTGGCCCAGACACCGTCATTCAGGGGTTGAGGGGTGGGTTGGCGTCCTGACATCCTCGATGAAAAAAGGTATCCAGGGACATGATACCTTTTTTGAAGCAGAGGTAAGGGTTGCGTCCTCTGTATGTCAGTGGGCCGTGTAGTTGGGGTCGTCAGGAGAGGCTGTCGTTGGTGTCGGGGGTCGGCGTATTTGAGGCTGTACGCTAACCTGTCTGCACCTTTGGGGCTGGGGTAGAAAGGATCAGAATATAAATCTTTGCGTGGGGCCCCACTGGCGGTTGTAAATATGGCAGTGTGGTCTGCAAACATGATGTTTTCTGCATAACACACTTTGGCAAGGGACATATTGGATAAGTTAATGGTCTTCTTTAGAGGATGCTGTCCCATTGGGGGGATAATGGACGATGCCAACAGCCTGGCTTGGGGGAACACATGCTTGATATTTCTGATAAGTTGTGTCCATTTATTGTCTGTGATGGATGTATGTTTGCATGTGTTGATTCCAGTATGAAAAATGAGGTGCTGTACTTCTTTGTTGCGGGGAATGTGTTGAAGCCAATGAATAAGGTCATCAACTGTGAGACCTGAGATGCTGATGTTTTGATTTCTGCCTTTGTAATATAAAATATCTGACTTGATGTGTCATGTCACTGAGTCACCCAGGATGAGATTCGTTGTGCTGGAGTGTACTCTTTGTACTGCTAGTTGTTGGCGTGGTGTGAGGGCGGTGTGAGGGCGTTGTTGGTAGTAGTCTGAGGTGCTTACCAGTAGAAGCGGTTACCGAGGTGTGGGTGGGTTAAGGACCGGGACCCAGAAGTGAGAGTTGAGTGCCAAGTGAGGACCAGTGCTCCCTTCCATCCAAGGGATGCTACTGCCAGGTTTACAAAGGTACCACCTCTCCTTAAGCACACCATACACCCCAGTGATGGCACTAGGGGCACAATACTATGAAGGCCTACACACACAAACACCCATACACACAACACAAGTGGTTGGGAAGGCCTAGCCTAGCCTAGACAGCCAGTGAGCCAGAACTTGAGATCACTTCACACCTCATGCTGTAACACACCTTGGTGGCTGGTGACACCTGACATCCCACATCTGTAGCATAAGCCAGTGTGGCTGACTTGGTCACAAAGGAACAGTGTGGTCAAGGATTTACATTTCAACTATCCATGTGCATTCAACTGTGACAGGCGAATGGACATCCCTGTGACAAAATGAAAACAAACTATGTTACTTTTTCACCAGTATCTCACAAGGACACACCGTTACAAGATAACCAGCAGCACAGGTGCAATCCGCATAATGGAAGAGAACCACAGGTCCAAAACTGAATATATTGGAAGACAGGTTCCATCTTAAATGAACATTTTTTACAGAGCACAAGAGCACACGTCAAGCCAGAGCAGTGAGCCACATTGTGAGCCCCACATTGTTCGGTTTTACAAATAAGGAACTGGTTGCAGCACTGACCTGTGTTTGGATGTAGACAGACAACACAGAAACACAATGGACGTCTGGCCCATATGCCTCACAATAGGAGCACTTCAGCTTGTAAGCAAAGAACACAGTTACAGAACACAATGGACATCTGGTCCACATCCTGACATAAGAAAGACTTCCTCTTAAGTTACAGCAGAGTCCATGGAAGGTTACATTGTTCTCAGCTGTAGGCTTAGCTGTTGGTTCACCACTCATTTGGTTGAAAGTAAAGAAAATGAAAACTTTACAGTATATGGTTAATAGCTAATACTTTCATCAATGTTCTGTTAGACCAATTGCATTTTTTCTTTCGACAAATCCAGATACACACTCATCTGCACCTGTTGTGTATCAAAAGTCCTTGATTATCTTACGGAAAAACAACTTTCATTGGAGAGCTCCTTGGACAAGTCTTGACAGGTTGGACACAGAGATGAAGAGGGTATGTGAGGGTATGCTCTGAGTGTGGAAGTGTCTCCTAGAGTCTGGCACCACCAAGTGTCTACCCTGCTTTTGTCTGTGTTGAAGGAGCTGGCTGAGTGTTTTGGTTATCATGAAGGGACTGTAAACAACAGGGTTGGATTGGATTGGAACTATTAAGTTTTAACCACTTTTTTCAGAATATTTTTTTAACACTCCTTGTCAAAGTCCCTGAGGTGTCCTTCAATTACCCCAGGACATCTGTAGTTGCACAGTTTAAATTTTTCAAGGTCACAGCCCTGATATGGCGTGGTTGGCAGGGCTGTAAACAACAAGATTGGATTGGACCCCAGGATGTTTCTTGGCTTGGTTGAGAAGACTTGTCTTAATATAAAGCTTCTTTCTCAGAAGGTTGACATTAGTGTCATGAATGTCAATCTGAGTCAAGGTATCCTCCAGTGCTTCCTCTTTGCGGAATTTCTTCATCAGATTCTTCAGCATTGTCTGAAGATCTGTTGCCAAGAATGGCATGAGTAGTTTGTCAGACTGGTACTTTTTCAGGAATGGCTCAATCAGTCTTACAATAGAGGCACACACAAAAAACAACAGCAGCAAGAAACAGTTGACAAGCCAGCAAGTGATTGTTGACTCCTGTTTTCATCATGTCAAAACTGGCATTTTGAGGAAGTGTTCCTCTACAACCACTTTTAAACTGGGCAACAGTTCAATGGCTCGCATGGCAAATAATGCGTTTTCAAGCCTGGTCTGCTGGCACCATCTCTTCTAGATCAAGCCAGAAAAGGAGACACACTGTGGGATACTGCAGAGAACTTTCCATTATCTTCTGCACCATTGCCACAAGGAATTCTTTACAGCCCATTGTGAACTCGTCTTTCTGGTGATCAGAAGGTTGGTTAGTTACATTCCCCAATGTGTGAATAATTATATGGATCTATATTTGCTGACAAAGACTGCTTTCACTGCCTCCAAGAATGAAATCCATCTGATCTCATGGCATTCCTTGATTTTCAGAACAGGATCATCATTTATTGTCTGTATCTCCTCCAGCTCACACTTTTTTTTCTTTTGAGATCAGATTTCAGTTTTTCCTGTCAGCAACTACAAAGTGATACATCACTTGCATACTCTTGGGAATACTGAAAAGGGAATTTTTGTTTACCTACCGCTATTGTGATGGACATGAATAATTGTGCATGCATTACTATGGATTTCTCTCTCTCTCTCTTTCTTTTATTTTTTAAACCTCTAGCATTAAGTGAACATATCCGAATTCTGTTCATAAGAAATTACACTATTTGAATATTCCAAGTATTTTCATTGTAAACAAAAAGTGAAAAGTCCACTGTTCAAGATCGTAGTCCTAGGTCATAGCCAGGTCGGTCATCAGGGGTCAGGTCTGGGTGTGGTGGTGTCTTGCCCAAATTCACTGTCTCCCTCAGTGTCAAATGCTACATGGGCTTGGTTGATGGTTTGACCCGTTTGCTTGTTCATTTGTTTTTCTCTGATCTTCAATGGATCGTGGTTGTTTTGTGGTTCCTGATCTGCGTCTAGGTGGGTTCTGGAGTTGGAGGAAGAGCTGAGTTTTGTCTGGCGTTCCCAGGGCCAATCTCTTGCTTGTGTGTCAGGGCCAGACCTGCAACTGTTACCAGATTCGCAGACATTTTCCTCAGACACATTCCTTCCTTGCCTGACATTGGTGTGCTTTCCTTTTTTTGAATTTATGTTACACACTAGATCACCATGTTTGTAACCAGACAGCCTGCATTCTCGGCACACGATTTCCTTGTTGCATGTTGAAGCATGGTGGTTTTGTTCTAGCCATTTGGAACAATAGTTTTGTTTACTGCCTGCTTCTGTTCACGGTGATATATTTTCGCCGTGAAAATACTTACTTTCAGTGTTTTTGTCAAGAGGTGCTGGAGGAACAGTTAAACAAACCTCTTGCCTGTTAGGAACCTTGTCAGTTATTGGTCTGCGTCCCTTGCTTTTTCTGCTATTATGGAGGATCCCAGTTTACAACCAGACTTTTTCAGTGCATGTTCTATCTCTGTGTCTGCTACAAAGATTGGAATATTGTCTATGCAGGCTTTTCTTCCCTAGAGTCATTTCTCAGTATAAAGGAATTAGTGTCTGAAAGCTCCTCTCACATTCAAACCTTCTAACAGTAGACTGTTTCTAGCTTCTCTCATAGCTGGGTAGATTCGCCATAAACTACCGATTAATTGTGCACCAACAAACCTTGTCCAGCTACTCTTTCTCTGGCAATGCACACTTCTAACACAGGGTAGTGGGTAGTGGAGTCCAGAATGTTTTTAGCTTTCAAAAACACTGGCTGCACTTGAGCAGACATCGTTCTTTTATATACTTAACATGACTTACCATAGCCTTCCAGTTGGTTGACTTTCTGGTGATGTTTAAGACTCCAGTCTCTTCTATCTTTGAATGTTGTTGAACACTTGAAAAGGCTTACTCAGTAGTGGTGAGGAGCTCCAAGGTGACTGCCGCCATGTTGTCCCGATCGAAGGCTGTCGAGTTTGGTATAAAAGACAATGGTGATAACGCCTATTTTCAGCACCGATTGACTCTACATATATATATATATATAATTATATATATATATTTACTCTTACCTGCTTAAGTGATCCTTTTATACACTTGCAAACTTGGTAGAATAGAATGAGTGGTCTATTTGTCCGAATATTTCAAGGAGTGCAATAAATAGCTAGCAACTACTTGGCATCAAGTAGAAACCGGAAACCTCCAGCTCACACTTACTGTTACCTGACTTGCTACCTCCAAAATATTAATACAAGTCAGACAGTGTCTGCTCCACTTCTTTCAGGTATGGTATGTTCTTTGATGCTGGGATGTTTTATATCTGCGATTTAAATTTTTACAAGGTGACAGCCCCAATATGGCCTCTGTGGTTGGCTGAGCTATTAAGAAGATTGGATTGGCCTGGGATGTTGCCAGGTTGAAGTGACAGCCATGCAGTGAACATTCAGAGTGGACTTTTCTGTTTGATCAATGCTGCCACACCAGTTTTCTTACCCAGCGTCACAGCAGCACCATCAGATCCAAAACCCAGTCACTTTTCCAAGTCCAGACCATGTGTCAGTGTCTGCTTGAGATGTGGGACTATAAACAACAGGATTGGATTAGATTGGGCTATGAACGAGATTGGACTGAATTGTCATGGCCTCCGTAACAGTAAGCTTTAACTATCACGATATTATTGACAAAGTAATAGCTGAAATGGTTGATATGGCTTATGGTTGACCAGGGCGTTGATACAGGAAACGACAGTAGAGTTGGTTTTATACCCTGTTTTAATCTGTACAATTTATAGTTGCACAGCTTAATTCTGAGATTTAAATTTGATGAGGTGCTTTATCTGCCATGCGAGCTATTGAACTGTTGCCCAGTTTAGAAGTGTTTAAAGAGGCTGCTTTGGGGGAAAAAAGTAACTCCCTCAAATGTTGATGATCTGAAGTCTGTAGCTAGTACCAATAGACTGCGCTGGTTTGGGCACGTTTAATGGAAAGCAGACCACCACATCATAAAAAGAGCAATGAACTTCATAGTTGATGGAAAGAAACCAAAGGGAAGACCTAGCAAGACCTGGGCTACCTGTATTGCAGATGATCTTGGAGAAAGGGGCATAAATAGGGAGGAAGCTCAAAATAGAGAGAGATGGAGAAGGCTCATCAATGTCAAACCTCCCCTGGGAGAAACATGACAAAAAAGGAAGAAGAGGTGACACCCCCGATATGGCCAGTGTGGTCGGCGGGGCTATAAACAACATTGTATTTGATTGGAGCCGATATGTAAGTATAGAGAAAGGTGTTTTTATTGTTTTTGTTTAATGTTTGAACTTTTATCATTTTAATTTTGTGCTACTGTATTGTTTTTGGGGTGGTTTTGAAATGTAAAAGTTCATGAGGTGATGACCCCAGTATGGATGCTGTGGTCAGGGGGCTATAAACAAGATTGGATTGGGGGTTAGTGGTTTTTGGTGGTTTTATTTCCCACCAGTGTTTTGAATTTTGTTTTCATTTTCTGTGTACTTTTTATCCCAGATTAATAAAACCCATTGTGTTTATGAGAATTATGTATGTCTATGTGGGTGTGAGAGTTGAGTAAGAATCATCAGAGAGAAATACCAGTTCCTATCGGACCAAATCTTTCATGTCATGATTCAGATCATCAAAATAGTGGGGTATTTGTAGTCTGGGGGTTATGCACCCATCCAGAAAGTGAGAGCTTCCAGGTTTGAATTGCTGTCAAAGCTGGACAGGTTTCCCCATCTACTAGACCACGAGTAGTGGTCTGGTTGCTAGTCTTTTGGGCAAGTGGACAGACCAAAGTATTATGAGGTGACAGCCCCCGATATGGCCTCTGTGGTCAGCGGGGCTATATACAAGATTGGATTGGATAGACCAAGGTCTGATGTGCATGATGTCTTTTGCACGTGTAGAACCTATGGCAATGAAAGTTTTCCCTGGCAGTATTCTGCAGAAAAGGGCTTCTGTGAAAGAGAGATACAATATACATGCAGACAGAGATTTAAAAAAAAAAAATTTTTTTTTAAAGGGGTGGGGGCACTGTTTTGTGGTGATTCATTTTTTATTTTTAGGGAGAGCAAACTGAATTTGCAGAGGAACCTGCTGTGACCATAAACATTTTAAATGAAGAGGAAGGTGGCAGGACAGTTAAGACATTCACCTGCCTAACAGGTAAACCATGAGTTCTGGGTTTGATTCCCAGCCTTTCCCTTTCTTCACTGTTTGACAAGAAAATCAAACTGAATGTCAAGTCCTTCAGATGAGACTATAAACTGAGGCCCAATGTGCAAATACATGCAAAACAACTAATACACACATTAAAAACCTGTTTTTCCTTTAGGAAGAGCAGGCCATTTCATGCCAGTAGGAACAGATTTTTTTTTTTAACGCATGCACACAGGTGTCATGTTCAGACACCATCTCCAAGTCAGTATGTGGCTACCAGACCTAAATGAGGGGGGGGGGGGGGGAGAACAACTGTATACGCAAAAATCTCGCCATAGGTGAACCTAGCTGAGGAATGAGGAAAATAATGTAATAATTAAAAGAAAAGAGACGGCTTACAGCAAAGCCAAAAATAAGTTCTGAGAGCATTTGAAATGATTTCATCCGGAATCTCTAAGCTCTACACTCATACCATAGTAACCCACCAGTCAGAAACACGATAATCTTAGGAAATGAACACATTTATTTTACATGATGCAATGCATAATTCCAATTCTCAACTTTACAGCATGGCACTGCCACACACATACTTTTTGTACACACTTTTGCTCAGATTTACACAAACTTATTTGCACACAATACACACTACCAATCTTACTTGCTCACACACATCTTGCGAATTTTCATGAAAATTTCCAACTGAATCATGAACGAACAAACTGTTTTTCCAACAATATAAATCTAGCTCCTTTGGGCTGTAAACTGTACAACATGAACATACACATCTGTGGTGTTGGCCCCCAACTGAAAGAGTTGGTCTTCAATCCATCTCACTGTCTGCTGAAAACTGAGCACTACAACATTTTACAGTCCAGTGACATCTTGTTAATGGACAGTCAAAACAAGAAAAATCCTGGCTGTCGCAGAACACTAGGAACTGAATCCTGGCTGCTGCATTACACTAGGAGCTGGGCCCAAAGACAGACTCGGCAATCTCCAGCTGGCCAATCTCTTTCAGAGCTTCCTTCAGGGCAGGGGCATTGTTTTCAGCAGGATCCGAGTCCTGAAGCAATCATGATTGACCATATTAATGACACATGAAATTCTGAGCACACACACTTAAGTTTTCAAACACAACAATTTGTTCTGAACACTTCACAAGACTATGTTGATGTATCTCTTAAGACAGCATCTGAAAACTTTATACACTTTCATTGCTTTCCTTCTGTACAAGAAACATTTCTGCCTGAAGTTGCATGTATCAAGATTGCAACAGGACTGAGTGGTCATCCTCAACACATGTGCAGCTCTAGACTTTTATCAATCAAAATAAGTAAATGAAGGTGAACTAGGGGCTGGTGATTCAAGGCTGAAGCATCTGATTCTATGAAAAAGTACATTATTTTAATATTTGATAATCTAAATCTATATTCATACACAATAAGATTCTAAAGAAATTGTTTGCAAGAGTTCCCCCTTAGAAATCGAACCTTTTTGAGAGCCCAACAGAAAACAGAATGATTTCATAAGCATCACATAGAACACCACTGACCTAACAGAAAAAGGGATGATTACAAAGAAAAGCACCGACCTGCCAGAGGAAGATCATTTTGACACAGGACAGCCCGGTCTCCTCGTCAGGCAGGTCCTCAAAGTCGGCAATGTCCTCGCCGGAGAAGCGAAGCTCTGTGGCCAGCTTCTTCCAGTTGTCTCCCAGCTTCTGTGACACTGCGACCCACTGCTCCTTGGTGATAGCCTGGTTCACCTCCTCTTTGTCTGTTTCACACCACACAACACATCACTTACAGCCTCAACCCTGACTTAAAATTTTATGAGATGACAGCCCTGATATGGCAGTTGTGATCAGCAGGGCTATAAACAACAGGAGTGGGATTGGATTGGTGGTGGTCTGGGTACAAGCCTTGTGGACGAGATGATAAACTGAGATCCTGTGGGCAATACACATTTAACACATGTAAAAGAAACCATAGCAGCAAGACATTTGTCCCAAGCTAAATTCTGTTGGGGTGTACAGGTGTCGTGTTCAGACACCATCCCCATGTCGGTATGTGGCTACCTAAATAGTGGGGGCGATGTATTTCTAGATATGTGCTGGATGTAAAAAAGCACATGAGTGCTTATTCCATTATCCTCAAAATAAAGTAAAATAATAAATAAATACATTGATAACATACTGTTGTCCTGGTCATCCATTGTATCAGCATCCTCTGGTGGTTCCTTCATGTCATCCTCCTCTTCCTCCCCAACCTGGGTCTTCATCTCCTCTGTTCCGTTGGTCTGCAATGAACAAGTTTGATGAATGCATGCAGGGACAAAGTGTACCGATGAAACCACAAATGACAAAGCAGATGAATATTCCTGCAATATATTATACACACTTGCAGTAAGAATACACAAACATATTTATACACACATGACTCACTCATGCTCAGAAAGTGCGTGAATGCACACACACAATGTTTTTGAGCATTCCCCAGCTTCAGCAACTTGGTGGTCACCAACAATATGCTGTTCTATCTGACCAACAATACGCTGTTCTATCTGACCAACAATATGCTGTTCTATCTGACCAACAATACGCTGTTCTATCTGACCAACAATACGCTGTTCTATCTGACCAACAATATGCAGTTCTATCTGACCAACAATATGCTGTTCTATCTCATGCATCATACCTAGGAATCACTGAGACCAGCCTAAAAGTTTGCATGTACAGCTAAGACGCCATTACAAAAACAAGTGTAGCAGAAAGCTTGTGGCTGACTTAGCTTTGAAGATAAATTCTCTTTGCAAGAATATACTTACCCCCCCCCCCCCACCCCCAATTTTTCTCTCAAACACACACATCTGTCTCTCTCACACACACACAAATAGAAAAATTCTTTCTCACTCACACACACAAAAATTTCTCTCTATATAAATATACCCACACACACAAGGAAGGGAGAATGAAGCGACCATTACCGGCATCTCTTTGGCCACCTTGGAGATCATGGAGTCGAGGTATTCGGGCAGGGGGATGGCCACCTGGTGGTTGTTGACGAAGAAATGGGGGGAGCGACAGGCCAACAGACGTAATGTTTTCCACTGGAAGTTCTGGTTGTTGATGTCCCTGTATCATAAACACATCCACACACATGTAAGCACACACACACACACATACAAATGGGCACAGAAGAGAACGTACATGCACATACAGACACAGATGCACATGTGAGCACATACATGATATACATAGACCCATTCACAAAGAGCTGTACTTGCATGTCTGTGATTATAGCTTTAGTTTTTCTTGGTGGTTCTTTTCTTTTTTTTCAAACTCGTACCAGTAAACTTTTTTGGGGGTTGTTTTGAAATAAAACTTCATGTTAAAAATACTGATTTGCATAAAATTCATACACATAAAATGCATGCACAAGCTAAACACACATTCACACACCCACCTGGTGTTTACTACAGCTCTTAACATGCAAAAGCTGACACCAGTTTCAACAACAGCAGTGGGATATTTCTCTACCTCTCCTGCTCCCTCTGGGCCACTGTCCTTTTTGCTCCCACCCCCTTGTAATCCGTATTTCTTCCCTCCCTAGTCTCCCCCCCTTCCAATTACTTCATCATTCTTACACTTTTCCCCCTTCTGCCTCCCCCCTCCCTCCTTTGTCCGCCTACATCCACCCTTACTTGTACTGGTCTTCCACCAAGGCCTCTGGGTCGTTCTGCTCGATGGCGTTGGCAAAGAACTCCTCCATGGTGGGTGTGAACTCCCTGTGTCACACACGTACTTCCACATCACACAACCACCTTCAGTCAGCCACTTCATAGTTTTAACTAAAGGTAGAATGAATAAACCAGCTGGACTGCTTCATACCTGATGAAGGTAACTTATTACAGGCCAATACTGTGTATTTCAGCTTCACACACAAAGATAAACTTCAGGCTAAATACTTTTAACTAAAGGTGGAATGAATAAACCAGCTGGACTGCTTCATACCTGATGAAGATAATTTATTACAGGCCAATACTGTGTATTTCAGCTTCACACACAAAGATAAACTTCAGGCTAAATACTTTTAACTAAAGGTGGAATGAATAAACCAGCTGGACTGCTTCACACCTGATGAAGATAACTTATTACAGGCCAATACTGTGTATTTCAGCTTCACACACAAAGATAAACTTCAGGCTAAATACTTTTATCAATTAAAGGTAAAATGAATAAACAAAGTGGACTACTTCACACATGATGAAGATAATTCATTACATGTCAATACTGTTTCTTCAGATACACACATTACAGGCCACATACTTTTTTCACCTTCACACAAAAGAGAATTCATTACAGGCCAGATACTGGTTTCTTAAAAAAGATAGGTAATTTCAAGCCAGATATTTTTTTCAAGCTTCACACAAAAGATAATTCATTACAGGCCAAATACTCTTAAAATTTAAAAGATAGGTAATTTCAAGCCAGATACTTTTTTCAGCTTCACACCAAAGATAATTAATTACAGGCTAAATACTTATTCATCTTCACACATGAAGAAGATAACTCCCCTTACATAGACTTACAGGCAAATACAGTATTTTCATCTTCACATACGATGAAGAAAACTCACCCTTACATATAATGACAGTAGTTCACTACATGCCAATATAATTCATTACAGGTGAACACTACATCCTAAAAGGCCAAGGAGATTGGCTCAAAAATGGTATTGTGTTAGACATTTCCATGAGGAAAAAAAAACTTCCCCAAAACCAAAGAGATGGGCTAAACATGGCAGCATTATGTGTAACTTCAAAGCACTTGTAAATGTATGTTATTGTTGTGTGTTATCCAGCTTAAAACTCTGGGGGTCACCCAGAATACACACTCTTACTCATCTCACCTGGGAATCAATGTGAGGCAACAAAATTAAAAAGAACAAGCACTGCAAAGTTAAAGAAAATAGTTTTAGCTCTTCACTGTGAAAGAGAAGCGGGAGAAAAGATCACAGTAAAACAGCACACCGAGTGTCCCTTATCCTCAAGAGATTGCAAAATAGAAGAGAACAAGGCCTAGGTAAATAGCACAGTGTGTGCCCCTATCCTCAGAATGACGACGACTCACCTTGTCTCTGAGCGACAGGCGTCCATGTTGTCAGGGTTGAGGTTCCACAGACGGGTCAGTTCTGCACTGCCCATCTTGATGAGCTTTCCCCCCCCCACCTGCATGTCCTCCCCGATACGCCGCCGCTTAGGTCTGAGGCACAAATCTCACATTTGGGAGGTTCCTTCACGGGAGATAATCTTACAGACATGTCATCTTCACTTCTGCTGCTTTTAGGGCAGTTATTTCTGCTGTAAAGGAGATGAGGGGGGGGGGGGGAGGTGAGAGAAAGCAATGTGACAACCTAAATACATCATCCATTATCTTTTGTCTATGCATTCTTTACACATAATAATAATGTATGGAATTTATATAGCGCTGAATCATGCTACAACATAGTAAATAATATGACATCCTAAAGCATATTGTCCTTTACAATTTGTCTATGTATTCTTTACACGTGTTATTAGAAAATAACATGACATCCTGACCTACATTATCCATTATATTTTGTCTATGTATTCTTTGCACATGTACAATAACAGGACATCCCAAAGCACATCCAACCTTTATATTTTATATGTATTCTTTACATATACTATCACGCAGAAAGTAACACGACATTCTTAAGTACCTCATCTATCATATTTTGTCTATGCATTCTTTACACATACTATCAATAAACAATGACATCCTTAACACATCATCCTTTATACTTTCTCTATTACATTCTTTACACGTGTATGCTAATCAGACTCACCGGCCTTTGGGTTTGGGGGCATCTTTGGCCTTGGTTCGCTCATAGCTGGGGCAACCTTCATTCTTCCATGTGTTCCAGTTCTCTTCTCGCTGCAGTATGTGCTGTCAGCAGATCATAACAGACAAATAGCAATGCCAACTTATAATTTCAAATACAAATGGCATCGGACACAACTTGAACTAATTCTTTATGGAAGAATCACAAAACACTTTAAAATCAAATATGTGTAAACTTAAAAGTGGACTTTCTGTCTGGAGGTTGTGTGTGTGTGAAAGTCAAGTCAAAGTCAAACCTTTATTTCCAGATGGCACATCAAATAAGCAAAGCATTTACATCAAGCACTCCCAATCAAAAATGTTCAATTTACACTACTTTAAAAAAAAATTGTATGAGTACACCTAGTCAGAAAACAAGCTTAGAAGTCAAGTTGGCATCTCCTTCACAAGCATTTTGGCTCCATGGAATCAACATAACTTCTTTGGCCTCTCTAGCAACCGATGAGTACAATTTAACATGCTGCAGGCATGGAGAATAAGCATACTTGACCTGTTAGAACTGATCATAAAGTTTACTCACATCTTTACACGGTTTTCAGCTGTTTTCATGCATCAAGAAAGTTCAATGCTATCAGGTTTCACTCTTCTCTGCAAAGTAACTGGCTCTGCAAAGTAACTGGATGGTATACTTCAGTTTTTCATAATCTTCCAGCTTCCCAAAAGAAAGATGACGTAATTTCCAAAAACAAATACTTTTTTTCTTTTCCGTCTTTCTGAAGTATAAAAAATTAAAGTTTCTTTCTTTTCTTTCCTTCCTTTTTTTTTTTTTAAAAGCTAACAGAGCACTACACAGGCCATGGCTGCAACTTCTTGATACGTACAGCTCATGAGAACACACATATCAGAATGTGACAAAAAGTAAACGAGTGAACTCAGACTGACACTACCACAGACTTCCTTCCCCTTGCTGCTCACCTTGACAATGCTGGCAAACTTGTCTCCACTGGGGGGAGTCTCCCGGATCAGCTGGTAGACTTTTTCCTCCGAGTTTTTCACCCACAGGGTCTGCTCCTCACTCAGCACTTGGGTGGCTCTGTTGGGCAAAGTGGAGGAGGGGTAAAAAATTAAAGAAGAAGAGAAAAGGTCGTTACACATCTGTAATTAGCTTCTGACTGCAGGCAACTTTTCAAAACACTGCATCCAGCCATACATGTATGTACATTAAGGTCATGGTACACACACACACACACACACACACACGCAATAAATTTACACAAGCACACAGTTGTAATAAAGTTGTATCTTCCTCATTATATGAAACATTACATTTCATGGAGCTGCATCTAAAACAACTAACATTATATTTATTCATTTATTTACAAGTTTTTTGTTCATAGGCCTTGCTTTAAAACAGACCACATGTTACATTAACCTTACTCTGATTAAATCAGGCTGGTTAGAGTCTCCTCCAAAAGACTGGACATTATGTTCAATTTTCCTGTCAAACCAAGAAGAAAGGGCAAGGCAGGGAATCAAACCCAGAACCTTATGGTTTATTCGTTAGCCAGGTGAATGTCTAAAACACCCTGCCACCTTCCTTCTTAAACTGACATTTAAAATCAGACTTTTTCAGACACCAAGAGCTGGTGTTTTGTCAGAATAGTACCCCTTTGACTACTCTCAGGAAGGGACTAGCGAGATGTTCATTGTGACAGATCCATCTCGCCGTTCAAATAAGGCTTACTCCTTCAGGCACCTGGGCCTTATTTTTCAAATCAGACATACATCCCCAAAGTTGGAATGCAGGTACCTTAATGGAGGGCAAAAACCGTGTCATACACAAGGTCTCACCATTAGTAACCTCAAAGCTTTAGCTAGGGAACAAAAAATAAAACAAATCAGACATACAGTGAAAAAAACAAGACTTACAGTGTGAGGCAGACTTACGTTTTGAAGCGCACGGTGGAGGTGAGGTACTGGAAGAGGATGAGGAACTGCACTAGCACGTATCTGCGGAAATTGCTGTCTGATAACTGCAGGTCCAGCAACTGCAACACAAGTGTTCACAGAACAAGTAAGAACAGCTCCTGTCATCTGTATTTATAAACTAAAAGATTCACAGTCACACATTAGAAACATCGATCGTACATCATCAAGTACTGAAACACAAGGACACTATTTCAGAAACCCAAAATGACTTCATTTTTCTGGAAGTACTCTCATCCCCTTTCCCAACAGCAGCCAGATAGAAGAGGTTCACAGGTGGAACCTGGACCAGGCCCAAAGCTGTGTCAGTTACTGATGTCAGCTGAGTGCCAAGGCCTACATGTTGCTACACTTTGAAATGTTACGTTGAGATTGTCTTCAGCCATGATGAGCTTCCAGCATAACAGCCTGTAGTCTCTTTTACTCTCTGAAGATGGGAGTATGGCTGCCTATATGGTGAAGAACTTCTTCTTCTCCTCCCGTTCGCTCTTTTACACCATCAGATGTGTTTGGGAGAAATAGTGGCAAGTACTTTCCAGCTACTCTTGGGCTGCACAGCTTAGTTTGCAGGACCATCTCCAGTTCGGCCACACAATCTTCCTCAGGTTGCTGAATAGTGTGCACCTCTGAAGGATGAACACGCCAGTCTGGTTATCTTTGCTACAGGCACTCAAGGGAGAGGGAATGAGTTTCAGCTTTGTGGACATGTGTGGCGAGGAAACTGAAAACAATTACATACACAAACTTCTCATCTATGAGTACTTACAGTCTCACAGTGATTGCCAAGTAGGACGAGTGAGACAGAGAGGAACATGTGACAACAAGAAGAAGAAGATGATGATGAAACACTTCTACACAACATGCGTACCTTTTCACTGGTGAGGTATTTGGCGAAGAAGTTGGTGGACTGGTCGTCCCTGCGGATCAGTTTCTTCCTCTGGGACAGAAGGTCGTCCAGTTTGCAGCTGGAGAAGGCATTCAGCACTTCGTCTGAGTACTGTCACAGACACAGACCAATACAGCAAATGTATCCATTAGTCTTTCAGAGTACTGTCACAGATACAGACCAATATAGCAAATGTATCCATTAGTCTTTCAAGGTACTGTCACAGACACAGACCAATATAGCAAATGTATCCATTAGTCTTTCAAGGTACTGTCACAGATACAGACCAATATAGCAAATGTATCCATTAGTCTTTCAAGGTACTGTCACAGACACAGACCAATATAGCAAATGTATCCATTAGTCTTTCAAGGTACTGTCACAGACACAGACCAATATAGCAAATGTATCCATTAGTCTTTCAGAGTACTGTCACAAACACAGACCAATATAGCAAATGTATCTATTAGTCTTTCAGAGTACTGTCACAGACCAATATAGCAAATGTATCCATTAGTCTTTCAGAGTACTGTCACAAACACACATCAATAAAGAACAAATTATATCTATAGGTTATTCAGAGTACTGTCATAGACACATCAATACAGGCAAATATATTCCACAAGTCATTCAGTGTATGTATGCATGTATATGCAATGGGGACGGGATAACCTGGTGGTTAGCATGATGCGCTTGTTATCTGCTGACCCGGGTTCGATTCCCGTTCAAGAGGATTTTTCCTCTGGAGTTAACATCAGTGCCGACTCCACTCTCCCCAAGAGTCCTTCGGTTGAGACTATAAACCGAGGTCCCGTGTGTGAACGCATGCAGAACATCTTGTGCACACGTTAAAACCCATTCTGCTTTTCAGAAGAGTAGGCCATTGTGTGCTGGTGGGAACTGATGACAAAATTGACAAAAACTGCATACACACGGGGACTGGATGAAAAAAAGCACATGAGTGCTTATTCCATTATCCTCGAAATAAAAGAATAAAAGAAAAAAAAAAAATGTGTGTGTGTTATTGTGTGATTTAGCACTTTGTCCAAATACTGTCACAGACACACATGAATATAGACAAATGCATTCATGAGACATTCTGGTAACTTATCACATAAGCAAGTCAGTGTAAATCTCTGTGTGTGTGTGTGTGTGCGAGTGTGTTTACTTGCATGCAAGTGTGCATATGTGTACGTGCATTTGTATATATGTCTGAATAAAAGCTGGTTCATAAATCATATAAAATTTTACAGTACTTTTTCAGTTCTGTGTCTGATTTTACTATAATTGCATCTGTAGATGTGTCCAGTAATGCCGGTCCATGTTTAACCCTTTGCTGGGCATAGCGTCCCAAAACGTCCGAACCTATCCTTGGGCACAACGGCCAAAAACGGCCGGCGTCGTGATCGTCACTTCAGTGCGTTCATACATTCGAAATTCCCGCCAATCTCGCTTCAAATATCGTGAAAATTGAAGCAACGAGACTGCCCACGTGACTTCCGCATGTACATTGCAAATGGCGGCGGTTGGAGTGTGTTTGTGGCAAGTTTTGGAGGAAAAAAATCGCAATTTTTCCCAAGATGGACGCTATCTTCGAATCCGACATGTACGATCGTTTTTATGGCTTTCATGCCGAAAATATGACGCTGTGAGATGTGTATCCAGGCTCAAATATCGATGGAAGCGATCTGAGTAGTGTGTGCACTTCTGACTTTGTTGATTGAAGCGAGAAAGACGGCTTTGACAACAACGAAGTTCAAGACGTAAATCGATCGTCAAATCTAACTCGGCCGATGCACGTTTTGAATTCTGCTCATAGAATTGGGGAAATTATTGCGGATTTCGAGTTTGGCAATGGTTCACAACTTGATATATTTTGTGAATTGATTGCTATTTGGGACTTTTGTTATGGTAGCGGCTCGAACTGTAAAGTTAACATGCATCGCGATCGTCGGCGATCGTTGGCAAACAAAATGGCGACCGTCGGAATGTTTCATGTTTTCGTGCATCATTCATAAAAAAAACTAAAAACACAACAGTAGGTTGAAAACTTTTCTTCTGTAATTGTTTCTGAATGTTTTACTTTTTATTTTATCAAAATCCATGCATGCATTCCAAAGCTATTGCAACACTAACTGTGACACATACAAACCGATCAATGACCTTGTGTGTTTATGCATTATAATTCTTTTTAAAAAAAATAACAACACACAATAGCAAATAGCAGTTTCTTTATTCATTTCTGCATTTTGCTGTTTTTATTTCATTACAATCCATTAAGCCATTGTGGAGTTATTGCATGTTAAATACACCCACCCACTCAGAGGCCACCCACCTCCATTTTGCTTGCCCAGCAGGAAGTGAACAAATGATTTTGCTGTGCCCAGCAAAGGGTTAACACGACTGCAGTACTGGTATAAAGGCTTACTGTTTTTTGTGTTTGTTGTAGCTTTATAGTCCCCTAAGTTGAGGCTTTGTTAGATACTCTGCCATCTTTACACATTCACACACGTCCACACAAACACTCTCTCACACACACACACAAACACAATTCTTGTTCAAGAGGATTTTTCCTCTGGAGTTAACATCAGTGCAGACTCCATCTCCCCAAAAGTCCTTTGGATAAGACTATAAACCGAGGTCCCGTGTGCGAACGCATGCAGAACATCTTGCGCACATGTTAAAACCCGTTCTGCTTTTCGGAAAAATTGGCCAATATGTGCCGGTGGGAACGGATGACAAAATTGCCTAGACACATGGACTGAATGAAAAAAAGCACACGAGTGCTTACTCCATCATCCTCGAAATAAAAGAATAAAATAAATAAACACACACAAAATAAAATACAACAAACACCCAAAGTTACACCACCAGCAACAACATTCAAACACCAGGACTGAAATGAACAACTATTTAAAAACACTGGCCAGAATACCCCAGTCACAATACAGCACACACATACCATGATGAACACTTTCCAGGCCGTCTTGTCGTAGCACTGCACAGGTTTGCGGAAGTAGTCTTGCAGAGACCAAAACTTGCGGTACAGGTTGTAGTCAATCACGATGGAGCTGTAGGGCAAAACATACCAATAAATAAATTATCAGATACAACACAACTCTGTGCAGCAATTTGGGTTCCAAAAAAAAACCCACAAAAAAAACAACCTACTGAAGGCAAACACACCACAAAGTAGCAAAGACAACACTCTCACACAAACACAGACAGCATTTTACGTTTTGTTGTTGTTGTTGACGAGTGTTCCCCAGCTTAATCAAGCTCTGTCTCACTCATCACACTTGGGAATCACTTTGAGACCCTAAATGCATAATGGTACTGATTTTGTGGCTATATTCAATTGTCTTAATTCAATATGCTCTGTTTTCATTATTTGATTGATCTTCAATTTCATGACAGCAATATTCCATTGTACATTTTTATCATACCTTTTTCACAACAGATTGTTTCTTTCATGTTTGAATAATGCGTTTGCAATTTATATTTTTCTTGACTATTTTTAAAAACCTGGACAAGGAAAGAAACATACACACACACACAAAGACACATAAAAAAAAGCATGTAGTACATGAGAAGTTATTATGTCTGCTGCATGTCTCCTTGTTAACAATGCTGTCAATGCTGTCTGATGACTATGACCAAAGTGTTACTTGTTGGCTGCAGCTAAACTAGGAATCAGCGGAAAAATCTAACTCCACACTACAGAAAACTGAATACCACATCTCTTAAAAATCACATACTCCCTACTCCTTCCCTCAACACACAGAATACTCACGAGTCCATCTCTCCATCTTCCAAATCCATTCTGTCTGTTTTCAGCATCGACTCCGACTGAAAAACAATCATCCATGCAAATACTTCAAATAAGCCATTAACCCCCACCCCTTTTCATACTTTGAATGTCAGGCAAACCACTTACAGAAACTAGTTTGTATGTCTATGTGAAACAAGGACTATAAAAGTGAATACTTAACTTGATTCTTATATCTTTAAAAAAAATCTCATAGTTAAACATACAAACAATTCTGAGCTTTATACCTGACCTGTTTCAAATTTCTTGGGGTTAAAACATCTCTTTATGAAAAGACTTGAAGTTTTCTAAGATCATTGCTCCATGTAATTATCAGTGAACTATCAAACTGTTACTTACATCAAATCCTGGAAACAGTTTCCACTGTTTTTTGTCATTCGAACTGTGAAATGAATCTTTACCTAAAAAATGACTCAAACAATTTTATTTAAAAGAAAAACTGGTTTGTTTTTGTTGCATAATCATATCACTTCTTTTCTTTCACATACACACACACACTTGTATACATGCACATACAAACATACACAGGACACAAATATCCAAAATTCCTCACAACGGTTCATTTCACCCGTGAAATACCTTTCTAAAAAAACCCACATGAAGTGGTCTAATCTGTATCACAAAGTTGACAAACCACATGAAGTGGTCTAATCTGTATCACAAAGTTGACAAACTCACCGCTTTTATATCTGAACTCTTTGAATCGAAGACCGTCACATTTTCCAAGTTGAACTGACTCATCAGATTTAAAGCTGGAACGAAGAAGACATTTCAGAAAATAAACAACTACAGGCAAACAACCAAAGGAGACAAGAACACACAAGCAATAAAGAAATATACTAGCTATCAAGAACAAGCAAACACATACAGTGAAGAAATCAGTTTTTGTACAGGCAATCAAGTAGAAGACGCAGCATACAAATTCAGAATAAGAACCTTTATGTGTACACATACAGGAAATACTGAGAAGAGTCAGATTCTACAGATGTTATATAAAATAAAGAACAACATAAAAACCAATAACTTCTCATAGCCAAAGCCATACAAGGTAGAATGTGTAGTGCCTGATCTTCTCTGCTTGTAACTCTGCAGGAGGTCTACCTGCTGGCCTCAGCAGTCACGTTCTAACTTCAGGGCAGCTCATAGTTTTTAAGAAAAAATGTTCAGATTTACATGAAAAAGGGCAGGGTAGGCAGAAAATATGCATGAAAGGGAGATAATAGAGAGGCAGGGAGAAAGACAAAAAGAAAGGGAGTGATGGAAAAGGGTAAATTTTACGCACAGAATTTCCAGAAGGTGGGGATGCTTTTTATACTGAAAGGGCCCCTGGCATTCCCACAGGAGAACTTCTGATAAATCAACAGTTGGGGCTACAAGAAAAGAAGGTTGCTGATTATGAACGTTGTATTTTATGCCACCTTCAGTCATGGCAGATTTCTTGGCATGAAATTCAGGTTGCTCTTCCCAGGGAGAGCATTTAGTTGTAAGAGCAGCACCACCTGTTCTAAAAATACAAAGTGTATTTCTTTCCCTATAAGAGTGGCTTTTTTTCTACAAAATTTTGCCAGGGACAACTCTCTTGTTGCAATAGGTTCTTTAAATGCACCAGATATATGTTGCACATGGGACCTTGGTTTATCATCACAACCAGGAGCCAAGCACCCATACAACCACACATGTATACATATACACATACTCACACACACATGCAAAAAAAATTGTTACTTTAAAAAAAAAAAGAATTATAGAAAAATAAAAATTCACTAAAAGAATAATTCATTAAACACACACATACACACACAAAGAAAACAAACCTGATTTTTCAGAGAGTGGGAAAAGTCTGGACAGAAAGAGCTGAATGCGACCACAAAACACAGTGTTCTGTGACTTGGACAGACGGCGAATCAGATCTGAAAACACAACCATGCTTTGCTACAGCAGAAACTCTAGGCTCAGCCTTTGAAAACATTGTTTTGCATGTCTCTTTCAATCTTTCTTGTAAAGACATGAATGCCAACATATAATTAAATCAAAATTAGTTTTGCTTCTCTTTACAAGATGTTAATAAAAAAAATTAAAAGCCATAAATATGACATTTTTCAATGAGACTAAATAATTCTTTAAAGAAAGAAGGGCAAGCAGGTTCATAAAAACTGCACCACTACAGAAAATTATCATACTGTAACAGCAGGTATGTATAACAACAAGCTGAAAGGGGAATCTGGAAACCATAAATTCTTTATTCAAAACCTGATACAGCAATAATTATAATTATATACCAACTTACTAGAACAAGACTGATAAATTAGCCATAGCTTTCTCACATCTACAAATCTTTTTTATATGCTTAAAATTTTTACAAAACCATTTTAACACCCATACTTTACACAATACAAAACATAAGACAGAGAAAAGGCTGAACCATGCATGACGATGTGTCTTACCATTGCACATTCTGAGCAAGTAGTTTTTGCCTGCGTCAAAAAAGGGCTCCTGCAAACAGACAGAGATTCCTTAGACTCACAAACACTTTTTCTTTTGTTAAACACACTCATAATCATATTACCACTACCTTAAATGTAAACATTTTTTAACTTCTCTTTTAATTTAAGTCATAAAAGCAACAACTCTGATGGAATGACAAGGAATGCATATGTGCACGAGTAAGTCTGTGTGGGCATACTTGTATGTGTGCAAAGTCATGTCATTTAGCACTTTGCCGAATTTATAGAAAAAGAAAAGAGAAAAACCCTTGAATACATGTGAGGTCAATAAATATATCAAATAAGTTAAATATGACAACAAAGAAATACCAATTAAGTTAAACATGACAACAAAGAAATATCAAATAAGTAGATCTATATACATCCTTCTCTCTTTTACAGGCAAAAGTATACAATCACACACACACACATGCTTGTGTAGGATTAGCTCAATACTAGATCTATATTGAGCTAATCCTACAACTCCCCCTTTTTTAGGTGAAATATAGATCTAGTATTGCAGACGCTTCTGTAAGGGCCATAACTCTCATACCGTAACTAAGGTGACTGGGATACACACATGGAATTGTGGGTAGAATATTAACAGCTAACTTCGATCTCTTCACGGCACACACGTACACACGCTACCACGAGCACAGGCCAATTCTAGAGCTTGCACACACACACACACATATACATACATGTAACCACACACTCGCACACACACACACATACAAACTCACGCATGTATGCACTGAAGCGCACATGCTTAAAATTTAACACACATTCTCTCTCTCTCTTTCTCTTACATACACACACACACACTCAACAAACTCGCACACACACACATACATACATACACATCTAATAACACTATTTAGTGGAAGGATGTTAAACTGAAGAACAACACCACACACACACAACACAGCATACAATTCTGCTCTAATAAACAAGTATGCATGAGTGTGTGTATTTTTCAGCCAGCAAAGCATAGCATACAATAAGTACAATATTCATCTTAAGCATCAGAAAAAGAACACTCTAATCACACATGACAACACAGTCATGCAACAAAGACACATACTTGACAGATCCAGACCAAGAAAAAAACCCAAAGATTAGACACAGAACACACACCGATTTCCAAGTCAAGACACGTTCTTCCACAAAGTCAAACATGAGATGGCAGTCTTCCAGAACCATCATGTCAAAGACGTCCGCCAACATCAGGAACGGTGTGGATGCAGAGCACATTTCTGTACAATCATCATCATCATCATCATCATCATCACTATTATTATCACTGTCATTGTTGTCATCATCAGTATCATCACGTCAAAGAAGACATACACCTACATCATGAAAAGCATGGATGCAGAGCACATTAATTTTCTGTACAATCATCATCATCATCATCACTATTATTATCACTGTCATTGTTGTCATCATCAGTATCATCACGTCAAAGAAGACATACACCTACATCATGAAAAGCATGGATGCAGAGCACATTTCTGTACAATCATCACCATCATCATCATTATCACTGTTATCACCAATGTCATCGCTATTGTTGTCATCATCAGTATCATCATGTCACCCACATCTGGAAAGGTGTGCATGCAGTTCTACACATTTCTGCATCCTCATCATCACAGTTTTCATCATGATCATCATTGTTGTCATCAATATCATCATCAGTATTGTCATACCAAAGACATATTTCTTTCACTAGTACTAGGAAGAGAGTGGATGCGGAACACATTGTTCAATTATCATTACCATCATCACCCTTGTTATCATCATCATTACTGTTATCTTCACAGCTGTCATAACTTTTGTCATAGTCCAAATCATCATTATCATTATGATGAAAACATAAGCATCAGAAAGAGTGGATACAGGGTATATGATTTTCTGTAATAATCATTATATTCTTCTTCTTCATCATCATCATCATAACCATAACCAATGTCAAAGATATCTGTCAGATTGGCTGAGAAGGGATAAATGTACAGTTGCATTTTTTAAAGATCAGTTCATTAAAAGTTTCCTTTAAACACACACACACACACACACATTCCAGTCATTCACACTTGGTTGAACATGAACTGATGTATTATCATCATTACCATCATCTCCAGTGATAGATTCATATCACCGGAGATAGATTTAAATCAATACCTTTGGTCACAGCATCCACAGCCATAGCAATCAGCTGCTTGAAGGACTTACATCCATGATCAAACACCTGCAAACACCAGGTTAACAATCCATTTTTCAGCAGACCTGTACAAAGCTAATGCATATCACTATCTACAAATAAACAACAGTTCTCAAACCTCTCTGCTTCTTTCTCTATGTGTATTTGCTTCTCTTTCTAGAATCACGATGGCCTGAAGCCATTTCGCAAGTGTGTGTAGACCTATCTATGCAAGGCTCCAGCAACTTATGGGGAAAGCCACACATCACAAGTCAGTTACACTGAATGAGCCTCTAGATAACATCCTCCTGTAAAATATGTTGCCTGATCTACAAAGCACTGAGAGCAAGAGCCCAGGCATATAACAAACCTTGAAAAACAATGCGACAATCTTATCAGATGAACACTAATACTTTTCTTTTCATTCCTCAGCTAGAGCTCCAAGGTTACTAATGGTGAGACTCTGTGTATGCAGCTGTTTTCACCCACCATTAAGGTAGCTGCATCTCAACTTTGGGGATGGTGTCTAAACACAACACCCGTGTGCAAGCAGGTTTTAAAAAACAACAAACAAAAAACTGTCATCCATTCCTACCAAAATGCCACACTCTTCCTAAAGGCAAAATGGGTTTTTAAAGTGTGCGTTAGATATTCTGCATGTGCTCACACAAGGGGCCTCCATTTATAGTCTCATCTGAAAGACTTTTTGGGGGGGTGGAGTCAGTGCTGATGTTAACACCAGGGTAAAATCCCCCATAATGGACACCTCCATGGTGGCTCGATCCCAGACCACGAGTGCAAGACTCTAACCACTAGGCTATCCTGTCTCCAAACACCGATATGCTGACTGGTACCGTAAGATTTGCAAGTTACGGAGTCCCAAGGAGTTAGAGGGGAAAATGACTCAAGTCTTTACATAGAAAAAGGGGAAGCCCTACAAAAACAAAATTGTAATACTTTTCAGTAACGGGAAAATGTTTGTATTAATCATTTACTTACAATGAGATTTCTCAGGTTCTCTCTCATAGCTTGATCCAGAGCTGCCTTCTTCTCCTGATCACTGAAAATGAAATTTTTTTTAAAAAACATATTTTAAATAAACAAATAAACACATATTGTGCCAATTACAATTGTCCCTTCACACTTTGACCTGGGCCAGTAATCATAACACTTTCAACAATCATAAATCTGCATTTAATAAAACTAAATAAAAGCTATGACTGAGATTTGTTTTCTCATTTCTAATTAATTTTCTGTGGTTTGCCAGTAGAAATGTGTGTAGCTCAATTTGTTAATAATTACACAAAGAATAAGTTTGATTTTACTTACACATATTTTACTCAAAATATTCATTCATTAGATGGCACTTGATCCTTGCCATTTTACAACAAAAACAATAAAAATGTTCATGTCATGTTAAATGTAAATAGTAAGCACCTTGTGTAAAAGAGTCACAGAAAGAGACGAAGGGGGATGGAATAACTTAATTGGGGGGGGGGGGGAACATGTGGGTAATCAAAGAATACTGATGGTCAACCATCAAACAACGCATGCACAACAAAGTATGCTTTGTTTATAAATCTGTTTGATAATTGAAAGGGAGAGGGAACTTTTTTTTTTTAAAGAAAAAAAAAGCGCTGCATTCTGGAAAATAAAAAAGACTTACTTTCCTCGATAGGTGTCCACAAAACTGAAGCACAGAGTAGCATCACTGCTGGTTAAAGCTTTCTTCACTGTGTCCTGAAAAGCATGAGTAAAATGTCAGGATCACCAAAAAAAGTATGAATGCATGAATTAATAAAAGTCAACAGGTGTCAAGTTGGTAGGGCTTTATAAAACAATTTTAAAACAAAAGAGATTTTCTAAAACTATTTTAAAGTAACACTTCAACTACAGTACTAGGAAAAGAAAGTGCAGGTAACCTTCCAAAACTATTAAAACAGAAGCACACACACACACACACACACACACACACACACACACACACACACACACACACACAACACAAACACACCAAACACCACACAAAACACAACCTGTAACAAACCTGTAAAATTTTATAAACACACACACACACAGTGACACACACACACAGTGACACACACACACACACACACACAACACACACACGGGACGGGACAGCCTGGTGGTTAGTGTGATGCGCTCGTGATCTGCTGACCCGGGTTTGATTCCTGTTCAAGAAGATTTTTCCTCTGGAGTTAACATCAGTGCCAACTCCACTCTCCCCAAAAGTCCTTCAGATGAGACTATAAACTGAGGTCCCGTGTGCGAACGCACGCAGAACATCTTGCGCACACGTTAAAACCTGTTCCACTTTTTGGAAGAGTAGACCACTGTGTGCTGGTGGGAACGGATGACAAAATTTACACAACAAAAACTGCATGCACACAGGGACTGGATAAAAAAAAAGCACATGAGTGCTTATTCCATTATCCTCAAAATAAAAGAATAAACTAAAAAGAAAGAACACACACACACAACACAACAGTTATAGATAGTATAGACTGTATGTATATAAATTATGTGTATATTACAAAATATGAAATCATTATCCTAAAAAAAACCCAACAGAATTGAACTGAACCAAAAAATTGTACACTCACAAACAATGAAACATACTCACTCTCACAGTGACACACACAGCACAGTGACACACACACAGACACACACCCAGTAACACACACACACACACAAAGAGTCAAACACACAGTCTCTCTCTCTCTCTCTCTCTCTCTCTTCTCTCCCTCTCTCTCTCTCTCTCTCTCTCTTTCTCAATGGACCCAAGTTATGAACTCATTCAATCTTCACCAATTAGTTACTTCACCCACAAGAGTCACATCAAATTCTAACACAACTATTGATCACATCTACGTATCAGACCCTAAAAACATCATAGAAACGTGTGTCCCTGTATATAACTGCAGCGATCACTACCCAGTCTGTACCACATGGCCAATAAAAGGAACAAAAAATCCTAAACCTGGAAATAAAACTATAACCTATCGTTCTTTTGCAAACTTTAATGAGCAGCTTTTCTTACTAGAGTTAAGCAGTTCCATGCTCTCGGAAACATTCAATATTACTGATCCAGACCTGGTCATTGAGTTCTGGATAAAAGTTTTTTCTGAAATCTATAACAAACATGCCCCATTAAAAACCATAAGGATCAAACATGTCCCCAAACTGCCTTGGTTTACAAAGGAACTAGAAGAAGCATGTTATCTTTCTTAGAGATTTCTTAAAAGAACATACATATTATGAGGAGTCAAAAAAATTAAGAAATGCCATAAACTCACAAAAACGGCAAGAAAAAAGGAAATATTTCCAAGATCTACTCTCATCCAAACAAAATTCAAAGACTGCATGGAAGGATCAAATAACAAATAATCAATCGTCTTCCAAATCTAATGTAATCAAAGATATTTCTGCTGAAAAACGTAACAATCACTTCATTAATATTTCTTCTATCTTAATTAACAATGATAACTCAAAGTCCAATGATCTCAATGAACTAAAACAATACTGCCAAGAAAAGCATATTCCATCAAAACTCCACATACCATACATATCTGTTTCTGAGGTCTATAATTATCTGACTCACCTCAAACAATCAAGAACGCATGGTCTTGATGGAATAGATGGCAGAATACTGAAACTCTCAGCTCCAGTTATTACAAACACTATGACACATACCTATAACCTTTATCCTGATAAGAACTATTTCCCCAAAACCTTCAAAACTGCTAAGGTGATTCCAATCCACAAGTCTGGAGACACTTCTGATCCCTCAAACTATAGGCCAATCTCTATATCTTACCTTTCAAAACCCTTGGAAAAACATATGAATAAACACCTAGTCCATCATATAGATCTATATTAACAACTTACTTCACCCAAATCTGTCCGCATTTAGAAAAAAATCACTCGTGCCATATGGCACTGACTCGTCTAGTAGACAATTGGCTGTCAAACATTAATGACGATAAATTTTGTGGAGTATTATTTGTAGATTTCATAAAAACATTATTTTGATACAATTGACCACAGACTTCTCATTAAAAAAGCTACACCTATATAATCTCTCTACAAGTACTTAAGAACTCCTTGCTTCTTATCTTACAAACAGGCAACAGCGTGTCTCAATAGCTATGTCCACATCCATACTAAAACCCATTCATTACGGAGTACCACAGGGATCCATCTTAGGACCAATTCTCTTTTCATTATACATAAATGACCTTCCTCTCCATATAAAATCCAAATGTGAATTTTTTGCTGATGACACAACAATACAATAATACATACAAGCCATACTGACATTAACTCTCTGGCAAAGACATTACAAAAAAGCACTGGTGATCTTGTCAAATGAACAGAACTTAACCACATGTCTATACACCCCCCAAAAACAAAATGCATGCTTATCACTACCAGACAAAAGTGACAAAACCTATCTCATAAACTTTCTCCAATCCATATTAAAAAGGAAGCAATCAAACAAACTTCTCACCACAAAGTTCTAGGAGTAACAAATGAAGAAAATCTCAGCTGGTACCATATCTGTGCAAATACATACATGTCTCAAAGAGTATACCAACTGACTAAAATCAAACATTTTCTTGACTTTCATTTGAGAAAACTACTCTTTCAAGCTTAATCTTCAATAGATTACGCTTCAACCCTGTGGGATTCTGCTAGTGCAAACACTATGAAACCATTATTAAGTCTGTATAATTACTATAAATGTGCTCTTAAACTGGTCCTTCTGAAGAAGACAACCTTACTAGAAGTGGATTATACTCAGTTTAAAAATATTCTTCCCCTACACCAAAGACTAAGATTTAACAAAGGCCTCATGATGTTTAAGATAATGACGGGAACTGTTCCCTCATCCTTAAAAGACAAGTTCCCAATTAATCATTCCAGAAATACTGAAAAGCCGAGTGTCCCAATCTCAAGAATAGATTTGTTCAAATCTAGCTTACTAAAGTTACTTTACTCAGGCCCTGTGCTGTGGAACTCCCTTCCTGATTCATTTAGACATCACCAATCTTTAACAATCTTCAAAAGTCATTTTTTCATCCACTTGATCCATCAAAAATAAAAATTTACACTTGATCTGTTGGAGACAAAGTAAATATATATCCTTCCTTACATTATCCCAAATTATCCTCTCTCTCTCTCTCTCTCTCTCTCTCTCTCTCTGTATGAGTGTGAATGTTTTACTTGTATCTCGCTATTGTGTTATTGCAAACTGACTTCTACTAGTTCTAGAAATAATTTCCAATATCCTACTTCTTTATCATGACTCTAGGATGATCTTAACATGTACAATGTTAAATCACAGTGAGTGCTAATGGTGATACTGCTGATAGTGTTGATGAATTGAAAATTATATGCAATATCATATGGATTCAAAATGTACTGTGTACTCTCTCTCTCATCCTCTCCTTTTTTTGTTTTGCTTATAGATTTAATTGTTGTGTTTACATTTTGTATCCTGTTGAATGCTTTATTCAGATTTAATATTTCAATTTTATTGTGTAAGTTGACTGTATGTGAGACTTAGTGAATGTTTTATTTCGATATCTTGTTTTGAGAGTACCAATTATGTATAGGTAATTTCAATGTGCAGGTGTCCTTTTTTATGACTATATATGATATTCAGAAAGATTTGATTTTGGCTTTGATACATGGTGTGCATGCGTGCGTGCGTGTGTGAACGTGTGTGTGTGTGTCTGTGCGAGTGCATGGGGATGCAAATTGCTTGTGCATTATCTTGTAAGTCTGCTTACATAATACTTATTTTAGTGTTGTTTACTATTTTATTTATTTATTTTATTTTATATCACTTTAGTCTTGAGATTTCTCTGCTTGAAATTCGGGCTGCTCTCCTCGGGAAGAGCGCGTCGCCACAAGAGCAGCGCCACCCTTTTTTTTGGTTTTTTTGGTCTGCAACTGCATTGCTGCTGCTTTCCCATAAAACTATTAAAAGTACAATGAATTTGTTGATGTTTCTTTCTGTTAGCCAAAATGATACTATTTACATGGTTTCTTATCCTTTCTATTATGGAGGTTTTTGTTTTGTTCTGTTTTGGTTTGGGTTTGGTTACTTTTTTGGAGGGGAGATTATTTGGTTGTCCCGTCTCCCCTTGTTGTTATTGCTGCTTTTATTTTGCTCTTGGTTTCTTTGCTTTTTTAAAAAATTGTTTCTGTGTTTTCTGTTTTGCTTTTTTATTACTTGTTGCTTTTTCTCTCTCTCTCTTTTGGATGATTTTTTTTAGGGGGAGGGGGTGTAGATTTTTCCCCCTGTATATGTGTAAGTGTATTGGTATGGGCTTTATCTTATTTTATTATCATATATATCCCTAAGCCAGGCTAAGGGTGGGAACTGGATGTAAAAAAACACATGGGTACTTATTCATTATCCTTGAAATAAAAGAATTTGTCATTGTCAATGTCTCTCATAGAGTAAATATACACACACACACACGCGCGCGCGTGCGCACTCACACAATTTGAAGTGTTTTGGTACTGATACTGGTACTGGTAGGCACCCATTAGCCTTATGGGCTTATGTCTGCCAAATGCAACTAATTAATTTCAGCCTCTGGATAAGCCATATTCAGAGGTCTCAGTGATGGTATTAACCATCCTTGGTAGTGGTTCCATAAAGTTTAAGTACTTAAACTAAAGCAAAAAGCATCTGGTAGTTTTGGCTTTACAGGAATAAATTGGCTTGTAATTTGTATGTGGCCTAACTTGTCACTAAAAGGTGGTATTGCACACACACCAAAAACATACAAAAGTTAATAACCTTAAATATGTAGGCTAAGCCTACACTATATATATATATATATATATATATTATACATTAGCCTAATTTTACAATAATTTCATGGGCATGAGTAGTTCTATTACAGTATTAGTAATAGTAATAGACTAATACACACCTTGAGTCTCATGAAATGTAAATTTCTGTTTGTGAGATGATAAAGTATGTAAATTGAATTGAATAGTATTACTTCGCCTAACCAATACTGGCACAGTGGCAATATCTCTTAGTCTAAGGCTAAAACAAGTAAAGAACTGAACTAGGCTACTGTAACCTTGTGAAAGTTGTTAATTTTATGGATTTGGGCCTACACTTTATAATTTCGTGTGGACCATAACTTAGCAGGAGCAATACAGAAGCATGTGGCTGTCTGATTTTTTTTTTAATACACTGTTTTCGGGCCAAAGAAAACCGGAGGGAAAATACTAAGCCGAGATTTTGTCTAAAATCTACAGGTCTAGGCCGTCTTCTCACAACCAAGAGTTGCCGATACTTCAAATGTAAGTGTTTGTCAAGCATATAAACAAGTCTACATAACCAACATATTTACTTTGCTGCCAGGGCGCCTCTTGTTCTCAAAAGAAAAAGAACAACAGAAAAATGAATAGTAAATTACCTGAAATTCAACACATGCACTGGAAAACTCGAACTCCAAGGGGGCTGCCATGCTGCTGAAATTTGTGTGCTATTATAAACACAGCAACTAGGTTATGTTTATCTTGTGATTGTGCGAATAACAGAGTTCATATAAGCCTAATCAAATACTTTGTTATCGCTCACCTTTATTGTTTATGCATGAAGTATTCTTGATTCTATAATATCTCACTTGCAGTGTCTATCATTGCCATACTGAAGGAGATTCTCACTGTTCTACGTCTACGTCTACGTCTGAGTCTATGGAAGACAATATACTGGTACAATTTGTTCACCAACTACACTGAATTCAATGCCTGAACGGACTAAACTAACTTTAAATGAAAAGGTGTTCCCATAACCTATGCAGTCGTTGGGGAGTTAAGTATCTGAGAACTCAATGTATTCAGGGGCCAGCACATTGAGGGGGGGAGGGGGGGGGGGATCTCCTCTCCCAAGCTGCTTTACCTTCCCCTATTCTAAAGAGAGCAGGTATCCATTTACAGCTAGGTAAACTGGGGGACTGTACTGAAGCCTAGGCGCACAAATGGTCACCCTGGATAGCCTAGTGGTCAGAACATTGCGCTCACAATCTGAAGACCCCGGTTGGATTCCTGTTCAAGGGGGTATTTTCCTCTGGAGTTAACATCAGTGCAGACTCCTTCTCCCTTAAGTCCTTGGATGAGACTATAAACCCGAGGCCCCGTGTGCGAACGCACGGAGAACATCTTGAGCACACGTTAAATCCTGTTCCGCTTTTCGTAAGAGTATGCCATTGTGTGCGGGTGGGAACAGATAACAAAATTTACAAAACTGCATACACATGGGGACTGGATGAAAAAAGCACATAAGTGCTCACTGCATTATCCTCGATATAAAAGAATAAAATGAAAAAATGAAATGAAATGAAATGAAACCCATCCACTTGGTAACCATGCTCAATGCTGCTTAACCCTTAGCTTGAGGAAAGTGAATGCCCTGACCACTGAGCTATCCCCTATCCAAACCTCAGTGTAGGCACTTTAAAATGTCTGTTTTCCCATGTCAGATTGAATCCTTGTGCTTAATTTGTTCCAGCTGGTTGATGAGAAGAGAGAAGTGATTATTGTTTAGTTCTACCTACACACTGAAAGACTGAGACTACAGGCCAAGGCATCAACAGACATATAAATTTGGTCCCTAGTTCACCGCAAATTAATATAGTTTTAGTTTCTTCACAAACGGACACCATCTAAAAATCCTGAATGAGGACTGCCAACAACATGAGCAGAACATCTGCCTCGCCCTCACTGATTTCAAGAAAGCATGTGATAGAGTGCGGCATGATGCGTTCAACTATCTATCTATCTGTCCCGTAGTCTGACGACCGTGGGGGCACCCTCAAAGACTCAACAACCAGTTCCCTCCATTCCTCTCTCTGTTCTGCCTTTCTTAGGGTTTTGTTGAGTTCTAGGCCTGTCCATTCGCTGATGTTATCCTCCCAGCTCTTCCTTGGTCTGCCTCTTCTTCTTCCTCCTTGGACAGTGCCTTGTAAAACTGTCTTTGCAAGTCCTTTGGATCTTGTGACATGCCCATACCATTTAAGTTTACGCTTTTTCACGATCGTTAGATGCAAACCTGATCAGAGTCATCAAACAACTGTACAGCGAGGCCACCAGTGCAGTGTACTACAACAATAACATTGGAGAATGGTTTCGAACAACAGTTGGAGTAAGGCAGGGCTGTCTACTCTCACCCACTCTTTTCAACATCTTCCTTGAGAGAATCATGGCTGATGCACTGGAACATCATGAAGGATCAGTCAGCATTGGTGGCAGAACGATCACAAACCTCCGCTTCGCAGATGACATTGATGGAATAGCAGGATCAGAAAAAGAGCTTGCCAGCCTAACAGAACACTTGAATAAGGCCTCCAAAACATACGGCATGGAAATCAGTGCAGAGAAGACCAAACTGATGACTAATAACACCAACCGCATTAGCACTGATATCAGGGTTAATGACCAGAAGCTGGAAACAGTTCAAAGCTTCAAGTACCTGGGAGCCATTGTATCAGACCAGGGATCCAAGCCAGAAGTAGTATGCAGGACTGCACAGACAATAACAGCTTTGTCAAAACTAAACACCATCTGGAGAGATACAAATATCTCACTTATCTCCAAGATCAGACTAATGCGCTCCCTTGTCATATCCATATTTCTGTATGCCTGTGAATCATGGACCCTGACTGCAGATTTGGAGAGAAGAGTACAGGTGGTGGAGATGAGATGCTTTCGGAGACTCCTTGGCATCTCCTACGAAGACCACATAAGCAACGAAAGCGTGCATAACAGAATCCAGCAAACCATTGGACCCTATGAGAACCTTCTAACGATCGTGAAAAAGCGTTCAACTAGACCTATGAAAAACAGCAGCACGGCCATGCACATCTGCAACTTGTATAGTTAGGCCTAGTTCACTTGATAGTGAAGGGAGAGTGGAAGAGGGAGGAAAGTCATCTACATTTGATGACGTATTAAACATCAGCAGTTGGCCAGTGCAAGTCTTAAAGATCATGTCAACGGTGCTGAAAGAAAATACTAGAGGATTATAACATACCGCATGCTTTATGGTAAACTGCACTTTTGCAAGTTTTCACAGCCTTTATCAACCCTGTCGAAGTCGATGCCATCTATGTTAGTGACAAGCAGAGATAGTGTGAAGTGGATCATATTCACAAAGTAGTAAGTACTGAGGTAAACTTTACCAGGTAAACAAAGTTTACACTCTTTTATTCACGGAGTCGGGAGTCAGGAAAAGTTGTGGTGTGTGTGTGTGTGTGTGGTGTGTGTGTGTGTGTGTGCAAGAAAATCTTTAAAGGTGAGATGATTTAATCTGTATATATAATGTTGATTTTGCTGTGACTGAGTGAGCATATGCATTTGGAGACCTGTGTCTGAAGTCTAAGGCAAACTGTTGAGTGTGATTGCAGTCAGTCTGAGTAGGCCTATATCTATACGTCATAATAAACCCCCCCCTGAGGAAGGGGAAAGCTGAAATATTGGGGAACATTTATTATGCTGGTTGTTATGCTTTCACTTTGTGTGGTATATATATATATATATATACTGGCTATAGCCTAGGCCTACCTACAGTACACATCTGCCAAACATTCTTTCAAAGTGATCATAATTCATAGTTTATACATGTATGCACACAAATGTGTGTTTAGTCATTCTATGACTGTGTCAATGTGAGTGTGTGTGCATGCACATTCACATTTAGAACCATTAAGTGGATCGGTGGTCTAGAGCCAGTAGAGGTAACGCGCCTGTCTAGAATGCGAAAAGTCTGGGTCGGGTGTGTGCGTGGTTTGTACCCCGTTTGGGCCCGAAATTTTCCCCCATCCATTAGACCATGAGTGGTGGTCTGGGCACTAGTCTTTCGGATGAGATGATAAACCGAGGTCCCGTGTGTTACACAAAATTTTCAGCGCACGTAAAAGAACCCACGGCAACAAGAGAGTTGTCCCTGGCAAAATTCTTAGAAAAAAGCCACTCTGATAGGGAAACAAATACAGTTGCAGACCAAAAGAAAAAAAAAAAAAAAAAAAAAAAGGGTGGCGCTACTCTTGTGGCGACGTGCTCTCCCCGGGGAGAGCAGCCCGAATTTCACGCAGAGAAATCTCGTGACTGAAAGTGGTATAAAAAAAAAAAATTAAAATAAAATAAAATTATACTACTATAGTCATTATTGATTATAGTGCCTGTGGGAATGGATTCATGACAAAATGTACAAAACCGAATACACACAGGGACTAGATGTAAAAAAGCATTTGAGTGCTTATTCCATTATCCTCAAAATGAAAGAATAGAATAAATGATTTTAAAAAAGTAACAGCAAAGTGTTACAGGCTCTTTGTGTGTGTGTGTGTGTGTGTGTGTGTGTTGTGTGTGTGTTTTATTCTTTTAGTTTTGTATTGAGCATAATGGAATGTGTGCATGTGTGCGCACATGTGAGATTTTATGTGTGTGTATACACTATACAGTGTGTGTGTGTGTGTGTGGTTGCGTTGGTATAGACTATAGTACTTCATCTATTTTTTTCAGTTTTTCCAAAGAAGTTTTACTTTTGTTTTAGAGCATGTCAACTATTCTATTTAAATTTCTATATTTAAGTTGTTAGTTGTTTCACATCTGAAACCCCCCCCCCCCCCCCCCCCCCTGCCCTTCCCTTCTCTAATTCTGCTTAGCATTCAAGTGGTATTTTGAATGTTCACAAACTGCATTGTATGTAAAATTGGCACTTTGGGAATAATGTATGTTTGTGTTTCTAAAATCTTCTATTAACAGTATTAGTTCTGACTGCTTGTATCAGTTGTATGGTTATGATTCTCTGGATCTTCATCATGAAAACTTGGTTTCTGTATGTATATTGTATACATGTAGCTGTGTCTGCAAAGGGAAGTAAGGCACTGGTAGGTTTACTCAAAAAAAAGACCAAGAAGATTGTAAAACAACTTTTGAAAAAATGTACGGTCTATAGTCTATGAAGTGCCACCGATATTCAATCAAACCCATGACTTGAAGACCTGTTTGGGGGCAGGATAGCCTAGTGGTTAGAGTTTTGCGCTCTTGATCTGACGGCCTACGATCAAGCCTCCACAGGAGCCCGTTTAGTAGGGAATTTTACCCTGGAGTTAATAACAGTTCTGACTCCATGCTCCCAAAAGTATTTTGGACTAGATTATTTATATAAACCAAGACTCTATGTGCAAATGCATCCTGCACACATGTCAAAAACCCATTCCACCCTTTGAAGAGTAGCATAGGCCATTTCAAGCCAGTTGAGTAAGAATAAAGGTCAAATAATTTTTTTTAAAAACACCTGCACATTCACACAGGCATTGTGTTTAGACACCATTCCTGTGGTTGGAATGTGGCTGACTTAGTTAATGGTGGGTAAATACCTTTGCATTCAACACAAAATATCACCATTCGTGAATCTCACAGCTCTAACTGAGGAACAAAGAAGAAAGAAAAAAAGAAAACTGATTCTTTTCCACCATTGCCTGAACACAAAAACCCCCACAAAAAAAAAGGTCAGCAAACCAGTTGATTTCATTGAATTTGATTTGACTTGAAATGAATGTCTCATCCCATGGTTTTACTTGATTTTCAGACACCTGAATCGGTTCCAGCCCACTTTGGTTGTCCAAAACAACTCTAATGTCGGAGGGTCGGCGACACAAAGTGGGAAAGGATGAGGTCTTCGCTATCAACATGGGGGACTCTAAAATGGAGGAGAGCAGCAGCAAGGGCTCCGCTGGGGTTCACCTGCTGTTTTTTGACCTTCAGGACCTGTCCCGCAGCTGGCAGTTTTGCATTCTGACTGCTGCTACCTTTGCCTTTTACCTGGTGTATGGCTATATGCAGGTCTGGCTTTTGTGTTACAGTGTGGTTCCTCTGTGCGTGTGTGTGTTCTTTATTTTATTTTTTTATCGAGGATAATGGAATAAGCACTTATGTGCTTTTTTTTACATCCAGTGTATGTGTGTGTGTGTGTGTGTGTACATCATTACATGTGTATACATGTGTGTGTGTGTGTGCGTGCGCACATGCGTGTGTGTGTGTGTGTGTACACATTTTTAATATAAAAATTCCGCTAAGGGTTATTGATATCATGGATTTAGCTTCTTTGCACCATGCCCTCAGCCCCTGCTTCCCCCTAACCATCCCCCTTTCCCCAAGGAAAGACCTTGAATTTGAATATTGACAGTGCCAAACAATGGTATAACAAATTTTAATAAATAAACATGAAGTTCTAAAATACTAAATTAGTCAAACTGACATCCACTTGTAACTTCTCTTAATCATTTCAACTCTCTCCACTCCACCCCTTGCCCCATCTCTCACCTTCTTTTGAATACAACCAACAGTGAATTGTTAGTCAGTTGACAGTAGGAGCCCCACGTAATGCCACGGGGGTTTGCCACCTTTCTCTATCTCTGCTGATTCTTTGATCTTGGTACATATTTTTTGCATGTGTTGTTGTATGTCATCTACATACAACCAACACATAGATACATGTACCCAAAAATTTGTAACAAAATTTCTGTACCAAACATCTCGAAAGGTGAGAAAAACAGTTGAAAAGAGAAAAAAAAATTGGAGAGAGGGGGGAGTGAAGGGGAGAGAAGAGAAGAAAGTAGGCGGAAATGAAGGAGGAGAGAGAGGGCATGAGCAAAAACAACTCAAAACAAAACCCAAACAGAGAGACGGGTGCTCAAGCAAACACACACACGCACGCACGCACAAGACAGAAAGACTCAGAATCAGAGAGTGAGACACACTCAAAGAGAAAGAGAGTAAAAGACAGACACAGGGAGATGTGGCAATTGAAATGAAATTTAGTATGTGGGATAGTGTATAGTATAGGTAGATAAACTAAATTTTCCTTTGAATAATCAGGGATATAATTCTATAGTTTACAACTGAATGCATGCATGTCATGCTTATGAGGAGAGGAAGGAATCAGTAACAGAAAAAGAATGCATATTGTCATGATTACAGGAGCTGATATTCAAACTGGAGGGCTTTAAGCCATTTGGGTGGTACCTGACGTTGGATCCAGTTTGCCTTCTACACCATCATTGGCTCTGTGGAAATCCAGTTCAAACAGGACAGATCACGCAAGTAGGTTCGGCTTTGACTACTGACTGACTGACTGACTCTCTGGCTGGCTGACTGACTGACTGGCTGACTGACTGACTAAACTTTTCTCTGGACTTCTTGAGGAGTCTCTGGTCCCCACCCGGAGACTTCCAGGCAGGGATGAGGGGGTGGGGGGTGGGGGTTGGCAAGTTGAACATGGCAGGAGATCATTTCTGTCCAGGTCATTATTGTGTGCTGGGTGTGTTTCTGTCATTTCTCTGTTTTTTTCACTCCTTGGCTAGAGCTCCAAGGCTCACCAATGGTGAGGTTTTGTGTTTGCGTTGTTGCCCACCAAGAAGGTCAGTTATAGTCTATCGGTTGAGGTAAGTTGTCTGGAACCAGTGGTGTACGTACCATCTGACTACACTGATAGAATATAGAATGGCATCGACTCACATGCATCAGGTAAGCTCGGCCTGGCCTGGTCTGGGTGACAAGATGGAGCACAACTGAAGTGGCTGACAGGCCCCCAGACTTCAGTGTCATCAAGAACAGAGAGGTCATCAATATAGGAAAGGATCACAGACAGATAATCACAGAATAATGTTTGTGTTTCAACCACAGGCTTTGATAAGTGTATGAACTGGGTTTATTTTTATATGTGTTGATAGCTACTTTTTTTATTTTAAAAAATAAGGACCCATAAAAATCCCAAGGACTTAAAACAAAATGCTCATAGAAAATACTTTCAACCAGTACAGCTGAACTCGGCTGATAACAGTTCAAAATGAGATGTGCTGCCTGAACAAGGTGACTGGTTTTCAGAATCCCCATGAAAACCTACGTGCTGCTGGCCTTTCTGACGGTGGCCACCATGGGGCTATCCAACACCTCAGTGGGCTACCTGAACTACCCCACCCAGGTCATCTTCAAGTGCTGCAAACTGATCCCTGTGCTTATTGGAGGCATTCTTATCCAGGGTGAGTGGGCATTGACTGAATATTGTAATGTATTTTGATTCAGTTGTTTTGTATTGTGTGACGTTGTCATGCAAAAATGTTATTTGTATAAATTTTAAATGAGAGTTTAATTATCTGTGTTCAAGTTTATTCACTTCTTCATTTATACATAAACTGCTTACTTTTCTTTGTTTTGTTTTGTTTGGGTTTTTTGTAAATAGTTTGAAGGGTTGGAGGGTGGTGGTGGCTTTTTTTAAGTTGTTGTTTTTATTTTTGCAGTGTTTGTCCTAGTTTTCTAGAGGATTTTATCTGCATTTATTTTATTTCATATTTTATCTCCAAAAGTCAGAAGAAAATTTCTGTTTGGGGAAATAAAATATTGTCATAGGGCAGAGAATGTTCTGTATATCTGTGTGCATGTGTAACAGGTCTGGAATTTCTTGCAAGACATTCCCTAGCATCAGTGGTCAAAAAGTAGCAGACCGTAGTAATTCATTTTTTTAACTTAATACAGAAGACCTGCTATGTTTTTTCTCCTGATAGCAACATTTCTAACTTTTTATCAAAATCAAACTTTTATATTTCCAGATGGTTCATTGAATAAGCAATGCATTTGCTCTATTTTGTATGAGTACATGCATGTGTGTGTGTGTCCAATATCACCTATTATATGTTGTAAGAAAAAAAAAGAAAAGAAGAAAGAGAAGGCTATTATCACATAGTGAGCGTGTGATTGCAGGGAAACGTTTCAGCCTGTACGACATCTGTGCCTGTCTTTGCATGAGCATAGGGCTCATTCTCTTCACTCTGGCCGACAGCAGTGTGCAGCCCAACTTCAATTTGTATGGTAAAACATTCACACACATGTTACTTCAATTTGTATGGTAAAACATTCACACACATGTTACTTCAATTTGTATGGTAAAACATTCACACACGTTACTTCAATTTGTATGGTAAATCATTCACACACATTACTTCAATATTTATGGTAAAACATTCACACACACGTTACTTCAATATGTATGGTAAAACATTCATACACATGTTACTTCAATTTGTATGGTAAAACATTCAGGCACATGTTGCTTCAATTTGTATAGTAAAACATTCATATATGTTACTCCAGTTTGTATGTAAAACATTCACACACATGTTATTTCAATTTGTATGGTAAAGCATTCACACACATGTTAATTCAATTTGTATAGTTAAACATTGGTACATGTTACTTCAATTTGTATGGTAAAACATTCATACACATGTTACTTCAATTTGTATGGTAAAACATTCAGGCACATGTTGCTTCAATTTGTATAGTAAAACATTCATATATGTTACTCCAGTTTGTATGTAAAACATTCACACATGTTACTTCAATATGTATGGTAAAACATTCACACACATGTTACTTCAGTTTGTATGGTAAAACATTCACACACCTGTTACTGGCCTGTGTTCACTGCTTTGACTGTTTGATGGCACGCATCATTAAGTTTTCATATATCACTAAACCTTATATGGTTTTGTAGCCCATCCCGTCTCCACCCCCCCCCCCCCCCCCCCCCCCCCCCCCCTTCCCTTTTTTTTTTTTGGGGGGGGGAGGGAAGAGGGGGTCTTGTGTTACAGTTTATGATGATGGGCATTTTGTGGGTTGTTTTTTTCCGTCTGAATTTCCTGTTGATTTTTTATTGTGCTCTGCGTCTTTCACTCCTGTCCTAAATTTCTGTGGTTAAAAAAAAAGTGCTTTGCCTTGTTAATGATTGCTGTAATGGTTTAGGGAAATTTTTATAAATCTGGTATTTTGCTTTTAGGTTTTTTCTCCTTCGTTTTTATAAATGCAGGGGTTGGTTATGGTGGCAAAGTTTGCAATTACTGCATCTATCAAGCATTTGATTATCAGTATCTGAATGTGTTTTGTACATTGTATTCATGTAATAAATAAATCATAATTATATTCTGAAAGACACACAAAACCAGATACATTTTTGAAAAGAAGAAAAAAAGGGTTGATATATATTTTTTCAATTTTGTTTTTGACTAGGGAGTGGAGAAAAGATTGTTGTGTGAAAAGGGATATTGATTTTTTTTTCCCATATGATGGTTGAAGTTGAGTCAGCCAGACCACAAACAGCAGCTGGTGTTGATAATGTTTTTGTTTTGTTTTTATATTTTGTTCCTTGGCTAGAGCTCCAAGGTTCGCCAATGGTGAGATTTTGCATATGCGACTGTTTTGCCCACCATGAAGGTAGCCACATTCTGATTTCGGGGATTGATATTTTATTATCGTGGGGCCTGTGACTGGTGGTGATGAGAAACAAACTGACAACAGCAGCAGTGATGAAGAGGAAAGGAATGCCACAAAACAATGGCATGGATGGTCATCTGTGTGTATGTGTTGATTGGCAAAGTGATTTTAATATTACACAGAAATGAGAATGATGGTAGCGATGTTGAAAAACAGCTGAAGACATTATAGATAAGAAAAGCTGGCAGCCATGCTGATAATGATTACACTGAATTTCTTGTGCGCAAAAGTTGATAGATAGTTTAGCTCAGAAATGCTCATTTCAAAATGTGAATGGCACCTTGAAAGTATTGCATAACTTTGATATATAGTTTCACTGAATTTCTTGTGCGCAAAAGTTGATAGGTAGTTTAGCTCAGAAATGCTCATTTCAAAATGTGAATGGCACCTTGAAAGTATTGCATAACTTTGATATATAGTTTCAGTCAACATGATCACTTTTCCTTTTCTTCTACTGATTTCTTCTTTAACCATGTTTCTCTATTGTCTCTATTTTCCTTTTTCAGCCTCTTTCTTTCTGTTCTTGAATTGAAGTTGGTGATGAGGGATGATAATGACTACATCATTATGATGACAGGCGTGACACTGATTTCCCTGGCGCTGTGTGCTGATGGCGTGATAGGCAACGTGCAGGAGAAGGCTCTCAAACAGCATGGAGCCAGCAACACTGAAATGGTAACTGTTTGCTCAGTCTCGGTCAGCTGCCTCTGTTTTCTGTCATGTACTACTCTGGCTGTTCCCACTCCATTCATTCCTGCTTCACTGTTACATCCAGGATTATCACCTATCATCAAAACAAAAAGCTCACAGGGAGCTTACCAGTGTTAGGCTGCTATGAGACCACCTACCAGTTGGGCCTGCACTGCTGCCGGGTCACTGTGGTGATGTCCAGAGCTGCCTGTTCTGATCTAACATAAGCAGGACATCATATTCTAAGCTTCCTACTGATTCAGTGTTTACACTGCTGTGGAGCCAGACTTGAGTGAGACGTCCAGGATTTTACCCTGGAGTTAACATCAGTACCTACTCCACTCCTCCAAAAGTCCTTTGGATGAGACTGTAAACTGAAGTCCCATATGCGAGTGCATGCAGAACATCTTGTGCACACGTTAAAGCCTGTTCCACTTTTCGGAAGAGTAAGCCTTTGAGTACTGATGGAAATGGATAATGAAATTTAGAAAGCTGCATGCACATGGGGACTGGATGCAAAATGGCACATGTGTGATTATTAATGATCCTTGAAAGAAAAGAATTTAAATAAACTTAAAATGAAGATGTGGTAAAAGATGATGATGACATTGATGTCTATGATCGTGTACTGGTGAGACTGGCTGGAGATAAAGATTTGGCATGAGATGAAGATTTGGCATGAGATGATGATGTGGCATAAGGTGAGGATGTGGCATGAGGTGAGGATGTGGCATGAGGTGAGGATGTGGCATGAGGTGAGGATGTGGCATGAGGTGAGGATGTGGCACAAGATGAGGATGTGGCATGAGGTGAGGATGTGGCACGAGGTGAGGATGTGGCACGGGGTGAGGGTGTGGCATGGGGTGAGGATGTGGCATGGGGCGAGGATGTGGCATGGGGCGAGGATGTGGCATGGGGCGAGGATGTGGCAGAAGATGGGGATGTGGCAGAAGATGGGGATGTGGCATGAGGTGAGGGTGTGGCATGATGTGAGGATGTGGCATGATGTGAGGATGTGGCACAAGGTGATGATGTGGCATGGGGTGAGGATGTGGCATGGGGTGAGGATGTGGCATGAGGTGAGGGTGTGGCATGATGTGAGGGTGTGGCATGATGTGAGGGTGTGGCATGAGGTGAGGATGTGGCACAAGATGAGGATGTGGCACAAGTGGCACAAGATGAGGCTGTGGCATGAGGTAAGGATGTGGCATGATGTGAGGATGTGGCACGAGGTAAGGGTGTGGCACGAGGTAAGGGTGTGGCACAAGATGAGGGTGTGGCATGAGGTAAGGGTGTGGCACAAGATGAGGATGTGGCACAAGATGAGGATGTGGCATAAGGTGAGGATGTGGCATGATGTGAGGATGTGGCACAAGGTGAGGATGTGGCACAAGATGAGGATGTGGCATGAGGTGAGGATGTGGCATGAGGTAAGGATGTGGCACAAGATGAGGATGTGGCACAAGATGAGGATGTGATACAAGTGGCATGAGATAAGGATGTGGTATGAGGTAAAGAAGTGGCACGAGATGAACATGTGGCACAAAATAAAGGATGACAAAATAAAAGAGTGGCACGAGATGAAGAAGTGGCATGACATGATGATGTACTAAAGGTGACAACCACGTTGGTGTGTGTGTGTGCGTGTGGTCATGTACAGGTCCTGTTCTCCTATGGGCTGGGCTTCCTGTACATCCTGGCGGGGCTGACAGTCACAGGAGGCCTTTCTCCCGCCTTCACCTTCTGCATCAAGGTCTCCTTCTGCCACTCTTTGCCCACAGTTTCCCTGTCTTCTCTTTGTCTCGCCCTCTTTCTCTGTTTGTCTTTTTATCTCCCTCTTTCTCTGTTTGTCTCCTTATCTCCCTCTCTCTTTCTCTCTCTCTCTCTACATTCCCATTTAACTTCTCTTTAAGAAACACACCCGTGAGAAATCAACATTGTTTAAAACAAGCATTCATGAATAAGTATTGTAGTGTATGTTGTGTTATGATCTTCATGTAGCCCTGTCAGTTCACATTGCAGCTAGCCCACGTCAAGAAAAGAAAAATCTGACCCTGTTCACACTAGGGGGTGCAGTCATACCTCGATGTGTGAAACAAAGTGGAAAGAAAATCTAGCACCACAAGAGTGAAAATTGGCACAATAAACCTTGCATTTTGCTTGTGTAGCATACATTATCACATCACAGTTACTCCAAAAGTACAAAAAGAACAAAATAGACAGACCCATAGGCGCAGTGGCTTAGTGGTTGGCTTTGGACTGAGGTACTGGTTAATTCCTTGAGAGTCAATTGCATTTTTTGAAGGGTTTTCTGGCTCCTATCCAGAGTGAGTTGCTGTGCGTCAGTGGATGATGGGACCACAAGTCGAGATTCATCCACTTACGATGCAAAGTTGGAGTTGAGTTTGCACAAATTACCTGACCAAAATAGCAGGTTTCTGTATCTCTTGGGCCTGGTTGACGCCGGGATATATTATGATAGTAAGCGTAGAGTACAACTGTGTCAAGTAGTCTCAAAGCATATGCACTTCCACAGCAGCATTATTACGTCATCCTCACTGTCATTGATCATCATGCAATTAAAAAATAAATAAATAAAAAAGAACAAGTAGTACGACACTCACAAAAATAAAAAATTGCGTACAATGAGAAAAAGGCAAGTTGCTCCTTTTAGTTGGGGAAAAATGTGTTTGTAGAGTTGTACAAATGTTAGGTTGTTAGGGTGAAATCCTTGACAAAATAGTCGAATGGATTGACAAGCCCTTACAAAAGCAGGGAAAAGAAGTCAAAGGAAAAAAAGTCAAACTAAAAAGAAAATGAGAGAAGGAAGAAAATTTCTGGCATATGATTTCCAATGGAAAGGATACTGTTCATACTCGTTATGGGCCTCTGTGTGTGTGTGTGCGTGCGTGCGTGCATCTTGTGCATGTGCCATACTGTGTGTTGCAGTACCCTGTAGAGACGTATGGCTACGCTCTGATCTTTTCCCTGACCGGCTACCTGGGAGTGAATATAGTTCTGACGCTGGTGAAAAATTTTGGTGCTTTGATAGCTGTTACAGGTGAGTAGCTGAAAATGAGACAGACTATAATTTTGGATATTCCTTGTGTGATGTGTGCACTGTCAACTTGAGTATCTCTGGCCCCGGCACATAGTAAAACATAACACTTCAAGACCGCCTCTCCTCTGGTTGCTGGTATACAGAAAGTGAAACGAGATCTATAGAAAGATGGTGTGTGAATGCGTGTGTGTGTGCATATCCATGTACAGCATTGAGCTTGTATGTAAACTTTCAATGCCTGCATGCATAATTATAGCATGAGAATTTTTTTTATAAACGGCGTAATGCAGCTAAAGTAAAAAAGTAGCTGGGACAGTGACCAAACCAGACATTGCAGAAGACTGTTTTTTCAGTATTGAACATTTCAGAATCATATGTTGTGTACTTGGTTATCTGATCCATATCATTGTTTGCAGTGACAACATGCCGGAAAGCTGTGACAATCATCCTGTCTTTCTTATTCTTCACCAAGCCCTTCACCTATCAGTAAGTGTGCTGCCTCTCTCTCTCTTTATTCTTTGTTCTCCCCCCCCTCTCTCTCTCTCTCTCTCTCTCTCCTCTCTCTCCTCTCTCTCTCCCTCTCCTCCCTCCCTCCTCCCTCCCCTTGGGTGAGACTATAAACTGAGGTCCTGTGTGTGAACACATGCAGAACATCTTGTGCACACATTCCACCTTTAGGAAGAGTAGACCATTGTGTACTGGTGGGAATGGATGACAGAATGACTAAAACACAGGCACACAGGGACTGGATGTAAAAAAAACCACCCAAAACAAACCACATGACTGTGTATTATCCTCGAAATAAAAGAATTTGTCAAAAGTGAACAAAAATAATTTCTCTCTCTCTTCCTGTCTCTCTCTCTTCCTGTCTCTTCTGCACTTTTTCACAGCTGCTTTATCAAATGTTGGCATACAGCCAGTATGCTGATTTGTGTGTGCATTTGGTGAACTGTGAAGGCTCATCAATGTCAAACCTCCACTGGGAGAAACATGACAAAAAAGGAAGAAGAAGAAGAAGATGTGAACTGTGCGTCGTATTCAGATCTAGACATTTAAGGGCTTACACATACTTGTATACTCACAGGTTGATGTAGTAAAGAAGGGGAGCCCTGTTGCTAAGTGGGTGGATTGGACAGTTAGTATTTTATCCCAGAGTCACGTGTTGATTCTCACTCCTGGCCATCGGGGTAGATGAGGCTGTCAGCAATGTCCCGGGCATGAATCTATGCATGCACACTATCTGGTTGCACAGCGAATCCCATTCCTCTCTGAAGAAGAGTCATCCATCAGGTGCTTGTAGGAATGGATGATACAGTAAAAGAAACACATACACTCTGGTTTTGTGTTTAAACATCATCCCTGAAGTCAGAGTGAGGGAGTGTGGTTGCTTGAACAGTTGGAAAATGGTTGCAGACATTAAAAGAATGTCACCAGTTTGAATCTGAGAGCTCTGCCTATGAGGCAGAGACAAAGATGAAGTGATTAAATGCTTGTGTGCAAACATTATTTCAATACTTGCTTTTCCACAAACATGATATATAGAGTATCTTTTAAAGTTGCTGTGCTGTTATTGTCACAAATCAAAGTTCATGAAGGACTTTGGCATACTTTATCAACATTTCTTGTAAAAGGTTGTAATCCATCAGATAGACAAACAAGAAGAAAGAAAGAAAAACTGGTACATGAAGCTACTATGAAGAGTAATACAGTATCAGTAGAATGACAGTACTGTGCCTATATCCATGTGTGTGTGTGCTTGGTGTGTGGTGCAGGTATGTGTGGTCGGGGCTGATCGTGGTCTTGGGCATCTACCTGAACCTGTACAGCAAGAACAGACAGGCCTGGGACTCCGCTATCGACAATTTGTTGAGACGTGTGGGACTGCGCCAAAGACACTGGCAGGCTGTCTCTGAAAACGTCGTCTGATGGCCAGGGCAGGAGTTATCCAGTTGTCGTACAGCCATGCTTCAGCGCCAGCAGTAAAACCATCGTGACAAGAAAAGAAAGTTTGGCTTCTTACAGGGTAGGAGTGAGGCTTTCATTTGTCTTCCTCTTATCTTTGGAAAACATGGTCTGATGAGTATGATGTAAATCTAGTTATTATATTGTTGGTAGCAGTTCTCACTGCTATGTAGAGTTCAAGCAGTGCTTTTATTTCCTGCCCATCCTAAGTCAAGGGAAACATGGTGTGGTGAAAAAGAGGTCAAACTAGTTCTCATGTATACAGAGGATAACAACTCCAGCTTTTATGCTGAGATCGTGCCAGTCCTGCATTTTTTCTCTTCCCTTAATCATCAGAAAATGTTGTCTTCTGAACAAGATGTGAATATAGTTATCAAGCTGATTATAACAAATTCTGACCTTAAAAAGAGAGAGAGAGAGAGAGAGATTTGTTGAGGAAGCTGGTTGCAACATCTTCAGTGGTGCCCCAACAGCCTACTAGATGTGAGGTGAGAGATTTGGAGTGTGGCTTTTACTTCTCTCCTTCTTTTAAAAAAAAAAGTTTGGAAATAACTCTCTACCTACCTGCATAAATATCTGCCGCTCTTTCCCAGCCCATTTCTGTGTTGTTTCTAAGTCTCTCTGACATGTGTTGGGAAGTGTTTGTAACTGGTAAGGAGAAACATTCTCGAGGGTGTGATTTCATATTGTGATAATTATGTTACAGCACTGGTGGTTTAATGTTTGTGGGACATACAGTGGTGATCTCCAATTTGTGATGACAGTGTAATCGATAAAACAGTATTTGATATGCTTGTAATCTAATACTGAGGAATTTCTATATGGTTTATATGTATTTTATGCAAATTGGTATATGATTTAGTCAAGGCTGACATGTACATACTGCGCGTCTGTGTCTGTGTGAATGGGAGAGACAGACAGACAGAGAGAGAGGTCAGCGTCTTTTTTGTTTTGTGATGGTGGTGCACTAAAGTCAGAGAATCAAAAAAGGTAGAACAAGCCTGCTTTAGTTTATATTTTCCCCCACAACTTTGGCCTGTGCACCTTATGTTAATGTTGTTGCACGTTCCCCCAGCTTAACACTGTGGGAATGACCCAGAATATGCACTGTAACTCACTCATCCATCTGGGAATCTCTATGAGATTGGAAATACGCGAGTATGACTGTTTTGAAAGGAAAAAAAAGAGTATGACTGTTTTCATGTACTTCGTTGCATAGGCAGCCATAATTGGACTTCAGAGAATTTACTTCATGGAAGGAGAGCGTAGGTTGTTACGTTAAGAACCTGTCATGGCTGAAGAAATCTCATCATTACAGTTTATAACACAACAACATTTTAACGTGGGTCTTGGCGCTTGGCTTACATCAATATAGACGTTATCTTCCATCTGTGTCTCAGGGTCAAGGCCACAGCCGTTACATACAAAAATTAACAAACAAATGGTGCTGCTATCTTGTATAGAAATCTTCATTAAACAAGGATTCACGATTATTTGTGGTGAAAAGAAAGGTCACATTCCTACACTATTGTTGAGATAATCAGAAGAAAGAGCAGTGTTGTTTAAAGATAAAAAGGTACAATAGTGTTTGTTTTAAAGGTACAATAGTACTTGTTTTAAAGGTACAATAGTACTAGTTTTAAAGGTACAATAGTGTTTGTTTTAAAGGTACAATAGTACTTGTTTTAAAGGTACAATAGTTTCTTTGTATTTTTTAAATAAAATTTATTCACAAGTATTTCTTTTAAAGGTACAAAAGTATTTTTTGTAAGGTAGAATAGTGGGTTTTTTTAAAGACCTGTACAACAGTATTTTTATATATATAAGATTGATGCATGAGTTTTAAAGAAAGAATAGTTGCTTGTCTAAAGACAAGGGTAGTAAGTATACTGTAAGACAGAATGGTGTCTGTTCAAGGACAAAGAAAGCCCATCCCATAGTCAGAACACCAGAGTGGTTGGTTGTTGTGTGTTCCCCAGCTTTACACCCTGGGGGTCACCCAGAACATACACTCTGACTCACTCATCCCACCTGGGAATCACTGTGAGATAGGAAGTACCCTGGATGAGAAGTTCACATATATGACTCTTTTCAAGCACCTCGCCATATAGGCAGCCATACTCCGACTTCAGAGGATTTTTTTCTCCTTTAACAAAGGAGAGTGCAGGTTGTTATGTTAAGAGCTTGTCATGGCTGAAGGCAATCTCAACATAACATTTTACAACATAACACCATATTAATGTAGGCCTTAGCAATAAGCTGACATCAGTAACTGACACAGCTTTTGGCAGGGGCCAGACCATAATGGTGACATGACAGCTTCTGAGGCTGTGGCTTCAAGTCTCCACTGAAGCGTCTGTGAGACAGTTGTTTCTCTTTAACATTGGTACTGACTCAACTGCCTCCTCCCCCCAGTAGTCCTTCAGATGAGACTACAAACCAAAGTCTTGTGTGCAAACACATGCACAATATGTTGTGCTCAAGTTAAAACCCCATCCGCTTTCAGTAGAAGAGTAGGGCAGCTAAGGCTGGTGGGATGGATGATACAAACATGCCCAGCAATCACCCTGGAGAGGGATGGCGTCTGCCAGGCTCAACTTGACCACGACACTCGGTCTGAAAAATTCAGCGCAGAACCCATTGACTCCTTAAGGAGTTACGGGAGATGTCAAGTCAGAACTTCTGTTTTTTAATTAATGGATACATCCTCATGGGAATGTTAATGGATACATCATGGTGGGTTTTAAAGGGACGCATCATCCTGGGTTTTCAAATTTTGTTACCACAGTATGTATGACAGTTTCTGTAGTTAATACAGAAGACCCAAAGTTAGGATCAGTGGCTGTAGTTCAGTAGCCATTTAAGACCATTCATGTGCAAATGAGTGCTTTGTTTTACAGTGACTTTTCATTCTTCTCTTCTTGCCCATAGGCTGTGTTGGATAGTTGCAATTCCATGTTTTATTTTTGGTGTGCTTGGGGTTTTTTTGGTTGTTGTTGTTACTTTATTGTAAAATGATGATGGGGATGATAAGTTAAATGTTTTCTGTTTGGTTTTTGTTGCTGTTGTTTGTTTTGTTTTGTTTCTTTTTGATGGGGGATGAGAAGAATGTATGTGGTTTTATTTATGCACTGGCTTTCCAGTGTTAGTGTTTTTACTGGTGGGAACTGTAAAACGTTACAGGGGATTTTGCTTATGAAATATTGCAATTATTTCTTACAGTGTATTGTAAACATTTTCTGTGGGTATGATGTTGATGTACATATTACTTGTTTGGGATAAATAGAAAAAGGGAAAAAAAAACTATGGTGCATATGGTGCCTTCGGATGAGACTATAAACCAAGGCCCCGTGTGCGAACGCATGCAGAACATCTTGCGTACACGTTAAATCCTGTTCCGCTTTTCGAAAGAGTAGGCCATTGTGTGCCGGTGGGAACAGATGACAAAATTTACAAAACCGCATACACACGGGGACTGGATGTAAAAAAAAAAGTACATGAGTGCTTATTTCATTATCCTCGATTAAAAATTTTTTTTTTTTAATCATGTCATCTGAGCGCTTTGATTTGTTGCTTTACAAGATTCAGCGCTTATAAATTCCATACATTATTATTATTAATGGTGAGAGTGGGGAGGGGGAGTGCTCTGTAATGGGAGATGAAACATTTTCTTTGTTAACACTGGGATAATTCTTGGTAATGATCATTGGTTGTATTATGTATCGACTGCACAACTAATCTGGTGGGTATTGCATATAATTATTATTGTGTAGGTACACTTGTTTTTGTATCAGTTAAGGGTTAGTAATTTTTTTTGTTTTGGGGGGGGTGTCTTTTTTCATCAGAAAATGTGCCTAATATTTGTTAAGTAAATACAGGGCATTTGGTCATATTTGAGAAGTATTTTTAATCTAGTATTGCATCAGACTGTTGATTTTATACACACTTGACAAGTGCACAATCTAAAATCACTTTTCATGAGCCACATCAGGGTTAACACAGCATTGCTACAAAATCAAAACTTTTGACAGGGTCAAACCTTAAAAAGTTAATTAAAGAAGCAAGTCAAAAGACCGAGCAAATCATTTGTTTTTCAAACATGTATATCTTGAAAGAGGGTCTTCATTGAATCTGTTGTGTAGCATTGGAGCGTAGTGTTGACTTGCATGTGTCCATACATTGAAGCAGTCAAGATCGTGGTGGAAGCCTCATATCACTAACACACTTGAAACCATCTTCCTTTCTTTTTCTCTAAAACCTGTCAAAATGCTCTATGATCTGCATGGATCAAGGTAAGCTTTTTCTAGTGCAAATGTTAAGTTTGTTTCCATATGTAGTTTCTGAGAGACTTTTAAGACTGTATGTGAGTTTATCAGCTGGTATAACTTTGTTAATAAGTCATTAGCCTATTTATTTTGATCATTTATTTTCACTTATGAGAAAATGTATTTAGTTGATTCAATATTTGTGATGCAGTTTGTTTTTGGATTATATGTCTTTTGTGCGTGTGTGTGTGGTTTATCTACCTTTTGTTGTCTTCTATGGATTGTTTATGAATTAATGCTGTGTGTGTGTCTGTGTGGTTTATTTATCTTGCTGTCTTTGCTGGATTGATTTGTGACAGAAGATAATGGGGAAGCTTCTTTAAATCAAATTACACTTTCCAGCAGGAGCGTTCCGACAGTTTACATACCTATTACTTAATCTATGCCGGTGCAAGTGTGAATTGTGATTTGACACGAGTGACAATCCACTTATAAAGATACAACATATTAACCATACTATGGGAAACCTCAACTTTCAGTAGATGTGATTATATCAAACAAAACTTGTAATTAAATCATTCTAAGTGCTACCTTACTGAACTTGGCAATCTTTCTTCATAAAAAATTTGATAGCAGAGCATCTGAGAATGTTTAGCCTCAAAAGTTCTTGTTTGGATATCACTCAGGGTTTAAACTAAGAAATTCTGTTGCTTGTTTTTTTAATCGTAGTGTGGCAGCATGGCTTTAGATTGAATGAAATATGATGAAGTACTTAAGTTGAATAATTGCTTACAGACATGAAACATGTTGCAATGATAGCCTTCTGTGGGTTTTTTTGTTCATGTTATAGTCATTAACTAAGTAGTTGTCTAAATCCACTGGGGTGTCTTAAATTTTACACCATTTCAAAAATGTTACACCATTTCAAAAATGGCATACCATTTCCAATTCATTATTCTCTTTTTGGAGGGACAGATGTTCATTGGAAATCTGTCACAGTCTCTAGAATAAATATTTCCATTCTAAACAGTCTCATGATGTGCATCATAAGCCATCAGGCATGGAATGACATAGATAGATTCACACATCCCATTTTGTTGAAGCTTTTGCTGTGTGATCACTGTCAAACTTATCAAACATGATGACAAATATCAAATGAAAATTTGTGATAAAGTTTAATATTTCGGAACTGTCAGGGTATGATGATGAACTGTAATATTTCCCTCTGGCTAGAGATAGGTTCACGGTGTTTGACACTATTGTTAGGAATTGTTTTGTGGATTCCTTTTCTGCACCCCCCCCCTTTTTTTCTCTTTCTTTTACTGTTGCTTCCATATTGTTGTTGTTATGATGTCTGGTCGGCTAGTCCAGTGGGTGTTGTTTTTTTTAAATCACAAATATTCTCTCATTTTTCCATTAACAAAAAACCAACACAAACAAAAATGAACAACCTATCTTTGCTGGCATAGCACGACGCAGGAGTTGTAATTTTTCACATATCAATTTTCTGACAATGTGATTCTGATGTTCATTGTTGTTGTTAGGTTTTGTTATGTATGATCTGTGGATTTTTTATCATTGTCTATGTAATCTGTTATGTGGAAGGCATGTGTGACATGGATACAGTGTTGACATCTGCCAAATCTATTAAGTCCACCTGTAGCTTTTGTCTGATTGTCAGGTGTGTGTGTGTGTTAGATATTTGTGTTTATTTGTGTGAGCTTGTATGCATGTGTGTGGAAACATGCTTGTATGTGTTAGTGTGTGCATGCATGTACTTCATGTGTGTCTGTTTCACATGATGTTCATCATCAGAATCAAACTGCCTTATCTGTCTCTTCCACAAATATTGATATTTTACAGGTGAAAGATGTTATAACTGTTACAGTTAATATAACCTCAATCCGAGTGTGAATCTCATTAGAAGTTTTAGCATTTCTTCTCTTCCATACAACTGCATCACACTGAGGGGTTTTGTGTTGTTGTTTTTTCATGTTTTGATTGCTTACTTGTAGGTTTCTGGTGATCCCGAGTTGAATGGAACTTGGTACAGTTGCAAGCAGTAAGCTCTGTTTTGTTTTAAGTTATCAATAGTGTTTATACCTTGTGTATTTCAACACTTTTGCTTGTGCATGAGTGTGGGAAGATATGCATTTATATTGGAGAGGTAACATATGTGTTGATTTTATTGGGAAATGCTAACTGATTTGTGGATGGATAAAAATAACTTTTTTTTTTAAAGGCTAAAAACACTATTTTAATGGGAAATGCTATAACACACTTTTTGTATGTTGGGAAATGTTAACAGATGTATTTTTTTTGGGAAAACAAAGTACAAAGAATATGTGTGAGTGTTTTTCTTCCGTTTGACAATGGTTTCATTGCGAGTGGTGTAAGACAGGTGTGTGTATGCATAGAGTACACGTGAACATGAATTGAAGTGGCTTGTATATACTCTAGAGAAATGGCCATGATCTGAAAATGTGTCACACTTTTTTTTAAATTCTGGTAGCCGCATTCCATCTTCAGGGATCAAGTAATAGTATTACAGATGCAAATGCTTAAACTAAAAAGCTGTGCTTTTTACCTAAGTGGATAAAAAATACTATAAATCATTGATCATGTCTTTTCTAGTTTGTGACATCTTTTGTCCCATGTCTAGGTTCATGGTTGTACACACTCGAACATACACACATATACGCAACACACACTCTCTCACATGCGCGTGCACACACACACAATTATGGTACAAACACAAGAACACACTCCACATACAAGTTCACAACTTAAATAAAAGGTAAAGGTGTCCCATAACCTATAAGGTTGTAGGGGAGCGAGGTGTCAAGAGACCTCACTTCTCTAGGGCCAGCATATTGAGGCCTGCACCCATCTCCTCTCCCTCGCTGCTTTACCTTTCCTGGCCCTGAAGAGGCAGGTACCCATTTATTACTGGGGGACTGTACTGAAGCCAAGGCACGCAAATGGTCACCCAAACAAGTGGTAACCTCACTCGATGCTGCCTAACCTTGGCTGGGGGAAAGCGAGTGCTCCTACCACTGAGCTATCCCATCCCCAACACACAAATAGCAAGATACAAACACATCCTAAAGCACAGAACACACATTATCAATGGCAAGCATACCACAATACACACACACACACACATGGATAAAATCCCTATAGATGCGTTGTAGGTAAAGCCAAAACCACTTTCATGACACCACCACTCGTCCACAGATCATTCATACAAAACACTGCATACACTTTTTGTCTGGATGTGATACACTCCTTTATCAATGAAGGTAAAAGGAAAACAAAGAAAAGAAACATCTCCATGTAAAGGAGCATGCAATGAACGTCGAACCACCTGCACACAACAGTCTTGTGTTTGTGTGGAAGTGTATGCATGTCTTGAACAATGTCAAAGTCAGTGACAGTAATGATTATTATATTAGGTCAATTATGAAACAGAAACGTGCATCCACTCGCATTCAAAACAAATTCTTGCTCACTGGCCATGACAGATCACAAGAGTCTGAACGCAATAATCAGGTTTAAATGAAGGGATCGTCTCTGACTGAACTCTTCATCTGTGCATATATCAGTTTCACAAAGATGGTTTGGTTGGTGTTTTTTCACAAGAACAGGACACACACCAACAGCACAGCCATGCAAATCAGCAGGTCCAGGATTTAGTTTACGACCAAAAGGTGCAGGAAAGGGAAGACCTGAATGTTTGTCTACATGTAACCCTTACTAAATGTGTGACAAAATCTGGCAGACTTAAATCTGCAAAATTACACACTCTCTCACATCTTCCTCTTCTCATTCATTCTCTTGCCACACCCATCTTCTGTCTGTTCCCACAATTATCACTTTTCACAAACATACTAAAGCTTGCAGGAAAAAAAATCCTGGAAAAACACAAACATGAAAACTTACCTAACAGAATTCATCACACTAATATTATGGTAAGTAAACTTTTTGTTCTTCTGCATTCCCTATATTAAGGTAAACAATAAAGCACGTGATTACAAATCAAACCTCCCACTGCCCCCCCCCCCCCCCCCCCCCCCCCCCAACAAACAAAACCACCACCAAACCTACCAACAACACCAAACAAAGGAAAACAAACAACATAATACGATACAGAAGAGATCTGGTTCCTCAGCTCCCATCAAAGACAACACAGATACTAATCAACCAAGTGGTTCAATGTCTACTCAGTCACTGCCCTATTTGGTGTTCTTCGGTCGTCAATGTGAGGGGAAAAACAGCATTCAGATTCACAGATTGTTCTCCAAGTGCTGCACTCTAAACTATTGGTGCACAAATTTGTTTATGTGCTGCTCTTAAATCATACATCCATTCATTTCACAAGATTCTGCCCTTGAAAAAAAAAGTATTCAGTCATATGGACTCGCCCAAAGCACATGCATTTAACATGCACACACGTATTTGACAAATAAAAACATTCAAGAACACACTGTTTAAAACCACAAGCATGCACACAGATGTATTCGACCTACATAAATATTTGAAAACAAATTATGTTAAAACTACAGGCATGAACACACACACACACTCCAAGCAAAACCAAAGCAAATGGCAACTGTCTGAAAGTCAACTGTATAAGTATGATACAACCAAAGCCATGAGTAAATAAACTTTTCCAATATCAAAACGGAGTTCTTTGTACAACATGTCTCTGAGATGACAAAACTCAAATCTTCAGGTTAAGTAATATAAAGCAACAAGAACTGGCCACATCAAAGATATATAAACAAATAAAGCAAAACACAATCAGCATAACATGAAAGAATGAGTAAAACAGGCAAGTCATGTCAGGTATGAGAATAACACTGAAGACCACTAGGAAATGATTCAACAGGTCACGAGAACTAAATCATATGAAACATAACAAAACTCAAACAGAACAAGTAGTATGAACACATTGAAAGGACAAAGGCAAAACAACACGAGATAATCAACGGTTTCCTAACTTTAAATAAAAGGGAAAAAACACCCCACTTTCCAGCAGTCCGACATTCTCACAAACTACCAGCTTCACACCATTTTCTATCACTTTTTTCCAGGTCGAACATTCCCACAACGAATCAACATTCCAACACAGTCTTGTCAGTCCAACACAGTCTTGTCAGTCAGCTACACACAATGCCTGCTTAGTACTAGTTAAAACTTTTTTGTGTGAAGTTTGTTCAGAAACACATAAACAAGCACTCAACAAAACTGCTGTTGACATGGCCACACCTTTTGGGCTCAATATTTGATTCAAGCTAGGTATAAAAGGACTGCAGCATGGAGATAACAGCCAATGAGAATGCCCCAACATTCTACAGTAAAATAACCGTCTTCCTACATGCTAATGGTTTTGCTATAAACATGACAAAGGATGAAAAGTATATAAAAAAACACAAGATTACAAGTATAACGCAAGTAAAGAGTATGTATACAAGACATATCATGGTAATAATTGTATCAAAACACCATGCAATGCAATTGACCAACAGGAGAAAAGCACATCTTCAAATGTGAAACCGTTTCTGTCATACAAGCCTGAATCCCATGATGTAACACTACCAACAAACCTCAATAAAAATCAGATCTTATAAAAAAAATAATTTTCTTTTAAAAACCACAAGAAATAAAAAAGAGCCCTGAATTTTTCTGTAACAGCCATGCAAAGAAGTGAGTGTAGGTAACTTTCAAATAAAAATGGGGTAGGGTTGGAGGTAGAAGGCATTAAAGGGATGGGAACCTTGATTTTCTCTGAAAATTGTATGTCCTAACCCTTGTAAATACTGTATAACGCTATTCAGTACATACAACTTTGTGCACGAACACTTGTGCTCATGCATGCATGTGCATTTGTGTGTGCACACTCACCATCAGCACCATCACACTTTTTGCTTTAAAAGGATTCCACTGCTGTAACGCATGTTTGTTACCACCATTACAATCAAAGCCATAAAACTCATTTTCAAAGCTTAAAAAACTGCACCAAAAAAACCACTTCTAATTTTTTTACATTTTAAAGCCACAACTTTCAAACCGGGTACATATAAATGGTGACAATCTTACCAAAAACAGTGCACAGACATGGCAAAATAATGAAAGCTGAAATCTTCACACGTGAAAAAGCAAGCCAAAGTAGTGAAGAGTTATCACCCCAGAATGTTTGAAAGCCAGCCATTTTAAATCATGACACCATTTGTATAATTTCTTAGATCAGTCATTTAAAACATCTTTTTAATCACTGGGTACACCAGATCTGGATGAACACACACACACACAGAGTCATTGACCTGCACACACAGCCACTTACTTTCTTCTCTTCTCTTTACTTTCTTCTCTTTCAACTCTCTTTGGTCCATCTGGAAATCACTTCACATGGACGTAAAACCTAACGAACAACGTAGTCATACATCACACTCTCTCTAATCCCCAAAATAAATCACCAAAATAAATAATTTCCCTTGCACAGCCTACTTTTCCTTCCATTGTTAGTATATCCCCAGGGAAAGATTCTTAAAACGCTAGCCCACATCTGTGCAAAATCCATTTGAACCCTGCCCTCTCCCCTCACTACTTTCATGTGTCTTCTCCTCTCTCCAGCAGCCACAACACACCCCACAAACACACAACTTGGCAGCAAGATGTCTCGTGTGAGAGTGAAAGCTGGTGTCTTGAATCTAGAAATGTTATACCTTAAGAGAAAATCCTAATAATTATAGAATGTTGCGGTGAATTTGCAAGACAAAAACCCAAACCCTCCCTATTTTTTTTTCAAAAAGCCAACAAGCACAAGTCTGTCAATGCTATGAAGCAATAACTGTGGGTGAACAGTCATGAATAAATATCATCAACAAACCTGTCTGTCAGTTCAAAGGACATACAAAAAAGCTGGTTGGTGTAAAACAAGTACACAAAAAGTCAAAACACGCACAGCGTTGTCTTTTCATTGATATACAAACCCCTCTTCACTGCTAGCAACACAGACATGCACACACACACACACGAACATGCAAGCATACACACTCACCCTTTAAATGTTTCTTTTTTTTCAATATACGCATGCCGTCAGCAAAAAGTAATCATAGCTGCTTCAAGGTTCTGTTTATCTTTAATGTTGATATTTTCTCTCCAATGCATCCATCAAAATGTAAAAAACCAAAAAACTACCCTCCAAAAATCCAAACAAGCAATAAAAGTACAAAATGTACAAACCAAACTTTCATAAAATTTTCACTTCAAGATCCTTGGGACTCAAAATGCACTCTGACATAGTTTGTTCGTAACGATTCTTGTTCAAATTCACAATCTGAATGCAATAATTGTCACACACACGCTTTCTTCCTGTATTTTAAAAAAAGCAAAACATGAAAAAATGTTATATGCCGTGCCACATGAAAAAAAAAAGATTGATACATGTACACATCACCAGAGAAAAGAAAAAGGTACATCATCGCTAAAACTGTAATACAAGACACAAAAAAACAACATCAAAAAAGAAGAGGCTTTGTTCAGGTTTTCACTGAGATTCCCATCAGTGCCTTACAGGCTTTGTACGGGTTTTTACAGATTCCCATCAGTGCCTTACAGGCTTTGTTCAGGTTTCTAGAGATTCCCATCAGTGCCTTACAGGCTTTGTTCAGGTTTTTACAGATTCCCATCAGTGCCTTACAGGCTTTGTTCAGGTTTTTACAGATTCCCATCAGTGCCTTACAGGCTTTGTTCGGGTTTTTACAGATTCCCATCAGTGCCTTACAGGCTTTGTTCAGGTTTTTACAGATTCCCATCAGTGCCCTATAGGCTTTGTTCGGGTTTGTACTGAGATTCCCATCAGTGCCCTATAGGCTTTGTTCGGGTTTTCACTGAGATTCCCATCAGTGCCCTATAGGCTTTGTTCAGGTTTCTAGAGATTCCCATCAGTGCCCTATAGGCTTTGTTCGGGTTTTCACTGAGATTCCCATCAGTGCCCTATAGGCTTTGTTCAGGTTTCTAGAGATTCCCATTGGTGCACTGTATAGAAAAGGGTAATCACTCATGTCAAAGGTTATGGCCGTGATCTGAGATCACAAGGCTTACAGAATCACAGGCACAAAACAGAACAAATACATTTCCAAAACCAAGAATTAAAACTGCGGAGTAAATCACACCACCATCCATAAAAACATGATCAGTTTTCTTATTTTTCTCTCTTTTAAAAAAATCTATTTAGTCTAAAGGATGGGGGGGGGGGGGGGGGGGTGGTCTTTGGTTTAATTCCCCACTCCATCCTCCTGCCCCATCAAAGAACCATTTTCATCTGTTAACCTTTTCCCCACCGGTAAACCGCTATTGGGTAACCAACCATCTACTGGCCCTTCCTTCTGTATCACCCACTACTGGGTTATGACAGCATACTAATGTGCACAGTCATGTGTGCTGGGAAAGAGGGGTTCTCTCCCTTAACAAGGGATAGTGTTAAAAGTATATTTTACTAAATGGCATGATAATGAATTCAACACACCTTTAATTTCTCACAATTAGTAAGACAAGAGTTCTGTTGAAGCTCTGACAGTGTGTGTTCATGTGTGTGTGTGTGTGTGTGTGTGTGTGTTGCGTGTGCGCGTGTTCATGCATGTACGTGTGCGTATATGTATGAGTATGTATGGGGTGGTGTTTTTATCTTGTCTTGTTTCTTATGGGGTTTTTTTTTTTACAAGGCCTAGACATATGTTGCAAACAGGGCCTCAGTTTAACATCTCCCTCTGAAAGACAAGCACCCAGACCACACAACATATGGTTTAGTGGGAGGGAGAAGAGTTAAGAATCAAGATAGATATGGTACTGCTAAGCCACCGATGATGTAAATGTAAGTGTTTGAAATTTTTTTTTTTTTTTTTACAATTAAGCATTGAAACCTTCTTAAAAACAAAAACATACAAATTTGACAGATTCTCCAATCTGTCCACTTCAACATAAGAAGCAGTTCATTTTATGAAGTACACATGCTTCTGTGTAAACCACACACAAACACACTTTCAGATACAAACACACTTTCACACACACACTCAACATTTTCAGAAACAAATCAATCACATCATTGTATTAAGCCGCTGCCAATCTGTGACTTTTGCCAGAGCAAATGTCTTCAAAACATCGGAGATCATAACACTTGCTATTCATAAGGGACTGGCAATTCATGCAACAGTAGTTTGTCATTTGATTATTATGGCTATCCCCCAAGAAAAGTAACAGAACAACAAAACATACAAAACAAAAATGTATTTTGAACGTGACACAGGTCGTCAGCAGAGGGAAACAAAGTGATGATGAAAATGTGGAAAGGTCTGTGATCAGGCATGCTTGAGAGTGTGACTGTGTGTGTTATCTATTCATTCATTGAAAACGTGTGTGTGTGTGTGTGTGTGTGTGTGTGTGACTTGCTTGCCTATAACCTACATGAATTTCTCTATTTGAGATAAATAAAGTAGTATTCATATTGTGTAACTGTGTGCGCACAAGAGAGAGTGAGTGAGTTTTTTGGGGTTTTTTTAATATTATATTTTATTCTTTTATGTGAGTGAGTGCAGTAAGTGAGAATGTGTGTGAGTGTGTGTGCACATGTGTGCATATGTGCACTCAATTGCATGTGTCTACACTCACATGCATTCATGGCTGTGTACATTAAGTGTGTGCATGTGCACATTTCTTCAAATGTTTCTTTCAAGAAAGAAAAGAAAGTGTCTTCTCTACTTCAAAAATGACACCACTCTGTGAATGTGAATAATCAGGTATAGCGTGCCAACGAGCATACCTCAAACACAACACAGGACGAGCAAAATGGCCTGACTATTTGCAGACACACAAGACTTTTTTCTTTTTTTTTAAAAAGACACCCTTTAAAAATAAAAAAAGTACCCCACACGAAAAGTGTGACTTAAACATCAGAAATGCATAACAAGTGTACGCTAAACAAAACACCACCACAAAACCCCAGTACGCATGCTAAACCCTACTCCACACACACACACACACACACACACACAGACACACACACACACACACAGACACACACACAGACACACAGACACACACACAGACACACAGACACACACATAGACACACCCACCCACACACAGACACACACACACACAGACACACACCAACACACAGACACACACACACACACACACAGACACTCTGTCTCACCCACCAACACCCCCCTCCCACCAGGGGACGGAGGAGGCCATCAGAGGGCGGTGCTCTGCACGCTGGCCGACCCGTTGGGCATCTCCGGGTCCACGGAGGATTCCTGGCCCTCCAGGGTGGGGGTGGAGGGGGTGGAGGGGGCGGAGGAGGGGAGGGACAAGTTGTCTCTGCGTGCCTTCAGCTCCAACTGCAGCTGCAGCTTGATGGCGTGGATGCGGAAATGCAGGCGGGACTCCAGGGCGTAGCCTTTGTAGTCCTTCCTGCAGGTGTCAGCGTGCATGAGTACACACACCACGCCACACAGGCAGATATACATGCGTGCGTGCGTGCATGCATGTATGCTCACATACATACACACAGAGGCACGCACACACACACACATGAACACATACGTGCACATGCATACATACACACACACATTCACAAACATACACACACAGGCACATACATACACACACACATGAGCATACACATGCATGCACACACAAACATTTACAAACATACACACACAGGCACATACATACACACACACATGAGCATACACATGCATGCACACACAAACATTTACAAACATACACACACAGGCACATACATACACACACACACATGAGCATACACATGCATGCAAACACACACACACACATTCACAAACATACACACACAGGCACATACATACACACACACACACATGAGCATACACATGCATGCACACACACACACACACATTCACAAACATACACACACAGGCACATACATACACACACACATGAGCATACACATGCATGCACACACACACATTCACAAACATACACACACAGGCACATACATACACACACACATGAGCATACACATGCATGCACACACACACACACACATTCACAAACATACACACACAGGCACATACATACACACACACATGAGCATACACATGCATGCACACACACATTGACAAACATACACACACAGGCACATACATACACACACAGGCACATACATACACACACACATGAGCATACACATGCATGCATGCCAACACACACACATTCACAAACATACACACACAGGCACATACATACACACACACACATGAGCATACACATGCATGCACACACATACACACACACACACACAAACATACACACACAGGCACATACATACACACACACATGAGCATACACATGCATGCAAACACAAACATTTACAAACATACACACACAGGCACATACATACACACACACACATGAGCATACACATGCATGCACACACACACACATTCACAAACACAAACACAGAGGCATACACACACATGCACACACACACACTCACACACAAAAGAGACAAGCATCTTCAAGGTCAGGTGCAGACATAGTTTTGACAGCTCTGCCCAATTCGGTCGAAATGTACTAATTATCTTTTTTTTGTTTTTTTTGTTTCCTGGCTAGAGCTCCGAGGTTCACCAGTGGTGAGATTTTTGTACATGTGACCTTTCCCCCTCCCCCCCCCCCCCCCCCTCCCATACCATTTAGGTAACCTCATTCTGACTTTGGGGATAGTGCCTAAACGCAACATGCACATGTTTTTGAAATGTTGTCATCCCTTCCTGCGGCATGAGATGGCTTTCTCTTCCGAAAGGCAGAGCAGGTTTTTAATGTGTGCTCAAGATGTTCTGCATGCATTCGCACACAAAGCTTTGGCTTATTGTTTCATCCAAAGAACTTTGACATCCAGTTTGATTTTCTCGTCGAGCTGGGAAGAAAGAACAAGGTTGGAATAGAACCCAAAACCTCTCGGTTTACTTGTCAGCAGGCGACTGTTTTAACCGTCCATCTTACTATTTATCTTAAAAGCTAGTATCCAGTCAGTCTGATAAGTTTACCTAGATTTCCATGCGTTTCACTCTCTACAGTTTCAGAGACACAAGTTTGTGTGCATAAGTACATAAGAAAAGAAGGAGAGGACAGGAATGAACGAAGGAAACAAGCAATAAAAGAACAAGAGAGCAGGAAGGAATGAAGGAAAGAGAGGAGGAAGAAGACGCACTTGGCCTGATGGAGGTATGTGTCGACGTCCTCCAGGTGATTCTGCTGTAGAGACAACATGGCCAGCTCCACCACTGAGTAGGGAACCAGGTAATGATCGTGTACTATGTCTTTTTCGCTGAAATCACACATACAGGTAATGATCATGCACTATGTCTTTTTCGCTGAAATCACACATACAGGTAATGATCGTGTACTATGTCTTTTTCACTGAAATCACACATACAGGTAATGATCATGCACTATATATTTTTCGCTGAAATCACACATACAGGTAATGATCGTGTACTATGTCTTTTTCGCTGAAATCACACATACAGGTAATGATCATGTACTATGTCTTTTTCACTGAAATCATACAGGTAATGATCATGTACTATGTCTTTTTCACTGAAATCACACATACAGGTAATGATCATGCACTATGTCTTTTTCACTGAAATCACACATACAGGTAATGATCATGCACTATGTCTTTTTCGCTGAAATCACACATACAGGTAATGATCATGTACTATGTCTTTTTCGCTGAAATCACAAATACAGGTAATGATCGTGTACTATGTCTTTTTCGCTGAAATCACACATACAGGTAATGATCGTGTACTACGTCTTTTTCGCTGAAATCACACATACAGGTAATGATCATGCACTATGTCTTTTTCGCTGAAATCACACATACAGGTAATGATCGTCTTTTCGCTGAAATCACACATACAGGTAATGATTGTGTACTATGTCTTTTTCGCTGAAATCACACATACAGGTAATGATCATGCACTATGTCTTTTTCGCTGAAATCATACAGGTAATGATCATGCACTGTCTTTTTCGCTGAAATCATACAGGTAATGATCATGTACTATGTCTTTTTCACTGAAATCACACAGGTAATGATCATGCACTATGTCTTTTTCACTGAAATCACACATACAGGTAATGATCATGCACTATGTCTTTTTCACTGAAATCACACATACAGGTAATGATCATGCACTATGTCTTTTTCACTGAAATAACACATACAGGTAATGATTGTGTACTATGTCTTTTTCGCTGAAATCACACATACAGGTAATGATCATGTACTATGTCTTTTTCACTGAAATCATACAGGTAATGATCATGCACTATGTCTTTTTCCACTGAAATCACACATACAGGTAATGATCATGTACTATGTCTTTTTCACTGAAATCATACAGGTAATGATCATGTACTATGTCATTTTCACTGAAATCATACAGGTAATGATCATGTACTATGTCTTTTTCCACTGAAATCATACAGGTAATGATCATGCACACATTTGGTATTAAAGACACAGCCCTGGTTCAGTTCATACCTTACAGACCAATTCCACACAGTTACAGTAAATAAGATTCAATCAACACCTGCTTAACTGTAATGTGGAGTCCCACAGAGATCAGTTCTTGGCCCTGTTCTTTTTACTCTCTACACTGCTCCACTTTCACATATAATAAACTGTCATCAAATCAGCCATCATCTTTATGCAGATGACTCTCAGATCCTTAGCAGTCAAATTCCTGAAAATATGCCTTCTCTCTTGACAAATATGTCCTACTGCCTTTAAGATATCCAAATTTGGATGATACAAAACAAGTTACAGCTAAATGCAGATAAAACCGAAGCCATGCTTGTAGGGACCAAACACAAAGTCTCTTCCATCACAACGGCTTCAATAGAATTCGGCAATACGTCTGTGTACACACTGCTGTGAAATATGTTGGGGTAGTTATCGACAACACACTCTCCATGCAAAAATTCATCACCCAGACCTGCCAGTCATGCTACTATCAATTACGGCGTATTAGTGCAGTTCGAAAGTATCTGTCCACTGATGCAACATCCAAACTAGTCACGTCTCTCATTCTCTCACATCTGGACTATTGCAATTCTCTTCTAGCTGGTCTGCCAGCATCATATGTCCACCCTCTTCAATGTATACAAAACTCTGCAGCTCAACTAGTCCTCAGAAAGAAAAAATCTGAGCACATTATACTCCTCTCTTGCTGTCCCTCCACTGGCTGCCTGTGCCACAGAGAATAAACTATAACATCTGTACCCTCTGTTACAAATGTCTCCACAAAACAGCACCTTCCTACCTCTGTGACTGTCTTCACTTGTATACTCCTTCTCGTTCCCTCCGCTCTGCTGCAGATACCTTGTGCTTAAGAATACCTAGATTCAACCAGTCCACCGTTCGCCGTCGCTCTTTCTCTGTTTCTGGTCAATCGATCTGGAATAACCTCCCTCTCTCTCTTCACCAAAAGCCTACTTACGATGCTTTTAAATCCAGCCTAAAGACACATTTATTACAAACCTAAGATTCTCTCCTCATGTTTCAACTCATTTCTGTCCCTGTGCGCGTGTGTGTTTCCATTTGAATTTGTAAAAATCTATTAATTGTAACTGGCTGCAATTAAAAGACTAGGATGAATGAAAGCGCTTTGATTTGTTTTTTGCAAGATATAGCGCTGTATAAATTCCATGTATCATCATTATTATTATGTCTTTTTCACCGAAATCACACATACAGGTAATGATCATGCACTGTCTTTTTCACTGAAATCATACAGGTAATGATCATGCACTATGCCTTTTTCACTGAAATCACACACACAAGCTACAGGTAATAGACAAGGAGGTGACAGGAAGAAACGGAAGAAGGCAGAAACAAAGCGAGTGACAGAAACAGAGGGATTCCTAGCACAGAATTTCCAGAAGGCGGGAATGCTATTTATACTGACAGCCCCCCCCCCCACCATCTCCATATGGTAGGGGGGGAGGAATGATTGGGGTAGAGGGTGACTCACTGGCTGATGACCTCCTGGAAACACTGCTCGGCCTGGAAGAGCTGTCCCCGGTGTCTGAGGCACACTCCCTTCAGCAGCAAGGCCAGGCAGTAGTTGTCAAAGAAAAACCGGTGCGAACCTGAAATGCACATCAGCACTGTTTACACCACGGTACTAACGGGTCTCCTAATTACTCCCACAAAATGAGAGAGGCAACAAACACAGCAACAACAACTAACACCCCAAGAAGAAGAAAAACTTTAATGAAAATGAAAACTTGTTTTAAATGTGTCTATCAATGCATCAGTCCATGTAAATACATAACAATGATAATGATAATGGTATGACGACGATAATAATGCATCAAACTTGTACCTCACTGACTAATGAATCACGGCCCACCATGACTTTCTAAACAAAAATTGTAGACAGTATCAGACACTTTGGGTGGACACCCACGGTCAGAAAGTCTCTTAGGAGACGCAGAGTCAGAAGAACAAAGTGCAGCCACTACTGGTGCTGTTCCACGCATGGCGCTAAAGGCAGTGGGTGGTGAGGGAGTGGAGACAGGGCCACACAGCCAACCCACTTCCCTGTGAAGCCTCCCAGTGAAGGGCAGGCACAGCCTTGCCCTTGGGAAAAAGCAACTGCTGGTCAACATCTCTGACAGTGACAGGAGATGTATCCGTCTCTGTGCCGTTATTGTCAACCCCCATTTCTCTACGTTAAATTCCCACTGCTATCCCCAGGAAAAGTTACGGAGAAGTGAACAGAAGTGCATTGTTTTACAGACAATGTTATATACCATTTAACAGACGTTATTGCTGGGTGGTTAAGACTCATTAAACTTCGATCCCCTGGGGGAAGAAGTTAAATAAAACATTTCTAATAACAAATCAACAACGATGATGAAGAGAGGTGGAGAAGGAGGAAGGGGGGGGACTTACTGCTGTTCTCAAGCAGATTGTTGACGGTTTTCTCAATCTCAGCCAGCATCGCTTCCAGCAGTTCTGGCTTCTTGGCCAGGATGTTGAAGCCATTCCAGACATACACCAGCTCCTGGGACACACAGTCAGTATTGGAGGGTTTACAGCATCAGTACACACACACGTGTCACACAGTCAGTATTGGAGGGTTTACAGCATCAGTACACACACACGTGTCACACAGTCAGTATTGGAGGGTTTACAGCATCAGTACACACACACACACACACACACACACGTGTCACACAGTCAGTATTGGAGGGTTTACAGCATCAGTACACACACACGTGTCACACAGTCAGTATTGGAGGGTTTACAGCATCAGTACACACACACGTGTCACACAGTCAGTATTGGAGGGTTTACAGCATCAGTACACACACACACACACACACACACACACGTGTCACACAGTCAGTATTGGAGGGTTTACAGCATCAGTACACACACACACACACACACACACGTGTCACACAGTCAGTATTGGAGGGTTTACAGCATCAGTACACACACACACACACACACACGTGTCACACAGTCAGTATTGGAGGGTTTACAGCATCAGTACACACACACACACACACACACACGTGTCACACAGTCAGTATTGGAGGGTTTACAGCATCAGTACACACACACACACACACACACGTGTCACACAGTCAGTATTGGAGGGTTTACAGCATCAGTACACACACACACGTGTCACACAGTCAGTATTGGAGGGTTTACAGCATCAGTACACACACACACACACACACACACACGTGTCACGCAGACACACACATGCACACACACACACATGCACACTCACACACAACCATATGTCACACACACATACATCAAACACACACACATGTCACACACACACACAAAGACAAACACACACACACATGCAACTCACACACATGCACACAAACAAGCACGCCTACTACTACTGAGAGAGAGAGAGAGAGAGAGAGAGAGAGAGAGAGAGAGAGAGAGAGAGAGAAGAGAGAGAGAGAGAATGTGTGTGTATGTGCGTGTGCATGCACACATGTACGTCGGAATACACTGACAAATCATACAGGAACTTTGGTACAATCACATATCTTACGTTTTTTGTCCTGTTCCCTGGCTAGAGCTCCGAGGTTCACCTGTGGTGAGATTTTGCATATACAACTGTTTACCCACCATCAAGGTAGCCACATTCCAACTTCAGGGATACCTTTCACTTTAATTCTGCAAAGAGTGAAAAGCTTCAGGGATACCTTTCACTTTAATTCTGCAAAGAGTGAAAAGCTTCAGGGATACCTTTCACTTTGATTCTGCAAAGAGTGAAAAGCTTCAGGGATACCTTTCACTTTGATTCTGCAAACAGTGAAAAGCTTCAGGATACCTTTCACTTTGAATTCTGCAAAGAGTGAAAAGCTTCAGGGATACCTTTCACTTTAATTCTGCAAACAGTGAAAAGCTTCAGGGATACCTTTCACTTTATTCTGCAAAAAGTGAAAAGCTTCAGGGGTACCTTTCACTTTAATTCTGCAAAGAGTGAAAAGCTTCAGGATACCTTTCACTTAATTCTGCAAAGAGTGAAAAGCTTCAGGGATACCTTTCACTTTAATTCTGCAAAGAGTGAAAAGCTTCAGGGATACCTTTCACTTTAATTCTGCAAAGAGTGAAAAGCTTCAGGGATACCTTTCACTTTAATTCTGCAAAGAGTGAAAAGCTTCAGGGATACCTTTCACTTTAATTCTGCAAAGAGTGAAAAGCTTCAGGGATACCTTTCACTTTAATTCTGCAAACAGTGAAAAGCTTCAGGGATACCTTTCACTTTAATTCTGCAAACAGTGAAAAGCTCAATATCTATCAAGAATGATTTAACTACCCAAACCTAACCTAACTTAATCAAAACAAAAAAAACCCAAACATTATTTTTAAAAAAAGTATGTTCTTTTGAGCCAGAAGGCCCATAGAGCCGGAGCATATCCGGGTTTCTGTAGCGTTAAGCAAACTGATGGTTTTTCACCACCCCTGTGACAGGACGCTAGTCTGTTGCCAGATACTTCCCCAGCAGAGCTGGTACCCACTTGTACACCTGGGTGGAGTGAGGAAAATAGGAGTAAAGTGTCTTTCCCAAGGACACAACACCGAGCCGAGCGGGGATCGAACCCGCGACCTCTGGATCACGAGTTGACCGCCTAAACCACTCGACCACGGTGCCTCCTAAACATTATTTTTAAAAACCCTGCCAAACACACACAATGTAGGCCCAGGTCAACAGCTTTGTCAATTACTGACGTAGGCTAAGTAACTTGCCAAGGGCTACAGTAACCAAACTGTTGTAAACTGAAGCTGAGACTGTCCTACACATTCCTCGGCTTCTTCTAGACACTGCCTCACTTTTACAGTCCTTATACAAATGGGAAATCTCCGCTGGGACGTAAATATAATCACAACAACAACAACACCACCACACAATGCAAAACACAAACAAAGCAAACAGACACAAAGAAGAAGGACAGAAGAGTGCTCACGATGGCGGGCAGGGTGAGGTATTCGTTCTGATCGGTGAAGCGCTTGGCTTTGGCCACGGTGAACTTCTCAAAGGGCAGCGACTTGCCCGCGATGCGCTGCTTCAGGTTGGGCACCTCACTGCACAGCCACACATCACGCCTGCCAGTGATACGCCGTTCCTGCTAGTGACACATTGTTTCTGCCTGTGATACACTGTTTCTGCCTATTGTTTCTGCCAGTGAAATGCCATCTCTGTAGTGATACATTGTTCCTGCCAGTGAAATGCCATCTCTGCTATTGATGCATTGTTTCTGCCAGTGAACATTGTTTCTGCCAGTGAAATGCCATCTCCGCTAGTGATACAATGTTTCTGCCAGTGAAATGCCATCTCTGCTATTGATACATTGTTTCTGCCAGTGAACATTGTTTCTGCCAGTGAAATGCCATCTCTGCTATTGATACATTGTTTCTGCCAGTGAACATTGTTTCTGCCAGTGAAATGCCATCTCTGCTATTGATACATTGTTTCTGCCAGTGAACATTGTTTCTGCCAGTGAAATGCCATCTCTTCTATTGATACATTGTTTCTGCCATTGAACATTGTTTCTGCCAGTGAAATGCCATCTTCGCTAGTGATACAATGTTTCTGCCTGTGATGCATTGTTTCTGCCTGCCATATATCATTTCTGCCTGTGATACATTGTTTCTGCCTGTGGTACGTTGTCTCTGCTAGTGATACACTGCTTCTGTCTGCGATCATCATTTCTGCTAGTGACACACTGCTTCTGCCTGTGATACATTGTTTCTGCCAGTAATACATTGTTTCTGCTGTGATAACACACACACACACTACACACACACATCCACCCAACCACACACACTCCAAACATGCAAGGTAAACAACCAACAAAAAAAGCATGCATAAGGGGCCAACTCACCTGAAGAGATACCTGAGGTGTGTCTTGGTGTCCTCGGTCTGATCGTCACACATCAGGAGGAAGCTGGCTTTCTGGTAGGTGTAGGTGGCTTTGCTCCAGCGACTCTCTTTGCACAGTCGCTCCGCATACTTCATGGCCATCAGCCAGTCTGACTTGAAGCTGGCGCGCACACACACACACACATCCACCAATATTCTTCAATATTCTGATTACCACCATTTCTTACAGAATACGACTTCATGCTCTCAGAACAAAGTTTTGTAAAAATGTTAAGTGCATTTGTGGGGAACAATTTTCTCTGGAACACTGCTTATTGTTTTGTCAGAAGCTTCATGGTTTCTTACCCCAAAACTTTCTAGACAAAAATGCTTCTGAAGAAAATGTAGATGTAATTCTGTCCGATGTAAACATTGTTTTTGCAATTTCAAAGTCTCTTGTACATAGCTCAGTTTTTGCATTTCTTAAAGTTCTTTGATATTGTTTTCCCTATTTGCATTTTTAGGCGTTACATTGATGTTTGAATACCAATTTGTTACATGACTCTCTCTCCGTCTGTCTTCATTGTTTTTACTATAGGTCTCCCCCCCCCCCCCCCCCCACCATCTAATATCACTTATAGTGAACAGACGTTAAATACAAGAACAAACACACACACACACACGCAACACACACACACAGATGAACACTTCTGATCTGCTGAAGGAATATAGTAAAAAGACAAAAATAAACCTGAAGTAGTCGTGGGTTTGGCAGTAGGTTTTTTTTGTGCTTTTTAAAAAAATTCCTTGGCTAGAGCTCTGATGTTCACCAATAAGATTTTCGTATGCATGGTCATTTGTCCACCATTAAGGTAGCCGCATTCTGACTGCCGGGACACATGGTAGTGTTTGACATAGCTAGTTACAAAGACAGCACTGAAAGTAGTTTCTAAAGTTGTATTTTGACAAAACACTGCGCGAAATACTGTTGTCAAATGAGTGTGTGATGGAAAATTAAAATCAAACATATTCTTCTGGGTCGTACTCTGGAAGTTGGTTGTTGCAAGATATGCTGCCAGTGTCAGATATTACCTGGGGAGGGGGAGGGGGAGGGGGTAGGACTAGTTTCCCCATTTAAAATCTTCCACTTTCGAATTAGCAAGCCTTTTAATGCATAGTCTGCTTGGTGAATCTGTATGCACCCACAACACGGGCCCTCCTCTGTCTTCCTCTCTCTCATTATGGGCATAGCATTGCTGGGAGGGATGCTTAGTGCCTGGTCTTCTCCTGTGCTTGTGACTGCAGGAGGTCTCCAGAAGTCAGGGATGCTTTTCATACTGAAAGAGCACCAGGCTTCCACATACACACATACACACATGCGTACACACACTCTCTCTCACACATACACATGCATGCACACACACATTCACTCGCACACACTCACTAACACACACTCTCACTCGCACACACTCACTCACTCACTCACACACGCACTCTCACTCACTCACACACTCACTACACACACTCACTACACACACACTCACTCACACACACTAACACACACACACTCACTAACACATACACACTCACTCACTAACACATACACACTCACTCACAAACACACACACGCACTCACTCACACACACACTCACTCACTAACACACACACTCTCACACACACTCACTCACACACACCGCGGCCTCACCAGTAGCACCACATGAGTTCCCAGAAGCACAGGTGATGGAACTGTCGCCACTCGGACTGTGCATCGATCGTTTCTTCAAACCTCGCTATCGCCTGCAACAGGGCACTGTCTTTACTCACTTTGCAATATGTTCGTTTACGTCAGTCACACACGCAGTAACAATTCATACTTGTGCAAACATGCATGCATGAACATAACCTGTGACAGTATGTAGGTATACACACACGAACACTGTACTCACTCTTTGTTAACTGCAACTGTTGTACCACTAATTTTGAAAATGAAACAAACTATTGAAAAAAATTTATAAATCGTAAAAAGCAAACAAAACACACACTGCACTCACAGAAAACAAATAAACACTTATACATACTACAAAGACACAGACACACACATGTATAAAGGTATACAATACTAAACCAACAAATTCTGCTGCACATTAAATTTTTGGGGAGCCCTCCACCCCACCCCCTCCCCATCTGAAACAGTAGCAACACAAGAGATCAGGGCCCAGGCATACTGACATCAGCTAAGTGCCAAGACCTCCATCAAATGTTGTTTACTTTAAAGTGGTATGCTGAGAATGTCTTCAGCCATGACAAGCTCTTGGTATAACAACCTGCACTCTCCTTTACAGCACACACAAAAAATCCCCTGCCATCTGATCACAGCTGCCAATACAGCAAGGTTCTTTCAAAAACAAAGCCCCTCATACAGGCAGACATCTCATCCAGTGCTACTTACAATCTTTCCGGGATTCCCAGGTGCGACCAGCAAGGTCACAGCCCACAAATCCAGCATAATTCAGTCAAGGGCCAGGGCCCAGTGCTAAAATTAGCAGGCCCTTATTTTGACCACCTCCAGGTGCGGTCAGTTCTTGCTGTAATCACCACCAGCTGGCCCCAGCTGAGGTGGGATGGGACGAATGGATAGCAGTTGACAACAGCTAAAAGTGGGGGGAACTGACAGCTGTGAGGTACCACCTATTGTGGGGGACCCCTTGGGTGATAAGCAAAGGAATGTCCAACAGCAGCACAACAAGCTGACCTACCTCATCAATGTTGCCACTGATCTCTGCCACACGCCTGAGAAAAAGAGAAACAGTGCCCCCTGCAAATCGAAACAATCACTTTTCATTAGCAGTGGTGTTGGTATCCTCTTAGAGATAGACACAGAGAGTGTGTGTGTGTTTGTGTGTGAGTGCGTGTGTGAGTGCGAGTGTGTGTTGTGTGTATGTGAGTGTGTGTGTGTGAACTTAGTATGACATGCCAAAACTATATACCAAAAGTAAACCTTCAACAAAAGTTTGAATTATTTTAAAGACGATTCATTGAGATAGGCTCAATCCAAGGGACACTACGTAAACTTTCAGATAAAACATTTTCCTACAAGATTTTGTATTCTATCAGCCCTGAAATCATACAGACTGCATCTGAATAAAAATCAGTGACTCAGGTTATTGATGTTACGTGCTATCCAAGAGAGGTATAGATGTGTTCCAAACTTTTTTTCCCTTTTTTTCCGTATTTTGTGATATAATCTGAACATTCTCAACATCCCTGAAGTCAGAATGTGGCTACCTTAATGGAGGGAAAACAGTTGCATACGCAACAATCTCACCATTGGTGAACCTCGGAGCTAGTTGTGGAATGGAGAAAAGAAATATCAAAAAACTATCACAAGTATACATGGAAACACCGTCAGTTCCAGAAGTAGACATAATAAACTTTCCAATCCTATGTGATTTGCATGCTTTTAACGCTCTGGCAGCTAGGTTGAAGTTTTAAAATATGTCCAAAAATCATGCATTGTGGCAAAATAACCAGGCTGATTTCTCTGTGACTCGAAAGAGTAAAAGGACAATAAATCCTCTGAAGTTGGAGTAGGGTTGCCTGTATTGTATCAAACACAAAGGAGAGCAACAAAAACTGACCCTGGGGAATACTTCCAGGCAGTGCGTCAGGAGCTGAGAGGCCAGTTCTATGTCTCCATCCCCCAGACCTGCCCACACAGGAAATGAATAATCATCACCACGATCATGATCAACAGCACATCATCATCCTCATAGTTCAAAAAGGCAGCAAGCACTTCAACAGTCAATGATCTTAGATGCTGATAATGATGTACTCACAGAACCATTCAACACTCTCACCATCACTAGGTCAATGTTGGCAGGTGCACTCCATGATACTATTGCTCCTCTGAATGGTCTGTCTTGACCTTTTGGAGGGACACTATGCTGGTGATGCTCTCTATGTGTGAGACTGCGTTTCTTTCTTTTGCACCTGATTTTTCTTTGGAAACTGGCTGCAATGAGGTGCGCGTGTGTGTGTGTACGTGCATGCATGTGCGCATGCCAGGGGTGGTCACAGGCTAATATCTTGAATGTTGTGTGTGTGTGAGTGTGTGCAAGCAGTTATGTGAGTGCATGTGTATGTGCTTGAGTGTGTGCACATGAGCATGTATGCTAGAATGTGCATGTGCATATGTGCTCTCTCTCACTCTCTCACAGTCCTTCGGATGAGACTATAAACCGAGGCCCCGTGTTCGAATGCATGCAGAACATCTTGCGCACACGTTAAATCCTGTTCCGCTTTTCGGAAGAGTAGGCCTTTGTGTGCCAGTGGAAACAGATGACAAAATTTACAAAACCGCATACACACAGGGACTGGATGTAAAAAAGCACATGAGTGCTTATTCCATTATCCTCGATATAAAAGACTAAATAAAATAAAGAATAACACACACACACACTCTCTCACACATACACTCTCTCTCTCTCTCACACACATACACACAGAGCTGAACAACAAAGTGCGGTGGCAGCAGAGTACCGAGGACGTAGGTGATGACAGTGTGGTAGCTGAGCAGGATGATGGAACACAGGGGACCACGCAGACTGCCCACCAGCTCACTGCCCTTCAGCAGCTCCTTCAGCCCCCACCTCTGCACACAGCAACACACACACGTCAAAACGCACACAAGCACACAAAGCACACATAAAACCACATCAAACAGACACAGATATAAACACAACAAACACCACACACCACACCTCAAAACACACCTCCACAAAACACATCAAAACACACACTAAACACACATCAAAACAACACATAAAAACCACACACACATAAACACACACACACACACACAACATACACACACACATCAAAACACACACAACACACACTACATAAAATAAAAAACACATCAAAAACACACAACATCAAACACACATCACAAACACATACACACATATCAAAAAACACAACATACAAAACACACACACACAAAATATCAAAACACAACACAAACACAACACATATATCAAAACACACAACAAATATCAAAACACATATCAAAACACACAAACATATCAAAACACATATCAAAACACACAAACATATCAAAACACACACCAAAACACACACAATATCAATACACACATTAAAACACACACACAATATCAAAACAACAACACACACACATATAAAAAACATACACACATCACATATTCTTATGAAACAACATTTCAAAAACCAAACCACCATGGAACACCACCACCACCACCACCAACAGTAACTGACTTTCAAAGCCCACACTCAGACAGCAGCATGTGTGACACTCCACCACAAAATGAGTCGCTCTGCACCTCACCCACTTTTCCCCTAGGAGCCAGTTTAGGCAGGTGGGGGTCAGTTGTCAGTTTTGAGATGTTGATGGATTATAAAACTATAGCCACTCTTGTATCTTGCACTGAAGTATCCAGGTGTAATGTTGTTTCCTTTTGCTTTAACAACGCAGTTGAAAACACCCAAGCCCTCTGTCTGACCACCCACTACGATGCCAAACATGTCAATTTCTCATTTTGTCACTTTCTGCAGATTATCATTTCAATTTGTAGCAACTTTTCAAAGATTTGTCTGATTTTCAATCTGTTTTCTGTATCGCATAGCCTTTTTATTGCAGATTAATAACATGTGAACAACTAAAAACTGACCTCCAATCCAATGTGACCCATTAAGTGGTGGAGCATGATAAATAAATATTTACCTTACATCCAGAGAAGCCCACAAACTCCAACACCTTCATGATCTTGCTTGGTAGCAAGGAAATCATCTGGAAACCCACAAAACACAGTGGATGTTTAGGTCATGTCACATCAGTCAGACACACTGTATATTCTACTGCAGGCATGCAGAGAGAGAGAGAGCTCGAAGGATTTATTCACAAAAAGGCCATTGGCTCATACATAAAGGGGTTGCCGAACTGCTTAGTATTTTGGTGGGGGTAAAAGCAATAGTAACGACAACATGTTACTGTATAACAAAAAGTCAGTTACAAAAATATGACTTAGGATAACAATATCTGAGAGAGAGAGAGAGAGAGAGAGAGAGAGAGAGAGATTTTTTCGTTTTTTATAAATTTTATTCTTTTATATCGAGGATAATGGAATAAGTACTTATGTGCTTTTTTACATCCAGTCCCCGTGTGTATGCGGTTTTGTAAATTCTGTCATCTGTTCCCACCGGCACACAATGGCCTACTCTTATGAAAAGCGGAACAGGATTTAACGTGAGTGCAAGATGTCCTGCGTGTGTTCGCACATGGGGCCTCGGTTTATAGTCTCATCCGAAGAACTTTGGAAGAGAGCGGAGTCTGCACTGATGTTAACCCTAGTGGCGCGGTTCCCGGAATATTCCGGGAAAGGCGGGTCTAGGCTGTGTGGCGGATCCCGGAATATTCCGGGATGACGTGGGTGGTCATAGTTGAAAGCTTACTTTCGCTTTCAAAGGTCAGCCAATGAATGTTAAGGCCGTTGTAGGCCCGCAGAAAGGGGTGAAGGTCATTTGACACACACAAGCAACGAAGAATCTGATTGGTTAAGAGTGTATTTTAATTTTTTTTCCGACCAGCCGAGATCGTCTTCAACAAAAATGGCGGCCAGCGTTTGCACTAGAATTTCTTCAAGCGTTTTTCGAGCTTTTTTACAAAATTGACAGCGAGGAGGAGTTTTAGAGGCTGGATTTGGTTGAAATAAACAATGAGAGAGACGATGAGGTAAGGATTGTGGAATATTTTTGAAAAACTTGGTAAAAATCGATCGCGATCGGACTGAATCGAGCGGTGCTAGTTTTGCTGGATGGACTTTTTCACTACTCGGCGATTTCGACGTCACAGATTGTTTTACTTTATTTTGACGCAACGAGGCTTCGAAATAACTGTTGTTGAGTCAAATCGCTATGCTGCTGAGTACTTTGCATCACATGAAATCAAGCGATCTTTGTATTTTTGTCATAGAAAGCCACCACTTCGCACATTCCGCCATGACGGTCGCGATGGCGTCGATCCTGTCGCTGAACTTTTCCGAGTATTTGGTGACCGATAAAGCGATGCAAACTCCTTATTTTTTGAAAACTAATGTCAAGAAATAGTGTTTACCTAATCATGACATTTATGCACCGCAAGAACTTTGCTTATCGTGTTAAAATCGATCCGGGGCCCTGACAGTGGAACAGTGATCGGTAGTGCGAACATGATTTTTTTTTTTGATTTTTTTTTACATAATCATAAACACTACACACTATTATAAAATTATACTCATTTAAAAGCATATTATATCTTCTTTCCAGTGATCTATAGCTTAACACATTTAATTCAGTTTTATATATCAATATCAAGGGTTGTTTGAGCCCACCATGCTCCAAAACAATGCTAGCCAATGTTAATTCAGCCAATAGAAGTGAGGCTTGTTGCTGTTTATTTAGCGCTACTAGGGTTAACTCCAGGGGAAAATATCCCCTTGAACGGGAATCAAACCCGGGTCGTCAGATTGCAAGCGCAATGTTCTAACCACTAGGCTATCCCATCCCCCATGACACAGTGAGAGAGAGAGAGAGAGAGAGAGAGAGAGAGAGAGAGAGAGAGAGAGAGAGAGAGAGAGGAGACACAGAGACAGAGACAGACAGACAGGGGATGGTGTAGAAAGGAAGAAGAGAAAGATAGAGAGAGCATGTATGTGTGTATGGGGGTGTGTCTACACATGTATTCTTGCATGTGTACTTAAGTATGCAAGTCTATGTGTGATATGTTTGCATGTATTTGAATGTGTTTGTGTTCAAGTATCCAACACGCACGCACGCACGCACGCGCACACACACACACACACACCTGCACGGTTTTGACCTCAGATACATATTTTTACCAACAAATGTTTGTCAGCAAATGCCTATGTTTGATACTTATGAACACAAAGACAATCAATCAGCCCATTTGACCCAAGAATAATCAAACCCAACCCAACCTTGTCCTTTCTTCCCAGTTTGACGGGAAAATTAAACTGAATGGGACCCATGTGCCTACAAACTTGTACACATCAAAAGAACCCATGACAGTTGAAAATCGGAAAGAGCAGGGAGATACCTCCTGACTGTCCTAGCAAAATTGGTAGATTCGATTCCCAACTTCGTCCCCAAAGTCGGAATTCAGCTACCTTAAACTCTTACTCTCATAAAGAGAACTGACACAATCAGCTTCCAGTTCATGGAAGGATTTGGCTAAAATGAGCTGAAATGGGTAGATATGTTTAAATGTAATATCTCCCATACTATAGAGCAGATCTGCATCAAACTAAGCGGCGGGGAAAAAAATGGTTGCAGATGCAAAAATCTTACCACTGGTCATCCTTGGAGCTCTAGCCAAGGCACAAAACCAAAACCAAAAACTAAACAACCAAAACCAAGAAAAACACAAAATAAACAAAATACAACAAAAATACGGGGGAAAAAGGCTAGTTTTCAGCCAGAAATCAATGCAGTGAAGCACTCACAAGGTTGAAGGCCCCGATGCCCATCTTGACGCCACTCTCAAAGTGGATTTTGAAGGAATCCTTTTCCCAGTTGCGCTTCTGCAGCATCCTGTTGCACTCCCTGCAACAAGCAACAGGCACACGACACTTAACCACAGCCACATGGAAACAAGAAAAATAGCTGAGAATATGTCATGGTTGCTAGTGAGAAACCAGTGAAAAATAGCTGAAAATATGTCATGCTCGTCAGTCAGAAACCAGTGAAAAATAACTGAATATATATATAATGGTCATTAGCTAGAAACTAGTGAAAGATACCTAATAATAACAATAAATGGAACCTACATAACACTATATTTTGCAAAGGCAAATCAAAGCACTTATAACATAATATATATAATGGTTATCAGCTACAAACCAGTGAAAAATAACAGAATATATTCATATAAATTTATTTATATATATATATATATATATATATATGTTATCAGCTACAAACCAGTGAAAAATAGCTGACTTCTTCTTCCTTTTTTGTCATGTTTCTCCCAAGGGAGGTTTGACATTGATGAGCCTTCTCCATCTCTCTATGTTTTGAGCTTCCTCCTTATTTATGCCCCTTTCTCTAAGATCATCTGCAATACAGGCAGCCCAGGTCTTGCTAGGTCTTCCCTTTGGTCTCTTTCCATCCACTACGAAGTTCATTGCTCTTTTTATGATGTGGTGATCTGCTTTCCGTTGAACGTGCCCAAACCAGCGCAGTCTATTGGTACTAGCTACAGGCTTCAGATCATCAACATAAAAATAACTGACTATATATAGATAACGGTTACCAGCTACAAACCAGTGAAAGATAACTTAACATGTAATGACTGCTTGCCAGAAACCAGTCAAAAGATTACTAAAACTATACACAGGTTCTTCACTACGTCATCCTTACTTGATGTCCACAACACTCTTCAGACTGATAAAACCAACAACAACAACAATGCAAGGGTTGAAGTGAGCTCACTTGTATATTTTGTAGCATTCCCGGATTTTGAGGCCGCCCTTGACAAAACTGATGAGGTTTTCGTCCTGAATGAAGGTGAGCAGTGCTCGTATCAACAGTGATTCTGCATAGATCAGCTCAGCATGCACCTCCTCTGCACACACACACACACAACCCCAAAGAAAAAAAGGGCAAGTTTTAAACAGGGTTCATTTTCTCAGTCTGTCTGTCCTTTTCTGGACACAATGGCACAGAAAAAAAAAGGACAAGTTTTAAACATAGTTTATTTTCTCTGTCTGTCATGACACAACCCCAAAGAAAAAAAAGAGCACATTTTAAACACTGTTCATTTTCTCTGTCCGTCTTTTTCTGGACACAATGGCCAAAAAAAAAAGGACATGTTTTAAATATGGCTAATTTTCTATATAATAATAATAATAATGTATGGAATTTATATAGCGCTGAATCTTGTAAAGCAACAAATCAAAGCGCCATTAATTTTCTATATCTTTCTGTCTTCTTTTGGACACAATGACAAAGAAAAAAGGACATGTTTTAAACATGGTTCATTTTCTCTGTATAAGATTTTTCTTTTGGACAAACAGCAAAGAAAAAATGACATATTTTAAATAGGGTTCATTCTCGCTGTCTGTCTGTCTTCTTCTCTCCTCTAACTCTCTCTCTGATGCTCTGTCCTCTAACAGAAGTACAAACAAACAAACCAAAAACCCCACTACAACAGCCATGCCTACCCTCACATTTCATTACCATGGACAAAGCCACTGAATATTGAGGAATTCTAACCAGTTTTTAAGTACGAACAGGCAAACACACAAAAACACCTACTCTTTTTTTTTCTTCTTCTCTTTTTACTTATATTAAAATAATTTATAAAAAACCCTCGAGTCTGTCCACCTTGATGCAATCCCAACATCCCACTCTTCCAGTGTGCTGTTTGAGAAGTGACAAGGCTGTTTACCTTCTGTACTGAGAAGTGACAAGGCTGTTTACCCTTCTGTATTGAGAAGTGACAAGGCTGTTTACCTTCTGTATTGACAAGTGACAAGGCTGTTTACCTTCTGTATTGACAAGTGACAAGGCTGTTTACCTTCTGTATTGAGAAGTGACAAGGCTGTTTACCTTCTGTATTGACAAGTGACAAGGCTGTTTACCTTCTGTATTGACAAGTGACAAGGCTGTTTACCTTCTGTATTGACAAGTGACAAGGCTGTTTACCTTCTGTATTGAGAAGTGACAAGGCTGTTTACCTTCTGTATTGACAAGTGAAAGGCTGTTTACCTTCTGTATTGAGAAGTGACAAGGCTGCTTACCCTCTGTATTGAGAAGTGACAAGGCTGCTTACCTTCTGTATTGAGAAGTGACAAGGCTGCTTACCCTCTGTATTGAGAAGTGACAAGGCTGTTTACCTTCTGTATTGAGAAGTGACAAGGCTGCTTACCCTCTGTATTGAGAAGTGACAAGGCTGTTTACCTCTGTATTGAGAAGTGACAAGGCTGTTTACCCTCTGTATTGAGAAGTGACAAGGCTGTTTACCCTCTGTATTGAGAAGTGACAAGGCTGTTTACCTTCTGTATTGAGAAGTGACAAGGCTGTTTACCCTCTGTATTGAGAAGTGACAAGGCTGTTTACCCTCTGTATTGAGAAGTGACAAGGCTGTTTACCTTCTGTATTGAGAAGTGACAAGGCTGTTTACCCTCTGTATTGAGAAGTGACAAGGCTGTTTACCTTCTGTATTGAGAAGTGACAAGGCTGTTTACCTTCTGTAAATTCATCATAGTTGACTCCTGTGGCGACCTTGGACAGAGTCCCAAGCAAGGTAGTACGCTTCCTGAGTTTGTTGCTGACCACAATGGACTGTTTCATGGCCACGATGGCTCGTTCAATGTCTGCCTGTACAACCAAATTGGGGTTTTTTGTAAGATTGTTTCTTTCTTTCTTTCTTTGTGTGTTGCTATTTTGGGGGGTGGGGTGGGGGTTGTTTTTTTGGTGATATTGGGGGAGGGTGGGGTGGGGCTTGTGTGTTGGTGGGTTGTTGTTGGTTTTTTTTTGGGGGGATGGGAAGTGAGGGTGGGATTTGTTTGTTGTTGTTGCTGGGTTTGTTTGTTTTAAGAGGAGGGGGAGGAGGGGCAGGGGAGACTAGGTAAAGATATCTATATTTAAAAGGAGACAGAAGAGGAGGAGGAGGAAGAGGGAAAACATGGCATAAACGTCTCTTCTACATTACACACAATAACAACAATAATAATAATAATAAATAATAATAATAATGTATGGTATTTATATAGCACTGAATCTTGTAAAGCAAACAAATCGAACTGCTTGCATTGAAATCACACACATGCAACCATCCACAAAATATTAGTAACAGTCACTCACTCACTCACTCACTCACTCACACACACACACTACATACAATACTGACCATGTCAAAGGTCATAACGGCCTGAATGTAGAGGATAGTGCCGAAGCCCAGACTGTGGTACATGCTCCTGTCTGCACTGGAAAAGAAAACAAACAACAAAATATATATTACAACCAGTAGCAACACAATATTGTTGTGATTGTTGAAGAACATTCCCCAGCTAAGTAGCCTTTTTAAAAAAATACCACAGCAAATTTCTCTGCATGAAATTTGGGCTGCTCTCCCTGGGGAGAGCGCGTCGCCACAAGAACAGCACCACCCATTACTTTTTTTGTTCTTTTTCCTGTCTGCATAATGTGTATTTGTTTCCCTATCAGAGTGGATTTTGTTCTACAGAATTTTGCCAGGGACAACTCTCTTGTTGCCGTGGGTTCTTTTATGTGCGCTAAATAATTTTGTGTAACACACAGGACCTGGGTTTATCGTCTCATCCAAAAGACTAGTGCCCAGACAACCACTCATGGTCTAATGAATGGGGGAAAAGTTTCGGGACCAAACAGGGTACAAACCACAGCCCACTTCTGACCCGGACTTTTCACTTTCTAGACAGGCGTGTTACCTCTGGTATCACGCTTACAACCCTCGGGGTCACCAGGGTATGCATTCTGCCTGGCTCATCCACGTTGTTTTTTCTGTTTGACATACATACTTCATTACTTTATCTTACTACTGTTATTCTTCATCACTTTTGTTCTTATCATTAGTAGATTTAGTTTATAGGCTAGTTAGTCAGTGAGTTAGTTTATAGATTTACTTATAGGCTAGTTCTTCTTCTTCTTCTTCGTCGAACGCTCAGACAGCAACTATTGTTGTCTAGTTATGAGTGAAAGCGTCACGCTCTTTAGATTAGCTACAATCAGGCCCAGCATCGACTTCGGCAAGATAAATAGTTACCTTTAAGTTCTTTCTAAAAAAGCAGGAGTAGACCAGAGCAGAAAATGACAAGAAGGAGGTCAGTAAGAAAAGGAACAAGCAGAACAAGAGAGTGATAGAAAGAGAAATTTCTAGCACAGATTTCCAGAATGTGGGGATGCTATTTATACTGATAGGCCCCCGGCATCCCCTCGGGCGAGTAGGCTAGTTAATCAGTGAGTTAGTTTATAGATTTATTTATAGGCTAGTTAGTCAGTGAGTTAGTTTATAGATTGATTTATAGGCTAGTTAGTCAGTGAGTTAGTTTATAGATTGATTTATAGGCTAGTTAGTTAGTGAGTTAGTTTATAGATTTATTTATAGGCTAGTTAGTCAGTGAGTTAGTCGGTTAGCTGAGTGCTGCTAACTGCCATTCACATGTGTACAGCAGCCAAGTGCAAGACACAGTCCAGGAAGATTATACAGTACAAGTCTAGATCTGTCTGATCGATACAACATCTTGCTTCATTCAGATAGCCATCAGGCCCTCATCTTGCAGTCGCTAAATGCAACAACAAAAAAAAGATCAATGACCAAACCTGTCTTAAGTACTTCTACACACTACTTTCATTTTGTTTTTCATGTCTAATATCACTATTTTGTTGACAGAAGACTGAAGAAAGACAACACAACAACAACATAATCCACAAGTGAACATCTGCTTTGAACAGTGATATCTCTACAAACTTTGGGAACAAACATTCCAGCCAGCAGCTCACTTTGTTTTTCCGACACTTACTATGGCTCCATGCGGTCCCGCGCCTCTTCAAATGATTGGTGAAGAACAGCCGCAGTGCCGCCATCGAGTCCTGGATGGTGTGCGGAAGGTCAATGTCATTCTGCGTGCTGAAAACACAAAACAAATAATTTAAAGACTGATTCGTAATTAACATAAAGTCTCTGAAACCGTTTTATTCAGGCTTGCGTGCGTGTGTGTGTGAATTCAATGCACAAGCGTGTACGGTCATTATAGTGGTATGTAAAAAAAAAGGTAAAGGGGTCCCATAACCTATAAGGTCGTAGGGGAGCGAGGCATCAGAGACCTCACTTCTCTAGGGCCAGCATATTGAGGACGGCGCCCATCTCCTCTCCCTCGCTGCTTTACCTTCCCCAACCCTAAAGAGGGCAGGTACCCATTTACAGCTGGGTGAACTGGGGGAACTGTCCTGAAGCCAAGGCACGCAAACGGTCACCCATCCAACTGGTAACCACGCTTGACGCTGCTTAACTTGGCTGGGGGAAAGCGAGTGCTCCGACCACTGAGCTATCCCGTCCCCAGAGTGGTATGTGGAGACTTACAAATACATGTACATGACAAACCGGAAAATTTACAATACCACATGGACACGGGGACTGGATGTAAAAAAAAAGTACATGAGTCCTTATTCCATTATCCTAAAAACAAAAGAACTCAAGTAATTTTTTTTTTAAACACACACACACATGTTCACTAAAATATATGAATATACATCTGTGAGCCCTGTAGCACATCACATAGACTATGCATGCATGCATGCATACATACACACACACACACACCATTTATGTACTTGTGAACAAGCAAACACATGCGCACACCACAAATCATGGTTTAAATCAGGTTTATTTATTAGTAAGGATGGAACAAGCATAAGGAACAAGCAGCTTATAAACCATCATAGCCACAAACGATCATACACATGTGAATGTGCACGCGCACGCACGCACACACACTTTTTTTTGGTCAATCTTTACCCACCTCCCCTTCTCCCCCCTTTCCCTCCCCATCCCCACCTCTACCCCCTCACCAACTGTCCATTCCTTGTACTGGTAAGGTATGATTTCTCCAGTGCAAAGTTCACCACAGCTGACAGGTCAGGCCAGTTATTCTGCCTCACTTCAGTTCACCCCCCCCCCCCCCCCCCCCCCACCACACCTCTCTCTCTCACATACACACACACCCCCACAAAACATTATGTACAAGTGAATGTATGCGCATGTGCACAACACACACACCTTTCTGCAGTCAATCTCTACCCACCTCCCTTTCTTCCTCTTTCCTTTCCTTCCCTATCCCCCCCCCCTTTCACTAACCATCAATTACTGGTTAGGGGGTTTTGTTTCTTGGCTAGTGCTCAGTGGTTCAACAATGGAAACATTTTTGCTTATGCGACTGTCGTTCCCCCCCCCCCCCCCCCCCCCACCATTTAGGTATTCTGACTTCAGAGATGGTGTCTTTTTAAAAAATACAACTGTTGTCTATTCCTACCGGGAGGCACCGTGGTCGAGTGGTTTAGGCGATCAACTCGTGATCCAGAGGTCGCGGGTTCGATCCCCGCTCGGCTTGGTGTTGTGTCCTTGGGAAAGACACTTTACTCCTATTTTCCTCACTCCACCCAGGTGTACAAGTGGGTACCAGCTCTGCTGGGGAAGTATCTGGCGACAGACTAGCGTCCTGTCACAGGGGTGGTGAAAAACCATCAGTTCGCTTAACGCTACAGAAACCGGGATAAGCTCCGGCTCTATGGGCCTTCTGGCTCGAAAGAACATACTTTACATACTATTCCTACCGGCACGAAATGGCCTCCTCTTCCACAAGGCGTGTGCAAGATGTCGTTGTAAGCATGTCCACATATGCGGGACCTCGGTTTAGTCTCGTCTGAAGGACTTTTGTCATTCATCGATTCACTTCAATTTTCTTCCCCCGTCAAACTGGGAAGAAAGAGCAAGGCTGGGAAACGAACCCAAACACCTACTGTTTACTTGTTAGGCAGGCACACGCCTTAACCATCCTGCCACCATCCTTCTGGTACTGGTAAGGTATGATCTCTCCAGTACAAAGGGCAACACTGGTGACAGACACCTGAGGCAGAGTTATTCTGTCCTCACTTTCTCTCTCTCTCTCTCTCTCTCTCACACACATACATGCACGCACACACGTACACACACACAAAATACCAATCTGTCACATGCCTCTCTTTCCGTCTGTCTTCTATTGTTTTTGCTACAGGTCTTTTTCCCCCATCTAATATCACTTATAGTGAACAGACGTTAAATACAAGAACAAACACACGCACACACACATGCAGATACCTTCTCCCTCAACACATTTGACAACTGGCAAAGTGCTAAGTACATGTAGTATGTTGTTGATTAATGTATGTCAGAGCGAGTCAGTAGGTGAGCCAGTGAAAAGCCACAGTGTCTGGGAGTGTGTGAGTGTGTGTGTGTGTGTGTGTGCGCACGCACAAGTGAGAGAAAAAGAGAGAGAGAGAGAGAGAGGAATAGAGAGTGTGTGTGTGCGTGCGTGCGTGCATGAATGTGTGTACACCGCAAGCTTGTGCACGCCTTGTGTGTGCATGCATGCATGTATGTGTGTATTGTACATGTGTGTGTGTGCACGTGCACTCAGGTACACACGCACCATCTGTGGCTATGTGGAGGCTGCCAGTCTGTCTGATTCAGGGCAGGGCAGAGATCACTGACCTCCAGCCACAGGGATGAGGAGGAGGAGGACAGGGATGTGAAGTGTGGAAATGAAGAGACAGGGAGGATGGGGGGGAGCCGATTGACAGATGTTCACAAACTGACAACCACACTCACTCACTCAGTCTCTCTCTCTCTCTCTCTCTCTCTCTCTCACACACATACTCACTCACTCACTCTCACACTCACACCACACGCGCACACACACACACTTGTTTGTGTTAAAAATGCCTATAGAATTTTGAACATGCTCTATATCTAACCGAGTTGATATATTCAGTAGTGTGTGTGTGTGTTTGTGTGTGCACGCACGTGTTTGTTCTTTCTTTCATTCTTTAATTTAACGTCTTTTTACTTTAAGTGATATTAGCCAAACCATGTGTGCATGTATGAGTGTGTGTGATCACGTGTACATGCATGTATTAATGTGTGCATGCATGCATGCGCACATGTATGCTGGCTTATTCTATTGTAATCTGGTTAGGCTTTGTACAGGAGCAGTGAAGAAGACTACTGGTCAATAGTTCAGTCCTGCATGGTCCTCCTCAGTGTTTGCTGCTGGTAACTGTGTGCCTGTCAAGAGTCCAGCTCTGCACCCTGACCTTACTGAAGTGATCAAAATGTTCCTGACAACATCACTTCACTTCACTTCACTTCACTTCACTTCACACAAGTGCTGTCAACTTCAGTGAACTTGGAATTGTTTTGAGATGTATGTTGTTGATATTATGAGGTATTCTCCAGCTTAACACCCTGGGGAGGTGGGGGGTCACCCAGAACATGCAGTCGGTCTCAGTCGTCCTACCTGGGAATGAATCACTGTGAGATTGAAAATACTCACTGAATGAGAAATTTGCATACATGTATGACTGAAAATTTTTTTTTTTTCAAGGATAATGGAATAAGCACTCATGCGCTTTATTTCATCCAGTCCCTGTGCATATGCAGTTTTGTAAATGTTGTCATCTATTCCCACTGGCACACAATGACTCTTTCAATTACCTAGCCATAGAAGCAGCATGCTCTCACTTCAGAGGATGATTGTTCTCCTTTGAAGGAGAGTACACGCTGTGACGGCTGGAGACAATCTGAGCATAACACTTGACGGCATAACAACATTTTACTGAAAGCCACAGCACTTAGCATGCATTAATAGCAGAAAAAAACTTTTAGCCTGGGCCACTTTATAGAATGATCAGAGGTTTTTTTGTTTGTTTTTCATCCATTACTTAGCTAGAGCTCCGAGGTTCACCAGTGGTGAGACTATGCATAAGCAACCGTTTTTGCCCACCATAAAGGTATGTATGTATGTTAGTCCGTCGTTTTTGACGATGACCTCCAAAACAGCAGAGGAGGCAGCTGCTGTTTCGGAAACTGGGCAGAAATTTGATTATAGTGGAGATGCCTTGCCCACAGTATTCCCCACTCTCTCGGCCAAGTGGGCATAAGGACAGTCAGCGTTGGAGATATTCTCCAAAGGCCAACTAGCCCCCAGGGCTGCAGCACATAAGGACTGTGCGAGTCAAGCCTCCTAGTCAGAGAGTCATAGTCGATCACTAAAGACTAAGCTGTAAAGTGGAATTCCATGAGTGGAAAAGCCACTGGTCATACAGCCTCTCACTTTGCTGTTGCCCCCAGCGTCAATGGTTTAATCAAGAACTGTGATAAACCCCAGGCGCTGACCATAAAGGTACCTACATCCTGGAGATGTATGCGGGGTATGTTTGCAGGCAGGTCTCGCTTGAGGTTGGCCTGGGAGATGGTAAAAATCCCCACCCTTAATTCACCAGATGCCACCGAGATTTGAACCCACAACATCAAGGAGCCATAGGATCAAAGTCAAACAGTCTTAACCGCACAGCTGTATCATCCGTCAAAGTACTCTTTAACTTGACTCGGCTTGACTCCACACAAGAACCGTTATTTTCAGTGACCTTGACATGGACATTGATCAATGCAACTTTTGGGACTCGACTGGTGACAGGCTGGATAGTGATATAGCCTTTGTGGTTGGTGAAACTCTGAATAGCATGAAAAGAAAAGAAATTTATGGGCACTGGTGCAGGCAGGCAGGCAAGTAAGTAGGGACTGTGGATTGATTTTAGTCCACAGCCCTTCGCAAATCCCCTGCTATGTGACTTGAACTATGCACAGATGTGGGTAAGATTTTCCAGTACATGGAATATGTTGCAAGCAATAAACCTGTGAGTGTGTGTGTGTTTGTGTGTTTGTTGTGTGTGTGTATGTGTGTGTGAGAGAGAGAGAGAGAGAGAGAGAGAGAGAGAGAGAGAGAGAGAGAGAGAGAGAGAGAGAGAGAGAGAGAGAGAGAGAGAGAGAGAATGTGGGAGAATATAAAAGGGTGAGTGAGAGAGAGAAAGAGAAAGTGTGTTGTGTGTGTGTGTGTGTGTGTGTGTGTGTGTGTGTGTGTGTGTGTGTGTGTGTGTGTGTGTGTGCATGCAAGCATGTATATTTATATGTTCACATTCATACTGGTGTGTCAGAGGAGGGACAGCTTGAGACAATGACTGACTGAATTAAAACTCATTATTAAGAGCAGAGAAAGAGAGAGAAAAAGATGCATGCAAGACATAACAATGAATAAAGCAAGAGAATAACACAATCAAAACACAACCAAAAATCTCAAGAAAGAGATTTGAACGTTCATGCATACATGCATTGGAGAAACACTCAAAAAGGCTTTCTGTACACACACAGTTTCTCTCTCTCTCTCTCTCTCTCTCTCTCTCTCTCTCTCTCTCTCTCTCTCTCTCTCTCCCTCTGCCTGTCTGCTTGCATACACACACACACAGACACACACACACACACATACGAATACACACACATGCACACACACAAACACAAACAACACACACACCATAAGACTGTACTTTCTAAATCAACTGTGGGCAAACCCTATGTAGTAAGCAATCTTGAATGGCAAGACAAGATGTCGACAGACCAGCAAACAGACCATCTCTGACAGACCAACAAACAGACCATCTCTGACAGACCAGCAAACAGACCATCTCTGACAGACCAGCAAACAGACCATCTCTGGTATACCAGCAAACATACAATCTCTGACAGACCAGCAAACAGACCATCCCTGACAGACCAGCAAACAGACCATCTCTGACAGACCAGCAAACAGACCAACAAACCGACCATCTCTGACAGACCAGCAAACAGACCATCTCTCACAGACCAGACCAGAAAAACAGCCCTTCTCATTCCTCTATCATCATCATCACCATCACTGCCGCCATCACATCACTGTCATCATCAACACCACTATTACTAATTATCACTCCCCCCCCCACCAATCCCCCACCCTGCAACCATCATCACCCTGTCACAGTCATCACTACCACCACCATCATCCTCATTACTACCACTGTCACCATCACCATCACCACCCCCTACCCTGAACAGCTCGTCTGCTGCTGCTGCAGTCAACACAGAACAAAGCTGCTAACACACGCAAGCAAAGGGAGGGAGTGAGAGGAGGGGACCAGGAAAAAAAGAGGGAGGGGGAGGGGAGGCTGTAGGAGAGGGGGTAGAGAAAAGTAGATCAGGATTGAGGGGTTGGAGGGGGGGGGGGGGGGGGGGGGGGTTGCAGAGGAGAGAAGTTCAAAGGAATGATGAATGTCTGAGGTGGTGGGCATGGACAGATCGCGTGCAGTGGGGAAAGCCAGATCCTTGTTCCTTCATGATGTAACCTCTCCCCAACCCATGGAAGGTCAGTTTCAGAAGGTGGGGGAGGAGGGAGCAAGGAAGGTGGCGGGATGGGTTTACACGTTCACCTGCCTAACACGTAAACCTGTGAGGTTCTGGGTTCTACTCCCAGCCTTGCCCTTTTTTCCCCAGTTTGATGAAAAATTCAAACTGAATGTCAAGCCATAGGGAGGTGACTCTAAACCATCAGACCCAAGTGCTTTTGGTCTTATGCACATCAAAAGAACTCAAAGACAGATGAAAATCGGAAAGAGCAGGGAGGTACCTCCCAAATGTCCTAACAAAATTGGTAGGTTCAATTCCCCACTGTACCCCATATGTCAGAGTGTGGCTACCTTAAAAGGAGAGAGAGGGGGGGGGGGGGGGGGGCGGGGCGGCATGGTCATATGCAAAAATCTCACCTTTAGTGAACCTTGGAGCTCTAGCTGTGGCCAAAGAAAAAAAGATGGACAGTTTGCCACACCAAAAAAAAAAAGAAGATAGGAGTGGGGATATAATGAGGAGTGGGGGGGGGGGGGGGGGGGTTAGGGGGGTGGTTAGGGAATAAGGGACTGGGAGAGTGAGGAGAGGTAGTTGTGGGAAGAGGAGAGTTGGGGTGTGGTGAGGGGCTTTAAGAGGGTGGATATTAGTCTAGGGTGTCACTGTCATGGAAGAAGGGAAGAGAGAGAGAGAGAGAGAGAGAGAGAGAGAGAGGAGGAGAGAGGGAGAGAGAAGAGGAGAGGAGAGAGAGAGAGAGGAGAGGGGGGGGGGGGGGGGGGAAGAAGAGGGGCTGGGAAAAGGGGGTGGGTTGATGGTGTCAGTATATGCACTAATTTTATTTATAAATCATTACAGTGAACAGTTCTTTAGTGCACTGTCCCAGTGACTGCTAGAAAAAGATGATGATGATGATGATGATGATATTGCTGCTACTACTACTACTACCAATGATGATGATTATTATTATCATCATCATCATTGAATAATAGTAATAATAATAATAATAACGATGACGATGATGTTGAATCATTCTTAAAAAGGGTAAACATCCTTCATTAGCAACTCAGTGCATTGTGCTCACATCTTTCCCTCCAGCAAAATACAGAATTACCTGATAACAAATGGGAAACATACGCACACACACACACTTACACACACAAACACACACACTCACACAAATGAACATATTTCTGAAGCCGGTACCTACTCACACATAGACCTCCCAGAAAGAAACCTAAGAGATAATCTGTCAAAATAGCTTTGTGTATCTCAAAATCATTTTTAAAAAGATGAGTAAGGGACAGTGTTGATACTGAAGACCTCTGTGGATATATGTACGCAAAGAATATTCTTCTTTCTTCTTCTTCAAATGCTCAGACTGCAATCACTGTTGTCTGTCATAAGAACAAAAATGCAACGTGCTGCAGGTAAGCGCCTGACAAGTCAGGCCCTGCGCATCCGATTTCTGTGTGGGAGAGAATTGTCATCGGTGTTTCTGGAGAGAAAAAAAGGCAGAAGAATGGACCAAGAAGAAAGAAAATAGACAAGAAGAAGGTGACAGGAAGAATAGGAACAAGTTTTTAAAAAAGCAAGAGAGAGAGATAGAAAAGAGGAAATTTCTGGCACAGAATTTCTAGGAGGTGGGGATGCTATTTATACTGACAGGCACCCCCCCCCCCCCCCCCCCCCAGCATCCCCACAGGAGAGCAAAGAATATAAGAGAGGCTCTTAGTACAAAAGCACTGCTAACAGCCCTGGCTATGCCAACCATCAGTGCTTGTTATCGGCTGTTTCTGGTGACGCGACACTTTCTCTCCCCTTTCCCGTTTCTCTCTACTCAAATTCTCCCTCCATTTTTTCCCATGCCCTGTCCAATCAATTATGTTGTGATGCATTACAGCGCTGTTCATCTGGAAGAAAATCAGACATGTTATTTCCATTGTGTATGACGCCATTAAAATAAAATGTCCCGTCGGCATTTTCTTCATGAAACAGAGTCCCCTCTGTGTGTGTGTGTTTGTGTGTGTGTGTGTGTGTGTGTGTGTTTGTGTGTGTGTGTGTGTGTGTGTGTGTGTGTGTGGTGTAGGTGTGTGTGTGTGTGTGTTGTGATTGTGTTGTGCTGTGTTGTGTGTGTGCACGCATGTGTGCATGCATGTGTTAAGTGCATGCATGATTACAGGATACGAATCCAAGAGAAAGAAGTGCAGCCATCTGCAAATATGTAACTCTCTTAACACCACAAACATATGGGTGTGCATGCATGCAAGCGTGCACACACATTGATGAAGTTGTTTTTGTTCCCAGACAGATGGCTTGATGACAAAAAAGCAAATGCACTGTTTATTCAATGCACTATCTGGAAATAAAAATTTGGTTTAAATAGTTTTTATTCAGAAATGACAATGAACATTCTGGAAATAAAATTTGACTTTGACTAACACACACACACACAAATATGACTCTGACTGGCTTCCACACACAAACACACATTTTTCTGTCTGAAATCACACACCACACATGTGTGCATGTATGCAAGTGCACAAACACACACACACACACTTACACACACACTTCTGTCTGAAATCACTTTTTAGTGGTTAAGATCTTAAAATGAACACAGTCACACATAATGTCAACCTCTACTCCCCCATTCGTCACAGCATCCCTCCCCTTCCCACCGCAGCCCACCCTCAATTAGCACGCATGCAAGACACCAAATTAACAAGCAGAAAGGGAGGGACACCAAAACTGCCTGTCTACTCTGTGAAGGCAAACCAGTCTCCCTCATCTGTCATCATCATTATCATCACAACCCCCTGCCTGATATTCAGTCAGCTCTTGACAACTGGACAAAACTGCCCCTTGCGTGGAAGTAAAGAGGGGAGGGGGAGAGGGGGAGAGAGAGGGAGGGAGAGAGAGAGAGAGGGAGAAGAGAGGAGAGAAGGAGAGAGGAGAGAGGAGAGAGAGAGAGAGAGAGAGAGAGAGAGAGAGAGAGAGAGAGAGAAAGACACAGAGACAGATTGAAAGAGAGAATGAATGATCTTTGATACACAAGCATGAAGATTTAAGATAAATCCTAGTCTTACAATCTAAAAAAAAAAATTAAATAAATACAATCTGTCTGTGTAAACGTACATTATAACAATCAACAGAGTATGAATATCAATAAACATTGGGAAAAAGGAGAGAGGCAGAAAGGGACAGACAGATGGACCGACCGATAGACAGACAGACAAACAGAGAGGCCAGGGAGAAGCATAGAGGAAAAAAGAAGATTTTTTGTTTATCAGATGCATTCAAACTGGTACAGTGTTCAAGACATGTAGCCAGCAGACTTCTTCCTCACTGAATGCTCAGACAGCAACTACTGTCTGTCGTATGGGCAAAAATGCGTTACGCTGCTGTTAAGCACCTGACATGTCCGGCCCAGCACACCCAACTTCGGTATATGAGAGAATTGTAGTTTTTAAGTCTTTCTGGGAGGAAAAAAGGCAGGAGAATGGACCGAGAAGGCAGAAAACAGACAAGGAGGAGGTGACAGGAAGGAAAGGTACGAGGCAGAAACAAATAGAGGCATAGAGAAGAGGGAATTCCCACCACAGAAAGTGGGGATTAAAGGCTATTTATACTGAAAGGTCCCATGCATCCTCAGGGGGGGTCCAGCAGATTTTTTCAGACAAACAATTTTCTATGACAGCTGGACAGCTCCACAAAGGTGTCATTCTCCTGGACATTTTGGAAATAGCTCATATAGGTGTCATTCTCCTGGACATTTTGGAAATAGCTCATATAGGTGTCATTCTCCTGGACATTTTGGAGATAGCTCATATAGGTGTCATTCTCCTGGACATTTTGGAAATAGCTCATATAGGTGTCATTCTCCTGGACATTTTGGAGATAGCTCACCAGAGCTCAGCAAACTGAAGGGAAGGAGGAGGAGATGGAGAGGGGTGAGGGGAAAGGGGCGGTCAGCCAGTGGTCACCTTGCACTCTATAAATAACTCCGGGGTGTGGACATCAGACTTATGTATTGCTGGCATACTCATGTGAGAGGGGTTGGGGGGTTGGGTGGGTAGTGTTAAAGGCAATCATGTGGTTAAAAAAAAAGGGGAGGGGGTACAAGGGCAGAGTACAAGGTCATGTTCTTCCCTGTTACTGCAAGATACCAGGCCTACTGGTTTCTGATAGTATTCTTCAATCTTGGTCATGTACAACAATGACAGGGTTCAATAGGCGTACTTGGCAACCCCCACCCCTCTATCTCTCTCTCTCTTTCTTTTCCCGGTCAGCTCAAGATTTGTGCAGGTCCAGCATCACTCACTGATTGATAATGTTGATGAAAGAAAGAGGTTGACTACAAACAGAACACAGTGTTCAAATGATGTAGTGCGTTCGTTTTGTTTTTTGTACTGCATTTTAATGCCTTGTACGGTCATCCTTTCTACTTTGTTTTCTATTCTGCTGTATTGTTGTTGTATTGTTGTTGTTTTTTCTTAAATAGTAAACTATTTTAAGTCACACAAAACTTCTCTGCACAAAAATCCAGCCAATCAGTTTCCTAAGGAGAGAGTGTTCTCAAGTGCAATGCTACCTTCTCCTTTTCAGTATAATTATAGTACTTTTCCTGTCTATATATAAAGCAGTATATCATTATATGTTTCCATGTGAGAGTGGCTTTCTTCTAAATAATTCTGCCAAGGTTAAATCTCTCATTGCCACGGATTCCTTTATGTGTGCTGTATATAACCCTGCACACAGTATATATTCATCCTTTTTTTTCAAGTATATATTCATCCATCCAAACAACTACAGCACTACCCAGCATGCACCTTGTACCTAGAGTTGGATGGGCTCCACCAGGTTCAATTTACCCAAGAGACACTACACGGCCTGAAAAATATTTGCGGTGCCCCAACATTTCCTCAGTGAGTCAAAAGAGAGGCGGAGGTGAAGGAGGAGGAGGGTTTTAATTATGCTGATTCCCTATACTGCCTGATTTCTGGTAATGATACAACACTTCTTGTTCTGTCTCTCTGACCTACTCTTTGTTAAGCCAAGACAAGTTAATTAATTAATGGTATTTGTGCCGTATGTGTGCGAGTGTGGTGTGTGTGTGTGTGTGTGTGTGTGTAGTTGGTGTGTGCGTGTGTGTGTGTGTAGTTGGTGTGTGTGTGTGTGTTGGTGTGTGTGTGTGTGTGTGTGTGTGGTGTGTGTGTGTGGTTGGTGTGTGTGTGTGTGGTTGGTGTGTGTGTGTGTGTGTGTGTGTGTGTGTGTGTGTGTGTGTGTGTGTGTGTGTGTGTGTGTGTGTGTGTGGAATGTCAATTGCTTTGTGCTTCTTCTTCTGAGAAAACTAGGCACATAATCTTTGTCTATGATGAAATTCAGAGTATTGTGTTTCTTCTTGTTGACATTTGCCATTAGGAATATTAATAGGTGGTTTTTGTTTTCTCTCTTTGGAGAGTGTAAGAGGTTGCGTGCGAGAGAGAGAGAGAGAGAAGAGAGAGAGAGAGAGAGAGAAGAGAGAGAGAGAGTGTGTGTGTGTGGTGTGTGTGTGTGCGAGTGTCTATGTGTGAGTGTCTATGTGTGTGTGTGTGTGCATGCGTGCATGCGCGTGTGTGTGTGTGTGTGTGTGCACACAATGCATGGGTGTGTTTGAACAAGGGGAGTGCACATGCAGATTACAAATCAAACAGCATAACAAAATGCCTTCTGTATGAGGTTCTACAACTAGCAAACAACATCTCCACACACACACAAAACAAATTCTCAATCCCTCTACTCCCCCCCCCCTCCACCCCCCCAAATCAATAGATAAACCCTATTAACAAGCATGGTAAAAGGCAGGCTGGCACGCATATCACCCACTGCCCCCCACCCCCCCAATCCATCCATCCAATGAAAGCAACCAATCCATTATCACCATCATCACCATCATCATCATCATCATCATCATCTGCTTGCCCTGATGTGTGTTCCGCCTGCCACTGCTGCTGCTGTCAACAGGACAAGGCTGCTGGCACGTAAAGGCGGGGAGGGGGTGGGGAGAATGGAAGGGGAGATGGAGGAGGGAGGAGGGGCAGGGCTGAGTCCTGGTCTTGACAAGAATTTCTAGCTGGGCACAGAGCTAGCAGGGGAACTCAACACACTGTCCGTCTTCTTCCCCTCAGCTCATTGCCTGGTCAGCCCTTCAAAGCCAGGGAGTCGTCTCTGTCTGCATACCCTCCCTCCCCATGTATGGCATTACTGGGTGCAACATGTAGTGCCTGGTCTTCTCCTGTGCCTGTGACTCTGTGTCTGTGGGAGGTCTGACCCCTGGCCTCGGCCGACACGTTCCTACTTCAGGGCAGCTCATGACCTGTCTGTCTAGCCTGTGATCCCTCTTGATGGAGGATGCTGAGATCTGGTTTTGTTATCACGCTGGCTGCCAGCGTCTGTGCCATGTTTGCCACAATTTGAGGCTGTGCCCACACTTCCAAGAGATGACAAGCATTAATGTGGCATGGAGGTGCAGCTTCAGAGTTAACTTTTGACCCATTATCCTCGATATAAAAGAATAACATAAATAAAATAAAGGGAGTGGGAGATCTTCACACAGCACAAGCAACCTTAATTTTTTCACCGCCCTGCAGACCAACCCTCTATCTCCTCCCATCACTGACAAGCAGTGACTTCTTCCCAGGCTACGGCTAAGCTGATATGGGGTTTGTCCCGACAGCAACAGATGTGTGCAGGAGTGGTCCCTGAGCATTGCCAGGAAAGCTGACACTGACCTAGAGAGGCATGTCGGTGTTAGGTTTCTTCTGTTTCATCCTCCCTGCCTTCCAACAACCCCACACACACACACACACACACACAGTCACACACACACATACACACATGTACACATGGACACACGCACACACAGTCACACACACACACAGTCACACATAAACACACACTCACACAAACACACACACTACTAACGCAATGAATGCCTAATATTTTCTAACGTTTTGTTCCTGTACCTTTTTTCTTTTCTAAAGTATGAACGTGAAAGAATGGATGATATAGTAGGTGAAGTAATTTGTTTGTTTGACGTTTTATGATTTTAATTTTTTTTAATTCTTAATACATTCTTTACCTAAGTGTCTGCATGCACGCACACGTGCATGTTGTTGTTGTTGTCTTCAATTTAACGTCTGTTCACTCTAAGTGATATTAGACGACACATGTGTGTACAAGTGTGTGTGTGTGTGCGTGTGTATATATGTGTGTGTGTGTGAATGTATGTGTGCGTAATTTGTATTTTTCAGTGTATTATTTTATTGGTTTTCCTTTTTTACTGGTACAATTTATTGGTAAAGGTTGCAATAATGTAGTATTTCAGTATTATCAATAAAAATTTGTTCTTCGATAGATGGCTTGATGAAAAAAAGTAAATGCATTGCTTATTCAATGTACCATCTGGAAATAAAGAATTGACTTGACTTGACTTGACACACACACTAACATACACAAACACACAAAACACACTAACCGACACGAGTTTCCGCATTTCGGAAGAGTATGCACACAAGAACTGGATGTAAAAAAACACACGAGTGCTTATTCTTTGTCCTCAAAAATAAAAGATTTTAAATAACTGAATGAACACAAAATATCCCATGTGATGCAGCTTTCTTGTTGTTTTAGTTAAACCATAGATCTATCATTCCTTTTTTCAACATGAACTGTGACATCCAGTAACTTGTTGGCATTTACTGCAAAGCACCTGACCCATCCTGTTCATCAAGACATGGGACAGGTAAAGTGTATGCATGTGTGCGTGCGTGTGTATCTGTGTGCGTTTGTGTGTGTGTGTGTCCCTCTGTCTGTCTGTGTCTGTGTGAATAACCATAAGGGATTACACTCACACATACACATGTATACACTCACAAAGTGGATCTTTACATTCTTGTTTTCATTTCTAGTGACTGACTTCAAAAGGAGCTTGGCATTCTGAACACCTGGGTGTGGCACAACAATTCCAATGCACCCGCATGAAACAAATAAACAACGTAGAGATGAAGATGAAAGAAAAAAATGTTTTAAAAACCCTCTCTCACCTGAGCCCATGACCTCTTCAGCTGTGATACCTAACGACCGTAATGTGAGCTACAGTAATTGATTGTGATGCCACCACTGCCTCCTGTATGAAAAGACACTGTGACCTTTTCATTTATTGAATAAACTTCTCTTCTTCTTCTTCCTTTTTTTTTAATGTTGTATGTATGTGTTTGTGCACAGTGCTTGCATACTCATATGCATGCCTGCATAATTATATGTATGGTGTGTGTGTGTGTGTGTGTGTGTGTGTGTGTGTGTGTTTGTTATCTACATGAGTGTGTACATACATGATCATATGCATGTGCGAGTGTGTACAGACGGATTGAGTGGAGTGTCCACAGAGTGTGTATGCACTGCATGTAAAACTTCATCCAATAGATAATTGTTGTATGAGGGTAAACAGCGTGTATAGATCCGAGTACTTACTGTGGGGGGGTGTGGGGATTAGCTGGCTAAACAGGTCATGTGCAATATTGACTTGTTATGTATACACCACCAATACATGCCTTGGGAGGTGGCATAGTTGAGTGGTTAGAGCCTTGCACTCACAATTTGACAGCCCACCACTGATCCCGGGATCAAGCCTGGGTTTGAGCCACGACTGAGACGCCAGTTCATGGGGATTTTTCCTCTGGAGTTGACATCAATACAGTGGAGTGAGACGTCAGTTCATGGGGGCTTTTCCTCTGGAGTTGACATCATTACAGTGGAGTGAGACGTCAGTTCATGGGGAATTTTCCTCTGGAGTTGACATCAGTACAGTGGAGTGAGACGTCAGTTCATGGGGACTTTTCCTCTGGAGTTGACATCAATACAGTGGAGTGAGACGTCAGTTCATGGGGAATTTTCCTCTGGAGTTGACATCAGTACAGTGGAGTGAGACGTCAGTTCATGGGGACTTTTCCTCTGGAGTTGACATCAATACAGTGGAGTGAGACGTCAGTTCATGGGGAATTTTCCTCTGGAGTTGACATCAGTACAGTGGAGTGAGACGTCAGTTCATGGGGACTTTTCCTCTGGAGTTGACATCAATACAGAGGAGTGAGATGTCAGTTCATGGGGACTTTTCCTCTGGAGTTGACATCAATACAGAGGAGTGAGATGTCAGTTCATGGGGACTTTTCCTCTGGAGTTGACATCATTACAGTGGAGTGAGATGTCAGTTCATGGGGACTTTTCCTCTGGAGTTGACATCAGTACAGTGGAGTGAGACGTCAGTTCATGGGGACTTTTCCTCTGGAGTTAACATCATTACAGACTCCACTCCCCTGAAGTCCTTCAGATGAGACTATGAACTGAGCCCCCATGTGCAAATGCATGCAGAACGTCCTGTGCACATGTTAAAACCTGTTCTGCCTTAGGAAGAGCAGCCATTGGTGTTGATAAAAACAGATGACAAAAAATATATGTTAAAAAAAAATAGCTGCATGCACCCTGGTGTCGTTTTAGACATCATCCCCAAAGTCAGAATGCAGCTACCTTCATGGTGGGGGAAAGGGCTGCATACACAAAACCTCACCATTTGGTGAATCTTGGAGTTCTAGCCAAGGAACTAAAAAACAAAAAAAAGAAACCATGCATAAGAACACAGTGACAAGCTGACACATGTATGCAAACAGAAAGGCAGTTCAGCTATCACACACCCAGACTCTATACATGTACACACCTACACATGCATTTATAAACATGGGCACACATAACACAGCACACAAGAATGCAACAGGTATTTGCCATACATACATATGAAGCACATGTATACAAATACATTTGCACATGCAGCCATACATGCACAAACAAACACACATACCACACACACAAAAAAAGAATGAGAAAGTTAGAAGAGATCAACAGAGTGGACAGAGATCACACACCACACACACACACACACACACACACACACACACACACACACACACACATACACACACAACGCATGCATGCAGCAGCCACCCATACAAACACACACACACACCACCCACACCCATACACACACAACCATTTTCCAACAGCTTCATTTTCTCACAGCTGGAAGACAGCACATTAAAAACAAACAAACCCACAACTGTTAAAAAAACAAACACTATATACCAAGCCTTAAGGGCTAACCCAGCAAACAAAAACAACACATACACACACGCACAAAAAAAAATACAAAACAAAAATAACACACCATCTTTTCACTCCGTCTGTCATCACTCTAACATCCATCAACAGTAAAGGCACAGACATATCCGCCAAAGAAGAAAAACAACACTAGTAACGACAACAACACTGACATATATTCATGTAAATATACATGACAATACCAACGCAAAACAAGTCCTTGTCTCTTTAGAATTCAGCCATCACACAGGGAGAAAAAAAAAATCTAATAACTGAAATGTCATAGAAAACAAATGATAAAAACCAGCATGCACACACACACATGCACACACGCACGTGTGCACACACGCACGCACACACACAACTTTTTTTTCTCTCCGTATAACGCTTTTCTAATTATTTCTTCTTCATCGAACGTGCAGACAGCAACTAATGCTGTCTGTTATATGAGCGAAAATGTGTCACGCTGCTGTAAAGCATCTGACAAGTCAGGCCCAGTGCACCCGACTTTGGCATAACGCCATAAGAGAAAACTGTTATCTTTTCAGTTTTTCTGGGGAAAAATGGCAAGAGAATGGACAGAGAAGGCAGAAAATAGACAAGACGGTGGTTTAAAAGGGGAAAAAAAGACAAGGTGACAGGAAGAAAAGAAACAAGGCAGAAACAAGGAGAGTGATAGAAAAGAGGCAATTTCTAGCACAGAATTTCCAGAAGGTGGGGATGGTATTTATTCTAACAGGCCCCAAGCATCCCCATGGGGGAAATATCGCTTTTCTAATGCGATTCTTTTTTCTTTAATCTAAAAATTATTTTCGTATGGTTTATTAATGATCTTTGTATGCTTTTAGATAGAAGGCTTGATGATAAAAAACACCAAATGCAAGGCTTATTCAATATACTATATGTGCTTAGTCAATATACTGCCTGTGCTTATTCAATATACTGTCTGTGCTTATTCAATATACTAGCTGTGCTTATTCAATATACTATCTGTGCTTATTCAATGATATACTATCTGTGCTTATTCAATATATTATCTGCATTTATTCAATATCCTGTCTGCTTTTATTCAATGATATACTATCTGTGCTTATTCAATATACTATCTGCATTTATTCAATACACTATCTGCACTTATTTAATATACTATCTGCACTTATTCAATATACTATCTTCACTTATTCAATATACTAGCTGCGCTTATTCAATATACTATCTGCACTTATTCAATATACTATCTGCACTTATTCAATATACTATCTGCACTTACTCACTACACTATCTGCACTTATTCAATATACAAGCTGCACTTATTCACTACACTGTGTTTATTCAATATACTAACTGCACTTATTCAATACAATATATGTGCTTATTCAATATACTATCTGCACTTATTCAATACACTATTTCTGCTGATTCAATATACTAGCTGCGCTTATTCAATATACTATCTGCAGTTATTCAATACAGTATCTGTCGAGCAGATCTTCAACATCAGAATGCTCATAGAGAAGCATCTCCAACATCAACTACAGCTCTACAACAACTTCATTGACTTCAAGAAGGCCTTCAACCGAGTGTGGCAAGAAGCTCTGTGGCAAGTCATGAGAGACTACAACTTCGACGAGGACCTGATTCAAGTCATCCAGGCGCTGTATGACAGCTCCCACAGTGCAGTCCTCATGGGTGGAGAAATCGGGGAGTTCTTCCGGACTTCAGTTGGAGTTCGACAAGGCTGCCCGCTATCCCCCGTTCTTTTCAACGTGTTCCTGGAGAACATCATGCAGGAGGCCCTCCTTGACTTCAAGACCACAATCACAATAGGAGGAAGGCCAGTCTGCAATCTTCGATTCGCAGACGATATTGATCTCATGGGCCGCAGTGAAGAAGAACTCCAGGATCTCACCAGACTGGAAACATCAGCCAATGCCCACGGTATGGAGATCAGCACGGAAAAGAGCAAGATCCTAGTGAATAGTACTACACCAACCACTCCCACCAGCATCAAGATGAGTGGCGAGACACTAGAGGAGGTAGAAACTTTCAAGTACCTTGGAGCAGTCATCACCAAAGAAGGTACGAGCACACAAGAGGTGAAGATCAGACTTGCTGTGGCACTCTCCTCCATGACTAAGCTGGCGAAAGTGTGGAGAAACCATAACATCAGAACCCACACTAAGGTCAGACTCTACAAGGCACTCGTCACATCCATTGCCTTGTACAGCTGTGAAGCATGGACACTTACTGCCGATCTAGAACGTCGAATTCAAGCCTTTGAGATAAGTGCCTCAGGCGGATCCTGAACATCACCTACAGAGACCGTAAAACCAATGACTACGTCTGGCAGCAGATCGAGGCACTGGCTGGCAAACAAGAACCATTGCTAGATACAGTCAAACGGAGGAAACTGAAATGGTTTGGCCACACAACAAGGCATAACAGCCTGTCAAAGACAGTCCTGCAGGGAATGGTGGAAGGAGCAAGGAGGCAGGGACGACCACGCAAAAGCTGAATATCCAACATCAAGGAGTGGACCGGCCTCACTGTACCAAACCTCCTGAAAGCAGCCCAGGACAGAACTATTTGGCGGTCCACTTGCAGCGTCCATGCGGGTACCCCAACGGTCGTCCCGACCAAGGGATGAGTGAGTGAGTGAGTGATCTGTGCTTATTCAATATACTATCTGTGCTTATTCAATATACTATCTGCAGTTATTCAATACACTATCTGTACTTATTCAATATATGATCTGCATTTATTCAATATACTATCTGCACTTATTCAATATACTAGCTACGCTTATTCATTATACTATCTGCGCTTATTCAATATACTAGCTGTGCTTATTTAATATACTATCTGAACTTATTCAATATACTATCTGCACTTATTCAATATACTATCTGCACTTATTCAATATACTATCTGCACTTATTCAATACAGTATCTGTGCTTATTCAATATACTATCTGCACTTATTCAATATACTATCTGGTCTTATTCAATACAGTATCTGTGCTTATTCAATACAGTATCTGTGCTTATTCAATATACTAGCTGGGCTTATTCATAATAATAATAATAATATATGGAATTTATATAGCGCTGAATCTTGTAAAAAAAAAATCAAACAAATCGAAGCGCTTGCACTCAATCATTTACAGGCATGCAACTCTCCTTAAACATAATGAACAACAGATTTCAAAACCATGCGCGCGCACGCATGCACGCACACACACGCACACACACACACAAACTCACACATACACACTCGGAACAACACTTAGAAGGTGAAAGATGCTGTTGAAAATTAGGGACAGATATTTGGGGGGAAGTCTCAGGTAGGAAACAAGTGTGTTTTGAGGCTGGATTTGAAGTTATCAAGTGAAGGCTTTTGTCGAAGTGAAAGAGGGAGGTCATTCCAGGTGGATGGACCAGAAACAGAGAAGGAGCGACGGCCAACAGTGGTTTGTTTGAATCTGGGTGTTCGAAAGCACAAAGTATCTGCGGCTGAACGAAGGGAACGGGATGGCGTGTACAGATGAAGACAGTTACAGAGATAAGGGGGTGCAGATTTGTGGAGACATTTGAAACAGAGGGTATTGATTTTATACTTCAGTCTTTGTGAGACAGGCAGCCAGTGAAGAGATCGCAGAAGAGGAGTGATGTGTTCAGATTTTTTCTTTCTTAGGACCAGTCGAGCTGCAGAGTTTTGTATGCGTTGAAGAGAGTGGATAGATGATGCTGGTAGGCCAGCCAAAAGAGAATTACAGTAGTCTAAACGTGAAAGAATAAGAGATGTGACAAGCTTGGAAGTTGCATCAGTGGACAGATACTTGCGAATCACGCTTATGCGCCGTAATTGATAGTAGCAAGACTGGCAGGTCTGGGTGATGAATTTTTTCATAGAGAGTGTGTTGTCAAGAACTACTCCTAAATACTTCACAGAGTTGGACAAAGGAACTGACGTACTGCCGAATTCTATTGAAGTTTTTGCGATAGAGGAAAGTTTATGTTGGGTCCCTATAAGCATGGCTTCGGTTTTATCGGCATTAAGTTGTAACTTGTTTTGAGTCATCCAGTTTTGAACGTCTTGAAGGCAGTAGGACATATTTGTCAGGAGGGAAGGCAAGTTTTCAACAGTATCACTACACTGAAGCTGAGTATCATCGGCATAGAAATGATGATCAATATGGTGGTTGTTTATTATATGTGAGAGTGGAGCAGTGTAGAGAGTAAAGAGAACAGGGCCCAGGACTGATCCCTGCGGGACTCCACATTCCATTTTGACAGGTTTTGATTGAATTTTGTTTACAATAACTTTCTGGAACCTGTCTGTGAGGTATGAAGTAAACCAGGTGAGGGCTGTGCCGTTAATACCAAACGTATTTTGGAGGCGAGAAAGAAGAATTGAGTGATCTATGGCATCAAAGGCTGCAGATAAGTCAAGAAGAGTGAGGAGGGAGATTTTTCCTGCATCAGAAGCAAGTAGAAGTGTATCTAAAGTGTGGACTAGGGTGGTTTTGGTGCTGTGGTTGGGGCGATAGGCAGATTGAAAAGTGGGAAGGAGATCATTGGAATGAAGGTGACTGTTGAGCTGTTTGAGAACGACTTTTTCTAGTACTTTAGAGACAAAGGGTAAGTTTGAGACAGGCCTATAATTCTTCAGAATGTTGGGATCGAGGTCATGCTTTTTCAGTAGAGGTGTGACTATTGCTGTTTTAAGAGCTGATGGAAAATTTCCTGACACAAGAGATGAGTTTACTATTTTAGTGATAATAGGTACAAGTTGTGGAAGGCATTGTGAGAAAACAGGAGCAGGTATGGGATCAAGGTCGCATGATTTTATAGTCATTTCCTTCAGAATTGTCATGATTCAGTACACTAACTGCGCTTATTCAATATACTATTTGCACTTATTCAATATACTAGCTGTGCTTATTCAATATACTAGCTGTGCTTATTCAATGTACTATCTGTGCTTATTCAATGTACTATCTGTGCTTATTCAATGTACTATCTTGAGCTGTACTTATTCAGCGTACCATCTGTGCTTACTCAGGGTAATTTCTGTGCTTATTCGATGTACTATCTGTGCTTATTCGATGTACTATCTGTGTTTATTCAATGTACTATCTCAACATGTGCTTATTCAATATATTATCTGTGCTTATTCAGTGTACTATCTGGGCTTATTCAATGTACTATCTGTGCTTATTCAGTGTACTATCTTCAGCTGTGCTTATTCAGTGTACTATCTTGATCTGTGCTTATTCAGCGTACTATATGTGTTTATTCTATGTATTATCTGCACTTATTCAATATACTATCTGCCAATAAGAATTTGACTTTAACTTTTGACAAATACAACAAGAACATCTTGTGGACATGTCAAAACATATTTCACCTTTTGGAAGAGTAGGCCATTGTGTGTCAGTGGTAACATATGGTGCAATTTTTTAAATCACATGCAAACTGGGAGCAGATGTAAAATAAAACACGAGTGTTAACTCAATGTTCTTGAAATAAAAGAATTTGAATAAAGAAAAATGAAATTTAGAAAGAAAAAAAAAATATATATATATATATAGAGAGAGAGAGAGGTGTGTGTGAGCGTGCACACGCGCACATAAGTGTGTAAGCCAAGAGACAACACATGTCATTCTCATTACAAAACATGCAATTCAAAGCAGTCCAAAAATATCAACCAACAAAAACTTGCAACAACAACAACAACAAAAGCAACACAACAAACAAACAAAAAACCAACACAAACAATCGTGAGGAAAACCATGGGGAGCTGGGAGGGGGAGGTGTATAAACAGGGAGGTTGGGGAGGGGAGGGAGGTAAACCGCAACAGCTGCTTTCATACCGTCATAAACGCCATTCCAATTCCTGAATGCAACTCGGCAAACAAGGGAGCAAACTGTTATTACCTGGCCATGGCGGAAAGCAGCAAAGGCCCTTAACTTTCCAAATGCACCAGGAACAAGATGTGAGTGTGATTAGATTAGATCAGGAGATTTTTTTTCAGCACCGTGGCAGCCTGGGCAGAAACACATGTAACGATAAATGTTGGTGACTATTCTTCTATTGGAACTCTCACAAAAGTAACTTGTGGTCAGAGGTTGAGAGACAGACAGACAGAGAGACAGACACAGAAAGAAAGAAAGAAGAGAGAGAGAGAGAGAGAGAGAGAGAGAGAGAGAGAGAGAGAGAGAGAGAGAGAGAGAGAGAGGAGAGAAGAGAGAAGAAAGCTGAAATGGCAATATCAGTGAGGGAAGGAAAGAGAAAAAAAAACAACAGACAATGCATTGCTATCTCCCTCCCCTACTCTCTCATCTCCCCCCCCCCCCCCCCCCCCAACAATAATACTGCCATTTTACAATACTGCCATTTCAGCTTTATCTCTCCTCTCTCTCTCTCCTCTCTCTCTCTCCTCTCCTCCCTCTCCTCGACCCCTCCCCCTAAAACCTCTAACCCCCCCTCACATCCCACCTCCCCACGCCCCCTCTCCCAGAGCAGTGGGTGCGTACCCAGGACATGGTGACAGATCCATCTGTTGCTTCATCTGTCAAACTGTTAGCACTGCTGTCACACTGCATCCCCCAAACCCCTGGCTGCCCTGTACTGTGCTGTGTTCCACTAGTAGGCAGGGGACTGGCCCACTATCCCACAGAATGACACAACCTGCTTCCTGCGCTGCTGCTGCTGTAACCAGGAAAGATGGAGCACATAAGCATCCATCATCACTGAATCCATTAGCTCACAACTTGGGGTCTGGGAGAGTTTGGGAGGTGGTATGGGTGGGGTGGGGGTTGGATGATATGGATCTTTCATCATCTTGTAAAATATAGGATTTCACACTCCTGCAGGCATAATAACTGAAACCACATGATTCGCAACAAGCGCTTTAACCTACTTGATTGGAGATTCTATGTTTTATAGGGCGCTTGCTATTGATTTTTTTAATGTGAGTATGTGGGTGAGTGAGTGGGTGAGTGAGTGAGTGAGGGAGAGAGTGTGTGTGTGTGTGTGTGTGTGTGTGTGCTTTTTCCTGTCTGTGTCAGTCAGTCCATGGTGCCTGTACTTGTTTTAAGACAACCAACTCTTCACACAGAAAGTTGCACAACTAACTCACTCTTCTCTACATTTGTATGGCTTTGAGATTTTTCTATACAGTGCTTTTCATGGGATACTCTTGTTGCTGTGGATTCTTTTACTAGCAATAAATATTGTGAAGGGAACCTTCTTTGAACAACTCATCATCTAAAAACTACCACCCAGCACCCTGATCACCACTCACAATTTGGTAAATAAGGTTGGGGGGGGAGGGGTGTTATATTTTACACACAGTCAAATGAAATCTTTAATCTGTTGCTTTGTACACAGCTGTGTTCCCTCTCTACAGCCCAAACTTTACCTGGTGTAGAGGTAATGCACCCACTCAGAAACAAAGAAGTTTAGGGTTTGATTCTCACTTCAGTCTGTTCACTCTTCCTCCATTCACTAGACCTTAAGTGGTGGTTTGGTTGGTTTGCTAGTCTTTCCAATGAGGCAATAAACACAGGTCCTGTGTGCAACACAAATTTGGTGCATAGTAAAAGAACCCCAAGAGAGTTGTCCCAGGTAACAATTCTGTAGACAAAAGATGCTGCTCTCAGAGCAAAACACACTTCTAACATTCAGACAAGACTTGTGTGGGTTTTTTAAAGAAAAGGTGGCCCTGCTCTGTGGCAACACACTCTCCCCATGGAGAGCCTGAATTTCACCATGCAGAGAAATATGCAGGGACTACTTCTCTCTTTCCTGCATTCCCTTACTGGGTGGTATTCATAGTGCCTTATCTTCTCCTGTGCTTGTGACTCTGCAGGAGGTCTGCTTGCTGGCCTTAGATGAACCACTTTAACTTTGGAGCAACTTAATGTTGCACAAGATGCATGCTGGGTATGTTTGTGTTTCCGAAACCCCCTGAATGCTAACATGAATTACAGGATCTTCAAAATACATGTTTGGTCTTCTGTGTTGTGTGTGTGTGTGTGTGTGTGTGTGTGTGTGTGTGTGTGTGTGTGTGTGTGTGTGTGTTGTGTAAAACATGCATGAAGGGAATGAAGGCACTAGTAGGTCTGCACTTTTAGCAGGCCTGGGCGATCACAAAAATCTCCACTCTTAATTCACGAGATGCTGCTGCCAAGATACACAAACCCACGGCTACATGGACCCACGGGATTGAAGTCAAAGGATCTCGACCATTTGGCCATAGTGTCCATCTGCAATGACTTAAGGTGGCATACAACCACTGTGTACTCCTGAATGAAAAGCCCATGGGAAAAGCTGAATGGAGGCATACATATGGGTGACTGATCCCCTGATTGACAGAGTTACAGAGCATTCTGTATGGCACTGTGCTATAGTACTGTACTGTACTGTGCTGTGCTTTATTGTGTTGTATTGCACTGCGTGGTTTTGTTCTGTAGAGTATTGTTCTATATTGCTGTGTGTTGATTTATACTGTACTGTTGTATTGTCTTGTATTGTAATCTGTTGTATTGTACTGTATTGTGGAGTATTATATTGTAATTTGTACTCTACTGTGTTGCACAGCATTGCACTACACTGCAATTTACTGCACGGTATACAACTTTCACTCACATCAAATATTCTGTATGTAAAATTCAAGTTGCTCTGCCTGGGACAGAGAAAGCATTCCTTCTAGAGCAGCACAACACATTTTTTCAATCATGTTCCTGTTTGCACACTGCGTATGTTTATTTTACTTATAAGTGAGAGTGGCTCCCCCCCCCCCCCCCCCCCCCCCCCCACACACACACACACACACTTTTTTAAAATCAAAACTTCGCCAAAGACATGTTGCCATGGGTTATATTTTAAAGCTTAAAAAAAAACATTCTTGCCCTGTTGTTGTTTTTTAACAAGGACCTTGGTTTATTATCTCACCAAAAGACAACACCCAGATGACCACTTATGGCCGAACCAATGGGCCAAAAGCTTAGCTTGTGATGAGAAGTGAACCAGTCAGCTATCAATATCGTTATCTTGACTGCTTCATTCACCCCAGACATGGGTGGATCAACAATCAACACTTAATGCGTGTCCATAAAGTTGTGAGTCTGATCCCCATTTATACCTGAACTTCTCACCCATTCACTATACCTTGAGTGGTGGTCTGGGTGCTAGTCTTTCGGAAGAGATAAGTTCACATTCAGTGATATTAGAGTGAAAAAAAAGAGTGGCACTGCTCATGTGGCAACACACACTCCATGGGAAGAGCAGCCATAATGTTGTACAGAGAAATGTGCCATGATTGAAACACATTCTGACTTCAGAGTAGCTCATTTCATTGTGCAGGTTGCATGCTGGGTTTGTTCATGTTTCTGCAACCCACCAAACACTGACATGAATTACGTGATCTTTTATGCTCCTACTTGTTCATTTGCATGTGTATATGTTATATACCTGAGGGGAATGAAGGCACTGGCAGGTCTACACTTGAAGTGGACCAGGAAGATCACAAAATCCCCATTCTTATTTCACCAGATGCTCTTGTGGAGATTTTAAACCATGCCTTCATAGACCCACAAGATTGAAGTCAAACAGTCTAAACCACTTGCCTATAGTGTCTGTTGAATATGATACAACACAACACAACATGATACAATACAATACTATCCACTGTGACTGACACATGAGCGACAAGTACAACAAACTCTGGGAGTGAGAAAGGGGGAGGGCGATTTAATGGAAACCACCCTCCCTGCTCTTAGTGCATCAGAACCTGTGTGTGCAAGTGAGAGAGAGAGAGAGAGAGAGAGAGAGAGAGAGAGAGAGAGAGATTGTGTGTGTGAATGTGTGTGTTTGTGTGTTGATGTGTGTACACATACAAGAGTTTTAAGTATACATATGTACATGCATGAATGCATACAAACATGTATGTGTATGCGTGTGTATGTGTGTGTGCATGTGCATGCATGCACGTACGCATGTGTGGAATGCAAACATTCATGTGCGGTTGTGTATGTGCACACACATGATGTGCGCACATACACATACACACGGGGACTGGATGTAAAAAAGCACATAAGTGCTTATTCCTCTAATATAAGGATAGTTTCAAGCTATATGAATTGGAAAGTTAGTATTTTTGCTGTTTGATGTTTTGGGGGTTTTGGGGATGGGGGGTGCTGTTGGTTTTTTTGTGGTGTTTGTTTGTTTGTTTATTTTTTTCAGAATTCTTGTTTATGCTTTTTCATAATAGTTGTTTATTGCGATTGATTAGTTATGTGCATACGCCTCCACCCTACACACACACACACACACACACACACACCACACACACACACACACACACTTTCCCGTCTGATATCACTATTTAGTGGAAGGATGTTAAACTGAAGAACTACTACTACTCCATTATCCTTGATATAAAAAAATAAAATATAAAAGAATAAAAAATTTTAAAATAATAAAACACACATGCACACACACACACACACACACACCAAAATGCATCTTCTTGTACAACATACTCTCCACAACCTGGCGCACACCTTGCATCATCCATACTGTCAAACAGCCCACAACCCATGGCCCACCCTATCACAGAGGAGTGTGTCCGTTCACAACATAAATCCTTCCTTCCTTCCTTCAGACAGGCCCCTACCCTACAATGCTACATACACTACTATACCCTACAGCAAAAAAATAAAAATCTTCCCCCCAGGTCATACCTAGGCCAAGGCTAAGTTAATCCAGGTCCCCCACCATCCTCACCCTGATTCATACTAGGGTCGAACCCACACATACACACACACAAATCCCCACGACACAGCACACAGCCTTCTTTCTTTCATGGTGGCAGCGGGACCCATACAAGCGCAACACCTGATTTGTGCCAAGGAGGTGATTTGCATAAGGCCACCTAAGACAGTGTCACAGTCATTCATGGTGGTTTGGCTGGGAACCCTTCCAAGGGCAGTCACCCGATGTTGATCTCGGTGGAGCTGAAAGACATGCCTTTAGAGACTGTTCCAGGTCTGTGACCTGAGCACAGTAGTACCCTTTGGTAGGGTTCACAGTCAGTTGTATAGATCCGTGCTATAAAGTCAGTATTCATTCACAAAGGTCAAAATATCTTCTCGTTTTTAATTTTAAATTCAGTATAGAACTGAGAAAAACTAGTTCAAGGTTTCAGTTCAAAGGGGCATTCTGAGCAGGCAGACACATAATATGCACGGGCACACACACAGAGACACATGATAGCACGCACATGGGTGCTCTAGTTGCATTTAAACTCTTGGAAAACCAAGTACTCCCAAAATGTGGCATACGCTTATTCATTATCTTGTGAACACATTCATTTTGACTGCCCTGTCCTGACCTCATTATACAAACATTCTGGTATCACAGATCTGAAAAAGGGAACCTATGAGTTTACTCACTCATAAACCAGAAATTGTTGATATTGCTAAAGTTATGTCATCGTGTGCTAATAATGTTCTGTTGTAGGTCACCTTTTGAATTAAAGTGTTTTAATTGTTGGGTTTGTTTTAGCTATCACCTAGAGTGAACAGACTTTTTAAAAATAAAAAATAAAAACAAACATGGGCACTGACACACAGACACATACCCAAGCATGCGTGCGCACACACATACACACACAGAGCCAAGTCTGTTTGGTCACTCCCATAACTGACTCACTCCATATATATACCCAAACCTGCTGAAGCAGCTTTTCTAGTTCCATTTCCTCACTGAAATAGGATCAGAAGTATTCAGAGTGAAATGGACCAAGCACACAGCTACAGAAAATTATCAAACCGACTGCCAACAAGTGGTGACTAATCTATATTCTAATTCATTGGCAGTCAGGAAATCGTTTGCCAAGTTTTTCATTGATTCTCTCTTACACAAAGGCATGTGCACACACACACACACACACACACCACACACACACACTACAAAGGATTTTTGTTTTGTTTTGCTGGGGGACAAGCAGGCAGGCAGTGCATTGTGGAGATAGGCTCTTCCTGCCCAGAGCTGCACACATTTCAAGGAACTGTACACATCAGTCAAGACTACAGTATTTTAACATAAATGATTCAAGACAACAGCCTCATCAAACCCTGCTTCTGGCACTGAAATCCAAGTTGCACAACAACATGACTGCCTGCTACCAAAGAGCTTACCTCATACACACCCACACCCTCTTCTGTCCTGTTTTTCATTGCAACATATCCTTTTCTTATACATCCACTTTCTTTTCTTCTCCTCACATGTCTACTTCCCCCCCCCCCTCCCCCCCCCAACCTCTTCTACCCATACCTCTCTCTCTCTATCGGGTGTGTGTGTGTGTGTGTGTGTGTGGGGTGTGTGTGTGTGTGTTGTGTGTGTGTGTGTGTGTGTTCTTTCTCTGTCTGTCTGTCTCTCTCTGTCTGTCTGTCTCTTCCCCCCTCCCTGTCTGTCTCTCTGTCTCTCTCTCTGTGTCTCTTTTTGTCTGCCTGTCTGTCTTCCTGTCTATCTATAGATCTCTGTGCCTACTCACTTTCCATTTTTCGCCTTTTAACTATCAGATCAATCAGTCATCTGAACACTTCCCCAGTCACCCAGCTTCTCTGTTGAACTACTTCCTCTGACAAGATGCCAGTCAGATCAATGACATTTGCAGGCTCACTCCCACGCTCGCCATCGCTGTATGTGCAACTCTTTCTTTCTTTTCTTGTCTTTTCTTTCAGTCTCAATCTTCTCCGGCTTTAGTCTTCGGTAATGAGTAGGGATAAGTATGGTGTCGGTCCTTGGCAAAAGAAATAGTGTATGTGTGTGTGAGAGTGTGAGATAGAGAGAGAGAGAGTGTGTGTGTGTGTGTGTGTGTGGTTGTGGTTTTGTGTTGTGTTTTTGCATGTGCATGTGTGTGAGCGTGCCAGTGCCTGCGTGTGCGTGGTTGTGTGTGTGTGTGTGTGTACATGTGTGTGTTGTACTTATGGAAAAGTTGTGGAGCTGTTATGAGCTGGATATTTATTATCATGGGATGAATATTGACAGAACGCTTTGTCAACCTGCCTACTAAAGTATTGATCACAACTTTACTGTGGTTGGTATGGTAGAGTAACTTGTCAATCAGGCTGTAAGAGTATCACAACTTAACTGTCACAACTTAACTATCAAAACTTCATCAACCAACTGCCACATAATAATGCTGATTCACATGATAGCATTGGAGTTTTCAGCTGTTTGTGTTTGTTTTTTTCTTGTAAATAAGAACAGCATTGTATCTAAAAATATCACTTCTTCTCTAGAGGACTTCCACTTTTTACCTCTCCATAGAAATTATGTTTTCAGTTTTTCAACAGGCTGCTATGCTTTCTTAAAAGAGAGTGCCATGCCTAAGTGCTAAACTATCCCTTCCTCCTGTGTCATATAACTTTTCTTGAAAATTTTTACCAGGGTTACTTCTTACTTTGTTTGTCATGGGTTCTTTTACGTGTGCTACACGTATGTTGCTCTGTTCGACCACTCAAAGGAAGTCATCATAATAACCAGTTACAATAATAAGCTGACAGATTAATTTCTTATTAAGCTGATAGGGTGGCTTCTTATACAGTTGTACATTATAATAATAAGCTGACAGGTTGACTTCTTCAACACTTATTAATAGGCTGACACAGTACAGTGACAGGTTGGCTTCTAAAAGTTATGAGCTGAAAATCTGACTTCTTAAACTTTTTTTTAAAGACTTTTTAAACAGTTATCAGTAATAATCTGACAGAATGACTTCCCCCTGAATGTTAAGGCATCAGTGAAACACTGCACTCTAACATAGGTGTATTTAGGAAGTGCATATGTACTGTTAGTGTCAGGACAAGCTGTACAGGCCTGTAGGTGTAACAAGGCAAGGGCAATCCCTGTAGGGCATGGACTAATGACCCAGCTTTTCCACAAAACAAACACTTGTTCAGTTTACACTGATTGCTACACTTGTGTCATTTATCACTGTAAGTTAATAGATAAGCAAGATCATGTCCATGAACGTTTCAAAGATATGTATTTATAACTTCTATTATTTCATAGCTTGGGGGTGGGGGGTGGGGGTGGGGTTCACGCAAGCATGTGAGTGTGTGTGTACATGTGTGATCTTGATCTTCAGTTTAACGTCTATTCACATTTAGTGATTTTAGACGTGTGTGTGTGTGTGTGTGTGTGTGTGTGTTGTTGTTGTTGCTTCGATTTTACGTCTGTTCACTCAAAGTGATATTAGACGATGAGAAGGGGAGGGGAGGGGACATTGATGTTGATGGTTGTGTGCTGTGAAATTGGTATCTGTTGCTAAATATCCTAGGCAGTATACAGAAAAAGGCTAAGCAATGATAACAACAAATAAATACATAAGAAATGCTAATGCGACTTATAACTATAACAAATGTCCTATTGGACTGTTCATTAAGGATTTTGTTATATGAAATGCCAAATCAATATTTTTGAATATCTTATCCAAGGACTTTTCCGAAAAAGAAGGTAATAATGGTTTTAGACTCTTACATTCAGAAATTATATGAATGCTAGTAATTTTCTCACCACACAAACATTTAATATTTTTACTATATTTAGTGATAAAAGCATTCAGTTTTATTCTAAAGAATAAAGCACTAACCTTTCTTGCCATGAACAAACTTGTGTAGGTTTCAGAGTGATCAATATTCCTAAAAACAGGGATAGTGATTAAAGATCTGACTGAAAGGTGCTCATTTTGATGATAAGCTTCTTTAGCCCTGCTCCACAATGCCTCTTCTAGTAAATGATAGCCCTCTTGTAAAGATAATGGAACATGTAGTTCTACAGAATCCTCTCCATGCTTTGCACCTCTCTTTGCAGCTCTGTCAGCCCACTCATTTGGTAAGAACCCCACATGCGAAGGTACCCAACAGAAGGTGACACAAATACCCCTTCAAGCTAAAACATGTATGGCATGATTGATCTCTAGTACAACTGTAGACATTTTCTTAGAACTTGTGGATTTTAATGCATAGAGTACCGATTTCGAATCAACGCATAGTAAAGTTTGAAATACATTCACCGGAAGATCAAGAATATAATTAAGAGCCAAGAATATAATCAAGAATATAATTAAGTGTGTGTGTGTGTGTGTGTGTGTGTGTGTGTGTGTGTGTGTGTGGTGTGTGTGTGTGTGTGTGTGTTGTGTGTGTGTGTGTGTGAGTGCGTCTGTACAATCACACATGCATGCGTGAAAGACTCGCAAAGAGACAGAGAGCTATGTGCACAATCACAAGCGTATGCATGAAAGAGAGAGACAGACAGAGACAGAGAGAGGGGGGTAGAAAGAGAAAGCGATCGAGCAAGAGAGAGAGAGAGAGAGAGAGAGAGAGAGAGAGAGAAGAGAGAGAGAGAGAGAGAGAGTGTGTGTGTGTGTGTGTGTGTGTGTGTTCAAAAGTTCTGCAAGTTAAACACAAAATTCCCCCAAAATCTGAGTTCTGCTTATTAACACTATAACAGTACCCATATACAGCCTCCTGTGAAAACTGGAAAAACCAGCTCACTCTTTCAGTTTCAAAACTAGTGAATAAAATTGCTGCGCATTTTTATCACAGAATTCTATCAAACACCATCAAACGTAAGCTTCTCGTGTAGTTTCCAAATCAGCACTTCAGCCCAGTCAAGTGCAACGGTACAAAAACACAATGCAAAAATACGCACACACACAGAGATACAGTTACATACACACGGCTGTCCAAGAACCGTCATGCACCCATGCAGAGTCTCACTCTCATGTACACACATATACATGTATGTATACACACATGCATGCATACACACACAAATGTATATGGACAGAGTATTCATTCACACACATACACACAGTATTTACACACACACAGAGACACACACAGTGGACACACACACAGTGGACACACACACATTCACACACAAAATAATAATTAAGTATACTCACAGGGTCAACTTCTCCACAGCATCTTCAAATTTCTGAGAGAGAAAAATAGCATGTTTAAATAGTCATTTTAAATCACTTTTTCAGTTTAAGCACTAAAGGTATATTATTACTATCAGTGACAGACAATATTAGTGGTTAGGACCATTAGACTTCAATTCCATGGGTCAATGAAAGTCGTGGGTTCGAATCTTAGCGGTGCCTGGTGAATTAAGGGCGAGGATTTTTACGATCTACCAGGTCAACTTCAAGTGCAGACCTGCCAGTGCCTTGATTCCCTTTGTGTATACACACATGCAGAAGATCATATATATATGCACATTAAAGATCCTGTCATGCATGTCAGCGTTTGGTGAATTACGGAAGCACAAACATACCCAGCATCCACCTCCAAAGTCAGATTGCGGCTACCTTCAAATCTCAGAGTTCTAGCTAAGAAACAAAATATATAATATATCATGTAACACAGCATAACTAAGTGACAGTTTGTTACTGGAGCATGCTTTTTCCAAACAGTCACTTCTTTGAAGTCGGAATGTGGCTACCTTCATGGTGGGCAAACAATAGTTGCATATAACACAAAATCTCACTTTTGGTGAACTTCGCAGCTCTAGCCGAAGAGCAAAACAAAAACAAACACCAGCAACAACAACAACAATCCGGTGTTTTAATTTGTGTGGCTGCACACTCTAGACAGAGCTTTTTCAAGAAAGTTTTATTTTAACAACCTGACAATCCTGAAGGATGGGATAGCCTAGTGGTAAGAGTGATGCATTCGTGATCGGCTGACCCAGGTTCGAACCTCGTTCAAGATTTTTCTTCTGGAGTTAACATGAGTGGGCACTCCACTCCACTCTCCATTAAAGTCCTTCAGATGAGACCATAGGTATAAACCAAGGTCCCATGTGCCAACACACGCAGAACATCTTGTGCACATGTTAAAACCCGTTCTGCTTTTTGGAAGAGTAGGCCATTGTGTGCTGGTGGGAACAGATGACAAAATTTACAAAACTGCATACACATGGGGATAAGAGGGGGGGGGGGGGGGGGGAGGGGGGGGGGGGAAACATGAGTGCTTATTCCATTATCCTTGAAATAAAAGAATAAATAAACAAACAAAACAAGTTGATATGGCCTCTACAGTTGGCGGGGCTAAACAACTGATAGCATTGGAATTAGAATCAACTTCAAGTTTATTCTGATAATAGTAGCATTGAATTCACAGTTCTGAGAAAGAGAGAGAGAGAGAGAGAGAGAGAGAGAGAGAGAGAGAGAGAGAGAGAGAGAGAGAGAGAGAGAGACAGACAGACAGACAGACAGACAGACAGACAGACAGACACACACACACACACACACACACACACACACACAGAAAGAGAGATCCCATATTGATCTACTAGATGTATCCAACTCAAATGTGGTTTATTTTGACAAAGTAGAAAGGTTCTGTAAATGGTGTAAAAATAACTATCTTGACTTAAACATCAACAAAACCAAAGAAATGCTCATTGCTTTTCACAGAAATACACCCCAAGTTCCTGATCTGTTCATAGGTGGAACAAAAGTAGAGAGTGCTAGAGTAAAAATATCTTGGTACAATTCTAGATAATAAGTTGACTTTTACTGCAAACACTGCTTTCATACATAAGAAATGTCAATCAAGGATATACTGCCTTCAAAAACTTCCATCACTGAAAGTTAAAAAAGAAATTATGTGCTTGTTTTATTGCAGTTTTGTAGAATCAATCTTATCATATGGGTTTTTATGCTGGTTTGGTTGTTTGAATGTAAAAAACAAGAATGTATTGAATAAAGTTGTGAATGTATGTGGAAAGATTGTTGGAGAAAAGCAAAAGATGCTAAATTTATTGTATGATAATCAGATGACCAAAAAAGCTAGACATTTCCACTGACGAAACCCACGTGCTTTCACAACACTATGCATTGCTTCCATCTGGTCAAAGATTCTGAATGCCAAAATAAAAAAAACCAGAACAATAGAATAGTTTTATAACAAGTCAATTCACCTTCTAAACCACTTTTAAACTTTAAAAGAAAATTTTTTTCAGGGATTTTCATATTAAATCATCAAATAACAGCATATGCATGAATATGCCTGAGAGAGAGAGAGAGAGAGAGAGAGAAAAGAGAGAGAGAGAGAGAGAGAGAGAGAGAGACAGAGACAGAGACACAGAGAGAGAGAGAGAAGAGAGAGTGTGTGTGTGTGTGTGTGTGTGTGTGTGTGTGTGTGTGTGTGTGTGTGTGTGTGTGTGTGTGTGTGTGTGAGAGAGAGAGAGAGAGAGCGAGAGAGAGCATGCATAGTTTTATATTAAGTACCAGGCAAAGAATAAGTGTGAGCTTCAATGGGTGAAGGGGAAATAGAGTTAAAACTTTTTTTATAATCAAAATGTTTTTGTCATGTTTTTCTTTTTAATGTAAAGTTACTTGTGATATTTGTATTGATTGTGCTGATGATGCGTTTTATGAGATGTGTTTGAGTTAT
>CM054150.1:52920865-52938365 GCA_028751875.1 Rapana venosa | reverse complement strand
CAAACAAAGCATATAAATATCTGTGGTGAACAATGGAAAGCCCACAAAAGATGGGACAACAGTTGAGGTATAGTAATGATGTATAGTTTCCCACAGCTAAACTATCCCATAATATGCCACGAATAAGGCAATGACTGACTCAGTCGTAATAAATTTATTTTTAAAAGTTTATTTCATAAGTTCATCTGGAAGATTATTCTAAAAATTCGTTTGGCTTAACGGCAAGTAGGCCTATTGCCGCTCTGGCTATTGTTCAGCCCAGTCCGTTGGGTGCCTTGCGCTTGATAACTTCAAACCATTTGGAGATCGCCAAAATATGTAACCAATAGGATCTTATAATAAAAGACGAACATTTTATATCATATACTTATAATAAATATGACCATTTGTGCAGTTTGGCGTCTGTACTGTTCAAAGAGTTTTAACAGCATAGACATGTAACAGTGTTGTTAGTGTTTATGGCTGATGCTTGGGTGGGCAGGGGAGCAGTGATGGTGATAGGGGAGAATCAGGTTAGGTTGAGTATAGGTCAGTTAACCTCCAATCCAGTTCAATTATATCTTTATAACCCCACCGACCACCCATCAGAGGCCATAACTTATTATAGGACTGACACTGGGAAACAAACATACACAAAAAACAAAACAAAACAAATCACCCTTTGACACGTAAGTAAGTAAGTCTTCAATTTTAACGTCTTTCCACTTTAAGTGATACCAGACGGCCCTAAAATAGGAGACTGAGTGAAAGAGATGGATAGATAGATAGATAGATCTACTCTGTGTGTTGCGTGCGAGTGTGTGTGTGTGTGTGTGTGTGTGCGTGTGTGTGTTGTTGTTGTTCTTCAATTTAACGTCTATTCACTAAGGTTTGAGTGTGTGTGTGTGTGTGTGTGTGTGTGTGTGTGTGTGTGTGTGTGTGTGTGTGTGTGTAATAAAGAGTAATAACAAGGGAAATACACAAGTAGTAGTCTTAACATAAACAGATCAAGAACAACATTTTAAAAACAATAGAAAAAGAAGGAAAAAAGGAAAAGAAATTCAAACAGAACTACAACTACAATAAATGCCCTATAGGACTTAACAATAAACCTTTAGCAATGTCAAACGTTAGCTTTACATTGTTCAAAACTTCGTCAATGGTATTCTCAGAAAAGGCAGTCTTGAAAAGAAAAGACACGTCTCAGAAAAAACACGTCTTGCAGTCTCTGTGTCTAATGTGTGGCACTCAGATGGAAAAAAAATGAAACCCCTATTTTAAATATCAACATGATACGTGTCAGAAATTTCAAATAGTAATTTTCTGTGATATAAAAATTATAGGAAGGGATATAACCAGAGCACTTTAGACGAAGATAAACTTCATCACGTCCCTCTCCAAATTTATCGCCCTTACCTGGGACTGTCTCCTTGCTGATCATTAATGGTCACTCGCTGATACCTTGCAGTGTCAATTAGCATTGTTCTCTTGTGGCATTTTTTCCTGCTGCTTCTGATTGTATTTCAGCGTAAAAGCTAATGTTTAAAAAGTTCTCTGAGTGCTTTCCCTATTCAAGAGTGAACAGATGTGTTGTGATGTAACTGCCACAAGCTGTTAATTGTTCTTTGAATTACATTGCTTGTTACTTTTACATTAGCTGAAATGTGGCTGCAAAAAGTGCTTGCATAAACTAATTTTGTGCTAGCTGCCAAATGGACAAAATTGTCAATGGCAATGAAACATTTTCAATGTTCTCAAAGGATTGTGTAAAAAAAAAAAAAGAGACAGAGAGAGAGAGAGCATTGATGAACAGGAGACAACTTTCAAGCTGGCCCATAACAATCATACCAAAAATAATTAGACACAAGGATAAACACAGTATTGTGCAGTTGTTCAGTCGGGTGTTTTTTTAGTTGCTATTATACGTTTTGTTGTTGTTTGCTTTTTGGTTTGTTTGTTTGTTTTCTTCCTCAGCTAGAGCTCCCATGTTCATTCATCAATGGTGAGGCTTTGCATAATTATGTGACCATTTGGCCACTTTGGGAATGATGTCTAAACACAACTCCAGTGTTCATTTTATGCGGTGTTTTTGTTTGTTTTGTTTTTAAGTTGTCACCCGTTCCTACTGGCACTCGATGACCTACTCTTCCAAAAGATGGAACAGGTTTTGATTATGTGCACGATTTTCCTATAATTATATGCGTCTCATCTGGAGGACTTTTGGGTGAGTGGAGTCATTACTAATGTTAACTATGGGGGAAAATCCCCTCAAATGGGCGTCTTGGTGGTGGCTTGAAGAACTCGAGCCGTCAGATAGCGAGCTCAGTGACCTAAGACTGTAAACCGAGGAGTGAGACTATAAACCCAGGCCCCGTGTGCGAACGCACGCAGAACATCTTGCGCACACGTTAAATCCTGTTCCGCTTTTCGTAAGAGTAGGCCGTTGTGTGCCGGTGGGAACGGATGGCAAAATTTACAAAACCGCATACACACGGGGACTAGATGTAAAAAAAGCACATAAGTGCTTATTCCATTATCCTCGATGTAAAAGAATAAATAAATAAATAAATAATGACCACAAGGCTTAGCCTATTCATTCCGCCCAGTCCATACGGGGTGGGAACGGGTGACAAAACCCCATACACACGAGGACTGGATGTTAAAAAGGCATATAAAAGCTTATTGTTCCCACAATAACTGACGCAACTTCCAAGCTTGTCACATCTCTCATTCTTTCACCTTAAGACTATTGTGATTCTCTTTTGGTTGGCCTTCCAGCATCATCCATCCACTCTCTTCAACGCATACAAAACTTTGCAGCTCGACTGGTCTTAAGAAAGAAAAAATCTGAACACATCACTCCTCTTCTTCGATCTCTTCACTGGCTGCCTGTCTCACAGAGACTTAAGTGTAAGACCAATACCCTCTGTTTCAAATGTCTTCACAAATCTGCACCCTCTTATCTCTGTAACTGTCTTCACCTGTATACTCCATCCCGTTCCCTTCGCTCAGCTGCAGATACTTTGTACTTTTGAATACCCAGATTCAAACAAACCACTGTTGGCCGTTGCTCTTTCTCTGTTTCTGGCCCATCCACCTGGAATGACCTCCCTCTTTCACTTGGCTAAAAGCCTTCACTTGATACCTTCAAATCCAGCCTCAAAACGCACTTATTTCCTACCTGACACTTTCCCCTCATATCTGTTCCTACTTTTCAACAGCATCTTTCATCTCCCTCATCACCACCTAAATGTGTGTGTGTGTGTGTGTGTGTGTGTGTGTGTGTGTGTGTGTGTGTGTGTGTGTGTGTGTGTGTGTGTGTGTGTGTACATAAATTTGAACTATCTTATGTTATTTGAGGAAAGTTGCATGCGTGTAAATGATTTGAGTGCAAGCACTTCGGTTTGTTTGTTTTATAAGATTCAGCGCTACATAAATTCCATATATTATTATAAATAAATAAATGAATGAATAAACATGATTTATATGATGACATTCAAATAGTCTACCCAAAAGTGTTCTCCTAGTGCCGATTGTGGGGGTTTCCTTCTTTATCAAAATACCTTAACTTGCCTGAACCTCTGAAACCGGTAAGGTTTGGGTATGAAATCGCCCACATCTACCAAAACCTTACCAAAGTGATTGCATTATCTGTTTCTTCTGGCTTTTTTGGGTGGGTGGGTGTGTTTATCAAGACTGACAGAAACTGTCGAATGGATACATAAAAGACGAATAAGGATACAAAAGAAGTCAGAGATACAGAAAAATTTGCTTTCATCCTCCATGGCTACATCGCCATCAGAAAGCCAGAGCACCCAACTTCTGACCTAGGGAGACCCAAGACCAAACGCTACTGTGCAACAGGGCAAGGAGAATTGGCAAAATGCTCCACCCACGACTAATCTTTTTGAACAGTGTGGGGCATATGCTTTAGAAACGTCAACAGATCAACACAATGCTCCAGACTTTGTAATTCATTTTCATTAAATAACTAGTAGATTCACTGTATTCCACAGCAATGTAAGACATAACCTAAATTAAGTAAAATGTAGTGACATAAACAGCAACATGAGATAGGCTGCACAATAAGATTTTGTTTACAGACCTTTACCTCTGTAACAAATTTCAAGAAGAATGAGCAGTTCATGTAAAAAAAACAAACCAAACAAACCAAAAAACCTCCGTTGGTGCATGCTGTTGTTGCAAAACTGCTTCTTTTTTTATTTTTTTTCCAGAATGCATGCAATGATTATGAGAAATATGAGAAAACACTTGTAACAAAACAAACAAATAATAAACACACAGCTAACAGGTTGTTTTGACTGCATAAACATAAATTGATCATGAACTTTGATTTCTCCATGATCAGGTGAAATTGAAGATATAAGACGGAAGCTAATGCCGAATGGTCAACCATTTGACCGCAATCCTGTGGGTTCATGAAGCCTTGGGTTCACATTTCAACAGCAGCGTGTGGTGAAATAAGGCAGGGAATTTTTACGATCTACCAGGTCAGCTTCAAGTGAGCACCTGCCAGTACTTTAATTCCCTTCCTGTATGTACACATGCAGAAGATCAAATATGTATGTTAAAAATCTCATAATTCAAATCCCTGTCTGGTGGGTTACGAAAACACAAACACTCATGGGCTAGCATGCATGCTTTGCAAAACCATGAGTTGCTCTGAAGTCGGAATGTGTTCACCAAGGCCAGCGGACAGACCTCCTGCAGAGTTACAAGCACAGGAGAAGACCAAGCACTAACCATCTCACCCAATAAGGGAGCGTAGAGAAGAGGAAGATAATTATGAGACTGGGGCAAGAGTCACAGAGGATCAGTCAAGGTGTGGGATATGCCTGGTATTCAATTCTTTATGTACTGTAAGAATTAGAAATCGACATGGATTTTATTAATGTTAGAACGCTGAAGAATCAACAGCGAGAAAGGCTGATGCTGGGTCACTTTGGTGGTGTTCAGTGGCGCCTGTTCTGAGCTAAGAAATGCAAGACACCACCTACTAATGATGACAGTAATGCTTAGTTGTAGAACCAGAATAGATGAGATGCCCCGAAGAGTAGTAACCACCACAGCCGGCCCTCCAATGACCTCTCCCCATAAACCTCTTACCCCAAAGACTTTGACCCCCATCCCACCAAGGGCACAACAGTGTATGGAAAACCGAAACTGAGGTCACCATAAGGCAACCGAACCACTGAATCATGGTTAATTTTTCTTTTATGGCATGAGCAATGGTGACGAAGATGATGTAACGTGAATGCTGTGGAACTAGTTTGAGACTGCTTGGCAGGGCTGTACTCTCCACTTCCTATCTGGATCTGGATCTGGATCAATACGTCGCAGTAACCACTTCTGGCTTTACGCGACGGATTGGGGGTTTGCGCTTAACTGCTAGTACTAATGCTGGTTGGTTCTGAACCTAGTGCTGGTTCTCCCTGGTGAGGGCCCCTTTGAAGGAGCTCAGGGTCTTGGAATTGACGGTCTGGTCGCTGAGGTGGTTCCAGTCTATAACCGTCTGCACGAAGAAGGAGTGCTTGTACTGGTTGCACCTGCTGTCTGGACTGTGTAGCCTCTGTTGTTGTTGCAGGCTGTCCTTTCTACTATGTTTACTGATTTATAGTCCTTAAAGTCTTAGTCTTAATTCTACGTTTACCTTGGGTTTGGGGTAAAAAAATTTGAGGGGCGGCATGGCCGGGACAAGTCCCTCAACCACTTTATACATAAGGCTAACCTAAGCTGTCGCCTCCGGTCTTGTAATTCGGCAGATGCAGGTCTTGGAGCATGGTCGTGACACAGCCAGGGTCTCTAGTATGGTAGTCTTGTTTTATGAATCTGGCTGCCTGTTCTGGATACGTTCTAACTTATCTATGTCTGTTTGGCAGTGGCTATCCCATACTGTGGCACCATATTCTAATGTGGATCTAACTAGTGATAGATAGGCTAATCTACGACATTCTTGTGGGCAGTGTTTGAGGTTTCGCTGTAAAAATCCTAACATTGAGCTTGCTTTTTTGGTAATTTTGTCTATGTGGGTGGTCCATTTCAAGTCGTTGGAGATGTGGATCCCTAGATATGGTGTTGATGCCACTTGTGGAGGATGGTACTATTTAGTTGGTAGAGATAGTCTGATTCTTTTTTTATGTTTAAAATATAACACTTGCTGGCGTTAAAACGCATCCCCCAATTTTTCTGCCCAGGTTTCTAATTTCTTGAGTCTTTCTGAAGGGTGATGTGGTCATCGAAGGTGCCTATTTCTCTATATAAAAGACAGTCATCTGCAAAAAGTCTTACTTGGGATGCGACTGATGTTGGTAGGTCATTAATGTGGCATAGGAAGAGTATGGGGCCTAACACAGTTCCTTGTGGTACTCCTGACTCTACTCTAACTTCTTCTGATGTTTCTCCTTCTAACACTACTCTCATTGTTCTGGTGGTTAGGAAGTTTTTCAGCCAGGTGTGAATTTCTCCTACTATGCCATATTTTTCTAACTTATATAGTAGTTTCCTGTGGGGGACTGTATCAAAGGCCTTGCTAAAGTCTAAGATTGCTACATCTACTTGTTCTCCCTTGTCTAATGATGATAGGAAGTCCTGGGTGGTGGTCAGGAGTTGGGACTCACAGGAGTAGCCAGAGCGGAAGCCGTGGTTTAAGTGTGTTAGAATATTATTCCTTTCTAGGTGTTCCATTAGGTGGCGGCATACTATATGTTCTAAGATCTTGCAGCATACTGAAGTAAGTGAAACTGGTCTATAGTTGGATGCTGTGTGTTTGTCCCCTTTTTTAAAGATACCTGATATATTAGCTTGTCTCCAGTCCGCCGGTAGAATTCCTGTGTCTAATGATTTTTGGTAGATGGTTGTTAGTGCTGGTGCTAATATGTCTGCGCAGTTCTTTAGTACTATGTTGGGGATGGCATCTGGTCCGTGTGCTTTGGCTGGGTCGGTGTTTTTAAGCAGTTTTTCTACTCCATCTACTGTGACGGTGATGCTCTCTATGGGTTGGTGATGTAGATTGTCCATTGGCGGTGGTGGTGTCCTATCCTCTGGAGTGAAAACTGATTGGAATTGTTTTAATAATATTCTGGCCTTACCTAAGCTATCGCTAACTAGGTTGCTCCTTCCTTCAGTGGTGCTACTCCTACATTGTCCTGTCTTTTGTTCTTTATATATCGCCAGAAGGGTTTGTTGTTGTTTGCTTGTAGCCCTTGTAGTATTGTCGTGTTGATGTGGTGCCATTCCGCTTTGCGTATGTTTCGTTTGCATTCTTTTTGGTAGTGTTTGTAGTTTGTCCCAGTTGTTGTGCTTCTTGGCTTGGTTGTAGAGTCTCTGTTTATTCCTGAGCATGCGTTTTATATCTTTCGTTATCCATGGTGTGCTGTTGTTTCTGGTCTTCATCTGTGATGGGATGTAGGTGTCTATTTCTTGCATTATTTTCCTTTTAAAGGTTGTCCATAGTGTGTTGGCGTCGTCCCCTTGTTGTTGGTTGTTACTAATTGTGTCTTTTAGGTCGTCTAATCCTTCTCTAAGTCCTGTCCAGTTTGCTCTTGTAAAGTTGTAGTATTTCCTTCTTGCCTGTTTGGTGTAGTGGGGTTTTGTGTCGATGTCTGTTACAACTAGGTTACAACTATCATAATATATTCCAGCATCAACATGGCCTGGATACACATACTCCTGCAGTCATGTAATTTTAGCAAAACTCTCCAAATAGTAGCCATAAAGTGAATGGAGATGGACAGTATGGTCCTGGTTTTCCCAGTGAGCTCAGAGAAAACTCATTCTAGGTATGAACTGGCCAGACTCCGAAATATTTCTGAGACTCTTAGGCCTATGGGATTTGAACATGTGACCTTCCAGTTAGTAACCCAAGGTGCTGACCACTGCATCATAACAGCTGGTAAGACTGTATATAATGATAGGGTTAATCTTCATAAACCTGATTTATTCTTTTCACAGTACCTTGTTGTAAATGTGTAACTCCAGAAGGGAAATGTAAACAGTACTTTAGTAATTATTTGCTAACCTTTACCTCTTGAACTGCGATTGAACTGTGCAGTCTGAGCAAACGAACACCTGTGGTATTTTTCTATATTATATAAGTTTATAATGATTTATTTCAATCAGTTTTTGTTGTTATTGTTTAGTTGTTGTTTAAAAAAAAGTTCATGTCTGATTTCATTTAAAATGAAGGAAAGTTTTACGTCCATTTTCAAAACAATGGAAAATTATTAACTCAATTTATGCCCAAAGAGAGAAAGAGCAAAAAGGGATGAAGAAAAAAAGAGTTAAAAAAAACCTAAAGAAAAAACTGCCCTCAACTTATGGCATTTCGATAAGTTTAGGCTCAGGCTGATGCCAGTACCTACTACTACCATCGCATATATATATATATATATATATATATATATATATATATATATATGAAAGGGGAGAGCAGACCAGTGTTCTCTGACTTCAACCAGGACATGAAAGATGAGACAAAGTTTCCGATTGGACAAAAGGAAAACTGGAACACCAATTAGGAACAGATTGGTCCTCACTAGCCTAGTCAGCTTTAGCTCACAGACGTTGTCAACAATGGCGTCTGCTACAGAAGTTCAGCAAACCCTGTGCAATTTGCTCAGCGCTACTGTAATTGTAACTTGTTTAGTCTTGAAAGTTCCACAGATTTCTACGGTTGTGAAGCAAAAGAGCAGCAAAGGACTTAGCTTGAATAGTGTTCTCTTGGAGCTATGCTCGTGAGTACTTTCAGTTCTACTACTACTACAGTACTAGTATAGTGGGCCTGCTAGAAATGTGAAGTGAACCCAGTGAACTTAAAACGTATACTATAATTATGACAAGTCATACCGTAACAGCAGTGTTCTATCTAACAATAAAAATAGCCTAGATAGAAATACTGTTGTGATCATGACTTGTCAGCATGTCACAACATGTAACGGATAGGATAGGGTATGTGGCGTGAGAGTCTTACTCTTGGCATGCAGGCATCTGGCATGCATGTACACTGAAGCGTGTGCGTGCGTGAGTGCACGAGGGTGCGGTGTGTGTGTGTATGTGTGTGTGTGCGTGTGGGCGCGCGCTCGCACGCAGGATATACATATTTGTTGTTTTCAAAATTATGTTTGTTTACTATAATTATGAGTTATATTACTATTCTATATTACTATATTGTGATATTATATTACTATACTATTACTGAGGAAATGGCAAGGGAAGAAAGAGAAAGTAGGAAAGAGGAGGAGCAGAAGGCACTTCAAGTTCAAGGAAAGAAGGCTAAGGAGATGGCATGTGTGGCCATATGGCATATATAATGTGTATGCATGGACCAAAAAAAAATCTGTGTGTGTGTGTGCTTGCTTGCTTTCATTTAATATCTAATTACATTTAGTGATATTAGGGTGTGTGTGTTTGTCTGTGTTAGTCTGTGTATGTCTGTGTGCATCTGAGTAACTGTGACATACACAAAAATGTTTATCCCACAGACACACACAGACACTAATGCACACTCACGCACGCACGCACGCACGCACGCACACTCACTCACTCACTCACTCACTCACTCACTCACACACACACACACACACACACACACACACACACACACACACACTCACTCACTCACTCACTCAACAGATGACAAAATTTACAAAACCACATACACACGGGGACTGGATGTAAAAAAGCACATGAGTGCTTATTCCATTATCCTCGATTTAAAAGAATAAATAAATCTCACTCACTCACTCACTCACTCATTCACTCACTCATACACTCACTCACTCACTCGCTCACACACACATGTATGTAGCACTGTGTTATAATATACTGTGAGAAACTTGGTGAAATGTACAGCTTTGCTTCTCATCTGCCTGGTTTCTCAGGCCCTCAGAATGGTATATCATGCATAATACGTACAAGTCTGACCTGTCATCAGTGTTATGCAATGTAGAAGCACTAGGCTAAGAGCTCAGCCTTATCTGTGTTCAGTGTGAAACTCTAAATGGGTCACAAGGAACCTTGAGCTACTGTCTATCCATGGGCATGTGATCATTGGTGCTGATGTTGGGCATTCCTCAGCTTGAGCATTGTAGGAGTGAACCATAATTTTGTATAAGTCATGGCAGATCTCTCTGCATGAAATCCACGCTACTCTTCCCAGACAGAGTGCATTCTCACAATAGCAGAACTATCCATTTTCTTTTATCATTTTCCTGTCTGCATGTGTATAAATTTGAGTGTCTTTTTTTATACAGTTTTGCCAGGGACAACTCTCTTGCTGCCATGGCTTCTTTTACATGCACTGACTGTGTGTTGCACACAAGACCTCAGTTTTATCATCTCATCTGAAAGACTAGCACCCAGACCACCATGCACGGTCTAGTGGATGGGGGAAATGTTTGGGGCACAAATGGGGATAGGACCGCACTTCTCACTTTGTAAGCAGGCACATTACTTCTAGACCCAAGCACTCTGTGAATATTCATCACACCTGTTAATCCCCGAGAGACTGTATTGTGATATTGTACACACTGGGTAGCACTCGCTTCCCCCCAGCCAAGTTAAGCAGCGTCGAGCGTGGTTACCAGTTGGATGGGTGACCGTTTGCGCGCCTTGGCTTCAGTACAGTTCCCCCAGTTCACCCAGCTGTAAATGGGTACCTGCCCTCTTTAGGGTCGGGGAAGGTAAAGCAGCGAGGGAGAGGAGATGGGCGCCACCGCCCTCAATATGCTGGCCCTAGAGAAGTGAGGTCTCTGACGCTTCGCTCCCCTACGACCTTAATATAGGTTATGGGACTCCTTTACCTTGTTACCTTTTACACACTGGGTGAGAAGTTTGCATGTACATGTAATGATGTATGGCTGTGTTCAAGTGCCCCACCCTATAGGTAGCCATGCTCTTGACCTCAGGGGACTTCTTCCCTTTAACTTACATTTGTGGAGGGGAAGGGATGGGAGTGGGGAAGGAGGCTTACCCAGAATATGCACCCATCTCTCTCACCACCCATGGACATTTCGGTGAATCACACAGCTCTAGCTGAGGAACCAAATATATATATATATATATATATATAAAAATTATATGTTATATACATACACATGTACACACGCACACACACACACACACACACACACATATATTATATATATATATATATATATATATATATATATATATATGTATATGTATATATGTATAATAACATATGTATATATGTAAAATACCATACGTGTACCAGAATGATGTGGTTTCAGGTACAGTACAATGCTGACTTACCACTGTGCCATGAGCTACCCTCTGGCCACATACCTGGAGTACTGTTTTCTTGTTCCACAAGGTAAGGCAGCCATCATGTTTGACCCTCATTAATGAAGAGAATACTGAGATAGAGATAGAGAGACAATGACAATGACAAATTCTTTTATTTTGAGGATAATGAATAAGCACTCATGTGCTTTTTTACATCCAGTCCCCGCCCGTAGGGATACATCTTAATAATAACCCAATACTTATACTCTCACACAGTAGAAACAAAGGGAAATAACCCTTAAAAAAAACAAAAAACAAAACACAACAACAACAAACGAACAAAAGAAAAGAAAAAGAACCCCCCCCCAAAAAAAAAAAAAAGGAAGAGAAAAAACAAACGACAACAAACCAAGAATAAAAAAAGCAACAACAAGTCATAAAATAAACATCTACACATTGTAAAATGGTACACATAGTTGTTACACATGACAATAAGATATTGAAATAGGGCTTTCATTAAAACTTAAGTACAGCCAACAAGCCCCCAAAAATATGAGAAATATAAAGTATGAATCCATCATCAGGATACACAACAACTATATAAGTAAAACGATAATAGGTGAGAGAGAAAGGGAGAGAGACAGATATAGAGAGAGTGTGTGTGTGTATTTCAGAGATGATATTAAATATATAATTCTCAAACAGTACACGATCACCATCAACACTCATTTTTGATTATACTCGTTCAAATTATATGTCATGATAATGAAAAAAACTCAATACCCATACACTCACACAATAAAAACAAGAAACAAAAGAAAAGAGGAAATCCAACCCTATACAGTCATTGAGAGAGAGAGAGAGAGAGAGAGAGAGAGAGAGAGAGAGAGAGAGAGAGAGAGAGAGAGAGAGAGAGAGAATGTGTGTGGGTGTGTGTGTGTTTCAGGGATAATACTAAATATATAATACTCAAGACAGCACACGATCACCTTCAACACTTTTTGATTATACTCATACAAAGTGAATGTCATGATGATAAAGTAAGCCCAATACCCATACACTCACACAATAAAGAGGGGGGAAAACCCAAATAAAGTCATAAAAAGAATATCTACACATTGTAAGTAAGAGAGACAAATTCTTTTTTTTTTTAATACTCGTGTCCTTTTTTCATCCAGTCCCCGCCCGTAGGGATACATCTTAATAGTGAACCCAATACTCGTACTCTTAAACAGAAGAAACAAAGGGGAAAAAAATCTTTTAAAAAACACAACAAAAATAGACAAACAACAGCCAAAAGAAAACCCCCAAACAAAAAACAAACAAACAAAAAAACAAAGCAACAACAACAAACAAACAAAAGAGAAAAAACAAACAAACCCAACCTCCCCCCTCGCCCCCCCCCCCCCCCCCATCCCAACCAAAAACCAAGAGAGGGAGGGAGGCGGGGAGAGAGAGAAGAGAGAGAGAGAGAGAGAGAGAGAGAGAGAGAAGAGAGAGAGAGAGAGGAGAGAGAGAGAGAGAGAAAATGTGTAAAGGAAAGCATTCTCTGTTGCAGACCTGGTTTTACTTGTGGTGGTGCTTCATTCTCGGGAAAAATTGACGCTCAAAACAATACCATTCTTTGGTCTGTATCCTTTGGAACTGGCTCAACAAGCCTGAGGTTGAGCATGGACAACTTTCTTTTCATGTAAATGTCAAAGGATGATTGTATTGTGTTATGATATATTGCATTGTATTGTACCATATTCTGTTATATACCACTTTCAGTCACAGAGGATTTTGCTGCATGAAATTCAGGCTGCTCTCCCTGGGAGAGCACATCACTACAAGAGCAGCACCACCTTTTTGTTTTGATTTTCCTGTCACCATGTGTTGTTGGTTTTTTTTCTCTACGAGAGTGGAATTTTGCCAGAAAATAACTCTTACCATCTCATCCAAAAGACATCCACAAGATCTTGAATGGTGATTTGGGTGCTAGAGGGAAAAGGTCAGGTTTAAATGGGATTTGAACTCCTAACTTCTTGCTTTCTAGGCGGGTGTGTTACCTTTAGGCCACTGACCCACCAGTTAGGTTTGAACTCCTAACTTCTTGCTTTCTAGGTGGGTGGTGTTACCTTTAGGCCACTGACCCACCAGTTAGGTATGCCTGCATGCTGTTCCACATTGTCTATAGGTAAATGACAAGTAACTTACAACCTCCATTGCATGTTTGGAAAACTGTCATTGTACAAACTGCTTTCTGCCTTGTGCAGATTTGCAGGCATGCATCCATCCCTGTCTGTGCATAAAATTATGCGGTCATGTATCTGTATGCTTGTTGCTGCTTTTGTTTATCCATTTTGAATTCACCAAAGTATGAATAGCAGGTAGCTATTTGAAGTTGTGGTGTGTGTGTGTGGTGTGTGTGTGTGTGTGTGTGTGTGTGTGTGTGTGTGGTGTGTGTGTGTGTGTGTGTGTGTGTGTGTGTGTGTGTGTGTGAATTGGCCAACAGCAGAAAATAAACAAGGAGGTGACAGGAAGGAAAGGAACAAGGCAGAAACAAAGTGAGAGATAGAAAAAAACTACTAACACAGAATTTCCAGAATGGGAGGAGGGTACTATTTGTACTGATAGGTCCTTGGCATATCCCCAGGGGGAGCTTCACTACGAAGGCAGTTTCTGAAGAAAAGTGAAATACCACACAATGTGTGGTAAAAATGACACCAATCACTATGCCCTTTTATTACCTACCAGTTCTATCTTGAAGTCCGGGGGCTGCTTCAGCCATAGAATCATATACAAAAAACTGCAATATTTTGCCAGTTTATTTTTTTGTCTAATAACTTTTTAAAGTGATTAACTGACTTCTCCCCTTAACTCCTTGGGGAGTCTTTGGGACACTGCACTGAATTTTTTGGGCAATGTTTCGAGGGCAAGTTGGGTCTGGTGGAACCCATCCCTCTCCAAAAGTGCCTCATTACTTATCAGTTCCCCCCTTGCCCACTCCCAAATGATAATGTCTGGTGGATTGTATATAATTTGTAATTTCTTTGTTTCATTCTGTGGAAGTTTACCTAAGCAAAGAAGATTTTGAAGAATCTGAATGAGTGGGTTATGTTGTATCAGTTATAGGGAGAAGGAGGCACATGATGTTTAGTCTCACTATGGCTGTGTCTCTTTCTGAGTGAACTGTAATATGGATGGAGAGATGTTTGATTGGTGCTTGTGTTCTTGCCCTGATTGCTTGTGTTCTTGACCTGTCTGTCTGTATTCTTGACCTGGTTGCTTGTGTCCTTGACCCAATTGCCAGATATGCCTTGGTGTGTTATGCACTTGCTTTCCGGCTGGTTCCTGATGCTGTGTTGACTGCCTGCATTGTGAGCCTTCTTTGTATCTGAAATGTCACTGCTTCAATCTCTCTTTTCTCACTCATTCTCTTTGTATCACATTCTCCCTGTCTGTGCATCTCTTTCTCTTGCTGTATGTCATCACTTTCTAAAAGGAATTGTTATCCGTACCACAGAAGCATACACTTTTTAACTAAACATTTTTTGGAAACATTTAAAAAACCAACCTCAAAACTAAGGGGGGGCTTTTAGTTTATTTTGATTACACTATTGCATTGCAGCTTTTCACTTTCGTCAGGCTGATTTTAATTAATACTGTTTTTTTGTTTGTTTGTTTGTTGTTGTTATTGTTGTTGTTTTTATGAATTACTGTTTAATTATTTTTCATCAGATACTATTGTGCTGTTGTCTTTTTATCAGATACTATTGTGTTCTTGATTTCCGTAAGATTCTACTCTGTTATTGGTTTTCATCAGATTGTATTATCATTTGATTTTTTATCAGGATTCAGTGGTGTTACTGATTTACATCAGGATTCTGTCATGGCACAACTGTTCATTGTTATTCATATCTGCACCACACTGTTGAGTGTTGGCAAGCAGGAGGTGAGGAGGACATACACTGAATGACTTTTGCCTTAAGCCTGTGAGGAGTCATTGCAGCACTGCACTGAATTTTTCAGGCAGTTTGTCATGGGCAAGATGAACCTGTCAGAGCCCATCCCTCTCCACTTTGCAGGCTGCATGCTGGGTATGTTTGTGTTGTCCATCTCACCTGGCCTGGTCTTTAAGACAGTGTGACGGAATTTTGAACTGTGTGCAAGAGGTTCTGCACATGTGACTTTTGTGTCTAGTCTCATCTGAAGAACTTTCAGGAGTGTGGAATCAGTATCAATATAATCATCAGGTGGGAAATTCCATTGAACAGATTCTTTGGCAAAGACAGATACCCATGCCTCAAGTGGCTGTCAGATCAGGACTACAATGAATATACAGACCATCAGGCTGTTCTGCCTCATTGTGTTACACATATCGTAGCCATCCATTTTCATTACACTCTGTACTACTGCTCCAAGCCAGGAAGTGAAAGTGGACAGTATATGTGTTGATGTGGGGCAAAGCGTTTACATTGATGTGGTGATGTGTGACAGAGTGCAGTGACTTGATGTGATGGTGTGTGACAGAATGTGGTGATGTGATGGTGTGCAACAGTGTGATGATGTGATGATGTGTGACAGTCTGGTGACTTGATGTGACAATGTGTGACACAGTCTGGTGACTTGATGTGACTATGTGTGACACAGTGTGGTGACTTGATGTGCTGATGTGTGGCAGTGTGGTGACTTGGTGTGACAATGTGTGACACAGTGTGGCAACTTGATGTGATGGTATGACACAATGTGGTGACTTGATGTGGCGGAGTGTGGCACAATGTGGTGATGTGATGTGACTGTGGTGATGTGACCATGTGTGACATAGTGTGGTGACAATGTGTCACAGTGTGGTGATGATGTGTGACAGAGTGTGGTGACTCGATGTGATGATGTGTGACACAGTGTGACGACTTGATGTGATGGTGTGTGACACAGTGTGATGACTTGATGTGATGGTGTGTGACACAGTGTGATGACTTGATGTGATAGTGTGTGACACAGTGTGGTGACTTGATGTGATGGTGTGTGACAGAGTGTGTAGACTTATGTGATGGTGTTGACAAAAGTGTGATGACTTGATGTGATGTGTGTGACACTGTGATGTGATGTGGGTGTTACAGAGTGTGGTGACTTGATGTGATGGTTTTGGGGGTGACTTGATGTGACTGGTGTACACAGTGTGGTTGACTTGATGTGACAGAGTGTGATGACTTGATTATGGTGTGATGACTTGATGTGATGGTGTGAAGGGTGACTTGATGTGATGGTGTGTGACAGCAGTGTGATGACTTGATTTGATGGGTGGTGAACTTGACTTGATGTGGGGTGTGACAGAGTGTGATGACTTGATGTGATGGTGTGTGACAGAATGTGATGACTTGATGTGAGGGGTGTGAATGATGACTTGATGTATGGGTTGTGTGTGACTTGAGTGATGGTGACTTGATGGGGATGGTGTTGGTGTACTTTTGAGGGGTTGACAGATGATGTGTGAACAGGGGGTTGACTTGATGTGACAGAGTGTGGTGATTGATGTGATGGTGTGTGACAGAGTGTGGTGACTTGATGTGATGGTGTGTGACAGAGTGTGGTGACACCAGTGTCCATGGGCAGCAAGTTTCTGCAGATGGCGGCCTTGGTTCGTTCCAAAGATGCCGGTACTGTCAGCGCCACCACCTGGGCTCTGGCCACCTACGGCACCCTGGGTAGGTCTCCATGTCTTTCTGTACTTCTGTGTGTGTCTTAAGTTGAAGAGTGGTGCAAGGAATGACCACTGAAAAATGAAGATTTTAAAGGATATAACTGAGGAAAAGGAATAGGACAGGGGGCTTTCTATCATGTCTGCCAGTATCTGAAACCGTGGAGCATCAAAAGACTCACACTCCATCACTCATTTTCTTATTTCCCTTTTCAGGTGTTGAGCATTTCAACAGTGGTGCAAAAGATAGGCAGTTCGATGAATTTTTCTATATCTGTTTCTATAACACTCGCAATGTCTACATTTCCTTTTTTCAAGACAACAGCAAACAAACGTGCAATCTATGAAATTTCATCAGTTCATGGCTGTGTCCTCTTTTGCCCCGCCAAGGTGGGAAATAAAATGTGGCGGGGATGGATGGAAACAAGAGGTTTAAGAGTAACCACCACCGTTTATAGAGTGAGTATGTCTGTATGCGGGGAAGCACATGGGTGTGTGTATAAATGTGTAGGGTTTGTGTGTGTGAGTGAGCTAACAAAAACAACTTTAATGTCAAAAGTGTGTGTTTAATGACAT
>CM054150.1:52843365-52915865 GCA_028751875.1 Rapana venosa | reverse complement strand
AACGGACAAAGAACATTTCCAGCACAGAATTTCCCACAGGCGATGAGGACCCTGTTCAAACTGGAATTTTAGAATTATTAACTTCAACGAAAAAGAAAACCCTCCTTAGCAATTTGGGTGGCACACACTACTGAACTGAATAGTGTTGTGTTGTGTTTTACTGCACTGTATTGTGTTTATACAACTTTTCATCCCTGAAGTCAGAATGTGGCTACCTTAATGGTGAATAAATGGTTGCCTATGCAAAATCTTACCACTGGTAAACCTTGGAGGTCTAGCCGAGAAGCCAAAAAAAGAATACACCACTTCTAAATCCTGGCAGATTCCTCTGTATGAAATTCAGGCTGATCTTCCTTGGGAATGTGTGTTGTCGTTACTGTAGTACCATCCCCTTTTTATCCCCTGCATGTCAGTACATTTGTTTCTTTGTCAAATGGCTTTTCCTACAACAGGAAAAACAGACAAGGATATTTTTTGGGGTTGACATAGGTTCTTTTACACAGACTTAATGTATATTGCACATTAGACCTCAATTTATCATCTTTTCTAAAATACAAGCTCACACAAACTGCTCCTCCCCCCCCCCCCCCCCCCCCACCCCCACACACCAAACTCAAACCACCACTCAGGGTAAAGTGGATGGGAAGAAGAAACTCTAGACACAGACAGGAATCAAGCCCACAATCTTTTCCCTTTCTGAATAGATGTGTTACTGCTAGACCACCTACTTACTTGTATCCATGAATAAGATCTCAATTTCATTCATATTGCTTTCATAGCCCAGCCAACCACGGGGGGTGTTGTAGGGGGTGGTCAACTTAGTTGAAAATGAAAAGTCAAAACAGCTGGTGTAAATGGTTGACAAACCCCCATTAAGAACAATACCTAGAACAACAAGCTGGTGGAAGCAGCTTGCAAGAACGATTGCACTCATCACAGTTTTGACATTTATTACAAAAATCAATACCTCATTCACACACACATTTCTCTTAACGCACATATATATTTACAAATGGTGTTTGTTAATTAACAAAATGTAAAACTTCAATCATCACCACTATCAACATCCTTGGAATGAGAAGTTTGTATCACACTGGATGTGAAATGAAAACAACAAAGATAAAATCTGGTCCAAAAGGAATGATTAATTAAAAAATGATTAAAATGTGTCACTTGCATGTATACAGTTCCTTAGGGGGAAAGAAAGAAGCAATAATATGAAATCAAACAGCTGCAGTGTGTGGGTATGTCATAGAGAGAAAGTGTGTGTGTGTGTGCATGTGGTGTGTATATGTGTGTGTGTGATATTTTACTGAAAAAGAATAACTGTGTAATGCACTGGGTAACAACACAACAAGTGCTATTACACTACCAAATATAACCCAGAGCCAATAACTGAAAAGAGTTATTTTAACAAACACCGCAGAAAATTTCTTACATATTGAGAAAAAATGATTCATTTTAAAGCTAAAATCAGCATGAAACAGCATCCATAACCTTTAACAAAGAGTTGGCTTTTTAAAGTTTAATTAAGTTTTTTTTATAAAAAGAGTTAAAAAGATAAATAAATCACATGATTTTCAGCAACAGTTACATTCCAAAATGCCTTACAGTACAATTTCATCAAGATCCTTTTCCACAATAAAGAATACAGGATTTCTTAAAACAATCAAGAAAAAACAACCCAAATACTGCCTTCTTTCCAATTTGAAATATTTGTCAGAGCTCCCATAAGATTAAAAAAAGATAAAAAATGAAACCCCAATTCCGTTTCAAGAAATCAAAATGTGAAGTATAACTTTAAGATATAAAGCTCCCCCAACCTTTCCAACTTCGTATCCTCGGTTCAATATTTGCAGATAACAAAAGTGGCAGACATCAGTCATCTATCCTGGCAAGCACATGTGAAATAACTTAATCCACTTTTCTGGGTCGGAAGAATGCATACATATAGTGTTTCAAATGAACCTACCATGAAAGCAAGCACACTTTGTCTCCAGAGAGTGTAACTAGCAAGGAAATCATTGACCACAGAAGCCTGACAAGGCAGAGGACAGTCCCTACATCAAGAGTGTAACCCACCCCCCCCCCCCAACCAATGTTACCTGTCGGCATCACCAAGTTTGGCATTAGCCTATATATTGCCATAAAAGGCTGAAACACAAAGTTGCTGAAGGGGAGTTTTCTTCCAAAGCCCCTTTACTGTCCAGTTCTTCCTGAAGTGTCTTTCTTCTAAACTTGCAGACAGGCTTCTGCATACAGTTTCTTAAGTGTTGTCCAAGACCAATATCATTGCAAACATACAGTTAAACAACATGCCTTCCCCTGCCTCTCGCATGCTATTTAAATATTTAATTGTGGTTTTCTTCACATAAATGCAAGGATATTGTCAGATAGGATACTGACGACAACCGTCTCTTATCATTTACAAGAACAAACAGTTTATACACATTTTCATCAATGCTGTCAGCATTCTTGTCAACACAACAAAAACCATGATGGTCTACAAACAAAGAAAACAATTATTGCACAGCTGAGAAGATCAACAAGATAACATCATGGTCAAGCCTTAAAGATACAGTCTTCTTTCAATCATGTTTCAGTCAGTTGATACAAGCACACAGACTCTCTCCTAACTGTAACACTTATCTCAAAGGGTAGTTGGAGCTGTCAGGTGTGAGGTGCTGACAAAACACAACCAAAACTGGTAACAGCAGGAGCTAAAAACACATCACACCTGACTGAACACATGTCCATGCTGTACCATGCATGCACACACACACAGACACATACACACACACAAACACTCGCTCACACACACACACATACAAAAGTAAAGGTGTCAAGAAGATTTCAGTCATCTTTTTTTCTTTCAACTTTAAAATAAGTTGAAGGCAAGTAGAGTTCTTTGTGATTTGTTTTTGGAAACTGATTTGCAAAACCAATCAGCCCTAACACAAATCTTTTTTAAAAAAATCCCCACAAATACTGAGCCTTATTGATACCCCCCCCCCCCCCCCTCAGCTTTTCCTGTAGGGAGATCAAAGCTTGCAGGCAGTGCTCTGAGCACAGTTCTTTCTGACTTCCTATGATCTGCAGTACCCACCAGACCCCACAAACCAATGCTCATCCTTATTTATGTAAGAAGCAGCTTTTCTTAAAGGCAGATCCAGACCTGTTGGCAGTGGCATTTCGTGTATGTCTTATTAATTATGTCCACATAAATAAAGATTTACATCAGTTACTTGAATGGTGACGACCAAGATTTCGCAAAAATACTTTGATCTCTCCTTGGCTGTGTGATATTATTAAAAAAACAACTTATTTTGATAATTATCTGAAATATGTTTTTACTAAAAGTGTTACCAAGGTATTTGAAGAGCTTTTTTTTGTTGAGAAATCACTATATCCTTGATGTCATTTCTCTAACAAAATCTTTTTGTACTTCTTAGGACATTTCAAATAAAATGGATTTTTTTTTCAGTCTAAGGAATTTATATGAAAGAAAAAACAAGCTTTTTTTATGATGATAGGTCTTCTTCCTGTGTATATTTGCCCATCAGCTAAAATGTATGTCTGGGATATTTCTTGCTTGCAAATCTACTACAGAGCTGGCTGAATGAAATCATATGAAAGTATGCATGGACATGTACTCTTCTTTAAAAACAACTGTTCTTATGGACAATTATCACATGATCACACCACTGCAATAACATTTTCAGTCAGAAACACCAGTATTCAGTACAACATGATAGTGGACTAACATCATCATTCTATAAACAACAAAAGTTGAACAGCATGATCGCAAAAATAATTAACAATGCTGGTAGCAAGAAAACACACACACACACACACACACAATGCCACACAGACCCAGGCTCATAAAACAAAAAGAGCAGTTCATCAGTTAAACACAATTGCCTTGTTTTGTTTCATAAACAATGCCTCTGCCTAATAAAATATTGCACATTTGTTTTAACAATCATTGGACATGCCACATATCATACCCCTTCCACACACAGTCAATATTTTCTCTTCCTCCCCCCCCCCCCCACCTTCAGAAACAAGTACACTTGGTAGTACTGCTCCTTTGACCTCTAGACCCTTTGACCTCTAGACCCCCCCCCCCCCCCCCCCCCCCCCCCCCCCCCCTATGTACGGGTTAACACACACACACACAAAAAACCCCAACTAACAAATGGTTACTGAAAGTTACGAAATGAAGAACTGATTAGTAGAACATACTGTTACTGTTAGGTGGGCAGCAAATTTCCAATTTCTTTCCTTCAACTTTCATCTTTCAGTGACAAGGAGAAAATATCAATATTTTGGAAGGGGGGATTGTTGAATTCATACAGTGATGAAAACCACTCGACTACTTTACAATGTCCACCCCTCCCTGCTAGTGTGAGCAGTGACAAACTCTGCATTCACTGGTTGTGTCCAGCAGGGGCAAGGCCAGCGATGATATTTTTTTTAGCTTACACCATTATTTCTGCAAAGAGATTTCCTTCTAAAAATTCCAAACTTTTTTGAAACCCTGATTTGGGCCTTTCATCCAAACACTGAAGGGCCCTGGTTGGGGCCCTTTGTAATTAAAGACAGTTTTTCCAAGTATCCCCACCAAAATGAGGATATTGATTGGGGCCCTTTGTCCTGAAGGAGTTAAACGGCATTTCCCAACAAAATGCAGACTGTTTTTTTTTCTCCAACCTGTCTAGGCATGTATGTAACTCTATGCTGAGCAGTCAACCTTGCTGCCCGACACCTATGAAGCCAACTTTATTTAAAGCATTGAATGTTTCACGACTGAATACTTCATTCATCAACACTGCTATTCTACAGCACACTGTTCAGCTGCACTACTTTGTTTATCTCTCAAAGCATATCCTTTCCCTCTTAGTTGAAAATGTAGTTAGAAAACTGACCAACAAGCACCTCACATAAACCCCAATTATTTCTAGACACTCTGTATACTTTCACCCTTTTTCACCAAGAAAGCTGAAGAAAAAAGAAGCAGATGAAAAATTAAGTTTTGTACAAAACTTAGAAAAACTGAAAAAGGAAAACTAAAAAAACCAAAAAACCGGGAGAAAGAACAGAAGAAAGACATGTGAATGTCCTCAGAGTTGCTTGGAACACACACACACACATCCGATATTCGGCGTTTGATCTGAACACTCACAACAACGTGAGATTTGTGAGGGAAGTCTCAACGGCAGTGACTGTGAAAATCACAGCAGGTCTTTTTTTGTCCCACACTGTGATGGTCAGAAAAATCTGAGCTGACTACTGACCAGCTGGTTGTCTGTGACGGACAGTTGCCAGGTGATGAGATCTTAACGTGAGGCACCCCAAATGACCAATGCCAAAATGCCCAGGACCACAAGGATTATTATGATCACGATGCACATCTTCCGACGTGATTTTTGCTGCACACATAACAATGAATTTATGAAAAACATATAGCTATGTCTAATGAAGAAACTATATCTTCTTGAGGAGAGGGAAAGGGCAGAGCAGCCCTGCCTACCCCAACAAATAACATAGGTACTTGGAAAAAAAAAAAGGTACTTGGACAGACGAAAAAGAGTATTTTTACAGCAAAGCCATCAGTTTTATGTCTTATCAAGACAAGATTCAGCGCTATATAAATTCCATACATTATTATTATTATTATCACAATTGTGTAGATAAAAGACACTTAAATCGCTATTAATTAAAATTCCAATTGTATAAGCTCTATCTCAGTGAAAAAATAAGTTTTTTTCCAAAACTATTTGTTTAAACCAAATTATCTCTGGAAGCTGCACATTATTTACTGCACATTATGGGCCTATCATCCTCTTGACAGCTCCGCTTCCATGATGATTTTTTCCTTTATGGCTGGCGGAATGAATGAGCTAACACACATTATGTCAATGGCATGAACAATTTCATGTAAACTTTTTCATTCTAAAATGGCCCTTCCATCATTCTGTTCCGGTCAATATTCTCTCTGTCTTTTGTGTGCCAGTGGGAACTGAGGAAAAAATTTACAAAACTGCATACACATGGGGACTGGATGAAAAAAGCACATGAGTGGATCGGTGGTCTAGAGGTAACGCGCCTGTCTAGAAAGCGAAAAGTCCGGGTCTGAAGTGTGCGGCGGTTCGTACCCCGTTTGGACCGGAAATTTTCCCCCCATCCATTAGACCATGAGTGGTGGTCTGGGCGCTAGTCTTTCGGATGAGACGATAAACCGAGGTCCCGTGTGTTACACGTAATTATTTAGCGCACGTAAAAAAAACCCACGGCAACAAGAGAGTTGTCCCTGGCAAAATTCTTAGAAAAAAGCCACTCTGATAGGGAAACAAATACAGTTGCAGACATGAAAAAAAAAAAAAGGGTGGCGCAGCGCTTGTGGCGACGCGCTCTCCCGCTCTCCCCGGGGAGAGCAGCCCGAATTTCACGGAGAAATCTGCCGTGACTTAAAGTGGTATGAAATGAAATCTGAGCGCTTTGATTTGTTGCTTTACAAGATTCAGTGCTATATAAATTCCATACATTATTTATTATTCCATTATCCTTGAAATAAAAGGGGAAAAAAAGAATAAATCAAATCAGTTATATATTTCTGAAGGTGTGTGAAGTTGGTATTAAAGAAAAACTGTTTGAATAGGCAGGCTGAGCTAGGTGGAGGAAACTCTATGAAAACAGAAACAAATCTCTAAAGTTGTGTTTTCTTCATAACCTCCCTTTCCCCCAAAAGTTGATTTAAAAACAAACAAAAAACAACAACAGAAGATGGATCCTATGAATAATTAAACTCAAGTGATTGGAATTTAGGGTAACAACTTTATAAGCAACAAGGGTACAGAACTCCTTACAAGTTTTTTTTTCTTTTCAAATAACCATTCCAATTTTCATATGATTATAACCATTGCTTTTGTTGGGGTTTTTTTGGTTGTCTTTCATACAGCAGAATGAGTTCAGATAGATCACATTCCACGTTGAAATTTTGAAAAAAAAGAAAAAAGAATTACTCGAAAAGGCAGATTATTTGATTAAAACAGCAGATAATCTTTTGCAGGCAAAACTTAGGTCATTTTCTATAGCTAATAATTTCAAAAGTTTTTTTTCCCACTATTCAGATTATAGGAAAAAAAGGAATATGGCTCTCAGTTATGAACATATTTTTCATTATCTTATTATAATAGGTTTTATAATCTAGAAGCGTATTATTTTAAGTCTCCCATATGGAAAGGTTGGAACAGAATGAAATCAGATGAGAGGAAAAATAGCAAAACAGAATATGTTGATGTTGTTGAGTGTTCCTCGGCACCCTGGGGTGTCCCCCAGACTATGCACTCATTCAACACAGCTGGGAATCACTGCAAGACTGTCAGTACACGCTGGATCAGAGCTTCACTCCTAAGGATGTTCCAGGCATGGTACTGAGGGAAATGTGTTTTTTCCTGATATGGTTTGGGGGTAAAAGCTCCCTGGTGGGGTCAAGGGGCAGAGCCTCTTGTGGGGGCCAGTGGGGGCCAGGGGGCAACGCCCCCTGAAGCTGAAGGTTTTTCAGCAATTCTAGCCTGTAAAAAAGCCTATCCTTAAATCAATTTAAGTTCTTCATACTAAGCAATCTCTGCCCTAAAATAAGCTCTCCCAAGTTCTTTATCAGCCATATCTTCAACCCAAAGGAGGTCTTATACCCAAGTACTCGCACAGCAAAAATAAGGACATATCTAGACAAATGTGCATGTATGTGTGTGTGTGTGTGTGTGTGTGTGTGTGTGTGAGAGAGAGAGAGAGAGAGAGAGAGAGAGAGAGAGAGAGAGAGAGATGAGGTGAAGAGTGGGAGAGAGAGAGAGGAGAGAGAGAAGAGAAAGACAGAGAGAGACATATTTATTTATTTATTTGTTCTGTTATATCGAGGATAATGGAATAAGCACTCATGTGCTTTTTTACATCCAATCCCCATGTGTATGTGGTTTTGTAAATTTTGGCATCTGTTTCCATTGAAAGCCCATACCACCCACCCTCCCCCTTCCCTCTTCCTACCATCCCTTTTCTGGTCCACAGAGAAGAGAGTGTGTGAAAGAGAGTGAGTGAGAGAGAGAGAGAGGCTCTCTCCATGAAAAAGGAAGGGGAGGCTGGTTGGCCTGCTGATTGTTATGTAAACAGTGCTCTCTGACCGGCCTGCTGATTGTTATGTAAACAGTGCTCTCTGACCCCGGCCTGCTGATTGTTATGTAAACAGTGCTCTCTGACCCACCCACAGCCAAGTGGAACAGTCAGTGAAAGCCCTCCACCACCACCCACCCTCTCCCTTCCCTCTTCCTACCCTCCCCTTTCTGGTTCATCCCTTTCATGAGAACCTACCTACTGTTGATACACATGGCCCCTTCTTCCAAAAGAGACAGGCCACTTGCTACCTAGTGATGACAATGTCAAGAAGAGAAGGGAAGTAATCTGAATGGAACAGTTACATCCCTTTAGGCCTAACTGGGTTTTCATAGGGGGGGTTTCTCCTTAAAAAAAAAAATTTCTTCTCCTTTTCACAGATTTCCTCAAATTCGTGGAGATGTACCATGCCTGATGTTTTCAAGTACCTTGCTATACAGCCAGCCACACTCTGATTCAGGCCTTTTTTCATCCTTTCATGAAGAATTCTGGTTCTTATGCTGGAGGCTTGGCATGGATGAGGACAAACACAGAATATGAATATCCCCAAAAGTCGGAATGTGGCTATTTTGATAATGGGCAAAAGACAGTCGCATACACAAAAATTTGACCATTGGTAAATCTCTGAGCTCTAGTCATGGAGCACATCACAAAACAAAAAATGACCAAATATCTGCTGGTCAATCCAGAAACCACAGAAGGCATGAAACAGGCCTACAAAGCCTCCAGATGTCAGCCTATCCCAGCACACAGCTTGACAAAGATTCCAAATTGTGTTTGAAAACTCCCATTCAGAGATACACCACTGATGCTGATGATAGAGTTTTGTATTCAAACAGTGGCTGCCATGATGGATGGAAAGCAGCCTTACATTGGGTTATGACTACAATTCAGCCAGTCAGGTCAAATACCTCTGTACCTCACATGCATATGCCGTGTCAAAAAGCATGTTGATTGGTTGTCCTCTCTGCAAATGGTGCACAAGTCAAAGACAGGGTCTTCTGCTCATAATGCAACTATGCATGTGAAACCACTATTGCAAAGATTCAATCAAGCATAATCATAAATGATCATTCTTCAGTAATACTTAAACCAAACAGTTGGCCAGGAATGTTTGGGGGAAGACAATGAACACTGAAATTTTGATAAAAAACAAAAAAACTGAACATTACAACCAATGATGCCAACAATAGTGGCATTCAAAATTCTGTATACACAAACTGCTAGTTAAAGGTACAGAGACAGACCATACACCCATACATCTTTAGAGAAATATGAAATAGCACCATCAAAGCACAACTAAATCAAAAACATGGAAACACACACACAAAGGAATACAAAAAAGATGAAATATGTGAATAAATCAAAATATAAAAACAGAAACTTTTTTTTAAAACTCAACAAACATACAAACAAAAAACAAGTGAAAATTAATAAAAGAACACAGTTCTGAACACATGCAAAACAAGGGAAATCAATCAACTGAAAACTCAAACCTACTTGCCAGCACCACATAAAGAGACCAAGCAGACGGGAAGAGAGTCATGCAGCTTCTGCCGTTCTAGCTTTGTGAGACAGAAACGGCGATGATGATAGCAACCACAGCCAAGACAACAAGCACAATGATCAACAGACAGCACTTCTTGCGCCGCGCTTTGGACTGCAACAAAAGACGACATCATGCAAAATCAGAACAGAGTACAGAAAACAGCACAGCCCCTTTCCTTATACACTTGAGACACTTTGCACATGCAAATTGATGATTTTTGTTACACATGTAGTAACAGTTTTGGGAGGTTGGGATAGCTTAGTGGTCAGAGAGTTGAGCTCATGATCTGATGGCCCAGATTGGAGCCACCACCAAGATGCCTGCACATAAGGATTTTCCCCTGGAGTTAAAATCAGTAACAACTCCACTCCCCTGAAAATCCTTTGGATGAGACAATAAAACAAGGTCCTGTGTGTGAACACATGCAGAACATCTTGCCAACATGTTAAAAATCTGTTCTACCTTTCAAAAGAGTAGGCCAATGTGTGTCAGTAGGAATTGATGACAACATTTTTAAAATGCAGTGTTGTGTTTAGACATCATTCTCACTTGGAATGCTGCTTCCTTCAAGGTGTGTAAATTGTTGCATATGCAAAATCTCACCATTGTTGAACCTCGGAGCTCTAGCTCAGTAACAAAAACAAAGTTTTTAACAGAAAATGAAAAAACAAAGTTTTTAACAGAAAATGAAAAAAATAAAAAAATAAAAGTGTCCAACAATAACCCCTACACCAACAGAAAAGGCAGAATACTTCTAAACCAATGACACACAAAGACCCATTCCTCAGCAAGCATACAGGTATATATGAAAGTGAATGTTTGCCTTGATACGCCTCTCTCTCTCTCCTCTTACTCTCTCTCTCTCTCTCTCTCTCTCCTCTCTCTCTCTTGTACATTCCCTTACTGGGTGGGGTGTATAGTGCCTGGTCTTCTCCTGAACTAGTCTTTTTGTAGGTCTGCCCGCTGGCCTCAGCTGACACTTTCGGACTTCAGAGTATCTCATTTCATTGTACCGGTTGCATGCTGGGTATATGAATGTTTCCATAACCCACCTAATGCTGACATGCATATTTGATCTTCTGCATGTGTGTATTCACAAAGGGAATCAAGGCACTGGCAGGTCTCCACTTAGTTGACCTGGGAGACCATAAAAATCACCACCCTTAATTCACCAGATGCTGCCACTGAGATTCAGACCCATGACTTCTGGACTCATGGGAATGAAGTTGAGCGGTCTTACCCACTCGGCTATAGCATTTATCTGACTTGATGACTTCTCCCATAACTCCTTGAGGAGTTGGTGGAACACATTGCACTGTTTGTTTTTGTCTTCCAGGAGTATGTTGTAGGCAAGTGGAACCTGGTGAAGCCCTTCCCTCTCCAGGAAGCAGGGTGCAAACTGGGAATCCGAGGGAATATTTCCTCCTGAAGTTACATCAGTACCAACTTCACTCCCCCAAACATCCTTTGCACAAGACCATAAACTAAAGTCCAGTGTGCGAATCGCATGCAGAGCATCTTGTGCACGCTTTGAACCTGTTCTGCCTTTTGGAAGGGTAGGTCATTGTGTGCTGGTAGGAATGGGTGACAATTTAAAAAAAAAACAACAAAAAATGCATTAACACTGGTGTAACACTGGTAATGTGTTTAGACACCATCCCCAAAGAGTGTGGCTACCTGAATGGTGGATTTAACAGTCGCATATACAAAATATCACCACTGGTGAACCTCAGAGCTCTCACTGAGGAACTGCAACAAAAAATCATCCCACCTACCATAGCTCTTGAACAACAGGTAGGTGGGGTTTTAATGTATACTCAAAATGTTTTGCATGCATTTTCACATGGAACATCCATTTACAGATTTAGGTGAAGGATCTTCAAGGGAGTGGAGTCAGACCCAATGCTAACTCCAGGGGAAAAATCCCTTCCAACACACCTCTGTGAAGACTCAAATTCACAGCTTCAGCTACCTTCAGACCACAAATACAACATTCTAATGCTGAAGGCGTCTCCACACAATGGGTCTAAAACATGGGGGGATCCAGGGAGTGTTTCAGGAGGTGCCATTGATAAAATTTAGACCACTACCAGGGAGGGAAGGACAAAAGGTCAGCTGTGATAGCAACACTATTCACATGTCACAGTGTGGCAAAAAAATGACATTTCCTTTGGTAGCAAACCATCTATCTGATTAATTAGATGATGAACTGAATTGTTTTGTATTGGAAGTAGAAAAAACTTCAAGGAGAAAAGTTAAGTGAGTCAGATATGGAAAGTGGAGGAGGAAGAAAATAAAGCAGTTAGGGAGAAGAGTGACCCAGAAGATAATATGCCACTCGGTACATTCCTACAAGCGTGGCGACCTGTGTACTACACAAACCGACTGTGGAGAAATTTGACCTCCTGGCTGATGCACAGCACACGCGTCTGAAAACGTGACGCTTTTGTCTTTTTTCTCCTCTATTACCACACTTTCCCTCTGAGACTGCAACGGCAGAAACAAACAGTGTGCTGGTAAGAACATAGCAAGAAGGAAAAGAGAATAGTTCTCCAGTGTGTGAAGGTGGGACAGACGACAGCAATGGGTACATCCCTGACACATCCATACATAACGCTTTCTGTGATGTGATGTGTACCTTTGCCGTCTCTACTTTAGAGAATACCATGTTAGATTTTTGTGGGCTGACAGAAGTTCTATGTTGTTTTGTATTCATCACAACCGTGAGGTGACATTGGTGACACTCATGTGCAATAATATACTTTGTGCACATAAGAAATGTGGTTTCCCCGAAGCCAGAATGTGACATTAATGGCGGGGCATGGGGGGTGGGGTGGTGGAACAGTCGCATAGGCAAAAACTCACCATTAGTTACCCTTGGAGCTCTAATTGAGAAACCAAACAACCAAAACAACCCCCCCCCCCCCTCCAACCCCCCCCCCCCTCCCCCAAAACTATCAAAACAAAACAAAACAAAAACCATGTGGTTAACAAATACAGATGTGAACTGCAGTATAAAAGTCAGACACACTGACTGAATATGACTTGTTTTCAAAAGAAAAACATAAAACTTATCTCCTCAATATATAGTAACAACCAACAGGTGTTATGAGGGCATTATGTGACACATCCTTGAAGTATCATTGCACATAACCATTGGTAAACACTTCAGCTAGGCATCAGTTCCTCATTTGACTCTAACATGCATGAACTGTTGTCATATCCATGCATGTTTTACTGGTTTATCGAATATACCGCACTTTTACCTGTAATTGGTGACATAATAGGAGACAATGACAAGACATCTAGTGACCAGACACACAAACTTCCTTAGAAATGCAAGTACAAAGACATATCTAGCTTGTGACAAACTTTCCGCATGATAGCTTGTCATGCACACACACAATTCTTTTGAGTAAAGTCAGTCAGTTTGGAATAGAAAACCTTACAAAGAATTAAAAATCTATAGGCAGATTAGCTCTGCAGATATCAACAAGAGAGACTTGAAAATGAACAGAAAACGGCCTCAAGAGAAGCTCCCTGTTTGTTCAAATAAACTTATGTTGACATAATACCACGAAGAGATAAAATGTTCACACACAACTTCAAAAACAGGATCCTGAATTTGTCATAATGGACAAAATGAAGACACGAAGAAAAGTAGTCTCTATTTGATTTGCTTCATATGAAAAATAAAAAGAGAGAGAGAGAGATAGAGAGAGAGAGAGAGAAAGAGAAAGAGACAGAGATAGATTGTGGGTAAGAAGAGTTAAACAAAAATACAACACATATACACTTCTAATTTTCCAGCCAGAAAAAAAAGGAAACAGAACCCACATCAAGTACACACATATAACACATTTCAACTTCTAACTTTTCCAGCACAAGGGGAAAAAAGACAAAAGGCAGGAAGTCCCCAGAGAGGTAGGAAGCCTACCTGATACTCCCTGGCTCTGCTCAGCTGTGACGTTCCCTCCTGTACCGACATCTGGGCGTTGTCGATGTTGGCCTCTATGCTGTCTGCAACAGTCCAGCCACGTTGGCCCCTTCAACACTACATGCTTTTTTTTTTAAATTTGTTTTTGAGACCCATCTTCAGCTTTCTCTCCTTCATTCATAATGTTGGAAAAATGTGAGCACAAATTATGTGTGTGTGTGTGTAGAGTGATAAGATTGCTATGAAAGTGAATTTTACTTTTCAACCAAACATACACAGATTAATGCACATACATACATACAGACAGACACTATGAATACACATACATACATACACACAGACAGAGACACACTTACTTGAAATACACAGACACACATTTACTTGAACACAACACACACACAACACACACACAAACACACAAAAGACACACAAACATACACACACACAGCACTTACCAAGCGCCTCTCCTTGTTGATGAACCAGCATGCCTAGATCCTTAAAGATGGTGTTGACATCTGAGATATCTTTCTGTTGGCATAAAGAGAAGAAAAACAAAAGGAAAAAGTGGCAGACATCAAAAGATACATAATCAAGAATCAATCAAACTCATGGCAACTTTATGTTGTTGTTATTGCATGATCCCCAGCTTAAGACCCCCTGCTGGTCACCCAGAATATGCACTCTGACTCACGGGGACAGGGGGACAGGATAACCTGGTGGTTACAGTGATGTATCCGTGATCTGCTGACCCAGGTTCAATTCTCATTCGAGAGGATTTTTCCTCTGGAATTAACATCAGTGCTGACTCCACTCTCCCCAAAAGTCTTTCGGAAGAGACTATAAACCGAGGTCCCGTGTGCGAATGCATGCAGAACATCTTGCGCACATGTTAAAACCTGTTCCACTTTTTGGAAGAGTAGGCCATTGTGTGCCGGTGGGAACGGACGACAAAATTTACAAAACTGCATACACACGGGGAGGGGATGAAAAAAAGCACAAAAGTGCTTATTCCTTTATCCTCAAAATAAAAGAATAAAATGAACATCAAAAAAATAAAAACTCATCTCACCTGGGAATCACTGTGTACACACTGAATGAGAAATCCGCATTTCTATTTAAGTACCTCGCCATATAGGCAGCTATACTATAATTTATTTTCTTTCAAGGGGGATCCAAAGACCAGACACATAGGGCAGGGGGAGGGTACTCGCCTCCAGCTTCTTGATGGCGTCTTCTCGTTCCTGCAGCATCTCCAGGTCCACATCCTGCTCCATCTGCAGCACCTCCCTGGTCTGGGAATACCTGCACACCCAACACTTCTCTTTGCCACTCTCTTTCTGCCTGCTTTAGTTTTGTGTCGAGATGTACTCTCATCTTTGTATTCCCTTACCGGGTGGGATGCATTTGCCTGGTCTTCTCCTGTGTTTGTATTTCTGAAGCAGGTCTGCCTGCTGCCTCAGCTGACACATTTCCAACTTCAGAGCAGCTCATTTTAGTGTGCAGGATACATGCTGGGTATGTTTGAGTTTCTGTTCCCCACTGAACACTAACATGATTAACAGGGTCTTTAACATGCACATTTCATATTTTGCATGCATGTTTGTTCAGACACATGAGGGGAATTAAAGCATTGGCAGGTCTACACTGAAAGTTGATCGTTATTACCCCCACCCTTAATTAACCAGACACTGCTGCAGAGATTTGAACCTACAACTTCATGTACCCACGGGGCTTAAGTCAAGTGGTCTTAATCGCTCAGCTATAACATCTGTCAAATTGAGATGAAAAAACCCCCTGTGTCCCGGTACAAGTAGCACAAGATAAGGCTGGCTTGGAGTCCCATTACAAACTATCTACCCTAAGATGTGAGGGACAATTTTCCAGCACGCAACAGTGAAATGAAATGTTTCTCACCCTGGTGTGGCCATTTCACTTGGTTTTTCAATGTCATCATGGAAGGGTGCCTGGAAAAAAAATCCACAAATATTCACAAATAATATGCTAAGGTCTTACAGCATTTAGAGACAAGAGATTGGAGAAAAAGTGGAAGACTGGAAAAGGTTGAAAAGGACATGAAGATTTATAGTAAGATGTTGTTTAGGCACAGTGTGGTGTGTGTGTGTGTGTGTGTGTGTGTGTGTGTGTGTGTGTGACTTTCATTTTACAATCATCATATTATACTATTAGCCATAAGTGTGTGTGTGTGTGTGTGTGCGCATGCATGTGTGTGTGTGTGTGTGTGTGTGTGTGTGTGTGTGTGTTTCTTTAGTTTAACATATCTTCACTAAACACATTTGAAAAAAACCAACAATCATGGTTTACTTGTAAGGCAGGTGAACGTCCATAACCACCTTGTCTTTTAATTACAGTTAGAAATGCATTTTCTTTTTGTTTGTTGTCATTCAGTAGGTTAATAACGCAAAGTTCTTTTCATTATTCAGCATTAATTGTTGCTGTGAGATTACTTCTATACATTATCAGCTTCAACACCCCTCACCCCCATCCCCAAATGACACACACTCACACACCCCCTTTTCTCTTCCTCACTCTCTTGGATTTTTTGTTTGTTTATTTGGGTTTTGTTGTTGTTGTTGTCAAATATCACAATTTGTGAAAAGACATTTAATGAATTCGAAAACACACACACACTTTCTCTCTCTCACCTGATTAATACCGGACAGAGCCCTGGCTCTCTGCACACTGGCCCTCATCTTGCTTACGGCCTCTCGCTGCACTGTCTGGAAGTTCTTCAGCAAGTTGCTGAACTCCTCCGTGAAGCGCTCCTTCTGCATCCGCCATTGCCGCTGACAACACCCACACACACAATGTCACCATCAAACCTTCTCTTCTCTCCTCTGCCTTCCCTTACTACGTGGGACGCATAGTGCCTGGGCTTCTCCTGTGCTTGAACTCTGCAGGAGGTCTGTTCACTGGCATCCGTTTTTGACAAATAGCAATTTCAGAGCAGCTCATTTTTGAGAACAGGATGCATGCTGGGTATGATCATGTTTGTTAACTCACCCAACGTTGATATGAAATATGGGATTTTCAGCATGCATGATTGATCTGCTTAGGTGTATATTTATACATGAAGGGAATGAAGGCATAAGCAGATCTCCATGTTCAGATTGACCTGGGGGAGAGTTAAAAATTCCAACCCTTATTTCACCAGATGCTGCTGCTGTACTTAACATCAGTACTGACTCCACTCCCCAAAAGTCCTGATGAGACTTTAAACCAAGGCCCCATGTGTGAACGCACACACATTAAAAACTTGTTTCACCTTTTGGAGGAGTAGTCTATTTTGAGTTTCTGTAACCCACCAGACCCTGACATGAATAACAGGAACTTAATGTGCATATTTGATCTTCTGCACGTGTCTCTATACACAAAGGAAATTAAGGCACTGACAGGTCTGCACTTGAAGGTGACCTGGGGGATTGTAAAAATCCCCACCATTAATTCACTAGATGCTGCTGGTCTTCACTCCTGGTGACTCCACTATAAATCAGTTGCTGTGCATTTATGATGATCTGTTTGATTGTAAAATTACAACACAGTCAATAATTTTGCATTCTTTGACATATCTAAAGCCTTCGACCATGTTTGGCACAGGGGACTGATTTACAAGATGGAAGCGTGTGGCATGCGAGGCTGACTGCAAGAATGGTTTGTGGAATACCTTTCTAATTGCACCCAGTCAGTCATCACTCATGTAAAAGTTATCATGATTCATTTGACTAACAGGTATGACCAAAAAACAAAAAAGGAACAGGTATGACATATTGGATTGGACAGAAGTAATAAAAATTGTATATCATATATTACGGTTAGTTGCGTTTTTTCTTAAACAGTTAGTGAAAGAGCAACAGAATCTTTATGGAACAATCAATTCTTCCCAAGTGTCTTTGTTTTTCTCCTCTAATAAATGCTTAGTTTTTGCTCTTGATGTTTTGTTAGTAGTGTTGTTCAAGGTGGGTTTTAGTGGGTTTTTTTTCTTTTTTCTTTGTCTTTTTTCTGTATGACCTTGGTTGCAGCATGGGGAAAGCGTTGAGGTTCTCAACTGTCTGATCTAAAATGGTGTTTGGAAAACACTACCTTGTTGCTACGATGATTTATGATACTCATTAGCTGCCAAATTAAATTAAATGAGTCAATTTTTTTTTCGAGCACACCATAAGCTGTTTGCTTGTCATAGCTCTCAATGTGCGGACATATATATATATAATATTCATGTTTTCTTAATAAAACATCTATTTAAAACAAATGGTTTTAACCACTCGGCTGTAGCATCCTTCATCTTCAAGTCTCAAAAACAGATAAATGAATGAAACTATTAAAAAAAATTTTTTTTTTAACGAACTGAAAATAAATATGTTGGAAAAGCACAGACCTGTTCCTGAGAGGAAGGGGGCAGACGTAGCAGGGAGAGTTCTTTCAGCTGACTGCTGGTCTCCTTGTGCAGCTGGTTGGTGTAGTGAATCGTCTGCTCCCTGCACAACACTCATGGCCATCATGCTAAAGACTCACACCCACAAACTAAACATTTCAGACTAAAAACCCCCCACAAAAACCACTTCATTTTACCCAGGAGCCTGTCAGCATTCATGCACACGAGCACACACACACGAGCACACACACACACACACACACACACACAAACACAAACACACAGAGTAGAACTAGTGTTAGTATTGTAAATTTCAACTCACACTCTGGTACGGACTTCTTCAGAGTCCTGTGGTGTACCAATCTGAGAAACCAGGTTCTTCACTAGCGTCACTGGAAAAGAAAGCAGAATGATTAAGATATCACAGGAAGGAAGGTGGCAATACAGTTAAAACATTCACCTACCTCACAAGTAAACTGTGAGGTTCTGGGTTCAATTCCCATCCTTTCTTCCCAGTTTGATGAGAAAATTGAACTGAACACCAAAGTCCTTCAGATGAGACCATAAACTGAGGCCCTATGTGCAAATGCATACAGAACATCTTGCACAGACATTTCAAACCCGTTCTGCCTTTCAGAAGAGCAGGCCCATTTCGTGCTGGTAGAAACAGACGACAAAAATTTTTAAAAAAGCATGCACACTTATGTTGTGTCCTGACACCATCCCTGAAGTTGGAATGTGGCTACCTAACTGGGGGAAGGGGGTAGGGGAGAAAAGGTTTCGGGATGCAGCTACCTTAATGGTGGGTAAAAACAGTCGCATACACAAACATCTCACCATTGGTGAACCTCAGAGCTCTAGCCGAGGAACAACAAAATCCTCCAAATTAAGAAGTCATAAAAATGTATAGTCTAGGATTCACAGAAAGAAAAAACATTTGCACAGTTTCAACCTAGGAAGTAAAGGTCTGCATATTTAGTTTCATCAAAAGCCTTCTGCAAGTTCAATTTCATCAAAAGCCTTTTCTTCCCTGACTCTGTATTTTCAATTTCACTTAAAAGGCTTTTTTTTTCTCCTCCCTATTCTACATATTCAATCTCACAAAATGCTTTTTTTCTCCCCCATTCTGTATTTTCAATTTCAACAAAAACCACTCCCATCTCCCCCCCCCCCCCCCCCCCTTTCTGTATTTTCAGTCTTACCAAAAAGAATTTTTGTGCCTTATTCTGTATTTCTTTTTTTCAATCTCAACAAAAGCTTTTTTCCTTTCCCATTCTATCACATCTCCAGTACTGGTCTGTGTCTCAGTAATTTGGACAAAAAACCATGCCTCAGTGCACAACAAGAGAGAGAGAGAGAGAGAGAGAGAGAGAGAGAGAGAGAGAGAGAGAGAGAGAGAGAGAGAGAGAGAGAGAAAGAGAGAGAGAAAAAGAGAGAAGAGAGAGAGAGAGAGAGAGAGAGAGAGAGAGAGAGAGAGAGAGAGAGAGAGAGAGAGAAGAGAAGAGAGAGAGAGAGAGAGAGAGGAAAGAGAGAGAAAGAAAGAGAAAGAGAGAGAGACACTGAAAAAAAGAATACAAGAGGAGGAGAGAGAGCATCAAAGATACAGGCAGAAGCCTTACAAATTCACCAACGTACCATTCTGGGTGATTTTCTGAATATTGTGGCTGATCTGGTTTGACAGACGTCCAAAGTCTGATCCTCCATCTGCAGCAGATCAACACAACAGTTCCAGTCACCTACACTTACAGCACACACACACGCTGGTCTATACCAAAAAACCCACTGTAATAATAATAACACATTTTCTCTAAGTCAAAACAACACAAAGTGTGATGTGTGTATAACAACAAACAAACATACATATACACATGCATGCCAGCATGTGCACACACACACATATGCACGCATGCACACACACACACCTACATATTCAACAGTGACAAAAGCCAACAGAAGGCACACTTTCATTTCAACACCAGGACAGTGACTACTAAAATTAATTCACACTTTTTATTTACACACATACACACACACACCTACATACACCTACACACACACATAAACACACACACACAACACATACAGGGACTGGATGTAAAAAAACCACAAAGGTGCTCATTCATTATCCTCAAAATAAAAGAATTTGCTTTGCTTTGCTTACACACACAAATCTACTGATTCACACTGATTTACTACACCAACTGTGTGCATGCATACATACATGCATGATACAACACTAACACATACCTCTGGCTCCTGCACCACCTTGGTAAGAGTCAAACCCATCATAGGACCCCCTGCCATATGATGCCATGGTGATCCTGCTTGTCTTCCACTGCCAGTAACTGATATAGGATGCAGGCAGGCTCTGCTAGTCAGCGTTCAGTGTCCTCAGGTGATGTGTGGGGTCTTAGTTCATGGCAGCAAAAAACTACTGGAGAACACATAACATGATTTATTTTAGGTGTGTTAGTGTGTGTGTGAGTGAGTGAGTGAGTGTGTGTGTGCGTGTGTGTGTGTGTGTGTGTGTGTGCGTGTGTGTGTGAGAGAGAGAGAGAGAGAGAGAGAGAGAGAGAGAGAGAGAGAGAGAGAGAGAGAGAGAGAGAGAGAGAGAGAGAGAGAGAGAGAGAGAGCTCATTCCTCAAAACTGCACTTAAAATCAAACATGCATGAATCAGATTCTTACACAGCCTACAGATTTGTGCATTTCTCTTATCTTTGTTGCTGTCAGCTCATCTCAAACCAAAGATGGAATTAGACAAGCTGGGCATGTGTGTCTGCGAGTGTGTGTGTGTGTGTGTGTGTGTGTGTGTTGTGTGTGTGTTGTACAGCAAGACGTTTTCCTCTATTTTTCCTGCACATGTCCTTTATGCTACTTTCTAAATGATCCATCTGGTCCGACTCTGTGTCTCCTTAGGAGTAAAACATTGTTGTTTAAAAAAAAAAATTATTACTACTGCTTTTTCCTTAACAAATACATAAGTTTTGTAGAAATAAACAAGGAAATTAAGCATCAAGCAAATCAAATGTGTACTTGTTATATGTTGGCACTAGTGACTGTTCTTTTGTGTGCATTTTCTTTGTTCCTTGGCTAGTGCTCCAAGGTTCACCAATGGAGTGACTTTTGCATTTATATGCGACAATTTTTGCCCACCATGAAAGCAGCTGCTGTCCAACTTCAGTGATGGTGACTGTTTAATTTTTCAAGTCAAAGAAACTTGCTTAGCAGAATGAGTAGGGTGCCTGATGTTTAGCCATTATCTCTGAAAACACAATAAGGCAAACCCAATCATGGAGGAAAAACAATTAAAAAAAACAACAAAACAATCAACAATCACATGCACAAAAATATCACCAATGGAGAATCTTGAAGTTTTAGCCCAAAAACAAACAGGGAAAAAATTCAAGTTTAATTTTTTTAAAAAACTGAACAGACTACTGATCCACTACATAGAACAACAGTCAACAGTACTTCACACGTTGAAAAGAAATACAACTTTTCTCCAATCATTCTAGGGTTAGCAACATTTTCCTTCTCAGCTCAACCAGGATACTCTGAACCAGGAACTGAAACTGGGAAGTGACAACCAGACATTCAACTGCTGGTGAAGTTTTCCTGGTCTCCTTGTCTAACTAGTAAGTTGACACTAAAAGTGTGAACCAATGGCATATGACATCTCACAATTTATGCAACAACTTGAACAAGTGGATACAAAGATGATAGTGAAGTACAGCACAGTTGACTTCCTTCATGTGATAAGTAATATACAAAATTAAAGGATCTTATCTTATTATTTTTTTCTGATTATGAATCAGAATGTATACAAACCAAAAATTATTCATGAATGCAATTGGGATGTGTGTGTGTGTGTGTGTGTGTGTGTGTGTGTGTGTGTGTGTGTGTGTGTGTGTGTGTGTGTGTGTGTGTGTGTGTATGTGTGTGTCTGTGTGTAAAATGCCATTGGGACAATAAATTATGAATAAAACTATTAAAAGTCCAAATGTGTACATGTGTGCATGTTTGTATACAAGCATGTATGTGTGTGTGTACTCTGTGTTTATGTGTGTATACTCTGTGTTTATGTGTGTGTTCAGACCTAAGATTCTCCCCTCTTGTTTCATCTCATTTCTGTCCTTGCTCTCAACAGACAAAACCCCCATCACCCTGCCAAAGTGTACAACCTATATGTGTGTGTGTGTGCGTGAGTGTGTATATATTTGAATTTGTTAGAACTATTAATTGTAACGTGATGCATGTATAAGAGTAGGATGAATGTAAGCACTTTGCTTTGTTTTTGCAAGATATAGGGCTATATAAATTCATTACTATTATGATTATTAATGTGGCTGTACTCATTCATGAATGACAGTTCTGCAGGGAAGAGGGCTTCCTTTTTTTCTTTACTTTTAAAAACTCTGTTGTTTTTTTTAACGTCTATTCCTTAAAGTGATTTTAGACTCTCTGGGCATGTGCGCACTTGTGTGTATGTGTGTGTTTTAATGTCTATTCACTAAAAAGTGATTTTAGACAGAATGTTTTATTTTAGACACAATCTACTGTGAGTGGGGATGGCATAGCTCAGTGGTCAGAGCACTTGCTTTCCTCAGCCAAGGTTATGCAGCATCAAGTGTAGTTACCAGTAGGATGGGTGACTGTTTGCACTCCTTGGCTTCAGTACAGTCTCTCAGTTCACCCAGCTGTAAAATGTGAACCTGCCTCTTTAGGGTCAGGGAAAGAAAAGCAGCAAGGGAGAGGAGATGGGCGCTTCCCTCAATAATGACAATATGCTGGCCCCTGGAGAAGTGAGGTCACTGAAGCCCCACTCTCCTACGACCTTATAGATTATGGGACACCTTTACCTTTTAATGTGAGTGTGTGTGTGTGTGTATACATCACATGTTGTGTGTGTGTGTGTGTGTGTGTGTGTGTGTGTGTGTGTGTGTGTGTGTGTGTGTGTGTGTGTGTACTCATTTATGGCAGTATTGCATATAATAAAGGCTTCCCTTTTTTTTTTTTCTCTCTCTCTCTCTTTATACTGAGCTAGTTGACAAGTACATCTGTCTTTAAGTTTAATAAAATACTTTTGGGAAACATATCTCAATATATAACTTAAAGGAACAAACATTACATGATATGCCACAGATCATGGGTTTCTCATAAAATTATTTCCTGTGGGTGCCACAGATTAAAAAAAACCACCATGATAACATTGATAAGTTTACATGCAGTCAATTACCAAAAGTTCTGTTTTGTAAATGACAGTGAGCTGTACAATAATTTACATGGCACAGAAACACAAAAGTTCCAGACATGCAGCACCCGTTTCTTTTCCTATAGAATATACCCCCCATTCCTCCCTGAAAAAAGTGTTGGATTTTGTTTCTCCTTGATTTCTAAATATTTTCACATGGTAATGAAGTAAAATGCAACAAAAACTGCTAATAGTAATACTCAATTAGTAACTTTAGTGAATTAGGCCTACTCAATGTAAACAAAAACTCTGTCTTTTTTAGTTTTCTTTTTGTTTTTGTTGCTTGATTTTTTGTTGATTGGTGGTTGTTTTTTGTTGTTGTTTGTTGTCTGTTTTGTTTTTGGCTTTTTGGGTGTGTGTTTGTTTTTTTTTTGGGGGGGGGGGGGGGGGGGGGGCGAGCGGCACAAAATGTGTTGGAAGAAGTGAGCACAATCTAACTGGTTACAATTTTGACTTGATGCACGGAACAAATCTCCAGGATTTATTTTACAAAGGTCCATCCCCGTTCTACTTGTAGTTCTAGGCTAATGTTCAACTCGGCAACAGGTGCCTCGAGTCCAAGTCTCAAATTAGCGTTCTCAATACGTGTACAAATCGTTCTGCAGTTGCTCTTGCAACGAATTCATCTGAGAAATTAGTAAACATTTCTATTTCCAATTTCAAAGGATTGGAAATCCAACTCTATTTCACTCATCACTGATGGATCAGATCTGCATTACCTCAGGATCGGCTACTACTACTGTACTAGTGATACATCATATTATTGTGGAGTAGATCAGTTATGTGTAGGCTATTAGGCTCATCTACTAGCGATTAGCTTGCAATCACACAAAACCGTTTTAAAAAACTGAATCAAAATTCAAGCTGCATCAATCAGTAAAGAGAAAAAGACTCACGATCCAAAAGTAAACAACCTTACTGGAAAAAACAAGATGATGCACACTCTTTTACTTGTCTGCTCTCAACCATATCAATGACGTCATTCAAGGGCAGTTATTCCTAAAAAGTAATGGCCATACTCGCCCCTCCCGGGGTTTCGAAAGTTGACTGTTGTTGGTCTGCCTGGTGGAGTTGTTCCAGTACTGAACAATCTTCCTTTAGACTATCAATAGCGTGCAGGCTGCACGATGGGTATGTTCATGTCATCCATACCACCGCCCATAGCGAGCCTACACTTCTATAAAAGATCGTGACTAGGGACTAGGTGAAGGTGTGAAGGCGAAATATGTTAACATATCTATGGGTCCTAAGAACAACCAAAAGGATTCAAGATTAAGTTTCACTTAAGAAAATAATTATATTAAAAAAAATTACTTGCCCATATCAAATTAATGTGCACAATTTTTTAAAAAAACAAATAAAAGGATGAAATTAGACTGTCAGGGTGATAAATATGCTAAGCTCAGCCCATTTCTTGAAAGTAGAAAAGAAGAATGATGGACTCTGCAAGAAAAAAAAAAGATGAACTGTATGAATTGACCCAAAGATTTTTATTTGTATACTTGTGCATGTTATGTTGGTTCAACATCAACATTATAAGCAAAATGTAAGGACATCGTGTGTGTGTTGATAATTTATTTTTTATTTATTCTTTATTTTGAGAATAATGGAATATGCACTAGTGTGTTGTTTTGTTGGTTGTTTTTTTTACATCCAGTTCCCATGTGCATGGTTTTTGTTGTCAATTTTGTTGTCCGTTCCTACCAGTGCAAATGGCCTACTCTTCCAAAAGGCTGAAAAGGTTTTAACATGTAAGCAAGTTGTTCTGTTGCATTCACACATGGGAGCCAAGTTTATGGTCTCATCCAAAGGGCTTTATTGTGAGTGGAGTTGGAACTGATGTTAATTTCAGGGGAATTGTGTGTGTGCATATATGCATATGTTACTTGGTACTATGGTAGTACATACTGTCTAACAAACAACCTATATACACTTAGTGATGAGTGGTACAGAGTTCATCAAAGATATTGAGAACAACGTTTGGAGAGTTCACACACACACACACACACACACCACACACACACACACACACACACACACAGACAGACAGACATAGTTCAATATACTGATGAGAAAGATTCGCCATATATAACCGCAAAAGACAGAATTCTTTGTTTACTTTATGCTGATGACCTGGCATTGCTATCAACAAGCAAAATAGGTCTTCAAACTAAACTGAATAAACTGCAAGAATACTGTTCTAATTGGGGTTTAAAAATAAACAAAACAAAGGTAATAGTCTTTACGAGATCACCTCCTAAAATTTCAATTCATTTTAAATGTGGAGAGCATGTAATTGAAACAGTAGAAACATAAATATGTAGGTGTCGTTTTTCATCAGAACGGGAAATTTCAAGCAACACAAGAACATTTAATAAAACAAAGCAACAAAGCAATATCTATCTATCTATCTGTCCCGTAGTCTGACGACCGTGGGGGCACCCTCAAAGACTCAACAACCAGTTCCCTCCATTCCTCTCTCTGTTCTGCCTTTCTCAGGGTTTTGTTGAGTTCTAGGCCTGTCCATTCGCTGATGTTATCCTCCCAGCTCTTCCTTGGTCTGCCTCTTCTTCTTCCTCCTTGGACAGTGCCTTGCAAAACTGTCTTTGTAATTCCTTGGGATCTTGTGACATGCCCATACCATTTAAGTTTACGCTTTTTCACGATCGTTAGAAGGTTCTCATAGGGTCCAATGGTTTGCTGGATTCTGTTATGCACGCTTTCGTTGCTTATGTGGTCTTTGTAGGAGATGCCAAGGAGTCTCCGAAAGCATCTCATCTCCACTGCCTGTACTCTTCTCTCCAAATCTGCAGTCAGGGTCCATGATTCACAGGCATACAGAAATATGGATATGACAAGGGAGCGCATTAGTCTGATCTTGGAGATAAGTGAGATATTCTTATCTCTCCAGATGGTGTTTAGTTTTGACAAAGCTGTTATTGTCTGTGCAGTCCTGCATACTACTTCTGGCTTGGATCCCTGGTCTGATACAATGGCTCCCAGGTACTTGAAGCTTTGAACTGTTTCCAGCTTCTGGTCATTAACCCTGATATCAGTGCTAATGCCGTTGGTGTTATTAGTCATCAGTTTGGTCTTCTCTGCACTGATTTCCATGCCGTATGTTTTGGAGGCCTTATTCAAGTGTTCTGTTAGGCTGGCAAGCTCTTTTTCTGATCCTGCTATTCCATCAATGTCATCTGTGAAGCGGAGGTTTGTGATCGTTCTGCCACCAATGCTGACTGATCCTTCATGATGTTCCAGTGCATCAGCCATGATTCTCTCAAGGAAGATGTTGAAAAGAGTGGGTGAGAGTAGACAGCCCTGCCTTACTCCAACTGTTGTTCGAAACCATTCTCCAATGTTGTTGTTGTAGTACACTGCACTGGTGGCCTCGCTGTACAGCTGTTTGATGACTCTGATCAGGTTTGCATTGATGCTGTACAAATTCATGGTTGCCCACAAAGCTGCATGCCACACCCTGTCAAATGCCTTCTTAAAATCGATAAATACGTGGTAAAGGTCTTGTTGATGTTGAAGGTACCGCTCACATAGTATTCACATAGTATTAAAGCAATATACGCCTTTAAAAGAGCAATTCATGGACAAAATTTAAAGACTACTATAATAATGCGTTTATTCGACTCGCTGATAACCCCTGTTTTAACCTATGGAGCAGAAGTTTGGTTTCCTTTGTTTTAATGGGGAGACAGAATTTCATATTAATAAACTGTTCAAGGTATGCTTATCCAATCAGTTTTTGTATGAGAATTTTCATGTAAAATTTTGTAAACAAATGCTAGGAGTTCATAAAAAAGCATTAGTACTACCCACTTTAGGTGAATTAGGAAGATTTCCACTGACCCTTAAAATCATATGCCAGATAATATCCTTTTGGATTCATTTGACAGAATCAAAACCAGACTCTTATATTAGAATAGTATATGATTATTTGTATCAGAAGAATACATACGATAAATGGATAAACACAGTGAAAAATATTCTGTACACAATTGGATTCAAACATGTCTGGAAGAACCAAAGTACTCTTAATGTTCATCGGTTGAGTTATGCTGTTAGAAGAAAACTTGAGGACATGTATAAAACATTTTAGATCTACCAAAAGAAAGAGTTTGCAAAACTAAAATTTTATGATTTTGCTACCAAAGAATACAGACTGGAACCATACTTAATAAACTATGAAAACAAAACTCATAAGAAGACATATTGTAAATTTCGCACAAGCTGGCACAATTTAATGATGGAGAAAGGGAGATACCAAAATATATCCAGAGAGGACAGAAAATGTAGACAATGTAACAAAATAGAAGATGAATTTTATTTACTTGATGAATTTATTTTATATGATGAACTCAGAAATAATTTGTTATTAAAAATCAAAACAAAAGACAAAGAACGCAATAACTGTGTACATAAATTAAGTTACATAATCACAGTTGATATATATCATGCAGATATCATCAGATATGTGTATGAGTGTTTTGAAAAAAGAGAAAAAGAGAAGTAGAATGCAACATGTTTTTAGTATACATCACTTTTAGCCAAAATAGATAATAATTATAATTGATGTTTTTGTTGTTGTGTCAAATAAGTCTACATGACTTAAATGGCAATAAAATATTCTGAATCTGAATCTAAATCACACACCAGAGCATGCACTCTGCATATTACAGTTTACTGGCCAAATGGGTGGATCATGATATGCACACTGACACATGCAATGAATCTTTTTCTTTTTGTCTCTGTGCTTCTGTCTCTCAGTCCTCGGTTATTCTGTCCATCTATCAGCCTGTCTACCAATAATTTGATTTGTTACAGTATCTTAAAATTGAGATTACCATCTGTGTAGATTTGTCTATGTTTGTTTTGTTGTACTTTGCTCAGTTTGAATCATTGCAGTCTATGTGCAAGGATCAGATGGAAAAACTAGGCCTATGATGTAAATGCATAATCTGTAACCCTTGCAAATGAAGATAATCAACATCATCATAGCCTCTTTCTCCCTTCTCTTTCTCCCTCCCCCCTCTCTCTGTCTCTCACATATACTCGCACATCAGAATGCAGATACCTTAAATGGTGAGCAAAAACAATTGCATACAATTTACCATTAGTGAACCATGGAGTTCTAGCCAAGTATCATCCCCACCCCACCCCACCCAAAAAAAAGAAAAAAACCCCAAGAAAGCTAATGAATTAGAAAAAATAACAAAACCAAAGAAGGGAAGAAAAGATCAAAGACTTTACCACTACTTTGGGTACCACTGTCTTGTGTGTTTTTCACTTTACAAAGAAATTGGCAAAACAGGTCAGTGTTGGACATGTGCTTTTGATTCTTTTGAAATAATTGGAGGAACTGTTGCATATGGAAAAATCTCACCTTTGGTGAGCCTCAAAGCTTTATCTGAGGAATGGATTGGGTGGGGGTGGGGGTGGGGTGGGGTGGGAGGGGGATCTGAGGACTTGGGTTCAACTTATTGTTGGCCGAGCTGCCTGTTTGAGGGGATTCTTTCCCCACAATTTGACATTGGTTAAGCCTCCTGTAAGTAGGTCAATTGAGATCCCTTTCGCAAACACTGTAGACTGGTGGTCTAGAGGTTGCACACTTATGTGGAAAGTAATAAGTTGTGAATTCAATTCCCATTGAACCTGAATTTTTTCCTATCTTCTATACCATAAGTGGTGGTCTAGATGCTAGTCTTTTAGATGAGTTGATAAACCAAGGTCACATGTGCAACACACATTTACTGCATTTAACCATGGCAACATGCTGTAGAAAAAGGCCATCCCATAGGGAAACACACATCCAGAGGAAATTTGGCAGTGCAATGCGCTCTCTTCCCTGGAGAGCAGCTCAAATTTCAAATTTCATGGTGAGAAATATGCTGTGATTGAAAGTGGTATTCTATACAATTCAGTTCAACATGGGGAGGGGGGGGGGGGGGGGGGGGGGGATCCTAGTGGTTAGAGGGCTGAGCTCACAATCTGATAGCCCAGGGTTGACCCACTACTGAGACACCCACTAGAGGGGATTTTTCCCCCTGGAGTTGTCATCAGTACCAACTCCACTCTCCCTAAAGTCCTTTGGATAAGACTATAAACCAACGTCAAATGTGCGAACACATGCAGTGCTTCTTGTACATAGAGCATCTTGTACACACATAAAAACCTATTCCTTCTTTCAAAGGAGCAGGCCATGCCAGCATGAACGAATGACAAGTTTTTAAAAAATGCATGCACATTTGTGTCATATTTAAGAATAATAATAATAATACATGGAATTTATATAGCGCTATATCTCGCTAAAAACAAATCAAAGTGCTTTCATTCATCCTACTCATTCACATGCACCCAGTTACAATTAACAGTTGTTTTTTTTTTTTTTTCAAATTCAAGTGTATACACTCAGGCTCACACGTACGAACACACACGCACACTCACGCACGTGCATTAGGGTTGTACACTCCAGCAGGATGATGGGGGTGGGGGGGGGGGAGGGGGGGTTTGGCGGTTGAGGGCAGGGACAATAAATGAAATCAGTCCTATTCCTATGCATAGGCTACACCCACTGTACTAGGCTAAGCTACCTAGGCCTACCTAGCCTATGTCAACGGAGTCGGTTTTGATCACGTGATATTTAGGCCTAACATTGTTCTTATCTTTGTGCTTTTTTTTTTTAATCGAAAATAATGGAATAAGCACTCATGAGCCCCCCCCCCCCAAAAAAAAAAAAGAAAAAAAAAAAGAAAAAAAAAAAGAAAAAAATAGTTTTAAAGGTTTTAACATGTGTGCAAGATGCTCTGCGTTTGCATTTGGGACATGGGTTTATGGTATCATCCGAATGACTCTGTGTGTGTGTGTGTGTGTGTGTGTGGAGAGAGAGAGAGAGAGAGAGAGAGAGAGAGAGAGAGAGAGAGAGAGAGAGAGAGACTGTGAACTATTTTCAATGAAAACGAAGAAATAACACCAGGTTTATAAACAGCTGATAATCACTTAGGCCCTACGTCACACAATAGTATAGTGCACTACAACATCAGACCAGCCTAGCTGAAGAAAAAAAATGATAATGGTCAGATTTCAGTGCTAGTTTTTAAAAAAAATTATTATAGATTGCAGCTATAATTTTATTTAAAATTGTTTTTCGCTGTGAGTTTAAAAAATACTCGGTAGAGATTATCAAAATGTCTATGAAATAGTTTATAGAGAAATATACATTTTATTTTGCGCACTGAAACACATTCCGGTAAGATAGTATTATTTTACCTGTTTCTGGTAGGAAGTCTAATTACCAATAAACATGTCTGCGCCCTGAGCAAAAATGAAAGTTACATTCAGGAATAGGAGGCACTCATTTCTTATATTTTGCTTAGTTACTACCATATTTAGCTATGCGTTGTTTTTAAAGTGCTATTTTCCTTTAAAACAAGGACTCCATGGCCACGCACATTCGAAAGATGTTCCACCAGAGCCAGTTTCGGGACGAAATGGTGTGCCCACTCCAAAATATGGTAGGCTAGTTTTGATGGTCGTCGATGCCCTGCGTACTGATTTTGTTCTCGGGGATTACCCGTTCATGACGTTCACAAAACAGCTTTTGCAAGATGGCTCTGGTGTCTCCTTTTCTGCCAGAACGCATTTGCCAACTGTCACTCTACCGCGCATCAAAGTGAGTTCTCTCGATACTGGGATAGATAGTCAAGGAGGAGTCATGGCAACGGTCACACCTAACAATTAAATTCCATTCCATTCAGATTGACTCAGATCAATTCAGAACATAAGTATTTATTCCTATGAATGATAATCAAGCATCACACGCTGTGCATCATGTATGAAAATCCACTTGCACAAGTGTGTGTGTGTGTGTGTGTGAAGTCAAAATGATCTTTAATATATTGAAGGTAAAAGTGTAATCTTACTATACAAGCCTTTTGTTTGCCCTGTGTGTGTGTGTGTGAGTTATGTTTGCATAGATAAATCATATAATTTGCATGTAATTAGGAGTGTGTGCATGATATATGCCTGTGCAAACAACTTGAAACAAGTAGGTTTTGAGTGCGTTTGTGTCAGGGGAGTGGGGGTGGTAGTTGTGGTGGTGGCGCATGTGTATGTGTATCCAAAAATGTGTGTGCACATGTGTGTTCACGCGCGAGCATGTGCTTGCATGTGTTTGTGTGCATATATATGTGTGTTTTATTTATCTAGTTTATTCTTTTATTTCGAGGATAATGGAATAAGCACTCATGTGCTTTTTTTTTCATCACAAATATGAGGTACCCTTATCCCTTGTGGGGATGCCAGGGGCTTGTCAGTAAAAAGAGCATCCCCACCTTCTGGAAATTCTGTGATAGGAATTCCTTCTTTCCTGTCTCTCTCTTTATTTTTGCCTTGTTTCTTTTCTTCCTGTCACCCCTTTCTTGTCTATTTTCTGTCTTCTTGGTCCATTCTACTGCCTTTTCTTCAAGAAAGACTAAAAAAATAACAATTCTCTCCCTTGCTGAAGTCAGATGTGCTGGGCCTGACTTGTCAGGCGCTCAACAGCAGTGCAACCCATTTTCACTCATGAATATGACAGACAACAATTGTTGCTGTGAGTGTTCAATGAAGAAGAATGGTGGATCAGTGGTCTAGAGGTAACGCGCCTGTCTAGAAAGCGAAAAGTCCGGGTCTGAAGTGTGCGGCGGTTCGTACCCCGTTTGGACCGGAAATTTTTCCCCCATCCATTAGACCATGAGTGGTGGTCTGGGCGCTAGTCTTTCGGATGAGACGATAAACCGAGGTCCCGTGTGTTACACGTAATTATTTAGCGCACGTAAAAAAACCCACGGCAACAAGAGAGTTGTCCCTGGCAAAATTCTTAGAAAAAAGCCACTCTGATAGGGAAACAAATACAGCTGCAGAAAAGAAAAAAAAAAAAAGGGTGAAAGGGTGGCGCAGCGCTAAGTGGCGACGCGTTCTCCCGCTCTCCCCGGGGAGAGCAGCCCGAATTTCACGGAGAGAAATCTACCGTGACTTAAAGTGGTATGAAATGAAATCTGAGCGCTTTGATTTGTTGCTTTACAAGATTCAGCGCTATATAAATTCCATACATTATTATTATTATTATTAAGAAGAATGTGTGATAGTGATACACAGCACTGAATAGTTTTAGATTTGGGGTTTTATTCCTCGGGTATCAGTTGGAGATTGTGCTTAGTTGTTGGAAGACAGGAGTAGTAAGATTGTGAAGACTCAAGACTGTCCTCATTTACATTGTTAATGTTATAATTGGTTTTTATGGTTAGAATGAGGAGGAGGGCAATGATGATACTGACTTTGATAACAATGTTAATGATAACGATGGTGATGATAATGGTGATGATCACCACCACCACTATTATGACCACCACTACCACCAGCATTGTTATCATTACTCTTCTTTACTTTTACTTCCACTGCGATTACCATCTCCACCACCACTCACTACCACAACAACCATTAACACCATCATCACCACCACTCCCAGTACCACCACAACCATTATCACCATGACTGCTATTGACTATTGTGTTACTATCATAACCACCACCACCACTACTACTACCACTACCATCATCACTACTACTACTACTACCATCATCACTGCCACCATAAAGTCATCAGGGCTATTTATTTCCACCATTACCACTGGCACTATTATCATAATTGTTGTTGTTGTTGGGGATGATGTCATCACTGTCGACTGTCATCATCATGAATCATCATCATCATCATCATCATCATCATCATCACCACCACCACCACCACCACCATCACCACCATCACCACCACCACCACCACCACCACCACCACCACCACCACCATGATTATCATCGACATCATATGTTGGACAGGCAATGACTACAGGCAGTATCCCAGGCTTTGTGGACGTGGTGCTGAACTTTGGCTCCTCAGCGCTGACGGAGGACAAGTGTGCTGACCCAGCTGAAGCAGGCGGGGAAGACGCTGACGTTTTTTGGAGACGACACCTGGCTCCGCCTCTTCCCCCAGCATTTCAGCAGGACTGATGGAACCACCTCCTTCTTTGTCACCGACTACACTGAGGTCAAGAAGAACATTTGTTCCCCCCTGTTCATTGGCTAGAGTTCTGAGGTTTACCGATGGTGGAATTTTGTGTATGTGACCATTTTTGCCCATCATGAAGGTCGACGCTTTACAACTTTGGGGATGTATGCTGGGTAGGTTCATGGTTCCGTAACCCACCAAACGCTGACTTGTATTTTGGAATCTTTTATTTGCATATTTGATCTTCAGCACATGTACATATAGATGAAGGGAATTAATATCTGTAAAGTTTCACGTGTTTTATCTAAACTGGACGTATTTCGTTCATGTTTGCTGTACATGTGACATTTCATATGTGTGGTATGTTGAATGTATGCCCGCCATTTTACAAGCTTCTCTTTGGGAAAGAACATGAAGATTTTCTGTGTTAACATTTTTTCATGATGTGGACAGAGAGCATCAAAGCATAGACTGACCTTGTCATGGCAATGCTACTGCTAAAAGCTGAAGACAGACCAGTCTGGATAAATACTTTTCAACTTATGTATCCCTCATACCCTCCCCCTCTCTTCTCCCCCCTCCCCCCCTCTTCCCTCCCCTCCTCCCCCCTCTCCCCCCCCTCTCCCCCTCTCCCTCCGCCCCATGCCAATGACCATCTTTGTCAAGTGACTGATGACGGATGATGATGAATTTTTCACAGGTGGATGTGAACGTGACGCGGCACCTGGAGAAAGAGCTGGCAGCAGAGGATTGGGACGTGATGGTACTGCACTACCTGGGGCTGGATCACCTGGGACACCTGTATGCTCCAGAGCCCTCCCTCTTCACGCCCAAACTGCGGGAGATGGACGCGGTGGTGAAACAGATCTACACCGCCATGAGTTCCTGGGTACAAGCTGTTACTGATGATGTGGGATTTCAGTGATGAGAGCATCAGGGTCTCTGTTGTTGTTGTTGTTGCTGCTTCCCACTCATTACACCTGGGAATCACTGAGACTGTCAGTGCATACATCATAATCAAACACTCAGACAACAACTATCGTTGTTTGTCATATGAGCTAATATGCCTTGTGCTGCCATTAAGCGCCTGACAAGTCAGGCCCAGCGCTTTTGACTTTGGTGTGCGTTAGTACATACGAGATGCAAAGTTTGCATGTATGGCTGTTTTCAAGTACCTTGCCATACAGACAGCCATGATACTACTTCAGAGGATTTTTTCTCTCTCTTTTGATAGAGAGCACAGGTTGATATACTAAAATGTTTGTCATGGCTGAAGACAATCTCAGCATAGCATTCCAAAACGTAACATTTTGATACAGACCTTGGCACGTACCTTTCATCAGTACCTGACAAAGCGTTTGGCCTGTCTCTGACTTACAATGTGGGGGTATGGGTTCCAGTCTTTGCAGAGCAGTCTGTTCTGAAAAGAGTTTTCCTTTGGAGTTTACACTTTCCCTACTGGTCTTTTGAATAAAACAAAAAACTGGGACCCTGTGCAAGCATACTGATTTACTCACACTTTAAAAAAAATCCATTTTTCAAAAAAGCGTTGGCTGGCTGTCACCAGTGGCATGGATGACAGAAACATATGTAGCAGGCAACCTATGCACCAGTAGGTCTGAATGATTATGTTGAGCACTAGGGCAGTGCAGTACTTTCATACTAGACTTGAAGATGACCAGTGTCGTTCTGCTTTGTCTGATATGCACAAAGAATTCATCAATGCATGGTAAACAAAGCAGAACAAAACTGGTGTTGTTCTGGTATGGTGGATGTTTTACATTGAACAGCAGTTAGATTTAATGCAAGAAGTTATATATATATATATATATATATATATATATATATATATATATATATATATATATATATATATATATATATATATGAGTTTAAATGTTGTATAATGAGATAAAGGCTATGATGAATAATTCCGTTCTGTAGAATACTGTACAAGGCCATGTGAACATACTTAAATGTAATATCCTGTGATATTTTTTTTATTTTAAAGGACAGTATTTTTTTAAAGGACAGTACAGTTTGAGGCCATATGAACATAATTTAATTTTATACATACAGAGAGAGAGAGACAGAGACAGAGAGGGAGGCCCTGTTTGCGAACGCACGCAGAACATCTTGCGCACACGTTAAATCCTGTTCCGCTTTTTGTAAGAGTAGGCCATCATGTGCCGGTGGGAACAGATGACAAAATTCAATAAACTGCATACACATGGGGACTGGATGTAAAAAAGCACATGAGTGCTTATTCCATTATCCTCGACATAAAAGAATAAAATATAAAAATAAATAAAGAGAGAGAGAGAGAGATGGCAAGAATCCTGTTGTATCATATTGCATGTGTAGCACCACACAGCACAACTTAACACACACACACCACACCACACCACACCACACCGCGCAATGTCCAATTCTGTGGTCTATCAGGACAAGGAGAGGCCAGCACTGCTTGTGTTGACTGGGGACCATGGAGTGAGTGACCAGGGGGGACACGGAGGGGCCTCACCTGAAGAGACCGGTGTCCCCATTGTCCTGCTGAGTCCCCACACCCCCTTCCAGCCCCCTCATGGTTGGTTCATATGCACTGAGCTTTTTAAAATTTTTTTATAAAGGTACATGTGCACTAAGATTTGTGTGAAAAAGTATAGATGCACTAAAAAATAAATTGAAGTACATATATTCTTTCCAAAAAAAATCCACAAGTACATTTGCACTATATTTTGTGTGTGACTAAATGAAGCTATGGCTTATAAAGCACCTAAAACCTTCACTCCTATAGGTGGGATTGAAACCCTGTATAATTATGTGCATTAGCTTATTTGTAAAAAAATGTGTTTGCATTATTAACTCGAGATCAGATATGCTAACATCCCCCATGGGGATGCCGGGGGCCTGTCATGTAGACATAGCATCCCCATCTTTTGGAAAATCTGTGCTAGGAATTCCTTCTTTTCTGTATATTGGGTCATCAAGCATTGAAATACTTGTTCAGTGGCGTAGAAATGGGAATGATTTGTATCTTATGTGTTTTCATTTGCCAGAGCTTACCCCTATGTTTTGCTATCATCAGTCATTTTGTGGTCTGTAGCTTTGCCTACTCTGATTTCCTAAGGCTGGCTGGCATTTCACACTATCAAAAACATAATATACCACTACTATCCCTATTGAACAACATAGCTAATGTCTGTGGTCTGGGAATCCATGAAGTCACCCACAGAGCCTCAATCATACAATCTGAAGACTTGTGATGTCCAGCAAAGCTTCAACTGTTGATCCTGGCGAAGGAAAAACCTGAAAGCTGACCAGATAAGGGCATAGTTCATGTTTATTCATGAAATTAGTATGCTCCTATTTTGATTGGTCAACAGTCAGCTGCCTTTTAAAAAATTTTTTTTGGTAAAACTTCAGACCGTAGAAAAATAGGGAAAAACCCAATGATGGGTTGACCTGTCATGACTGTAGACAGGTTGTATTATCTTAGTTTATCCTCAAAGTCTGAATGCACTACCTTCATTGTGGGCAAAAACAGTTACGTATGCAAAATCTCACCATTGGTGGAACCTTGGAGCTCTAGCCAAGGAACAGGGGAAAAATTATCTTAGTTTCATTATCTTTTGTATGATTTCACATGATGCGCATAGTTTGAATGACAAACTGTAACTGTGCTGACAGAGACAAGACCAGAGCTTCAGCAGATTGACCTGTGTCCGACATTGTCCGCTCTTCTGGGTCTGCCCATCCCTCGTAACAACTTGGGGCGGGTGGAAGTGACAGCCCTGCCCCTGAACACACCCTTAGAAGATCAAGTGCGTCACCTGCAGTTGAACGCAGCTCAGATGGTGGCTGTTTTGGAACAGAATGTTGGAAACCTGGAGAATGGTAAAAACTGAACGATGTATGTACTTCTTAAAACAAACATTCAATCAAGCAAACTGAGCAAAACAAAAGTAGAACAGTTTGAACAAGCACTGAAGCAGACATGTATTATTTTCTTTGTTTCTCTTATTTTCCCCATTCCTCGGCAAGAACTCTGAGGTTCACCAAGGGTGAGATTTTGTGTATGCAGTCATTTTTGCCCACCATGAAGGTAGCCACATTCTGACTTCGGGGATTTTTCTCCCTTTCTTTTGCATGTGTGAGATAGATAAGTCAGTCTCTGTGATGAAGGCAGCTGCAGGTTCTGTAAGTGGCTGTAGAGCTTCATGGCCACTGGGGCAGGGGCAGGCCAGATCCTCCCTCGGTAGTGCTGCTTGTGGCGGGCAGGACGACAGCACATGTTCTGACAGATATTCGTCATTCACAGAAACAGTGCTAGACACATAGGCACACATGCTCCTCTCTCCCCAAAAGTCCTTCGGGTGAGACAATAAACCGAGGTCCCATGTGCGAACGCATGCAGAATATCCTGCGCACACGTTAAATCCTGTTCCGCTTTTTGTAAGAGTAGGCCATTGCGTGCCGGTGGGAACAGATGGCAAAATTTACGAAAGCACATACACACGGGGTTTGGATGTAAAAAAGCACATAAGTGCTTATTCCATTATCCTCGATATAAAAGAGTAAAATAAAAATAAATAAAAATAAATGCTCTCAGTCACATATTTGTACAGTTTTGCGTGTACATATGTATTTTCTTTTAAAACAAACTTTGAAAAATTGAGATTCAGACATATAGGTAGAGAATAAATACAGCACACAGAGAGAGAGATTTAAAAAAAAAAGTATTCTTTTATTTTGAGGATAATGGAATAAAGACTCTCGTGCTTTTTTACATCCAGCCCCGTGTGTATGCAGTTTTGTAAATTTTGTTATCTGTTCCCACCGGCATGCAATGGCCTACTCTTCCCAAAAGTAGAACAGGTTTTAACATGTGTGCAAGATGGTCTGCATGCATTCACACACGGAACCTCGATTTAGTCTCATCCAAGAGACTTTGGGGAGAGTGGAGTCGGCACTTATGTTAACTCCAGGGGAAAATATCCACTTGAACGGAATTCAAACCCAGAGAGAGAGAGAGGGAGTGAGAGAGAGACAGAGAGAGCAAATGTGATAGAGAGAGAGGCTGGAAAAAACCCAAATGGCATAGCGGTTATCTATCACTTCCTTGCTTCCTCAGACCCGGCTTTCCACCTGTATGAGGACGCCCTGTCAGCTCATTCTTCGTGGCTGTCCTCTCGGAACTCCTCCCCTGCAGCATCCTGGGAGGCTGTAGGCAGCAGGGTGCTGATGGGATACCAGGATGCGGTGCGGAGAATGTCGGAGCGCATCGGGCAGACGTCGACAAGTTACGACATGTATGGTATTGGAGTGGCCATTGCCTGTCTGTGGATGGTAAAGTTTGGGTGATTTTTTGGGTTTGTTTTGTGCTGGTGTTTTGGTGTTGTTCGTTTGTTTGTGATTGTGTGTTGCAAGTGTGTGTGTGTGCGTGAGAGAGAGAGTGAGTGGTGTGTGTTTGTGTGTGTGTGTGTGCGCACGTCTGTGATATGTTTGTGTGTGTGTGGCACCCAAGTGTTCATTTATTATGTGCGCGCACATGCATGCATACACACAGAGATGTCTATCAAGGTTGTTGTTTTCTTTTAAAGATCCAAGTTGACTATATTAACATGTTAATTGCCACAGAATTGTTGCCCTGTAGTATTTCAGAATCATGAATTTTCAACAATGCCTCTGCTGTGAAAAATACCTGTTTTCTACCTGTTAAAGAAGTTAACTAAAAATTAAACTGTTTCAGTTTTACTAGTTCTCCTCAGACAGACCACAGGTGGCGAAATACGGTCATGCCATGTCTCCCCCACACAAAGACACAGGGATTGACCACCAGTGTCAGCCATGTTGAACAGAAACATCCAGAGCTCAAAAAAGAAAATAAAGAAAAAAATGAAACATCCAGTGATCATGTCTGACGACTGTCAATGGACTTGGCTTAGCCAAGAAATGCTTTAGTACTGCCCACAAAGTTTGTGTGATATGTCAGTGAGGTGGCACCTAACAGCTATAGGTTGAAACAGCGCTTAGTGGAGACATGACTGACAGGAAGCACAGTATTTTAAGAAACAAGGCAGTCAGCAGAATTGAATTTTGTCACTGTCTCTGGGATATGGGTGTGGTTAGACATTCCTCAATCCCCTAAGTCCCAATGCAGCGACTTAAGTGGTGGGTAAGAATGGTCGGATACACAAAACCTCACCATTGGTGAACGTCAAAGCTGTAGACCAGCAACGAAAAAATAAAAAAGACATCCTCTGAGAGACTGGACCTGTTTAAGATGTAATATGAGAAAATAATAAGGTACCAGATATGAATATTGGCATACGGTGAACAGAAAGTGATTTCATGATAATCATGAAGCAAGCAGTTAAAGGGCTAAGCACTCAGGTTAGGGGTGGGGGGTTGTTTTTCTGATAGGATTTATTAGGCTTTAGAAATATTTTGTGGATTTTCAACCCCAATATTTTTTTCTACCTGTCTAAGTCTTCTTGTCTGAATGCTACATCTGTCTTTTATTTTGACTGTTGTCTATGTCTTTGTGAGGATGGTTATTCATCTAGCATGAGGTGATAACTTCTGTCACCTGGTGGTTTTTTGCCCCCCATTTGTGCCTAAACTTTTCCTCCATCCATCAGACTGTGAGTGGTGGTCTGGGTGCTAAACTTTCAGATGAGACGATAAACCAAGGTCCCATGTGCAGCACACATTTAGTGCACATAACGGAACCCATGGCAACAAGAGAGTTACCCCTGGCAAAATGCTGTAGAAAAAAGCCTCTCTGATAGGAAAACAAATACACAAGCACACAGAAAAAGAAAAGAAATAATGGGTGATGCTGCTCTTGTGGAAAGCAGCCTGAATTTCATGCTGAGAAACCCGCTGTGATTGAAAGTGGTATACAAATACCAATAATGATCTCATGTTTTTGTCATTGTTTTCTTGCAGTGTTTACTCCTCCAAATCCTGGGACTTGCCAGCCAAGATGCTGCAGATTTATCCAGTTTGCCAATCACTGGCTCTCTGGTGATCGTGCTTCCTCTGTTTGTGGTAGCCATCTTGAGTCACGTGACCCTTTGCACCAGTCATCACAAGAGTGACATTTTGTGCGGGACATCTGTCACCGGTCTCACCATGCAATCGGTGACGCTGACGATCTTGTGCACTGGTGCAGCTCTGCTGGGCAGGCTGCTGCCTTGTGCTGGGGCCAGAGTTTGGAAGGTGTGTTCTTTGTTATCACTTTTGTTGTTGTTGTTGTTCTTAACCTTTTAGTTGCTGTGCTGACGTGTATTGCTGTGGTGTATGCTGGCCAGTACAAAGTGAGCGTTGTGTAATTATTGCTGTAGTTTGTTTGTTAATGCATTATTAGAGGAGATGAGTTGTGATGTATACTGTATGTCAGCAGTACAGTCAAAGGGGCTAAGAGATGTGAATGTTATTTATTCCTGATGTCGGAATGCGGCTGCCTTAATAGTGGGTAAAAATGGTCCCATACACAAAAATCTCACCATTGGTGAATCTCGGAGCTCTAGCCAAGGCATGGAGAAAAAAATACACTATACCACACCACACCACACCACGCCACGCCACGCCACGCCACGCCATGCCACACCACACCACACCACACTACATTCCTCACCACACCACACCACACCACCCTACACCACACCACACCACACCACACCACACCACACCACACTACATTCCTCACCACACCACACCACACTACATTCCTCACCACACCACGCCACACCACACCACGCCACACCACACCACACCACACCACGCCATGCCATGCCATGCCATACCACGCCACGCCACACCACACCACACCACACTACATTCCTCACCACACCACGCCACACCACACCACGCCACGTCACGCCACGCCACACCACGCCACACCACGCCACGCCACACCACGCCACACCACGCCACACCACACCACACCACACCACGCCATGCCATGCCATGCCATACCCACGCCACGCCACACCACACCACACCACACTACATTCCCACCACACCACACCACACCACCCTACACACACCACACCACGCCACGCCACACCACGCCACGCCACACCACGCCACACCACACCACGCCACACCACACCACGCCACTCACACCACACCACGCCACGCCATGCCATGCCATGCCATGCCACACCACACCACACTACATTCTCACCACACCACACCACACCACCCAACACCACACCACACCACCCTAAACCACACCACACCACACTACGCCATGCTATGCCACACTTTGCCATGCCACACCACACCACACCACCCTACACCACACCATCCTACACCACACCACCCTACACCACACCACCCTACACCACACCACCCTACACCACACCACCCTACACCACACCACAACCAACACTCTAATCAAAGCAATGCAATGAAATAATATCCATCACAATACACCTTACTAAACCACACCACAAATAAAACACCATATAAAACAGTGCTCCCCCATGGGGATCATGGGGACCTTCTGGAAATTCTGTGCTAGGAGTTTCCTCTTTTCTTTCCCTCTCTTTGTTTCTGTCTTGTTCTTTTTCTTCCTGTCACTTCCTTCTTGTCTATTTTCTGCCTTCTTGGTCCATTCTCCTGCCCTTTTTTTTCCAGAAAGACTTAAAACAGAACAAATCTCTCCTACATTGAAGTTAGGTGCACTGAGCCTGACTTGTCAGGCGCTTAATGGCAGCGCAACACATTTTCACTCAAATGACAGACAACAATAGTTGGTGTCTGAGCGTTTGACAAAGAAGAAGAGACAATGCAGCTCAGTAACATTCATTCCAATCCTTTTTTTTCCCCAGAAACTTCAGCAGCCCCGGAGCATTGCGGAAACGGCGCTGACAGGGGGCGTAGTGGTTCACGCTCTGTCCCTGCTGTCCAGCAGTTTTGTGGAAGAGGAACACCAGACCTGGTATTTCTTCGTCTCCTCCTTCCATGCCCTCCTCCTCCTCCTCCTCTTCCCCTCCCTCCCTCTCTCCTCTCACACGACCATGTCGGGTGGCCTCACTGCGTCTGAAGTTGAGTGGCCGTCTTATTCTTATTGTGGTGACAGAGTCTCAGAGAAGGAGAGGGGTAGAAAAGTGGGCAGTGATCTTCTGTGGTCTGAAGGGAGTGACATGCAGAGGGGGAGTGTTGTGGGAGATAAGGAGGAATTGATTGAGAAGGTAAGCTGAAGTGTCGGGGTAGGTTGGCGTGTAAGTTTGTGGTGTGTGTTTGTGTTAGTGTGTGTTAGTGTGTTTGTGTGTGTGAGCTATGTGTGTGCACATTTATGTATGCATGTGCTCCATATGTGCTCCATATATATGCATGCAGGCTTTCAGTTGTATGTGGTGTGGTTCGTGTAGTATGACTGTATGTAGACACGCAGGGACATAAGCATTAACACACTCTCAACATGTACACATATATCTCTACATGCACTCAAAACACACACCATATGTATACATACATCTGTACATGCACACATGCACACACACACGCATGCACACACACACACACACACACACACACCTACAAATAGTACACACACACACTTACAAATAGTATACACACACACCTACAAATAGTCAAGTCAAGTCAAGTCAAGTCAAGTCAAAAACACTTTAATCATCCCATGAAGGGAAATTACAATACTGACAGGCAGATTGATACTCATCAAATATATCAAAGACACAAAAGCTATTTTCATATTGGTTTCAAATAAAATGTCACGACACACACACACACACACCACAACACACGCGGCGCCATGCGCACACACATCAATTGTGAACAAAATTTTTTAAACCCTTGACTAGAAGACAAAAAAACTTATTTTTACGCACGCATTACGCAGCATGTACACACGCACGTACGTTGTGGTGCGAACACGCCCACGCACACCCACACCTTTACACCAATATATGAATTCAATGTTTTAAGACAGTTGACTAGAACACAGATTTATTTCACAAACCCCACGCACCCCACACACACAAAAATTAAATGTATTGACTACACTCGTAACAATGACAATCAGGCAGATAATTCAGAGAAATGTAAGAACTAGGTAGTCAACATCATTGTGAATTCAGAAGTCGAATGCTTACTGGCACAAAAGAATTTTTTTTTCTGTTGGTTTTGCTGATGGGACACTGAAAACGGCGTTCCGAAGGCACATTTGAAATTTGGAAACAAAGCATGAGAAGGATCAGCCAAAATGGGTGTGGCTTTGCGTACAAGCTGCTGATTGCAGAATGACATGAGATCTCTTTGTTCTTTTTCCAATTATTTTTGAGCAGATTCTTACAATTCTCTGCAGGCCCTTCTTGTTTTTAACATAAGGTTATTGTAACAACAATGAAAGCAAAAAACTTAGAACACTCTCTATGTAAGACTTGTAAAACAAGGAAAGGATCTTTTGTCTACAAAAAAAAGAGTTCAGTTTCCTCAGAAAATACAGACGTTGTTGTCCCTTTTTGACAATAGCGTCAGTGTTAACGTCCCCGTTTAACTTGTGGTCAAAAAAAAGTTCCCAGATACTTTATAGTTCAAAACGTTTTCAAACCCCTTGATATGGATAATAATATTCTTTTGGAGTATGCCCTTTATCTTCTGAAGTTGATAGGCAGGTCTTTAGTTTTAGAAACATTTAGCTCCAGATAGGCCTCGTCACACCCAGTGTACGAATCGGTGAGGGCTGGACCATGGTCTAAGACTGATCCGGATAAGAGGGATAACAGAGCACTATCGTCTGCGAACTTTACCAGAAAGGAATTTCCATAGTTGCTTCTGCAATCATCTGTGTATAGAATGTACAGAAGTGGTGAGAGGATGCAACCCTGCGGAGAACCAGTGCAGGTAAATCTAACCGAAGAAGATATTTTGTTGGCCAAAACACGCATTCGTCTGTCTACATCTTCATCAACATGATCCTCAGAGATTGTAATATTCCTGAATACACGTTTGACACATGCAAGATTAAAAGCATACTATTCCATTGCCTTTTTTTGTTACCTTTTTTGTGGTCGTCTCCTCAGAGGGACAATAAAAGCAGACCCCGGCAAGGCAGTAAAGGGAGAGACACACCGTTGACACTGAGTCTGCTGGGCATTCTGGTGTTGTGCCGAATTCTGCGTCGCTGGAACCAGACTGGCAATAAGTGGCTGGATGTGCCAGATGTAGGAGACTGGCTTGTCAGGTGAGAAATGGCTGACGGGATCTGATTGTGCCTCTGAAAGTTATCATGTTGCTGTGAGACTTTGTGCTGTCACAGAGCGGAATGTTTATCATGGGTGTGCTTGAATCTGACAATGTTTCTATCTTTTTGTTAGTGTGTGTTTGGTGTTTTTCTCTGTCATGCCATGTCTATACAAGTGTGTGTGTTTGGTGTTTTTCTCTGCCATGCCATGTCTATACAAGTGTGTGTGTTTGGTGGTTTTCTCTGCCATGCCATGTCTATACACATGCGTATACTCTCTCACTTGCATGCATGCACACATTCACCCACCCACCCACCCACAGATGCATCCACCCATGCAGGCAGCATCGCACACAGTGCATGCTTATGGTCTCTCTCTCACACATGCACAGTTGTACAACACATGCACACTCAGACACACACATACATCTCATGTTCAAACACATATACATGTCATGTTTAGATATTGTGTGTATTGGTCTACAGGATCCTTATAATCATCATGTGGGGGGAAAAAAGCACTAAAAAAATATCTTTTAGATGAACATTCAGGAAAATGGTGTCCACCTTGTGTTTCCTATAATTTGATCTCATATGCAGCCTCCACCACACTATCATTTCTATCAAGGTTAGATGCCCCCTAAAAAAAAAGCCCCACAACAATAAATCATCATAACCAGTGTTGGTATTTCAGGCCAGAAAACAAGCTGACACTGTCCCTAGTGGTTGCTGTGTCCTTATCTTGTCTGGCACTGACACGGGCAGGCAGCATGGTTGGAAAAGTGAAGCGCTGTTTTCTGCTGGGAGCTGTGCTGTGTGTGTACTTGTCCAAAGCTGCTGCAGGGTCCCTGCTTCTGCCAGATATCCTGACAGTGGGGCTGTCTGCTCAGTAAGTTGGTGGTCAACGTTCATGGTCAGTTTGCTGTGTGCTGAAGATCTGGTGTGTGTGAGTGTGTGTTTACTTTGTGCTTTCGAACACCCATATTCAAACAAACCACTGTTGGCCGTCGCTCCTTCTCTGTTTCTGGTCCATCCACCTGGAATGACCTCCCTCTTTCACTTCGTCAAAAGCCTTCACTTGATTCCTTCAAATCCAGCCTCAAAACACACTTATTTCCTACCTGAGACTTTCCCCCCACATATCTGTCCCTAATTTTCAACATCTTTCATCTTCTAAGTGTTGTTCCGTGTGTGTGTGTGTGTGTGTGTCTGTGTGTGTGCGTGCGTAGTGCGCGCGCATGGATTTGAAATCTGTTGCTCATTATGTTTAAGGAGAGTTGCATGCCTGTAAATGATTGAGTGCAAGCGCTTCGATTTGTTTGTTTTTTACAAGATTCAGCGCTATATAAATTCCATATATTATTATTATACGGGGGTGGGTGGGGGGGGGTGTTTATATGGTGTATGTGTGTATTTTTGCGTGTGTTTTTTATATTAAAAAAACTTATATATTTATTTGGAGGATAATGGAATAAGCACTCCTGTGCTTTTTTACATCCAGTCCCCATGTGTATGCAGTTTTGTAAATTTTGTCATTCGTTCCCACTGGCACACAATGGCCTACTCTTCTGAAAAGCAGAACAGGTTTGACTGTGTGCGCAAGATGTTCTATGTGCGTTCGCACTTGGGACCTCAGTTTATAGTCTCGTCCCAATCATTTTGTCTAATATCAAATAATGGGAAAAGATGTTAAATTAAAGAAAGTTCATCCCAATCATTGGTTATAGTAACACCGAAAGTGTAAAGGCAGACTAAAGAAACAACAACAACAAAAAACTAACAAAAAAGGAAAAAAAAATTGATTACTGATGGGAAGCTTCTTGTGTTTCAGAGGAGTGGTGGAAGCTCGACTTGCCTATGCCTTTATTCTCTGTCTAATGGTGCACTCCCTCATGTGGCCACACTCCACAGCTTCATCTCATCACCATCTTCCAGCAGTGAACTCAACCAATGATACCTCATCACCCTCATCCAATCAAAGAATCTCATCATCTGCTTCAACCAATCAAAGAATATCACCATCTGCTTCAACCAATCAGAATGCTGGAAATACTCATCTCCCTCATGCAGATGCTAGAGAATCGTGCCTTCATCAACAAAGTGATAGTTTCCATGTGGCAAGTTCTGCTGAAGAAGCAGACGATACTTTATCATCGTTCAAGATGCGCGAGAGACACAAAGGGTTGTGGGAAGGGATGCAGGTGTCATGGCTGTGTGTAATGTGTCTGCTGCTTCGCCCGCATAATGTGGCACAGGTGGTGATGATGTCACTGGTGGAGAAACTGGCGTATGACTATGTGCTGCCGCCTGTTGGCCTCCAAGTGCCGTTTTTACTGCTGTATTCTCTGATGATGGGCCAGGCCACTTTCTTCTTTCAGGTCAGTGTCTGATCCAGCTTTTCCTTTACCTTTGGTCCAACATTGTACCTGCTGTGCTGGCAGTAATAAGTTATGAGAGTGAATCAATAAAGTATTGTCATTTTTAAAGTACAGAGTAGTATGAGAAAATTTGTTTGTTTGTTCCTCAGCTAGAGCTCTGAGGTTCACCAATACCAACTTTGCCAGGACAGTTGGGAGGTACCTCCCTGCTGTTTTCAGTGTTCATTGTGGTGGGTTCTGTTGAGGTCCACAAGTCCTTAAGACTGGCTTAGAGTCTCCTTTGAAACACTTGACATTCTGTACAATTTTTCCATCACATTGGAAACGGAAGTTGTTGTAAGATTCGTCTCGTGTTATTCAAGGTTTTGTCATATTTGTGTGTGTGTATGCGTGCGTGTGTGTGCGCACAAATTTGATATCCGTTCATCTTATATATGGGTAATTGCATGCCTGTAAATGATTTGAATGGAAGCATTTTGATTTGTTGCTTTACAAGATTCAACGGTATGTAAATTTCATAATTTATTGTTATTACTATCATTATCATTGATGGTTTTCAGGGCAACTCCAACAGCCTGAGCACAGTGGACGTGTCGGCAGGGCTGACAGCGTTGTTTGATTACCAGCCTGTCATCATTTGCCTGCAGATTGCCATGGCAACCTACGCTGGCTTATTCTTCTGGCTGCTGTCTGCTCTGAAGTTTGTTACCATGGCTACCCCTCTTAGCAACTTTAAATGGAGGTAATACACTCTCTGAGTCTGTGCATGTGTAATAAAAACAAAAATGGCATTGTGTATATTAGAAAGCAAGAGTGCAGAGTGTAATATGTGTGTGTTGCATACACTGAAATAAGGGGCAAGTTTGAAAATTTTCATTGGTTTGATGTTGCTTTTTTTATATATATGCTACAGAATCATGATAGCAGCATGGCTCTAGCCAGACAGCTTTTGACAGTATTTTATACATGCCGAGTGTTTGCAGGGACAACAGTCTTCATTGACATAAGTGCTTTTATTGGTTAGGAGTGAACTCCGTAGTTGCACCTCCATGTCCCGTTAATGTGGGTGCTCTCTCGATGAGGACTTGGGGCAGTGGTGAACACAGTTTATGTGCAGACAACCAGCATGATAACAAAAGTAGTTGTCTACACCCTCCACCAAAGGGGTTGAAGGCAAGCCTGGTTATGAGCTGTACTGAAATTGGAAAGTGTAGGATAAGGCCAGTGGGCACACCTCCTCCTGCAGATCACAAGCACAGGCACTAGGCATCCTATCCAAAAAGGAACACAAAAAGAACATGTGTTAGTACATGCTTAAAACAGGACTTCATCTTATTGTTATCCATGAAGTCAGAATGCATCTACCTTCATCATCAACAAAAACATTTAGATCTCACCATTGGTGAACCTCAGAGCTCTAGCTGGAGAACAAAAAACAAACAAATATTGTTTTGCCTGAAGAACCAACATTTCTGCTTTTAAATGCTGATGTACTTCCAAATACTAATCATAGCCTACAGTTAAATCATTTCTATGTTACAGGTTTGTTTTTATGTGTAATATTTGTCCATCTATTGCAGACTGTCAGAGGCCTACACACAGGTGGTCAGTGCAGCTTTAGTGACCCGGGCCCTGCCTCTGGCTGTCTACACTGTGCTGGTCACCCTGATGAGGTACCACTTGTTTGTGTGGACCGTCTTCTCTCCCAAACTGCTGTACGAAGGCACGCTCACTCTGGCTCTCGCGCCCTTCTGTCTGGGCTCCCTGCTGTGGCTCGTGTTGTCAGAAACACTGGCAAGGAGAAAGTGTAATGTTTTTGCGTTTTGATGTGGTCGAGATTTTTTGTTGTTGTTTGGTACTGCCTCATCATCTTTGACATTCCTGTCCTGCTGTTCCCTAACTGCTCTTCAGTCAGCCTCGCCCTCATGTCACATCCTCAAAATTAGAAGCCCACAGGGAGCTTATCAATGTTTGGCTGCTGTGGGGCTGCCAGCCAACTGGGCCCTGCACTGCTGCTGGGTCATATTGATGGTTTTCAGTGATACCTGTTCTGAGCTGCCGTGGGGCTACCAGCCAAGAGGAGCACTGCACTGCTGCTGAGTCATTTTGGTGGTGTTCAGTGTGGTGTCTGATCTGAGCTAACATATGCAGGACACCATCTACTAAGCCCCCTACTGATGACAGTAGTGGTTGAGTCACACAAACAGACTGAGAGAGACAATTATCTGGGGTGGTGAAGTTGTTGGAGATTTTTGTTATGATGGTGCATATCACTTTGTGGGGGAGAGGAAGAGGGGAGAAGAGTGAAATATTGTCAGTATTTTTTGTTATGATGGTGCTGTTGATTGTCACTTCATGGGGAGAGGTGGAGGAGATGGAGAGTGAAAAACTGTTGATATTTTTATTATGAGCCAGACTGGAAGCTGAGACTCATCTCTGTGTGTGTGTGTGTGAGTGTGAGTGCATGCACATAAAAGCCTGTGTCATATTTTTTAAAAAAATTATATAATTTACTGTTTCCAGCAATTTACATACGGAATAAATTATTTTACAAAAATTACAAGAATGTGTTTATTTTTTTTGTTTTGTTTTTTGTTGTTGCTGTTTTTTCTTTGTTGTTGATGATCTGAAGTCTGTAGCTAGTAGCAATAGACTGCACTGGTTTGGGCACGTTCAACGGAAAGCAGACCACCACATCATAAAAAGAGCAGTGAACTTCGTAGTGGATGGAAAGAGACCAAAGGGAAGACCTAGCAAAACCTGGGCTGCCTGTATTGCAGATGATCTTAGAGAAAGGGGCATGGATAAGAAGGAAGCTGAAAACAGAGAGAGATGGAGAAGGCTCATCAATGTCAAACCTCCCCTGGAAGAAACATGACCAAAAAAAGGAAGACGAAGAAGTTTGCTTTTTTTACAAGAATGTGCTTTGAGCTTTCAGAATTCTTTAGAGAGAAAGAGTATTATGAGTTCTCTTGACTGTACAAACTTTTTTTTCTGTTAAATGAAGTCCAATCTGCAACATGCATTTAGTGTATATATATGTAAAAGAACCCATGGCAACAAGAGAATTGTCCCTGGCAAAATTCTGTGGAAAAAGTCACTCTCATATGGAAACTAATACACATAGAAAAAACAAAAAAAAACAGGTAGGTGGTGCTGTTCTTTTGGTGACATGCACTTCCTTGGGAGAGCAGCCTGAATTTCATGCAAAGACATCTGCCGTGACTGGAAGTGGTATACAATACATTACAATAAAATAGTGTTTCGCAGCAGCTACCATTACCTGAATGACTTGACTTATGCCTCTTGATTCCCTGGGGAACATAGGGCCACAACAACACTCTCCAAAGAACTGAGCTCTGGGAGATCCTCTTCAGCTCTGGGCTACCATTACTCTGGGAAGAAATTGTATGTGTGTTAGGTTACACTAGAGGCTATAGCCAAGTGGTTAAGACCATTTGACTTCAGTTCTTGGGTCCGTGAAGTTGTGGGTTTGAATTTGGCAATGTCTGGTGAATTAAGGGTAGGTATTTTTATGATTTCACAGGTCAACTCCAAGTGCCAGCTTGCCAGTGCCTTAACTCCCTTCATGTATATACAACCTGCATGTTAGAGATCCCGTAATTCAGGTCAGCATTTGGAGGGTTACAGAAACACAAAAATACCCAGCAAGCAACCTGTACACCGAAATGAGCTGCTCTGAAGTTGGAATATGTCAGCTGAGGCCAGTGGACAGACCCCCTGCAAAATTACAGCACAGGAACAGTATGCACCCACCCTACCTGGTAAGGAAAAGCACAGAGCGAGCGAGCGAGCGAGCGAGCGAGAGAGAGAGAGAGAGAGAGAGAGAGATCTGATTTCAACACTGAAATTGGATACCTCACAGTAGTAAAGTATGGTCACACTCTCTGTATCCTTTCAACATCAGAGTTTACAACCAACTGTCTCATTATACACCACAAAAAAGCTGTTTAAAATATTATATTGACAAATTGTTACAAGTCCGTTTAATTAATCTATAAAAATGCATCTTACTAGAAGCACCATGTAAATATCAACTCACTACTACTACTAGTAATGACAAAGGTTAATCCTTCTGTTGTATAGTTGTGTGTGTGTGTGTGTTTATAATCCAAATCAAACACAACAACAATCAAAACAAAAACATAACAGAAGTAAGAAAAAGTGCTTTTTCAAAACATCAGAGTAGTACATTTTTAAAAGGTGAATAAATAAATAGAAAAAAACCACCCCAGTTTGTAAATACATTTCATTACTCATCAAAACATAATAGTACAAAATATAACATCATCAAAAAGATGCCTGAGCATATGAGCCATAACACTGTTGACAGAATATTTACATGAAACATAAAGAGTGTTTTGTGGTTTATCCTCACGGAAATTTTTGTCCATTTATTTTTCTCTAAGTATTGCTGCTTTTCTCTTGTTGCATAGCACTGTCAACGTGCTGCACAAAGATAGCGGCACCAGTACCAGTCTCTTTGGGTAAAAGAAAACACTAGAAGTATACTTCAACACTTTCCACTAAAAGTTACATACATTAAAAGCATAAGTATGAAAAAAGGTTATACCCCCCCCCCCCCATATATATGTTTGTATATATATATATATATATAAATAAGAATCAGAATGCCTGAAAATTGGAATCAAACTAACAACAAATTGTATATGATCTGTCACACCTGCCATCAAAAGCTCTACAAAAATGTCTTTTTACAACCCTGACTAATCCTACAGTTCCCCAAACTGACTGAGTCTTTCATTTCTTCTTCTACTTTTTTGAACACTCAGACAGCAACCACTGTCATCTGTCAATGCGTGAAATGCTTTGTGCTGCCGTTAAGTGCCTGACAAGTCAGGCCCAGTGGATCCAACTTCTGCACGGGAGAGAATTGTTATCTTTAAGTTTTTCTGGTAAAAAGGCAAGAACATGGACCAAGAAGGTGGAAAATAGACAGGAAAGAGGTGACAGGAAAAAAAAGAACAAGGAAGAAACAAAGAGAAGGATAGAAAAGAGGGAGTTCCTAGCACCAAATTTCCAGAAGGTGGGGCTGCAATTTATGCCGACAGGCCCCTGGCATCCTGACAGTGGAGAATGTCTTTCTACAAGCCTGGCAACTATGGTTCCCAAAACTGATTGAAGCTTTCATTTCACTGTCAACGGTACCCTGATGATTCAATCTCTCTGGAGAGACTCCAAGAGAGAGAGTTTATTATGAAAGCTTAGGAAAAAATGATGACAATGTCATCCTAGGCAAGATTGTACTCTCCAGTGATGTATTGTATTTTCCAGAAATATTTTTGCTTTAAGTTTTTTTGGGGTATTACCAGACCTCATGGCCCTTTCTGTATCCTATAGGCAATGAAAACTTGAACACTGGGACTTTTATTAATTAGGGACCAAGAAGATGACAGGATAAAACAGGGGGAAAAAACAACTGAGTAATTTACTGCATTGATTCTTATAATCACAACACTGTAAATAACTCTAAAGTAGAATTTCTAAATGAATTATATATATATGAAAAAACAAAACCTGACCCTAAAAAACAACAAAAATAAAACACAACAAAATATTCTAATATCATTCACAAAGGACAATCCTTTTCTTTCCCAGTGTGCCGAGTTGACCGTTACTTAAAACCCCCACAAATCTGGGTAAAGATTGTGTAAATATAAATTCTCGTATCAAACAATACAAATATACCTTCTGAACTCTGAAAGCTCTTCACGAGTTTATGCGTATCCGAAGAATACACAATTCTCACTCCCAAATCAGTCAGATATGTCTATCTGTTTACCTTATTAAAGTTATCTTGTTACGATACAGAACTAAAAAATAATAACCTTTGATAACAACAGCCACAACAATTGCAATCACAGTTTAGATGACACAATATCACATGTGTTATACACACCCCACAATACTGTATTGTGATGCTCGATGGTTCAAAGCATAGGGGCAAGTGGAAGGAAGAAGTGAAGTGAGCACAGGAATTTGTGGGCTGAGAACATGGGCTGTTACGACGTCGCCATTGGTGTCGCTCCCAACTTCTTGGCCAATTCCTCCTGTCACACACACATCCATTCACATATGCGCATGCACACACGCACGCATGTGTGCACACATGTACGCACGCATGCACACATGCAATCACACACACACACTCTTCATTATCGTAACTTTGGAAAATATGACATTTGTCTTTATTCATGATTTTTGCAACAAAGCTAGCATAAACAATTCCCAAGGAGAGAAGAATTTCTGGAATGCTAAAATTGGCAAAATATGCAGATTATATGTCATGTGTGTGTATATGTTGGTGTCAGTGCATGTTTCAAGGACAGATTTGCACATGCATACAACACAAAAACAAAACAGAGATTTAAAGTTGAATCATATTCAGGGAAACATTTCTTAGTACCTTTTCTTCATTCCTTCCCTTCCTTGCACCCCCCCCCCCCCCCACTCAAAAAAAAAGAAAAAAAAAGAGAGAGCAGCAATGAATAGAAGAAGAAAAATATCAGTCACAATGAGAATAAAAGTTACAGATCACATGAAAAGGTGTCCATGCTGCTACAAGTGTAGTGAGCAGCAGAAGATATAGTATGTTCTGAGCTGTCTCCTTTACCAGATGTTAGTACAACTGTCAAAACTGTCACCAGGACAAATGCTATAGCCAAGTGGTTAAGACTGTATGACTTCAATCCCATAGGTCTATGAAGTTGTCGGTTTGAATCTTGGTGCCGATTGGTGAATTAACTCTTTCTACCCCCTTTACGAGTATTCTCATAAACTTTGTCCATCCTTATCACCCCATTCACGAGTATACTCGTAACAGAGCAGTAAGCTAGAATGGAGTGTTCTTATTCAGTCAATTCCAAGAATTACCCAGTCTGATAGCTTTAACTTAAATGGTTTGTTTACATGCCACGGTGGCACTTTCTGTCCTGAGTGGAGTTTTTATTGATCTATTGGCTATCAATCAATATGAATAAAAACTCGTGTCTCTTATAGTCTTTGCTAAAGAAGCCATTCAGCAGGTTTGTGAGTAGATTATGGACTACAATAGCAATGAATCTGAGGATTCTGCTGAATACTTAGTACCTTTTCTTCATTCCTTCCCTTCAGCAACCAGAGTGACACAGGAAGTGATGAAGACTGGCAGATCAAACTCTCTATTGAGTGATCAATGCAGATGGTAAAAAATGATGCATTTCTTCAGTTGTTTACTAATTTTGTTATATACTTCAAACAAACACCTATTTCTGACTCAGTAGCTATGAAAACTGGACCATGGATAGTTTATTTACATGACATCAACACTGAAATTTGAAAGCCATTCATTCAATAGTTCAGAAGCAAGCACTGGTTTTCTCAGCATGCCTGTGTTTTCATGTACAACTTGCTGCACAGTTGAGCAGGAGGAGAAAACTCAGGCCGCACATGTGGGGTAGAAAGAGTTAAGTATGGGAATTTTCAGGATCTCCCAGGTCAGCTTCAAGTGTAGACCTGCCATGGCCTTAATTCCTTTTGGGTATACACATATGCAGAAGACCAAATATACATGTTAAAGATCCTGTAATTTATGTCACTGCCTGGTGGGTTACAGGAACACAAATATACCCAGTATACATCCCTGAAGTCAGTATGCCGCTACCTCCATGGTGAGCAAAAATGGTCGTGTACTTAATCTCGCCATTGGGGAACCTCCAAACTCTAGCTGAGTATGTTCTTTCGAGCCAGAAGGCCCATAGAGCCGGAGCTTATCCCGGTTTCTGTAGCGTTAAGTGAACTGATGGTTTTTCACCACCCCTGTGACAGGACGCTAGTCTGTCGCCAGATACTTCCCCAGCAGAGCTGGTACCCACTTGTACACCTGGGTGGAGTGAGGAAAATAGGAGTAAAGTGTCTTTCCCAGGGACACAACACCGAGCCGAGCGGGGATCGAACCCACGACCTCTGGATCACGAGTTGACCGCCTAAACCACTCGACCACGGTGCCTCCTAAACTCTAGCTGAGGAATGGGAAAAATAAACAAAACCCCCCAGAGACTGCAAATCAAACTCCTGAGGCAACAATAGGAAATGGTGTCATACTCACGCCAAACAGAATCTGGTTGGGGTGGTAGGGAATGCCCCCCTTCTTGTCACACAGCTCGATGTGCTGCCTCTCTGGGTCCCCTGCCACCAGCACCGAGTCCTCCCCTTCAGCCTGCCACACATATCTGTCCTCTCAGCTTCAGTGAGTGGTGGATCATACAGGGTTTTAGCTGTATCCATCCATCAGTCAGTCATGTCCATGCCAGTCACACATCTAGAAATGTTGTGGTAGTTAACTTTTCCCTTCTTATGACTGTACAAATATAGTACGTTGTGTTGTTTTGTATTGTTTATATTGTATTACGTTGTATTAAAGAGTAGTGTAATGTAATGTGGGGTGTAGTGGAGTGTAGTATAATGTAGTGATGTGGAGTGGTGTGGAGTGTGGAGTGAAGTGCAGTGCAATGTAGTGCTTTATAGTGTAGTGTCGTGTATTCTAGTGCAGCAACTGCAGTGCAGTGTTTTGTTGTGCAGTGTGGTATATCATAGTGTAATGCAGTGTAGTGGAGTGTAGTGAAGTGTAGTGCTGTGCAGTATTGTGTAATGTAGTGTTGTGTAATGTAGTGTTGTGTACAGTAGTGTAATGTATACCACTTTCAGTCCTGGCAAGATTTCTCTGCACGAAATATAATCTGCTTCTCCCACAGAGAACACACTGCCACTACTGCAGCATCTTGTTTCCCCACTGTACAGGACACATTTGTGAGGGTAGTTCTTTAAAAAAAAAAAAAATCTATGTTTGTTTCATAGAATCTTTTCAGGATGTCTGTCTACTGTCTCATCCAAACAACAAGCACCCAGACCTTCCCTCACAGTCTTAGGGATGGGTGGGCAACAAGTTTGGCTTCAGATGGGATTTTTTCTGTGACTTTCTTTCATCAGACGGACAGCTCTGTCTCTGTGATGAAGGCAGCAGTATGCTGCAGGTCAGCCAAGTCGCTGTACAGCTGCTGGGGTGGGGTCAGGCCACATCTCCGGGATGTGAACTATACACTGCCCCCCCCTTCCTTCCTGTTTTACAGCTTTTACAAGTTTTAGAAATGGACGCCATAGCCAAGTGGTTAAGACTGTTTGACTTCAATCCCATGGGTCCATGAAGTCGTGGGTTTGAATCTTGGCAATTACGGGTGGGGATTTTTATGATCTTCCAGGTCAACTTCAAGTGCAGGCCTGCCAGTGCCTTAATTCCCTTCATGTATATACACATGCAGAAGATCAAATACGCATGTTAAAGATCCCATCATTCATGTTAGGGTTTGGTGGGTTATGGAAATGTGAGTATACCCAGCATGCATCCCGGAAGTCAGAATGGGGCTACTTTGATGGTGGGCAAACAACGGTCACATACGCAAAATGTCATCAAGGGTGAACCTTGGGAGCTCTAGCTGAGGAAGCCAAAAAACCCCAAAAGATTTAGCATACAGTTTCAGGGGTGCGCTGTTGGTGGTGTTGTTGTGTGTATGCAGGCATGCGTGCATGTGTGTCTGTCTGTGTGTGTGTATGAGAGAGTGAGAGTGTGTGTATGTGTGAGAGAGAGTGCTTGTATTGTCTCTATGTGTGCATTGTGTGCAGATATGTATGCTTATAAGTGGGCAAATATGCAGGCACGCACTCGCACAACACCTCCTTCCCCTACACACACAGAACGGTATAAAAAAAAAAAAAAATATATATATATATATATATATATATATATATATACACAGGCGGCTGTGACTTACTGCAGGTAAGGATCGACACGTGTGCATCAGGTCGGCCATTCTGTCACGGAATCCTGGAGCAAAGGACTCTGGGTCGATGGCCAGGAAACACTGTCCCTGCAACAGCCCCCCCCCCACATCTGTCATGTCTGTCCATCCTGAATTATCTCACTGTTTTGTATTGTGTTGTTCAGTCATGGCAGATTTCTCTGTGTGAAATTAGGGCATCTCTGCCTGGGGAGAGAACATCACCGTAGGAGCAGCACTATTTAAAAACAAACATTCCAGTTCGCCCATGTCTTTGTTTCCCTATGAGAGTGGCCTGGTTTTTTTGGTTTTTTTTAACATTTCAACAGGGATAACCCTTTTGTTGCCATGGGTTCTTTTATGTGTGTTGAATGTGAGTTGCACATTGGACCATGGTTTTGCGTCTTATCCAAAAGGTGATGGATGCCATGGCTGAGTGGTTGAGACCATTTGATTCAATCCCATGGGTCCATGAAGTCATGGGTTTGAATCTTGAAGGTGTCTGGTGAATTAAGGGTGGGGATTTTTACAATCTCCCAGGTCACCTACAAGTGCAGACTTGCCAGTGCCTTAATTCCCTTTGTGTATATACACATGCTGAAGATCAAATGTGCACATTAAAGATCCTGTAATTTGTGTCAGTATTCAGTGGTTATGGAAACACGAACATACCCAGCATGCATTCTGTACAGAGAAATGAGCTGCTCTGAAGTTGGAATGCGACAGCTGAGGCCAGCAGGCAGACCTGTAAATGACAAGCACAGGAGAAGACCAGGCACTACACACCCCTCCCAGAATGGGAATGCAGGGAAAACTATGTAGAGAGAAGAAGAAAAACATACAAGATTTGCAATTCTGTCGGTGTTCCTCCATTTGCGAATGTTGGGTCCGTAGTCTGCATCAGCCAGGATCCCACACAGGATCTCCACCAGCATGGCCAGCCCATAGCCCTTGTAGCCCCCTGCACACACACACACACCACCCCATCTGTTACCTCTTGTGTGTCCCGTTGTGAAGAAATAGTGTTGTTTTCTTGTTGTTGTTGTCCTGCGTTCCCCAGCATCAAACCCTGGAGGTCACTTGGAACGTGCACTCGTCTCACATGGAAATCACTGTGAGACAGTTATGTACATACTGCATGAGAGGTTTTGCGTGTATGACTGTTTTCCAGTACCTCGCCATATAGGCAGCCAAAAGTCCTTCAGATGAGATTATGAAATTAAGGTCATGAGTAAAAAATGCCTGCACAACATCTTTCCCACTCGTACCACCTTTAGGAAGTGTAGGCCAATGCATGCCACTAAAACGGATGGCAAAATTTTAAAACGCATGCACTGGTATGGTATTCAGACATCACCCTCAAAGTCAGTATGTGGCTACCTCAATGGTAGGTAAAAATGGTCGTATATATGTAAAATCTCGCCATTGGTGAACCTTGGGAGCTCTAGCCAAGGTACAAAAACCATAACCAACACACACAAAATCATCATCGTCGTTGTTGTCATCATCTATCTTATTATCATCCTTTTTTCTCCTTCTCCTCTTTCTTCTTCTTCATCTGTATGTTATCATTATTACAGTGTGGACAGGGGATGTGAGGGAGGTTTCTCACCTGTCATCTCTGATCCTCCCAGAGGCATCAGCCCCCCTCCTTCAATCACCACTTTGGGGTCATTGCTTTCCTGCCACACACCAAAAACAAAAGTGTTATTTTGATGCTACAGGTCAGGAGTTTTGTCCATTATTAATGCAAGGTGAGTGCCATAGTCTACACTGAAATGTTGTCATGCTATAACATAATTATAACATTTTGAGATTGCCTTCAGCATGACAAGGTCTTAGCATAACAAACATCAGTCTCCCAGGCCAATGGCTGTGTCACTTACTGGAGTTAACATAAGTGCCGACTCCAATCTCCCCAAAAGTCCTTTGGATGAGACTATAAACCGAGGTCCCGTGTGCAAACGCATGCAGAACATCTTCTGCACACATTAAAACCCGTTCTGCTTTTTGGAAGAGTAGGCCATTGTGTGCCAGTGGGAACGGACGACAAAATTTACAAAACTGCATACATACGGAGACTGGATGAAAAAAGCACATGCTTTAAAAAAAAGCACATCCTTATTCCATTATCCTCAAAATAAAAGAATGAAAAAATTTTTTTAGTTAAAAAGCCAAGTGCATTAGAATACATCACAGCACAAACCAGCACATAACAGTATATTGGAATGCTGCACAGTACATTACAGTCCAGTAAAAAATACATCAGAGCAAAAAATCAGCACATTACAGTATATCGCAATGCTGCATAGTGTATTCAAGTCCAGTAAAAAATACATTACAGCATAAAAACAGCACATTACAGATTATTGTAAAGCTGCACAGTGCTTGACAGAGCAACAGAATACATCACAGCACAGTGCATACACAGCACAATACAATATATTGCAATGCTGCACAGTGTATTGCAGTGGGGTAAACTACATTACAGTGCAGCGCAAATACCACACAGCACAATATACTGCAATGCTACACAGTGCAGTTAAAACATAGTACAGAACAAGCACATTACATTACAGTATGATGCTGCACAGTGCATTACAGTGCAATAAAATACAGTATAGTACAACACATCACATTACAGTATGATACTGCACAGTGCATTGCAATAAAATACATTACAGTCCAAACACAGCACATTACAGTATCATGCTGCACAGTGCATTACAGTAAAATACATAAAAGTACAAGCACTTCACACTATAGTATAATACTGCACAGTGCATTACAGTGCAATAAAATACATTACAGTACAAGCACATCACATTACAGTATGATGCTGCACAGTGCATTACAGTGCAATAAAAATACAGTACACTACAAGCACATCACATTACTGTATGATGCTGTACAGTGCATTACAGTGCAATAAAATACAGTACACTACAAGCACATCACATTACAGTATGATGCTGCACAGTGCATTACAGTGCAATAAAATACAGTACACTACAAGCACATCACATTACAGTATGATGCTGTACAGTGCATTACAGTGCAATAAAATACAGTACACTACAAGCACATCACATTACAGTATGATGCTGCACAGTGCATTACAGTGCAATAAAATACATCACAGTATAAGCACATCACATTACAGTATGATGCTGCACAGTGCATTAAAGTAAAATACATAAAAGTACAAGCACTTCACACTATAGTATAATACTGCACAGTGCATTACAGTGCAATAAAATACATTACAGTACAAGCACATCACATTACAGTATGATGCTGCACAGTGCATTACAGTGCAATAAAATACATTACAGTACATCACATTACAGAATGGTGCTGCACAGTGCAATAAAATACATTACAGTACAAGCACATCACATTACAGTATGATGCTGCACAGTGCATTACAGTGCAATAAAATACATTACAGTACAAGCACATCACATTACTGTATGATGCTGCACAGTGCATTACAGTGCAATAAAATACAGTACACTACAAGCACATCACATTACAGTATGATGCTGCACAGTGCATTACAGTGCAATAAAATACATCACAGTACAGCGCAGAACAGTATATTATAATGTACATAGTGCAGTAAAATACATAACAGTACAAACACAGCACATTACAGAATGATGCTGCACAGTGCATTACAGTGCAATAAAATACAGTACACTACAAGCACATCACATTACAGTATGATGCTGCACAGTGCAGTAAAATATATCACAGTACAGCGCAGCACAGTATATTATAGTGTATACAGTGCAGTTAAATACACAACAGTGCAAACATAGCACCATTACAGTATAATGATGCTGCACAGTGCATTACACAGTGCAGTAATATACATCACAGTACAATGTAGCACAGTACATTATAATGCTACACAGTGCAGTAAAATACATTACAGTACAAGCACATCACATTACAGTATGATACTGCACAGTGCATTACAGTGCAGTAATATAAATCACAGTAGAGCACAGCACAGCATATTATAATGCTACACAGTGCAGTAATATACATCACAAACAGCACAGCACAGCATATTATAATGCTACACAGTGCAATAATATACATCACAAACAGCACAGCACAGCATATTATAATGCTACACAGTACAGTAAAATACGAAACAGTACAAACACAGCACATTACAGTATGATGCCACTCAGAGCATTATACAGTGTAGTAAATTACATCACAGTGTGGTACAAACAGTGTCCTTTAGAGCAGTGCTGCTTCCTGCAATGCACCAGAGGACAGTACAGCATAAAACACGACAGTACTGTAAACTGAAAAAAACAATAGAATATGACGCAAGTATAGATAAAATGCCACACCAAACCCCCCCCCCATCCAAAATAAAACCAAACCGACATGGCAACAAAACTACACACAGACAAGATTTGCAGAACAGTAGTGGTTTTGTTGTTGTTGTTTTATTAGTACAGCATGCTATGCAATATATCACCGCGAGTAAAAATGAGTGGGAAAGGGTATGAACTTTACCTACAAGAAAAGAAAACAACAACAGCAGCAGCAGTGTGGACATTACCTTTCCTTTACTGTCTACACCCCAGCTGTTGGGGATGGGAATGCCTTTCCTGTCGTGAAGTTCAATCTGGAAATTAAAAGGAAAGATGTAAGTTTAAAAAAAAGCCTTTTTTTCCCAAGAGTTCACTTTGCCCAGTATAAAATAAAAAATGTGTTTCCTTACGCTCATTTCTTTCCCCACCCCTACTGTCTATTAAAAATGAATATAATTATAAAAATCTTCAAATTTTTTTTATTTAACTCTGTAATGACGTCTTTCCGTATAGAGGTTTCCATGTGCTTTATAGATCATAGATCCATTTATTCCGCTCACATTCTGTTCCGCTTTTCAGAAGAGTAGACCATTGTGTGCAGGTGGGAGCAGATGACAAAACTGCATACACACGGGGACTGGATGTAAAAAAGCCCACGAGTGCTTATTCCATTATCCTCGAAATAAAATAAAATAAAAATAACAATAAAATTCAAGAATACAAATAGGCTATGAGATGAGTTGAAAGTTTACAAACAAATCCATGTAAATGCATGCATCAGTGTATATGGATGTTCCTTTTGCAACAAAGTAATTCAAATCACAACAATAAGCAAAATATTTCTTTGAGTCTGCCATTTCAAATGATATAACAATCTTGTGCAGACACGTTAAACTGCACTTACATGTATATTTATGTGTTTATCACATAGAAACATGATTTGGTATTCCAATCTTTTAATTTTTTTTTCAATTAACAAAAACAACCAGATAGCAATACCAGTTCTGTATTGATAATCAAAAATATAGGAATATATATTCAAATCTTTTTCTTTAAAGTACTGAAGTAAGGTAAACAGGGGGGTGGTGGTGGTGGAGGAGCAGAATAGCCTAGTGGATAGAGCGCTGAGCTTGCAATCTGATGGCCTGGGTTCAAGCCATCACAATGAGGGGATTTTCCCCTGGAGTTAACATCAGCACTGATTCCACTCCTCTGGAAGTTTTTTAGATGATACCATAAACTGAGGTCCCATGTACAAACACATGCAGAATATCTTGCATACATGTTAAAACCTGTTTCACCTTTCAGAAAGTAGGCCATTGCATGCTGGCAGGAACTGATGACAAAATGTACAAAACGCATGCACACTAGTGTTATGTTCAGACATAATCCCTGAAACTGGAATGCAGCCACCTTAATGGTGGGAAAACGGTCACATTCGCAAAACCTTATCAAATAACTAGCTTCAGATACACACTTACACATACCCACACACATACACACACACCTCTCTATCTCTCACACACAAAGAATAAGAGACATTATGGGAATACTATAGTAAAACCAATGAAGAAAAACAAGAGAAAACCTCCTTGCCTTGCCAAGAGCCACTGTGGTGGTGGCCATGTCCAGCACAAAGTCGTCACCTGGCGTGGCCGGAGCGGCCAAACTGAGAGGATTTGTTCCCAGCAAAGGCTGCAATGACAGCACCACTCCATTTTCTACACATTCACCACAGTTTCCCGGTGTCATTCGAGTGTGGGTATTGTCAGAATAGAGCTACTCTATAGGTGATAGTTTTTCAGTGTGAATTATTGGGTGTGGGTATTGTCAGAATAGAGCTACCTTATGTGTGGGCACACAATCGCATTTGCAAAATATCGCCTATTGGTGAACCCCAGAGCTCTAGCCAAGGAACACAAACAATTTTTTTTTGGGGGGCCACTTTTTTGCTGTTATAATTATGCCTCTTGTGTTAAAACATACATCTTGACCCATTCTCTCTAATGCATCATAATGGTATTGGAAATGAATAGTTCTTGTAAAGTGTCTTTCTTAAAAATTAACTCACTGTTTATATAAACACACACACACACATGCACATGGCATAAACACCATGCACACAGACAGACAGACAGACAGACAGACAGACAGACAAGACACACATACACAGACAAACATAGACTGAACAAATGACTCGAAGTATATTACCTTCTGGGCTCGAGTTGGCACTGACAAAGGCGATGTGTTTGTCATTGACATTCCCTGAAAGTGACAGAAGTTTAGAATCATTTTCAGATAACAAAGAGGCCACAGTCTTTCAATAGATGTGATTCTCTTCTCTCTCTCTCTCTCTCTCTCTCTCTCTGGAAGAGTAGGCATTGTATGCTGGTGGGAACGGATGACAAAATTGACAAAACTGCATACACACAGGGACTGGATGAAAAAAAGCACCTGAGTGCTTATTCCATTATCCTTGAAATAAAAGAATACATTTTTTTAAAAGAAGTCTCTCTCTCTCTGTGAATGTGTGTGAGAGACAGAGAGCAGATAGAGAGGTGAGGAAGAAGACAGAAACAAAGGGAGTGATAAATAAGGGGAAATTTCTAGCACATAATTTTCAGTAGTTCAATACTTAAGCACAATGTATCTCAGAAGCAAACACACAGCACACAGCCACACATGTTGACACATATCTCGTGCAAGTCAAATGATGTCACTGGAAATATCAGAACTTTCCGGTTATCATTCATTCCCTTACCAGCAGTCCTTGTTGACTGGCTTGCATGGCGTACCACCCCGCTATCCCATAGTGATTGGAGCCTGAAATTGTCAAAGGAACCAGTACATGAATGTGAAGCAAAAATCTGATGTGCGCAAACATATGTATACATTCATACATTTACATGAATACATGTCCACATGCCTTTGCACCCACATAACTACACACACACACATGCCGACATAGACACACACACACATGCCGACACAGACAGACAGACAGACAGACAGACAGACACTCACACACACACTTCACTCTCCCCAAAGTCCTTCGGATGAGACTATAAACCGAGGCCCCGTGTGCGAACGCATGCAGAACATCTTGCGCACACGTTAAATCCTGTTCCACTTTTCGGAAGAGTAGGCCATTGTGTGCTGGTGGGAACAGATGACAGAATTTACAAAACCGCATACACACGGGGACTAGATGTAAAAAAGCACATAAGTGCTTATTCCATTATCCTTGACATAAAAGAATAGAATAAAATAAAATAAAATAAAAACACACAGACACACACAAACGACACAAACACACACACACCTTTCATAACACAAAACATAAAATCAACTTGCTTCTAGCAGAGACCAATCCGATGCCAGCGGCTTTAGCTTTCTGGATAGCCAGCGCCATAGAGAAGTCACCGACGACCGGGCCCAGAAGATTGCGACCATCAACGTGAGCTGTGGCCGCTCTCTCGCTCACAATCTGTGGTTCACAGTCACTGACTGTTATCCCAGTGGATATGTCATGAACATACATGTCTGCAAGATAAAGCATAATGTCATATTCAGTTAAATTATTAACAAAGATACTGTTGGTGTTGCTTTAGAAGACTGCCACTGTGGATCTCAATTCAGTCAGTCAGTTTAAATAAAGAGAATAAATTCTACTATAAAATGTTTTGTATTTGAATAGGTAAACATAATGGTAAAACTGGGCTCGTTTTATATCACATCCTAATCTTTTTCTCAGGCTTTGCATTCCTTAGGCCTAATACTGTTAAAGATTCAGAACGACGCTTAACTAAAATTTGTAGTGTACATCCCTTAACTAAAATGTGTAGTGTAATTCTTCAACTAAAATTTGTAGTGTACATTCCTTAACTTAAGTTTGTAGTGTACACTACTCATCTCGCTGCCTGTCGTCCAGAGTTTTCAATTCTTAAGTTTTTTGTTTTTTTAAATTAGCCTTTCTTCTCTCCACTGCTTATCTAACTAACCCCTACAGTGTCAAGACTGATAACACTGTGGAGAGTAATGTTTTTCCTTCAAACTCTAGCAAGAAAAATAATGTAGTAGAGTATGCAAAACCCATTCTTTTTTTTAAAGATAAATGAACACACAGTTCATTTAGCAATGTTTTGGATGTATATCAAATAAAGTTAATCTGTATTTTGAAAAAACCCAAACAATTTTATTTCCAAAATACTCTAAACAATCCCATTCATAAAAACCAACAACCACCACCAAAAAAAGCCAGTATTATCAACTGGCCTAGGGGTACACCTAGTAAAGAGAAACACATCCCACACAGACAGCAAGTGAGCGATGTCACATGATGCAATAAGCTGTTACCATAGGTCAAGTACAATGCAAAGGGTGAGGAAAATAGAGGAGGTCAGATATTCAATCTACCAGCATGCCAGTAATTTTGTGCTCCAGACAACTTTGACCTATATCGCACACAAGCTGATGTTAAACTTTTGATTCTGCACAGATTGGGCAACTTTTGTCCACAAACCAATGCAGATAAGAAGGTTTTGACTTTTTCCATGACAGAAATTTCTGTCATGGGGCCACTGTAAGGGTCAATGTTTGTTTTTGTTTTATTATATAAACAGCTGAATTCCTGGAATGGTGATGCTAAGCTGCCGAGAGATGAGTTCATCTATAATAATGGCCAAGCTCTATCCAAGAATATGGTGTTTTGTGTGTAAGTAGAGTGTTTACAAGTATATCATAAATGCATATATGAATGTATAGTGGGGTGGTTAAAGATCTGACTCATAGTCCTCAGAGTGTGGGTTGGAGTCTCCACTGACTTGTCCATTTGGATCCTAAGCTTTTCCCTAAAATCACCCTGATTCAGACTTTAATCATGGATGACAATGTAAACTAAATTCCCACTGGCAATATGCATCTATATCATCTTGAGCTAGCACAAGCTAAACATTCATCCTTGTAGAAGAGTGGGTCAGATGTGGCCAGTGGTATGGATGACAGGAACAAGTCCAGCATGTTATCTGCTGCAAGAAAAAGATGGTTTTTCCAGGTTTGATTGCTGAAGTCACTCAGCATGTAAGTTTAACTACCTGTGCTGTAGTGCCCAGTGAGTGAGTGACTCTTCAGTGTATTGAACTTTTTGAAGGATGACAGGTGTCTGTGTGTGCATATTTAGTTATTTATTTTTATCTCATTCTTTTATTTTGAGGATGATGAAAAAAGCACTCATGTGCTTTTCTTTACACCAGTCCCCAAGTGTATGCAGTTTTGTAAATTTTGTCATCCATTCCCACTGGCACACGATGACCTACCCTTCTGAAAAGCTGAACAAGTTTTAAGGTGTGTATAAGGTGTCTACAATGGCTGGAAAGCCAGAGGTAGACCAAGGAGACGATGGAGCGACTCCGTGGCTGACACCCTGTGATCCCATGACCTGTCACTACATCAAACCTCCCGCCTTGCTGCAGACAGACATCTGTCTCTCCCCGCAACGCCGAAAGGCACAAGCGGAAGATGAAAGAAGAAAAGAAGAAGAATAAGATGTTTTTGTGTGTGTTTACACACAGGACCTTGGTTTATGGTCTCATCCAGAAGACTTTTGGGGGGAGAGGAGTCGGCTTTGATGTTAACTCCAGGGGAATAAACTCATGGACAAGATTCAAGCAGGGGTCAGCAGATCAGGAGCCTAATGCACAACGCTTTTACCACCAATACATCCATCCCATCCCCATGTTTCTGTGTGGAAAATAAAGGCAAACATGTGCGTGCGTGTGTGTGCATGCATGCCATGTGTGTGTGTGTGTGTGTGTGTGTGTATGTGTGTAAGTGTGTGTGTGTGTGAGTGTGTAATCTGGCTTGCACCTTCTTCAAGTGTTGGGGCACTGTATTGGCTTTTTACAGGCTGTGCATTAAGGGCAGGCTGAACCTCACTATGCACACACCTCTCCAGGTCACAAACTGTGTGCTGAGTGTGTTCATGTCATCCATATTGACAGCCATAGCTGGCCTACTCTGTAGCCCCCCCCCCCCCCCCCCCCCAAAAAAAAAAGAAAAAAAAAGTGGATAAAAAAATATGAGCATAGGAAGTCATGGGTGCATTTGCACACAGGTCCTCTATTTTTCCTGCTAGTCGAAACTAGAAAGCACTAGAGCCTGATGGAGAAAGGATTACAAATAATTTTTTCCCCACAAAATTGGGTCACGATATCCAGGATTTTTAGGTAGCCGCCTAGCAAAAGTAAACACCCACTGACCTAATCTGTTGAGGCCATGGCTGTAATGTCCCCTGTGATCTGCAGCAACCAAGTTTTGTGCCAAACTTTTTGCATGAGCAGGGCGAGTTCCAACTTTCGTCATACAATCTACAATAAACCGTTCAACTTCTTGCACCGCCACTACCGCCCAGTCAGCCGAATCTGTGCTACATTTCACTCGCCGAGTTGCAAAAACTCCGCAGGATTTCATTTGTAGCAGCCGACACCGCCAAGCCATGATGAATGTTGTAGAGTCATGTCCCTTGCGTGTTGCAGAGTTACAAAACTTGACGAATATGCAGACTACACACCAGTGTTAATTTGCGGGAGGGGGGGGGGGGGGGGGGGGGGGGGGGGGGGAGGTGTCTATAGAGTGCAAGTGGGAAAAAATGTTGGTGATTTTCACAGATTTTTTTAAGCATGAAAAAATGGACTGTGCACTTTTTTGGGGGGGATTGAGGACATATAGCAATACCAGGTAGTCACGAGAAAGTTGGAAATAATCATCAAAATGAGGATTGCCTGTATTCCTACAGTGTTGACCCAGGCATGCATATTGTAAGGAAGTAAGGCTGCACACCAGTATTAAAAAATCACTCTTTTCCTTCTGTTTTTCTATATAACTCTTATATTCATACCGCACGTACTAAGGCATCCACAGAAATAAAAACCACTTTTGTGAAAGACTAGCCTCTGACTCAAAACTCATGTGATTTTGAACAAATTTGGTAGGTTTGAAATGTTTTAATTTTTCAACAAACACTGTACCCCCTCAGTCCTTTGATGTCTGCTAGCTTCCTTACCACAATATGCATGGGCGGGGTCAACGCTGTAGGAATACAGGAAAACCTCATTTGATGGTTATTTCCAACTTTCTCGTGACTACCTGGTATTGCTCTATGTCCTCAATCCAAAAAACAAGTGCACAGTCCATTTTTTCATGCTTAAAAAAAAATCTGTGAAAATCACCAACATTTTTTCCCCACTCCCACTCTATAGAAGATACTACGTGACCCCCAAATTAATACCGGCGTGCAGCCTAAGTAAGGAAGCTATCAGACAACAAAGGACTGTGGGGGTACAGTGTTTGCTGAAAAATTAAAAAAATTCAAACCTTCCAAATTTGTTCAAAATCACATGAGTTTTGAGTCAGAGGCTAGTCTTTCACAAAAAGTGGTTTTTATTTCTGTGGATGCCTTAGTACGTGCGGTATAAATATAAGAGTCACATAGAAAAACAGAAGGAAAAAAAGAGTGATTTTTTAAAATACTGGTGTGCAGCCTGTTTACACCTTCCCTCAACCCCAGTCACCCATTCCCTTTCCCCAAAGACAAAACAACAACAACAAAACACAAAGGAAAAAGAACCAAGAGAGAGAGAGAGAGAGAGAGAGAGAGAGAGAGAGAGAGAGAGAGAGAGAGAGAGAGAGAGAGAGAATGACAAATTCTTTTATTTCCAGTATAATGAATAAGCATCCATGTGGGGTTTTTTTACATTCAGTCCCCGCCCTTAGGTATACATCATATGATAATAAAGTAAACCCAATACCCATGCACTCACGCAGTAAAAGAAGAAAAAACAGCCACTCCTTCAAAAAAACACAAAAAAATCAAAAGAAAAAACCCAAAGCAACAACAACCACAGAAAAACCCCCCAAACCAAAACAGAACAGGCAAAACAAAAACACACACACAAAAACAACAAAAACAGAGAGAGAGACAGAGAGAGAGAGAGAGAGACAGAGACAGAGACAGAGAGAGAGAGAGAGAGCCAGAGCGAGAGGGAGAGAGAGAGAGAGAGAGAGAGAGAGAGAGGAGAGAGGGTGTTTTAGTAAATAACATGTAAATAACAGGTAGAAGTTATCATCCAGTTTCTAGCTCAAATCTATGGCAAGCACTCCTTAGCCACTGAACTATTATAAGAAAGATTATATAAGAGGGATGCAATCGGGTCTTAATATCGCGTATAAAATCCACCGAAGAAACAATCTGCCTCCATCCATTCCTTATTATTGAAAAGATATTTTAAAAAATCTATGACTTAATTATTTAAAATGAAGAGCACACGGTAGGCCACCGACTCTACATCATGCATCCCAGTGAGCCTTCAGGAAATGCTTCCCTGAGTAAACAGGCTTGAACATTGTAAATCATTTCATTTCTTTGGCTTTTTATTTTGTTTTGTTTTATTTTATTTTATTTTAGTTTGGCTGTCTTCAGGGTAGCTATCTTTGTTGTTGTTGTTGTTGTTGTTGTGTTTTATCTGATTGTTTGTTTGTTTGTTTTTCGTTTCCGTTTGTTTGTTTCCATGGTTTTTTTTATTGGGCGAGAAGGGGGGGGGGGGGCGGGGAGTTGTTGGGTGTTTTTTTTAATATACACTTCTGATTTCAATTTGGAGTTCCTCAAAAGCACTTTTCTTTCTGCTAGTGATGGTGTGGTGGTGGTGGTGGTGGTGGTGGTGTGTATGTGTGTGTGTGTGTGTGTGTGTGTGTGTGTGTGTGTGTGTGTGGCACGCGCGTGCGTGCGTGCGTACGTGCATGCGTGGTTAGCAGTTTAAAAATAATTTCCAGTTATGGGTTTGTTTTTATTTTTCCTGGGTTTGTGCAATTGAACATCTTAATCCAGTTAGGGTCAAGGTATCCGTTTAAGGACACCATATTGTCACACGGGCTACGTCTCCCCCCACCCCTACACAGCGAGTGCTAATGGCGATAGTGTTGATGAATTGAAAATTGCATGCAATATCAAATGGATTCCAAATGTACTGTGTAATCTCTCTCTCTCTCTCTCTCTCTCTCTCTCTCTCTCTCTCTCTCTCTCTCTCTCTCTCTCTCTCTCTCTCTCTCTCTCTCTCTTCTTTTATTGTTTTGCTTATAGATTTAAATTTTTTAAATTTGAGTCTTTTATATGGAAGATAGGGATTAAGCACTTATGTGCTTTTTTCTTACATCCAGTCCCCGTGTGTATGTGGTTTTGTAAATTCTGTCATCTGTTCCCACCGGCACACAATGGCCTACTCTTTCGAAAAGCGGAACAGGATTTAACGTGTGCGCAAGATGTTCTGCGTGCGTTCGCACACGGGACCTCGGTTTGTAGTCTCATCCGAAGGACTTTTGGGGATTAAATTGTAGTGTTTACAGTTTGTATCATGTTGAATGCTTTATTCAGATTTAATAGTTCAATTTTATTGCCTATGTTGACTGTATTTGAGATTTAGTGATTGTTTTATTTCAATATCTTGTTTTGAGTGTATCTATTATTTATAGCTTAATTTAAATGTGTAGATGTCCTTTTCTATGACTATATATGATATTCATAAAGATTTGATTTTGGCATTGATGCATGGTGTGCGTGCGTGCGCGCGCGCGTGTGTGTACGTTTGCATGGGGATGTAAATTGCTTTTGCATAATCTCCTAAGTCTGCTTATATATAATATTTGTTTTTGTATAGTTTACTATCACTGTTGCATTCCCATATAAAGTACAATGAATTTGTTGACGTTTCTTTCCGTTAGCCAAAATGATACTATTTTACGTGTTTTTTTTTCTCCTTTATATAATGGAGGGATTTTTGTTTTTTTGGTGTTAAAATTTTTTTTTTTAGGGGGGGATTATTGGGCTAGTTGTCCCCTCTCCCATTGTTATTGTTGCTGCTTTATTTCGTTCTTGGTTTCTTTGCTTTTTTGTTTTTGTTTTGTTTCTGTGTTTTTTGTTTTGCTCTGTTTTGCTTTCTTTATTATTACTTGTTGTTGCTTTTTCTCTCTCTCTCTCTCTTTTCTCTCTCTCTCTCTCTCTCTCTCTCTCTCTCTCTCTCTCTCTCTCTCTCTCTCTCTCTCTCTCTCGGTAATTTTTGTGATTTTGTGTGTGTGGATATTTTTTTCCGGTTTACTTTGTGAGTGTATTGGTATTCGCTTTATTTTTTCTATTATCATATATATCCCTAAGGGCGGGGACTGGGTGTAAAAAAGCACATGGGTGCTTATTCATTATCCTCGAAATAAAAGAATTTGTCATTGTCATTCTCTCTCTCTCTCTCTCTCTCTCTCTCTCTCTCTCTCTCTCTCTCTCTCTCTCTCTCTCTCTCTCTCTTTTGTTGGTTTGGTTTTTCCTTCTCTTTTGTTTGTTTGTTTGTTTGGTTGGGGTTTTTTTGGGGGGTGGGGGTTTAGGGGTGGGGTATTCTTAGGATTTCTTTTAATTGCTTGCTTTTGGGGGGGGGGGGGGGGAGGTTGTTGGGGGGAGCTGTTTTGAAAAGGGTTATTTCCCTTGTTTTTATGCGAGACTGTATAAGTATTGGGTTATTATTATTAAGATGTATCCCTAACGGGCGGGGACTGGATTTTAAAAAAGCACATGTTGCTTATTCATTATCCTCGAAATAAAAGAATTTGTCATTGTCATTGTCATTGTCATTGTCATTGTCTCTCTCTCGCGCGCGCGCGTGTGAGAGAGAGAGAGAGAGAGAGAGAGAAGAGAGAGAGAGAGAGAGGAGAGAGGAGAAAGAGAGAGAGTGTGTGTGTGTGTGTGTGTGTGTGTGTGTGTGTGTGTGTGTGTGTGTGTGTGTGTGGTGAAACAAAGTCAGTGCTAGAGAGACTCTGTGTGTGTGTATGAAAGAAAGTCAAAGTCAAAGTCAAACTTTTATTTTCAGATGGCACACTGAATAAGCAATGCATTTGCTTTTTTCATCAAGCCATCTATCTAAAAAAGAGAGAGAAAAAAAGATAATGTATATGCAGACAGAGAATAAAAATAACCCACCTAATCAATGATAAACCATACAAATCAAACAAGAAAAGACAATAACATATGCATACATGGAATTAAAAACAAAAACAAAATCCTGAACAATATTAAACCATACAATTCAAATAATTCAAAAATCTTGAAAATATATCCATCATAATACAAACAAACAAGCAACAAAGAAAAACCAAACCAAAACAAACAAAGAAGACAAAACAAAATTTAAAAAAAGACACACCAACTGCTTCCCTCCCCCACCCCCTCACAACAATACACACAAAAACCTTCAACCATACAAACAACTGAATAAAACAAACTAAAAAAGATAAACCAACAAGAACAACCACAACAAGCA
>CM054150.1:52793365-52838365 GCA_028751875.1 Rapana venosa | reverse complement strand
AGTCATAGTCGATCACTAAAGACTAAGCTGTAAAGTGGAATTCCATGAGTGGAAAAGCCACTGGTCATACAGCCTCTCACTTTGCTGTTGCCCCCAGCCTCAATGGTTTAATCAAGAACTGTGATAACCCCCAGGCGCTGACGGCACTGATAATTATAGACCTCAGAAACAGATATGAATAGTGTGTGGAGTTTTGATGGAATATGCTTTTCTTGGCAGTATTGTTTTAGTTCATTGAGATCATTGGACTTCGAGTTATCATTGTTAATTATGTTAGAAGAAATATTAATGAAGTGATTGTTAAGTTTTTCAGCAGAAATATCTTTGATTATATTAGATTTGGAAGAGGATGGATTATTTATTATTTGATTGATTGCCTTCCATACAGTCTTTGAATTTTGTTTGGATGATAGTAGATCTTGGAAATATTTCCTTTTTTCTCTCGCTGTTTTTGTGAGTTTATGGCATTTTTTTGACTCCTCATAATATTTATGTTCTTTTAAGAAATCTCTAAGATAACATGCTTCTTCTAGTTCCTTTGTAAACCAAGGCAGTCTGGGGGCATGTTTGATCCTTATGGTTTTTAATTGGGCATGTTTGTTATAGATTTCAGTAAAGACTTTTATCCAGAACTGAATGGCCAGGTCTGGATCAGTAATATTGAATGTTTCCGAGAGCATGGAACTGCTTAAATCTAGTAAGAAAAGCTGCTCATTAACGTTTGCAAAAGAACGATAGGTTATAGTTTTATGGCCTGGTTTAGGAATTTTTGTTCCTTTTTTGACCATGTGGTACAGACTGGGTAGTGATCGCTGCAGTTATATACAGGGACACACGTTTCTATGATGTTTTTAGGGTCTGATACGTAGATGCGATCAATAATTGTGTTAGAATTTGATGTGACTCTTGTGGGTGAAGTAACTAATTGGTGAAGATTGAATGAGTTCATAACTTAGGTCCATTGTTTACTTTTGATAGGTCAATATTGAAATCACCTAGTAAGATAATTTCCCTAGATTCTAATAGGACTACATTCATCATAGAGTCAAACTTGTCTAGCTAATTTTTTCTTTCTGTTGGATTTCTGTATCAAAAGAGAGAGAGAGAGAGAGAGAGAGAGAGAGGAGAGAGAGAGAGAGAGAATTCCAGACAGATTCCATGAAGGTTCAAACAAATGTGTTGGAGGGATAAAATACAAGTACCCAGCTCAATCACAAAGCCATGAACATTGACACCTTTTGTAAAAGTCTACAAACACTCTGGTAACCACTAACCCCCTCCCCTGCCCTGATTATTTTGGATTCCAAAAGTGTCGCGCCATGTGGTTATTTGTATCCAATCAGATATGTCGTTAGACCAGTTTCTAAGTGCGGGACTACAATGTTTTTATCAATATGGCGCTCTACGATTGCGAAAGTTCTGTTAACTTTGAAAACAAACAGTAAAACTTCCACCTAAAGTGAAATGATCTGTTCTTCGAACAGATGATTATGAAACTGTGAGGACTTCTTATTCTACATTTGATACTGTGATTGTGCATGCGCATTTATTTCGTTCAAAGAGCAACAGCGTCTGCTTCTTGTGTAAACGAAAACAATTTTGTTTGAACCAACGGTGTAGACTGCAACGGTGTAGACTGCAACAACTATGCCGCCGAAACCAGCACCCAAAGCTGCTGCAAAAGGACCAGCAGCCAAACCTGCTGCAAGACCTGCAGCAAAGCCAGCAGGAGCAAAAGCACCAGCTGCCAAGAAAACTTCAGGAACGAATGTTGCAGGTAGATTAACTTTATCAGTAGTTTATAAAACCCCTTTACTCCACCAAGTCTCTGAAACTTTTTATTCTGCTCAGCCCTCACCCCACCCTCAACTTTACCTCCCTTTTTCAGGCCTTTCCTTTGCACTCTTCTCTGTACACTGCCCTTACAATTTGTTTCATTACATTCTTCCTTGTACATTGTCCACAATCTATTTCAGTACTATGCTTCACTGTTTCTGTGCATCTTACTCGTACCAGTTTATGAAAAAGTATTTTGCAATTTGTTTTAATTCTTAAGAATATATGCCTTGTTCTTTAAAATTAACTTATAATGACTGTGTGTATTTCATCAGTATTTGACATTCATGCAGCTGCTGTACTGTCATAAGAATACATGATTATGTTTATTATTGTGTGTACTAAGAAAAAAGAAAAAGGAAACCCATACACCAAGAACCCATACAGGAATACAGATAACCCTCCTCCCCCTCCCACATTTACTCCTATACACAACATCTAATGCATGCTCATGAATATTCAGTGTGGAATTGTATACACACACTCGCACGCGTACAGTACACACACACACATGCACATGCACATACATGCACATTTGCACATGCAAGGAAATGCACACATGAATGCAAGCACACACACATACATATATACATGCACACACTGACACACTCTCTCACACACTCCACACACTCTCAAACGCCCACAATTTCACACATATACTCACACTCACTCACATGCACACATGCACATATGCACACCACACACACATACACACATAAACACAAACACACACCCTTGTCTGTCTAATATCACTTTTCTGTGGAAGGATGTTAAACTGAAGAACTAACTATACACACATACTCACTCACACACACATGTAGTGATGTACACACAATCACACATGTACACACACACACACACACACACACACACACACACACACACACACACACACACACACACACACACACACACACACACACACACACACTGTGTATAAATAGCATAAAGCATAGCACATTTGAAAATTGTAACATTTGCAGATCATGTTGTTTTGAACAGGAGCTTTTGTTTTGTTTTGTTTTGTGTTGTTCCTCAAATAGAGCTCCAAGGTTTACCAATGGTGAGATTTTTACAAATGCAACAGTTTTTCCCCCAACCATTAAGGTAAGACATTCTGACTTCAGGAATACAGTTGGGAATTGAGCCCACCATTTTTGGCAGGATGACTGGGAGTTATTCCTTTCTTGATCTTTCCAATTTTCAACTATCTTTTAATGACCACAAGACTATAGAAGCACATGGGTTGGAGCTTGGACTGGTTTAGAGTCTCCTCTAAAAGACTTGACACTCAGTTTAATTTTTTTCACCAAACTGGGAAGAAAGGGCAAGACTGGGAATCAAACCCAGAACCTTACGGTTTACTTGTAAGACAGGTGAACATCTAAACCACACTGCCACTTGTGTTCCTTCTTGAACAGGAGCTAAGAAGCCAGCACCAGCCAAAGGCAACAAAGCAGGAGGAGATGATGGGAAGAAAGCAGCAGCAGCAGCTCCCAAAGAACGTGTGTGGGGACCTCAGGATGATGCCGCCCGCAAAATCCAGACCTACTACCGCAGACATCGAGCCAAAAAGGAGCTGGACAAGAAACGCAAAGAGAAGGAGGAGTATGATGCCTTGATGGATAAACTGGAAAAGGATGTAAGTCAGATTTTTTAAGGAAAAAAATCAACTTAAAATTAAATCCAGAAAATCTGCACTAAATCAAAGGGAAAATGTGATTTTAAGGAAAAAGAACCAGGGGATGTGGCTTAAAAGATGAAGGATTGTTTAAAGAAAAAAGAATTAAGGGTTGTGGCTTAAAAATGAGGATTTGTATTTGTTTTAATATATTGTTTTTATTTAATCATGTGTGTGTGTTCAAGCATACATGTGTGTCAAGTTAAATTTGCATTGTGATTAGAGCACTGGAACTGTGATATATCTGCGGTGCAGATTCAAGCCACCACCAAGACACCTGTTTGAGGGGATTTTTCCCCAGGAGTTGACATCTGTGCCAACTCCACTGTCCCAAAAGTCCTTTGGATGAGACTGTAAACTGAGGTCCCATGTATGAGTTGCATGCATAACATCTTGTGTACATGTTAAAACCTGTGCCACCTTTCATAAGCCATTGTATGCAGGTAGGAACAGATCACAAATTTGAAAAAAACAACCAACCCCCAAACCCCCAACACATGCACACTGGTGTCATGTCTAAACATCATCCCCAAAGTCGGAATACAACTACGTTAAATAATGGTTAGCAAATGGTCACATAACAAAATCTCACCATTGGTGTTCAAATCTTGGAGCTCTAGCTGAGGAATGACCCTCACCCCAACCCCAACTCCACCCCTCACTCCTCACCCCCATGTGTACTTCTGGATGTTACTGAGATTTCCAGTCAATCCTGCAGAAAGTATCAGTGGAAGAAAAATAATGTAAGGGAAACATATGTGACACTGAGATGTCAATGGGTCAAATCATTTCCCTTGGACTGATCAGTAATAACAGAACAGGAGGGGGGGGGGGGGGGGGGGGGGTGGAGTTTACAACTTTAACCAAACACAGCCAAGCACACACACACCACACACACACACACACACACACACACACACACACACACACACACACACACACACACCACACCACACACACACCACACACACACACACACACACACACACACACACACACACACACACACACACACACACACAACACAGACTCGCACACACACACATACAAACACACACACTCTGAGATGTATAAACATACACACTTAAACATGTACACACACATACACACACACATTTACCCATCTCCTTTTCCCCCTACAAACATACACACACACAAACACACACAAACACACACACACAAACACACACACACAACACACACACACACCACACACACACACACACACACACACACACACACACACACACACACACACACACACACACACACACACACACCACACACACACACACACACCAAACACACACACACCACACACGCACCACACACACACACACACCAACATGTTTTCAAAGAGCATAAAATGTGCAGAAATACAATAGTTCAAACGGCAGAGTAGAAAAGGCTTGTCTTCTATAGCAAGGTTTTTACAAGTGGATCCTGAGTCCACTCACATCCTGCCTGGATCTCCAGTGAGGAAAGAACAGGGAGAATTTCTCATGTCTCCCAACACACCAACTTTTGTGGACGTGAACTGTGCACAAACATGTTGTAATGCAAGTTACGCATTTTGTGGATTCTGTTTTGACACTATTCATGTTAGACATGTAATACGAGTTATGCATTTTGTAGACCTTGTCATCACATTATTCTTATTAGCACCTTGTGAATTATTATTAAAAGTAATTGAATTCAGTATGAACTCTTACCACATAAAAAACCCAAATGAACAAATGAACAAACAAAAAAGATCTTTCTAAACTTGTCACAAAGGTTTACTTTTACAGTGTTTTATAGACATGGAGCATTGTAGCCTAAAATTGTGGAAGAAGGAGAAAGAGAGAAGAAACAAAACTAAAAGAGAAAGAAGAAGAACAAACAAGAATGGGAAGGAGAAGAAAAAAAAGGTGCATAGAAAAACATGAAGGAGAAAGTGTAGTATTTAGATTGACAATAAATCCTTTTCCTCACCGGGTTCATTGTTTGGGGCCCCGCTGGGGTTTAACTTGCAGCTCCTCAATTATTCATTTTCTCCGCATCCAAGACAATCTCCCCGCGCTCTGCCCTGAACTGATGTGTATTAACAAAACCCAGACTCCTTGCCATGGCCCATCTGTGAAATACATGAGCAGGCCTGGGGCCATAGATTGCTTTTCGATCTGGATTGGCTGGCTGCCTTCCCTATGCATATTGAATGGTTGTGCTTTTTCTGTCCGGTCTGAGGTCAGAGATCTGCTATGTGTGTGTGTGTGTGTGTGTGTGTGTGTGTGTGTGTGTGTGTGTGTGTGTGTGTGTGTAACTGTGTGTGTGTGTGTGTGTGTGTGTAACTCTGTGTGTATGTGTGTGTGTGTGTGTAACTGTGTGTGTGTGTGTGTGTGTGTGTGTGTGTGTAACAGTGTGTGTGTGTGTGTGTAACTCTGTGTGTGTGTGTGTGTGTAACTGTGTGTGTGTGTGTGTGTGTGTGTGTGTGTGTGTGTAGCTGTGTGTGTGTGTGTGTGTGTGTGTGTGACTGTGTGTGTGCACTGTGTGTGTGTGTTGATGTGAGACCAAAATCGGAAGGAGAGTTTTGGTCAAATGCCACACAGTGTATGTGTACCCTATTCTATCAAGAAGCAGAGCTTAAAATGGAGGGGCCACAAGAATCAGAGAATATTGACTGGATTGAGCTTCTACAAAGTGTAAGTGTATCTCTGTCTGTTAGAACAGATTACATACATATATCTCAAGACTTTCTTTTTCTTTTTTTAAAAGAAATGCACACAGGTTTTTGAGATGCATGTTTTGCTGAAGAAAATAAGATCCTAAGACATGTGATACAAGTTATGCATTTTGTAGATCCTGTCATCACACTATTCATGTTAGCACCTTGTGAATTATGATTAAAAGTAAGTGTGTGTGTGTGTGCTCATAAACAGTTATTGACTTCACACTTTTTTTTTCTGTTCAGTTGTCATCCATATCAGAAAACTAGCACTGCGAACAAGGAAAGCATGTGATGATAGTAAATTTTGTTCTCCCTAATTTTACCTAGGTTCCCAGAGACTATAAACCAAGTCCCATGTACAAACGCACGCAGAACATCTTGCGCACACGTTAAAACCCGTTCCACTTTTCGGAAGAGTAGGCCATTGTGTGCCGGTGGGAACGAATGACAAAATTGACAAAACTGCATACACATGGGGACTGGATGAAAAAAAGCACACGGGCGCTTATTCCATTATCCTTGAAATAAAAGAATAAAATAAATGAAAATAAATAAATAAAGACAAATACCTCTGCCACAGGCCTTTGTGCACCTGGTGAAGCTGCAGCAAGAGGAGGCGGCCCGACAACAGCAGAAAGAGGATGAGGAGAGGAAGAGGAAGGCCGAGGAGAGGAAGAGGAGGAAGAGGATGCTGGACGCGGCCTTTGACGGAGACACGGATGACATGAAGCAGATCCTGAAAGAGGTAGGCCAGGATTGGGTTTTGTTGTTGGAAGAACTGTCTTCTTTTAACTGCCTTTCCATTTCGACAATGATGCCTTATTGATATGAAGATGCAGAAAAGTACATAAATGCTTATTCCATTATCCTCGATATAAAAGAAAAAAAAGATGATGATGACGACGTTGGATGTATTTGGTTGAACAGTAGGGGAATCTTCGGTTGACAGTATAAGGTTTAAAAGAAAAGCCCATAAACTGGTCACAGTGAATGAATTCTGGCTAAGTTTTACAGAAAGGTACTGATTCAGACAAACAAAAAGATGATGATGACGACGTTGGATGTATTTGGTTGAACAGTAGGGGGAATCTTCGGTTGACAGTATAAGGTTTAAAAGAAAAGCCCATAAACTGGTCGCAGTGAATGAATTCTGGCTAAGTTTTACAGAAAGGTACTGATTCAGACAAACAGACAGGCAGATATGGTGGATCGGTGGTCTAGAGGTAACGCGCCTGTCTAGAATGCGAAAAGTCCGGGTCTGAAGTGTGCGTGGTTTGTACCCCGTTTGGGCCAGAAATTTTTCCCCATCCATTAGACCATGAGTGGTGGTCTGGGCGCTAGTCTTTCGGATGAGACGATAAACCGAGGTCCTGTGTGTTACACAAAATTTTCAGCGCACGTAAAAGAACCCACGGCAACAAGGGAGTTGTCCCTGGCAAAATTCTTAGAAAAAAGCCACTCTGATAGGAAAACAAATACAGTTGCAGACCAAAAAAAAAAAAAAAAAAAAAAGGGTGGCGCTGCTCTTGTGGCGACACGCTCTCCCCAGGGAGAGCAGCCCGAATTTCACGCAGAGAAACTCGTGACTTAAACTGGTATAAAATAAATAAAAATAAATAAAATAAGATAGGCAGGCAGGCAGGCAGGCAGGCAGGCAGGCGGCAGGCACCCCCACACACAAACACACACACACATACACATGCACATATGCATGCAGGCATGCCCACACACATACACATACGCATGCACACATGCATGCACACACACACACACACACACACACACACACACACACACCGGTTGTTTTTTTTTCAGAATTCTTGTTTATGCTTTTTCATAATAGTTGTTTATTTGTGATTGATTAGTTATGTGCATACCCTTCCTCCCTACACACCCACCCACCCACGCACGCACGCACGCACGCACGCACGCACGCACGCACGAGAACTACTACTACTACACACACCTTTGTTCATTTCTGCGTTCAGAATAAAATCATTTAGAACACAATAGCAAACCTAATATGTAATGTATCATTTTGTACCAGATATCAGATTTGGATGATAAAAACAGTGTGGGGGATGATGTCATCGGCCGAGCTTTACGAAATCGGCATCAGCTGGCCATCATCAACTGCGAAGACGCCAACGAAAACACACCCATCTCTGAAGCTGCAAGTGAGAGGAAAAAGCTTATTCACTTTTTGTAGTCAGCTCTACACATTGTGCTGCAGTTTTTCTCTGTGTATTTTCTCATCTTTTGTGAATTCCTTTTGTCAGGTTGATTGGGTAAGGGGGCAGACTCCAGGATCAGGATGAGGATAGTTTTGATCTCCCCATGTCTACCTAGCTGCAGACCTGCCATTTCCTTGCCTCATTTTAGTGGATGGTACAGACACATGGGAAGAATGTATATGCTTGTTTAAAATCCTACCATTCATGTCTTTTTCTTTGGGAGGGGATTGGGGGTGGGGCAGAGGAGTTGATGCCTCATCTTCTGTGATGTTCTGAACTGCTGTTCCCTCACCGCTCATTTCAATCTCTTCATCGCAGACATTCCCAGATTTGTAATGTTGCATCATCAGGGTCAGATGTTCACAGAGAGCCCATCAGTGTCAGGCTACCGTGGGGCCACCAGTCAGAGGGGCCCTGCACTGCTGCTGGGTCACTTTGGTGGTGTTCAGTGGTGAACAGATGAATTCTTGTAAATACCTTGTGTATGGATGCTTGTTGTATAGATGTCTTTGGTTATTTTTCAGTGATTTATTTTTTTTCTCTTTAATTTTGATTTAATTTTGTTTTATCAGTCTTAAAACTGCAGTTGTTGTTTTGATATGTGTGTGTGTGTGTGTGTGTGTGTGTGTGTGTGTGTCTGTGTCTGTGTGTCTGTGTGTATGCTTGCATGCTGGTGCATGCATGTGTTAAGTGTATGTGTGTGTGTGTATGTGTGTGTGTGTGTGTGTGTGTGTGTGTGTGGTGTGTGACACATCAAGTGCTGTCATCTTTAAGATGTGTGTTACTATTTAATCTATATTGTTTAATGCATGTTGTGTAATTTTAAAACGCTGCTCCTAATTTCTCAATTTGAAATAATAAGATATTCTTGAGGCTTGAGTCTCTCTCCTCACCGAGCTAACTAAGCTTATCTGCTTGATAATGTCAGTGTTTCTATTTGAAGATAGATATGGATGCCTTTACGGTAGGATAAAAAGCCATGCATGCAAAAATCTACCTCCAAAGTCAGGAAGGAAGGCTAGGAGTAGAATTATTATACATTTTGTAGTGTATTGCATTGTATTATCATGCATTTTGTATTGTTTTGTATTGTACTGTATTGTATTGCATTGTAAACTACTTTCTGTCACAGAAGATTCCTCTGTGTGAAGTTCAGGCTGTTCTCCCCAGGAAGAGTTTAGAAATTCTCAAGATAGGGTTGAAATCAAGAGCACATAGGTGAAGAAGTCAGAATTTGATTCATTTCTGAAGATAGTAGATTTATTTCTGTATTTATTTATTGTTGTTGTTGATACATCAGGTGGAGGACATGTGGATAGCATCCTGTTCCTGCTGGAGAGGGGGGCAGACCCCAACTGTCAGGGTCAGTTTTTGCGTACGCCGCTGTACAGAGCTGCCTTTGCCGGCCACATGGAGGCCGTGCAGGTAGGGAACAGCAGGGATGGTAGATGTTGTTGTTGTGCATTCCCCAGCTTTACACCCTGGGGGTCACCCAGAACATGCACTCTGCCTCACTCATCCCACCTGGGAATCACTGTGAGATAGGAAGTACACACTGGATGAGAAGTTTGCATGTATGACTCTTTTTCAAGCACCTCGCCATATAGGCAGCCATACTCCGACTTCAGAGGATTTTTTTTTCTCCTTTAACAAAGGAGAGTGCGGGTTGTTATGTTTAGAGCTTGTCATGGCTGAAGGCAATCTCAACACAACATTTTACAACATAACAACGTTTTAATGTAGGCCTTGGCAATTAGCTGACATCAATAATAACTGACACAGCTTTTGGCCTAGGCCAAGGGGATGGTATGTGAGTGTTGAACACTGTGACATGTAGAAATGACTGTGGTTTGTGAAGGTACGAACATTTTCATTTATACATTGTTATCGTGGAATACAAAAAGCATGAAGACAAAATAATGTGGCCTGAAATTTATAAGCACAGACTGAGTTGTATTGGTTATGCAAAAAGAAGCGCAAAGAACCAATTTGATGATGACTGTTCTTCAAGGCAAGATTGAGGGCAGGGGGAAAAGAGGCAGACCACCAACACCTTACATCGCCAACATCACTGAGGTCAGAGGCCCAGGGTGGGATACAGGAGGTCATTGAGGTCAGCAGAGATGGAGAAAGCTGGAACACCTGGTGGCATTATGTGGAGCACCCACCGATGACAGCGGCGATGGAGATAGATGACAGATGATGATCTAGGAATAAGATAGATGGCTGGAGTGTTGGAAGGGCTCTTGTTGCTGCTGTAGCAGGCATTGTAATAGTTGTTACCTAGATTCTGAAGGCATTTTATTTGACAGTAAAGAAAGATGGGCAATGTATGATGCGTTTGTTATTTCTTTGTAGCCTGTCACATAATCATGGTGTCCCTGTTTAGTTCAGACTGTTTTCATCCTGGCATATGACTAATGGCTTAGTTGATAAACTCAGCACCATGCTGCTTTTTTAGGGTGATTTTTGGGGTAAAAAATACTTCTGAAAAATTGTTGATGCACATGCATTATTCAGACATACTTAGAAAATATTTCTGATTATCTGTATCTTAGAAGCACCAAACAGCCAGTTACAGGAAACTGTAGGAAATATAGAAATCAGCTTTAAGGGTTTATTTTCCAGTGGAATGTATTTTTAAATGATAGTGTGATTTAAAAAAATCCCCATCAATTCAATTAATCATTTAAAACCATTGATATAGTTAAAGGTGTGCCTGTGGAAAATGGTAAATTTGCTTAGTTTGTAGAACTGATACAAATGTGAATGAACATTTTGTCCCATTTCATGCATGGGGGCAGTGTGGTCGCTGTGTAGTTCTGACTGATGTTGGAGAGTTGTCTCAGGACGTGACCAGGTTCAGGTTGTGCTGGTCTGTGTGTGGTGGGCAGGTGTTGTTGCAGAACGGGGCAGACCCCAGGATCTATGCTTCTGACGGACAAACGCCACAGCAGGTCTGTACATCTATGGAGTTGATGGAATCCCCTGTCATTATCGTAGATTATACCTGATCATCAACTTTTGTTGTTGTTGCTATGGCTTTTCATCATCATCATTGTTATCACCACTACCACCATCATTCTCATCACCACCACCACCCTCACCACCACCACCACCACCACCACCACCACCACCACCACCACCACCACCACCACCACCACCATCCTTCTCCTCATCCTCATCCTCCTTATTCAAATTCAAAAACTTTATTATCTCAGAGACAGAGAAATTCTGGCTGGTTACAAGCCGTACATAAAAGCAGTCAACATGGAAACATAATATCACGGGAAAAAATACCACAACAATGTATCTGAAACGTCAGCATGCACCTACCACAATATAAGAAACACCGACAAACCAGCAATACCCCAGCCAGCCAGTCATAAACTCACCCAAGTAAAATCACAAACACTCTTATCATCATCAGCCACAATGTCATGGTGTAGGAACTGTCATAAGAACAACCAGAGCATCTTGTTCTGTGGAGAGTGGGTCTCTCCTAGAGGGATTTGTTTGCCTGCAGTGTTCTCATACTCCCCAGTTTCCAGCCGATCTAAGTCAGTGTTTTTACAGTGGTGGGTCGGTGGGCTGGATTTGGTTTTTGGTTGTGTGTTTTGTTCCTTAAATTGACTGGTTGATTTTCGTTCATCATTTGGAGGAAGTAGTATCCCAAATCAGTTTTTATAAAAGATATTCTCTTTTCCTCCCATTCCACTCCCCCCCCTCTCTCTGTCTCTTTGTCTCTGTTGCTGTCTGTCTATCTGTCTGTCTGTCTCTGTCTGTCTGTATGTCTGTCTCTCTCTCTCACACACACACACTCTCTCTCTTGCCCTCTCTCTGTGTTTCTCTGTGTCTCTCTGTCTGTCTGTCTGTCTGTCTGTCTGTCTGTCTCTCTCTCTGCTCTCTCTCACACACACCACACACACACACACACACACACACACACACACACACACACACACACACTCACACACACACACACACACACACACACACACACACACACACACACACACCTCTCTCTCTCTCTCTCTCTTTCTCTCTTTCAAAGTTTTGTTTACTGATCTTTCTCCTACCTGTTTCTCTCCACCAGATAGCCTCAGTGGAGGCCATAGCCCAGGTCCTGTCAGAGTGGGACATCTCACAGACAGAGATGCTGCTCAAGAAGCTGGAACAGGCCAAGGAAATGCGACAGGAGGAAGAGAAGAAACGCAAAGAGGCAGAAACCTCAAAGTATGTATGTATGTATGTGCAGCTGTTGATGCCCAGACAACTTACTGTGGTCATCAGAAAGTTGAGACTGTAAAGTTAAGTCCTGTGTGTGAACGCATGCAGAACATCTTGCACACACATTAAAAATCCGTTTTGCCTTTCAGAAGAGTAGGCTGTTGCATGTTGGGAGGAATAGAAGACAAAACTATTAAAATTTTTTTTTTAATGCATGGACACTGGTGTCATGCTTAGACATCATCCCTCAAGTCAAAATGTGGTTTCCTTTACCCATGGGCAAAAACGGTTGCATATGCAAAATCTGACCATTCGGGTTCTAGCCAAGGAACAAAAACAAAAATTCCCTGGAGTTGACATTGATTTTGACACCATTTTCCCTGCAAGTTTTTTGATAAGACTGTAGACTGAGATCTTGTATACAAACATGTGCATGATGTCTTGCACACCCATCAAAGACCTCACAGTTGACGGTTTACCCTGCTTTTAGCTGCTCTCAGCTGCTATCTCTTCCATCCCATCCCAGCCGACCTGGGACCAGCCAGTGCTAACTGTGGCTGGAGCTGTCCACATTAGGACTTGGTGAAAGGAAGGGGTGAGATAATTTCAGCACTGGGCCCTGGACCCTTGACTGAGTTATACTGGATTTTGCTGCTGTGACATCCATTTGTGTGAAAGAGTAGACTAGCTAGGGCTGGTGGTATGGATGACACAGACATACTTGTCATGCGGTCTGCAGCAAAGAGAGGGACAACAAGCTCTCCCTGGTTCATATTTCTCATTTTTTTTCTTTACTGATAATAAAATGAATAACATTCTCAACTTCAAAAAATATACACTAGTTGCTCCTGATTAGACCATTATTTGGATCTGTCCTTCTTGTGAGTGGTTGGCAATGCACCACTGTTCTATTATCTCACGATACTTCATTTTCAGTTGTTCAGTTTGACAATATCTTTGATGTGTGTTGTTGGTTTTTTTCAGACTGGAAAACCAACTTGAGGAAGTGGAAAAGGAATTCGAATCAATGCAGAAAAGGGTAAGTTAGGCTGAAAATGTAAAATGGACTCTAAAACATGAAAAATATTTTCCTCAATTATTTGTTTGTTTTTTGCAGTGCATGGTTGGTGTTTGTTGTTGTTGTTGTTGTTCTTTTCATTATACATCTGCTTGCTTTTGTGACTTTTTCCCCTTTGTATGTGTGTCAGTTTGGGTTAAAATATTTTGTAGATCAGTTTCTTTTGACGCTTTAACTGTTTGCTTGATGGGCACATACAAAACAGGATAATGATTGTCTGGTTGATTCATTGATTTCTTTATGATAGTTCATGAAATGTTTTCACAATAAACAAGGGGTACTTATGTCCTTTCAAAAGATAGGTTTTTTTGTAATGTAAATGCTGCTGTTAGTTTGGCCAGAATTGCAACGTCAGGTAAAAGATTCCGATTAGAGGCAAAGAGAGGGGATGGTGTGTGTGTGTGTGTGTGTGTGCGTGCGTTTATGTGTGTTTATGTGTGTTTATGTGTGTGTGTGTGTGTGTGCGTGTGTGCGTGTGTGTGTGCATCCATGCATGTGTGCATGCGTGTGTGTTTGCGCATGCACGCAGGGTTATGCATTTGAGTATGTGCTGCTCATGCATATTAGTATGTCTGATGATTACATCTCGTAAAACTCTAAAAGGTCTAAAATGAAATGTTACCCCCCCCCCCCCCCACCCCACCCCATCCCCAAATAAAACCAGTTAACTGAGTGGCCTACTTCCTCCTCTCCTTGCTTGTTTAAACAAGGATGAAAATGTCTTTTCAGTTCTTTCTTATCTTCCTCTGTGTCTGTGTTTTCCATGATAAATTGTTCAAGCAGTTGACTGTTAATGGACAACTTCGATGTGACCTTTCAGCTGAACAGAGCCTATGCGGAACTGGAGAAGAGAATCAAGGAGCATGACACAGCCACGGTGGAAGGGTTTGAACGCACGGACATCACTCTTCAGGTTAGTGAGCATCGTTTGATCTTTGTTTTGCTATTCTGCAAATGATCTGGTTTTTGTCTAGTGAGTGTACCAGCAGTCTTATTTATTATTAAGCTTAGGCTGTGTTGCTATCAATCTAAACATGTGAAGGTGAAGTACAATCATTCAGAGACTATCTTCTTCTTAGTCCTTATAACTCCTAGCGGAGCATAGGGCCTCAACAGCGTCCCTCCACCTTCCCCTGTCTCTGGCAAGGGTCTTGGCCTCTTCCCATGTCAGGCTGGTCAGAGACTATCAGTCACAATATTTTCACCCTTGAAATTGATCTCTACAGTTATTACCATGCTGCTGTTATATCTTGGAGCATTGAAATCGGCAGTGGTTCAAGAGCTATTTTAACTCATTTATTTTTGTACTCTATCACATACGAGATGATTTTTTGTTTTTTTTACTGGAAGCATAAGCCTGAGGCGAGACTCGTGATTAGTTCCTGAATGTTAAAACACATATGAATGGTTGCTGTTCTGTTTTTGTACTTATGCTGGCATTGTAGGATTGAAGACTCAAGCCAGTGAATTGAGATTATGCTTTTTACCTTGTGCCAAGCAAGCAGGAAGGAAATATTGTGTGACTGAATTCTCTTGTGAGTGCTAATTGCAGTTAGTTCCCTTGTACTGATAGCTAGCTGTAATATAACACCTGTTATGCTTGCAATCTTTGGACTTTTCTTCAACATACTTTTTTTTTTTTGCTGTTGGATAAATGCTTTTGTTATTGGAGGTTTTGAGCATAAAAGATTATGAATGATACCATGTCAGAAAGAAGTTTCAGAAAAAAAAGGAAAGGATTGAAATATTAAGAAAGCTCACGAACAGCATCCAGATGACTGAATTTGTCCTTCAAGTGGCTGCGCGATGTAAGTTGCCTTGCTGTGTTTTAACTAAAACTGGCAAGACAAAAGCCACATTGTTGAATAAGTTTGACCATAGCATAGCATGAATGAGGGCACACATCTTCTCTGACATGTATACATGTATCTTGTGTGTGTGTGTGTGTGTGTGTGTGTTCGTTTGTGTGTGTGTGTGTGTGTGTGTTGTGTGTGTGTGTGTGTGTGTGTGTGTGTGTGTGTGTGTGTGTGTGCCAACAGACCATTCACGATGCGGAGGCAGACCTGGAGATAGCCAAGATTGACTTGGAAAAATCCAGAGACAAGCTGTCAAAAGTCAGACTGCTGCTACGGGAGCAAAAGACAGGAGAAGGTAGGGGATGCGTCGACTCAAGGTCTTGTGATTATGACGGAGTTAATATGATGATGAAGAGGAGGAGGATAATACACGAACTTTGGTTTCAGTACAATTAGAATTGTCTCACTGTGAACATTTATTTATGAATTTAGAGAAAGCAAGCACAAGTGGTCTATAGATACATTATAAACATGGTTTTTGTCTCTGACTGGCTCTGCAGCGGGCGAGATTGGCGCAGATCAACCAGGGCAGAGGGTGTTGGTGCGAGACTTGGATGACGTCCTTTTCCGAGATGTCGGCAACAAGATTAGCGACTCTGGAAAGTATGTGGCTGAGAGGCACTTTGTCTGTCGTGTTCTGCGTTTTTTGCTTTTGGGCAGTTTTGTGTTGTTTTCATTGCTTGCGTAATTGTGCATTTACTGATTTATCTATTTATATTGCATCCTTTTTTTCCTTCTCTTTATTGACCTCCATATGGGTAAAGGTACGTGACAGACTTAAAAAAAAGTTAACAATTTATAAATATGTAGGGGTAGATGAAAAATCTGAACCAGTTTTACTGTACGTATTTGGACTTATCATTTTTGTTTGGGCTTGTGGGCTTGTTTTATGTTATTTTCTGGTAGTAATTCTTAAATGTGTGTAACACAAATTCAAATGAACTTATACAAGTAAAACTGTGAGAGAAGTTAATGAGACTGGACAAGAAACTTCTAACAAGAGCTTATTTGGCAGTTAAGAGTTTTATTCTCCTTTATATAGTAGTGTCAGGAAGCAGTTGTTTTCTTCTCTAAGAAAAGTGTACAGTGTTTAGAAATTCAAATGAAAGTGACCAGACTCTGACTGGGTAAAGAGCAAAACTATAATTTCTTACTCTCTGCAAAAAGTTTGCGTGGACATTTTTCTCACTATCAGCTCTCTCTTGGAGCCTGTTAAGCTAACCTGAATCAAGGAGTGAAGTGGAAAAACAGATATCAGCTCTGGGATATTGTTGAATATTGTTATTGTTTGTAGTCGGCTAGAAACACTATGTGACATATGACGGCTGATGCGATGTTAAGACCCTGCCGGAGAGTATTTTGTCTTATATTTCTATTTAATTTTCTCATGAGTTTCATGTATCTGAACAAAAAAATCTGTTGACAGATGGCCATTGATCATCGACCCAACGAGTCAGGCATCAACATTCCTCCGTTACCGTGACACCAACTACATCAATGCCATTAGGCCATCAGACATGGAGGACGACCGTGCCAGGCTGGCCATTCTTGGGGCCATACGTTACGGCAAACCCTTGGTGCTGGATATGATGGAGGTGGACATGTTCCAGACCATATCTGACCGCTTTGACCACATCATGCCTGGGCTGCTGAATGCCATCATGGATAAATCCATTCTGAAGGATGAAAAGTAGGTGGATTATTTAATTATGCCGAACTTGAAAAAGAGAAGTTAACATGGATTGTGAAGAGTGGTTTAACATTCATTGTTAAAGATAGAAAAGTGACTGCTTTGAGTAGTTGTGTGCATTGCATACTGGTGAATGAAGCTAAAATACAGTTGGTAATAATTGTGAACTGGTGAGGTTATTGTTTGTTATCTAGGTGTCATCTGCTAGCTTTATTTCTTGCCATCTTCTTGAATTCGGCCTTATTTCATGCTCCCAAACAAACCAAAAGACTAGCCATCATTCATTGTGTTTTTGCAGATATCTAGGCCTAGTGAGACCAAAAGACCCATCAGAATATGACAAGAACAAATTCAACGACTTGAGACTGAGCAACTTCAAGCTGTTCATCGTGACGAAAAATCCTTACCCCAAAGAGGAGCTTGTGGAACAGACATACCCCATCCAGGTGTTTCTGCCTGACATGTGAGGTGCACTGTGACTGACATGATGTAGCATTGTGGACATTTGTGTATCTGTGGAATGTGATGAGTTTTTGTTTGCCACACTCTGTCAGTGATTGCTAAACAGACTGGAAATAAGCATGGAAATAGGTAGATTCTGTGATGACTCAAAACAAACCACATTGGCAATCTAATCAGCATTTTGTGTTTTGTGCCACGCCTTGATCTACATGTTTGTATGATTATTTCTTCTATGTCTATGTCAGTTGCTTTTCATCACATTGATTGGTAAACACAAAACTTTCTTGTGAGAGAAGAGATAATCTGATTGTGGTCATAATTGTGGAATAAGTTGCTGGTAAGGATGATTATAATTGGTGTTGCATGATAATATCTCCTTTTGTGATTTCGATCAGAAGATATTATGCTGTTAAAGAATATTCCTGAAAATATCAGTAAAAAAATATTACACGACTTTTTTGGTGTGAATTTTACCATTAACATTTCATGTATACTTAAGCACTTATGTACATGATTAACCAAATGCTAACTGCACTGTATATTGTTTAGTTGGAGGACTGTATATTTGACAGAAGACACACAAATCTCAAACAGTGTTTCAGCTGTAAAGAAATTACTTGTTAGTGATACAAAATTTTAAAAAAATCTTAACTGCTGTGTTTATATTAGATGAACAACACTTATGTTCTGCATTATCACATAAAGTTAATGATTGCTCAGACTTGGAGATGTATATTTGAGAAGACATCAAAACTCAACAGTTAGGAATGAAAAGAGAACATAAAAAAAAATCTTACTGTTGTTTAAATTAGATGAAAAACTTATGCATTATCAGATAAAGTGAAGAGATGCAGATTAATGGTAGCAATTGAATGGAAAAAAGATCAAGAAGAAAGAAGAGAAAAAATCATGGATGTGAATCAAAATATACTAAAAGCAGCAGTCTGTAGTATATGTTTTCTTACCTCTTGCTCAAAGTGTAAAAACATATTTTTTTAATCCGTCCATCCATCTATACATGATTCTTTTGGCATATCACATTTTAAACATGTTTTGTCTTTTTTCTGGTATTGTCACTTCTATAGCCTTATCCTTTCAGATCTTAGGTGTTTGTTAAGTATCAGTTCACTTCAGGAGTAAAGTATCAAAGCTGAAATGAACTGAGAGTGCCGTTGTTTATTTGATTTGGGCAGTAATAAAACATGGTTGTCCATCTTTTGTTTTATCTTTATTTTTAATCTCTCTTTTAACCAAAAAAATGTTCTTTTTTATTTTTAACTCTTATCATGTTTGTTGTTTGTTGTATTTAAAAGAACAACTAATCCCTTTCTTATAATTTGAGGGATTATATCTGTTTAAATCTTTGTTAGAGAAAGTGTGTGTGTGTGTGTGCGCGTGCGTGCACATGCATGTGTAGATGCTGAACATACAAGCTTATTGGCAAGTGAATTTTGGTTACTGTTGAGTTCCACAATGTGACTGCACACACTAAAAAGCCAGAACGAAGAGCTATTCAGGACTAGTCATAACCTATTGCCTCTCCAGCGACTGGACTTGGCCTGACTACATTTTTATTACTTATTTCATTCCTTTCATCACCACAGCAACACACAGAAACAATCACTCATCGTATCTTGGGTAATTAAAATGAACCTGGTAGAGCCTATCCCTCTCAGGTTGCTATTCAATGGCCTGGGATTGTGCCAAGGTTTAAACCACTCCCAGTATACCCATTCAAGGAAATTCTTCCTCTGGAGTTAACATCAGTGTCAAGTCCACTCCCCTGAAAGTCTTTGGGTGAGACTATAAACCAGGCCCCATGCGTGAACGTGTGCAAACCATCTTGCGCGCATGTTTACACCTGTTCTGTGTTTCAGAAGAGTAGGCCATTTGCTTGTAAGAACAAGAGACAAAAAATATGTTAAAAAAAACGCATGACACACTGGTGTTGTGTTTTAGACATCATCCCTGAAGTCAGAATGTGAGTAATGGTGGGCAAAAACCAGCGTACGCAAAAATCTCACCATTGGTGAACCAGGACTTTAACTGAGGAACAACAACAACAAAAAGTAAATATAAAATAAAGAGGTCCGTACCCTCAAGCCACTGGGTACTGTCAAGAGTTGAACCAGTGATCTCTGACTCAGAATCAGTAAACTTAGATACCAAAGACTCTGTCACTTTGGCCGTTGTACCTATTGTGTTGCAACAAAGAGCACAGCCATGTTTGTGTATGTGTCACACTGACAGACATGAACATGGAAAGATGTGATTTAACAGCAGATGAGAATGATGATTAGATCTGAAATGTGACTGCAATGAACATGATTGTATGCTGTGATCAGCAGATGTATCTGTGATGAACAGCAGATGAGAATGATGAACAGCAGATGAGAATGATGATTAGATCTGAAATGTGACTGCAATGAACATGATTGATCGCTGTGATGAAGAGATGAGACTGTGATGAACAGCAGATGAGAATGCTGATTAGATCTGAAATGTGACTGCAATGAACATGATTGATCGCTGTGATCAACAGATGAGACTGTGATGAACAGCAGATGAGAATGATGATTAGATCTGAAATGAACATGTTTGTATACTGTGATCAACAGATGAGATTGTGATGAAGAGCCATAAGATTTTGATGATTAGATCGAAATTTGATGCAATGAACATTGTAGCATGTGATGAACTGGATGAACAGCTAAAGATTGTGATGATTAGATCTAAATGTGACTGTAATGAACATAATTATATGCTGTATGAACAGATGTGCTGTGATGAACAGTAGATGTGTTGACGATTGAGAACTGGAAACTGTGACTTGAAGACATGTATGTGTATGATGTGATGAACTTTATTAGATATAAGATTTGATGATTAAATTACTGAATTGACTGTAATTAACATGTTGTGTATGCTTTATTGAACCATGTGGCTGTGATGAACAAGAGTGATGTATGACATGTGTGACTGTAGTGAACACATGTAACTGTGACGAACACATGTAACTGTGGTGAACACATGTAACTGTGATGAACAGATGTGGTTATGAACTGATCTAGAATACTACTATAGTTAGGGGATGAGAACTGTACTGTGTAGGTTATCCTTGAAGTGACTATTATGCTGTTGTTTTGGTATTATTTTGTCCTTGCATTTGTATCCAAAAAGGAAGGATGTTTATGTGTGATGTTATGTTTTTAAATGTTTGTTCTTGCAGTCTTATCAAAAAGAAAGGATGTTTATGTGTGATGTGATGTTTTTGTCATCTGTTGAATGAATGTGTGTGTGTATGTGTGTGTGTTGTGTGTGTGTGTGTGTGTGTGTGTGTGTGTGAGTGTGTGTGTGTGTGTGTGTGTGTGGAGACTAGGTTTGTTGCAATACTGTAGGTTTCTGTGTTAAATGGTCTTTTCTGTTGTTGGTTGTTTTGTTTTTTTTACTTGTGTGCGGCATTTATCAGCTTTATTTATGTGTGTGTGTGTGTGTGCGCGCGTGCTTTTAAACATGAACTTTAAAGCACATGCTGTTTCATTAACGGGCATAACCATCGCATGTTTTCAGGAATATCAATCAAGAATGTTTCTCATGTTTCAAAGATGTTTGTAGAATGAAGATGCCTCTTTTCCTGTGTTTATTTATGCCATTTTAACTAATATCACTTTGTTTTGATTAAATGTAAGGTTCCCCCCCCCCCAGCATGGACATAAAGTAAAAAATGAATGATCTGGAGTTTTTGTAGTGTGTGTGTGTGTGTGTGTTTGTGCATGCATGAGTGCGTTCATGCGCATATGTATGTGTTTATTTATTTATTCTTTTATTTATTTATTTATTCATTTATTCTTTTATTTCAATGATAATGGAATAAGCACTCAAGTGCTTTTTTAAAAATCCAGTCCCTGTGTGTAAGCAGTTTTGTTAATTTTGTCATCCGTTCCCACCGGCACACAATGGCCTACTCTTCTCAAAAACGGAACGGGTTTTAACGTGTGCGCAAGATGTTCTGCGTGCGTTCGCACACGGACCTTGGTTTATAGTCTTATCCGGACTTTTGGGAAGAGTGGAGTCTGCACTGATGTTAACTCCAGAGGAAAAATCCTCTTGAATGAGATTTGAACCTGGGTCAGCAGATCACGAATGCATCACTCTATCCACTAGGCTATCCCCTGCGTAGGCATGCAAGCACCAACGTGTGCGCGCGCGCGCACACACACACACACACACAATAGTATACACATGGCCATACCATTATTATGCCTTTATTTTGGATAAATCTTTATTACCACAAATCATGCATCTTCATTATAAAAGAACTTTTTCTCCCATGTGCCTACTTATAATATATATAACTATACACTCATTGAAAACACCACTGCAGAATTTGAACTTTAAAAAATAATATAATAAGAATAACAACAATAATACCAAACATAGCTTTTACAGATAATTACACTGTATGATACATGCTACAGAGTGACACTGACAACTTGCAGTTCTGTTCACAATTATTCTGGCGCGTGTGAGTGCGCGCGCACGCGCGGTCATGCATATGCAAACACTTCAGCAGAACGCTCTGCTTCAGGTGAGGTGTTTGCACAGCCTTCAAACTTGTCAGAGAGAGAAGGAAAGTTGGACGTAATTACAAACAAAGCTGAACACACCATTAAAGCTTCCAATAAATGCACTGTAAACCATATTCAACACAGTATTATGCTTAATTATGTACATGTAATAAAACAGACAAAACAATAATAACAATAACAGAAAACCCAGAAAACGACAAGCAAGAACAATGACAGGAAAAGGGTAAAAAGAAACAAAAATAATTATATGAATGCATTTGTCTTAAAAGATTTAGACTTGTGTAATTCTGTTACATAGTTTTGATTCATACTATGCAACACAAGAACACTGTCACCTTTTTCTGACTCTTGAAGAATGTATTTGTTTGTCTTATACAACGTAACATGTATAGATTAAAAAATAAAATCTGATTTCTATGTCACTCTTACATCTCTATTCTTTAAACTTTAACAAATATTCCACCTTCAAACCAACACTTCTTACACTGACCAGGCAATAACTTGTTAGCTTGTTGTTGCTCTTTATAAGATATAATTATTTAGTAGTTACGTTTTCTGGATAATGATCTATCTATCTAAACTAGGTCCTTCGGATGAGACTTTAAACCGAGGCCTCGTGTTCGAACGCATGCAGAACATCTTGCGCACACGTTAAATCCTGTTCCGCTTTTCGGAAGAGTAGGCCATTGTAAGCCGGTGAAACAGATGATAAAATTTACAAAACCGCATACACACGGGGACTGGATGTAAAAAAGCACATGAGTGCTTATTCCATTATCCTCGACATAAAAGTATAAATAGATAAATAAAACTAGGAAAAGAAACCTCTTTTAAAAAAATACGCTACAGATTCCAGACAGGAGGGAAGGGGGGTGGGGGGGTGGAGGTTGGAGCAGGAATGGCAGTTTAGAAGAGGGTGGGGGGAAGGGGGGGGGGGAGGGAGTTGGACGAGGGGATATTTTTACATAACAAATGAGCCATTTACACTCTTCTAAATTGTGAATAACAAACTATTTGGACTAAAGTACATTTAAAAATAACTCTTTTTTTCAGATAAAAATATCGATTATAGTCATGTAAAAATCAAAACAAAACAAACAACAACAAAAAACTGACGGCCAGTTTTGCTGCTATGCACGGAAGTGCAAAAACCTGCTTTACATTCACACGAAGAAAACTGCTGAGAAAAAACAAGTACTTTTAGTTCCAGTTCCAGATTTTGAGAAAGAAAAAAAGTTAAAGGAAAAGAACTGATAATCAATCAATCAAACAGTGATAAAACACAATTATCAATAATATAATTAAACATAGTATTTTCCCCATCTAGTGAGATGTCAGGGTTGTTAGGAAGATAGGAGATGAAGGTAAATGCAACACACTTCAATTGTTGTCACTTTACTTCAAACACTGATTTGGGTAGACAGTCTGGCCAGCTTGCAAGAAAAAAAAAGGGCCTGATATTGTACATAGTCTAAGCACTATGTGTTTTTATGCATTTCTGATTATGGAAAAGTTACAGTATAACTCAGAGATAGTGTACCTTGTTTACTTCAATACTTAACCTCTAGTCGTGTAACTGCTTCCCAACCGTTCCCTTTTGAGTAAGTATTTATAATCATTTTATATGACTGACATTATGTGATTATCGTACTTGAGAAGAATGTGTATATCAATCAACCGTTCATCAGCCATTAAGGCAGTGACAAGAATTTGAAATGGTTATAAAATATTGATAGATTATGCAAGTATTGAACAGTACAAGGCATGGAGAGCATTAGGGTGAAACTGATACATATCATCACCAGGTTTACATAATGCCATTTTTACAGCTCGTATTTGTCATCATACATTTAGGTAATTCTGTTCTTTTATACAGATCTATGCGCATAGGACAGACGATTCGTCACGTTGATTCTAGCCACAATTTCTTTTTTTAGCGGAACTTTTCCCAACAAAGTGTGCATTCATAGACCTATCACTGGACTGGACTGTAATATAGCATTGCCAAGGCGTCTGGTTGCTTAGGCCTATATGATGCTATAATAATAAAAAAAATTATGATGGATTTGTGACACACCTTTCCTGAAAATGTAGGTAAACTAGGAGAGAGGGGTTTGATACCATTCCTCAACTCCAGTCTGACGCCTTTGTACACACACATCGAATGATCACTTGAAGTAATTTATTGTTAACAAACCTGACAGCCCTACAGAGCAGTTTGCCAAGAATGTGTGATTGAGGCTGGAAGTAACTGGCCAAATCTTGTTGAACCGGTAGGCCCTATCCAGGGGGAGCATGGTGACATAAAGGTAAAAGTGTCCTATAACCTATGCGGTCGTTGTGGAGCGAAATGTCAAAGTCCTCAGCTTCTCCAGGGGTCAGCATCTTGAGGGCGGAGTCCATCTCCTCTACCTCGCTGCTTTACCTTCCCTGACCCTTAAGAGGGCAGGTACCCACTTACAGTTGGGTGAACTGGGTGACTGTGTTGAGGCTAAGGCGCACAAACGGTCACCCATCCAATTGGTAACCTCGCTCGATGCTGCTTATCCTTAACTGGGGGAAAAGTGAGTGCTCTGACCGCTGCGCTATTCCATCCTCAAGATGATCAGTTTGTTGGTTTTCTACTGTGCCCAACCCACTTTAACATGGTTGAATACAATGGAAAACCAACAAACTGGTTCTTTTGACTGTTGCTGGACAGTCCTTCAACGAATTTCCAAATTTTAAGAACACTATTCGTTTGTTGAAATGGATTCACAGGGCTGATTTTTCAGTTTTCCACACACATTGGTTGCAACTTGTACTATAAAATAACATGGATTCAAAGAAGCTAATGCCCTGTCTTATGCTCTTATATTCATGAAAGCTTATAATACCTTACAATAAACACAGATTCACAACTGCCAGTTCCAACTGATACACATAAAATCACAGCAGCTGACACAATATTTGCTTTATATTCACAGCAACTAATAACACATTTCGCTCATGAATATTCACAGCAGCTAAGATGATACCTTGCATTCATATTCTCCAGAGGGAATGCCATATTTTGCCTCAAGATATACAGCAGCTAGATCTAATACCATATGGCAGGTCTAAACATCCTTTCATCTAAGCGATTAAGATCAGGAAACATTGTTTATATGTACAGCTTTAAAGAGTAGGCCTATAGTTGAGTTACAGAAGAACGTCCAATGTAACCATCTTCAGCAATAACTTTATTTATGCTTTGCCATAACAAAAACACAGGCGAAAACAGCAAAGGGAAGCAAACAAAACACAACATCACACACACACACACACACACGCACGCACGCACGCACGCACGCACGCACGCACGCACGCACGCACGCACACACACACACACGCACACACACACACACACACACGCACGCACGCACACACGCACGCACACGCACACACACACACACACACACACACACACACACACACACACACACAGCCAGCCATGCAAATTCACCAGCCAGCAGACAGACAGACAGACCTACAGGGAACCCCATCCTCCTAACTGCTAAGGACAGGTATTGCAGGCAAAAACAAACGGGTGGCACGATACTATGGCGACATATTGTCTTCGCGCAAGAACAGAAACTTGAGTTCAAACTCACAGAAATCTGCCTAAACTGTAATGGTATGCATAACAACATCGTGCAAAAAAAAAAGAAGAAGAAAAAAAAGGCCCAACCGAATCTAATGCAACAATGCAATGCAATAGGTTACGTGATGCAAAGCATTGCAGCACAAAACGATAACATACGGTACAATACAATACGATTCAATACAATACAATACTATACGATACAATGCAATACGATACAATACAATTTAATACAATACGATACAATAGACACAGTACAGCACGATACAATGCCATACAATGAAATTCAACGCAATGCAATTCGAGACGATACAATACAAAACAATACGATACAATACAATACAGTGGAAAATGCTGCAACGAAATGCCCTATTCTTCTGTATAAGTTGTAAAATAAATGTTCTGCCTTAACAAACTTATCAACAAGATAATAATTACTGACATTTTAGGATTAAATTATCTTTTCTCTCGGTGTCATGTTAAACCTTTATTTTTTTCCAATTTTTCAATAGAAAAAAAAGTAGCAATTAAAGAACGAGAGGAAATTCTTGCACACATTCATTCATCCATCCATTCATGCATTCATTTATTCATTCATTCGTTCGTTCATCCTTTCAATTTTCTGTTTGCTTGGAGGTCATGTGGGGTGGGGTGATTTTTTTTGTTTATTGTTGCTTTGTTTTGCTCCTCTCTCTCTCTCTCTCTCTCTCTCTCTCTCTCTCTCTCTCTCTCTCTCTCTCTCTCTCTCTCTCTCTCTCTCTCTCTCACAAACGGCAGGAGACAAGAAAACCAAAGAGATCCTCTTGAAAAACCAAATAACAGAAACCCTAAGGAAGATTAGTAATTCACTATGAAGAACACTTTGGCCTAGGCTTCTAATAGGGGTGGTAAGATCATTTTCATTGCGAAATGACTACACGTTTAGGGTATCATCACACTGGTAGTTAATTAAAAGTAACAACAACAACAATAATAATAATAATAATAACAACAGCAACAACAATAATAATAACAACAGCAACAATAATAACAGCAACAATACAACATAAAAAGACATCCGCTTAAAACAAGAAACAATTAAAAAAACACAAAACCACCTACAAAACCAAAAACTCAACCGCAACAACAGAGCAATGAAGTCGTTTCAACTCTTTTTTTTCTTCTTCTTTTTTTTTTACCCAAGCCTCGACAATCTTAGCAGTTCTTCAATCGTCTGCTTCTGGCTGGACCCGGGTCGCTTACCTCCTCCTGCCCTAGTGCTTCCGGTTCCGGCAAAATTCTTCTTTCCGTTCTGCTTCCTTCGCCCTCTTCTGCCAGATTTTCTGGCAGAAGATCTGTGACCGTTCTTCTGTCCTTTCCTGTCCGCTCTTCCATTCTTTGCGTTCCCCCTCCTCCCCCCCCTCCTCCTCCTATGGCCAGTGGGCAAGTTTCGTAGAGTTCTCTTTCCTTCCCGATGGCGTCTTCTCCTACGTGGTCGGGAGATGTGACGTAATGTCCGGCCGCTGTTCTGACGTGCCATCAGACGGATGCGTCGCTGTTCCGTCAGAAGACGACTTAACATGACGTCACCTGTCACCTTGCCCCACGCTCCCACGATGTTGGTTTCGATGTCGTTGGCGTTGACGCCTCGCCGGATGCGGAAGTAGCCGTTTTCACCCCATTCAGGGCCCCAGGAGTTGGCACAGATCTGTAAGATTAGTTTTTGGAATAAAGTTTGTTGTGACACAGAAGTGTGTATGTGTATGTGTGTGTGTGTGTGTGGTTGTGTGTGTGTGTGTGTGTGCGTGCGTGCGCGCGCGCGCGCGCGCGCGCGTGCGTGCATGCGTGCGTGCGTGCGTTCAGCAGTACATTATATAATAAGAGGAAGCAACTTGGTGCTTGGGATAAAACTGCACGTAATAACGAGGTCTTTGACCCACCATTGAATTTTCTGTGTGGATATACTACAATATAGCCATGCACAGCACAGTACAGCACAACACAACACAACACAACATAATACTACTACTGTACAACACAGACTCACACAGCACAATATTTACAGTAGAAAACAATATGTAATTATACACTGTACTGACCCAATACTTCACAATATCTCCTTCACGTGTTCGCTCCACTCCCCATCTGAAACACCACATCTCCTTCCACTTAGTGTCAAAAGACAAGAACAATACTAGGTGTAAGTAAATGCAAATCTGATGAAACAACTCCACAACAAACTGAGTAAACAAAGCTTCTCTTACTCTGTATGCATCTCGATGGTTTAATTAAGCTGGGGAAAAACAGCATCGGAATTTTTTTTTTACTACATATATCTACGCTCTCTATATTAAAAATTATAACAGTTGCTGCAACACACTAAACACACAAATGTATCCTGATATTAAAATGGACTTTTGTTCAGAATTTTTGTAATACATCATCTCAGCCTCCTCATGAAAACTAATCAACTAACCAACCAAACAACAACAAAAAAGAAAAATACTTTTATTTGCTTAAAAAAAAGGATGAAGGGAGGAAAGAAAGCAAATCATTTTCATCAGAAGGAAAGCTGAAGAATATATCAAACAGATGAATTCACTTAATAATTAAACCAAACCTCATTCTTGCTCTAAGATATTGCATGCCACTGCACTGAGAAATGATTATATGAAATAACGTCAGGATGCAAGATCACATTAATGCACGGGCAGGAATCTTCGGCTTGGTAAGATGCTTATGCTTTGCTATCGTCTACTTGGTGAAGTGAAGGGAGGCAGTGACTACATAGCATGGAAGTTAGAGTCGGATTCGTGATGAGAACCTATCAGAGTGCTGGTTCCTACTGCTGCTGAGGTGCCCGGATGAGACGAGAATCGGCGAACGCACGAATGAACTACTAGGGCCTATTGCATACACGTTAAAAATGCACCCTGAAGACTTGGCCAGACAGAGGCGGGTATGGATGACGCAAACACACCCAGCATGTACTGAGTGGAATAGAGAATGAGCTCCACAGAGCTCAGCTTGCAGATCACACTGTATGAAGGCTTCAGTACATTGCTCCAATGATTCCTTACAGAGTTAGAAAAAAAAGACAATGCTATACTTTCTACAATGAAATCCAGTTGATCACTGACTTAAATCCCTTTACCACATCACGTGTAGTAGGGAAAGTAAACTACACCATGACTGATGCTTGCAGCATAACTGCCTCATGAAACTGGGACAAGATGAACATTCAGCTTTACAAGCATACACACACTAGCACACTGCTGAAAACATTCAGTCAAAAGACGGGAAAACTGCACAGACTATAAATGTCGTTCAGGCCCGCACCAACAGATTTAAAAGGTAAAAGGTAAAGGTGTAGGCCTAACCCATAAGGTTGTAGGGGAGCGAGGCATCAGAGACCTTAGCTTCTCCAGGGGCCAGCATATTGAGGGCGGCGCCCATCTCCTACCCCTCGCTGCTTTACCTTCCCTGACCCTAAACAGGCAGGTACCCATTTACAGTTGGGTGAACTGGGGGGCTGTACTGAAGCCAAGGCGCGCAAACGGTCACCCATCCACTTGGTAACCACGCTAAATTATGCTTAACCTTAGCTTGGGGAAAGCAAGTGCTCTGACTACTGAGCTATCCCACCCCAACAGATTTACAAGCATGAAAAAGCTTGCATATAAGAAAAAACAATCATTAGACTAAATTCCAAAGATTAAACACTGACTCCACTTGCAAAAACAAAACACCCCCCCCCCCCTCCATCCCCGTGTTAATTGCAACATTTCTCTCTTCAGCCTCAAGAATGTGTAGAAGGGTTCGGAAAGAATTCACAGACAGATTATGGACATTCCCCACAAAAGGCCAGTACAGCCACTGACCCCAGTATTCGGACAGAGTGGTAGCCAGACAAACGGGCCTTCGGACCGTCGTTACGTGTCAGATCCGTGTACTGGTACACTCCCGAGCTGTACATGTAGAAATCCTCCTGCACGTTGAAGATGGCTGGGGGAAAGCAACCAGACAAACAGACAGTTCTAAACATCCCTTAGGTTCACTGAAAGTAACAACAACATTAATTTTATTGTCCAGGGTCAAAACTCTATCATAAAAGAGGTCACAAAATAACCTGAGTATGGAGTTTGTTTTGACACTGAGTTATAGTGTCAAGAGTACCTGGGTGGTCTAGCAGTGACGCACCTGTTTAGAGAGGGAAAAGTTCGGGTTCGATCCCCGCTTGAGTCCGAACCTTCCCTCATCCGCTAGACCTTGATTTACCGTTTGTGTGTTAGTCTTTCCAGCGAGACGATCAACCGAGATCTCATGTGCAACACGCTTTCTGAGACTGTAAAAGAACCCAGTGGAACAAGAGAGTTGTCCCTGGCAAAATGCTGTCGAAAAAAGCTACTGTCATGGAAAAGCAATACACATTCAGACAGAGAAAAAAAAGGTGGCGCTGCTCCTGTGGTGGCGCACTCTCCCCAGGGAGTACAGCCCAGATTTCATGGAGAGAACTGTGCAGTGACCTCGAGATAGACAGACAAAACACGGGTTCTAATTGGAAGATGGTAGAATCGCAGCCACCATGAACCTCTGGTAATTTTGGTGTTTATTTTATTTTATTTTATTTTATTTCATTCTTTTATATCAAGGATAATAGAATAAGCACTTGTGTGCTTTTTTACATCCAGTCCCCGTATGTATGCGGTTTCGTTAAATCTGTCACCTGTTCAAACCGGCACACAATGGCCTACTCTTACGAAAAGCGGAACAGGATTTAACGTGTGCTAAGATGTTCTGCGTGCGTTCGCACACGGGCCTCGGTTTATAGTCTCATCCGAAGGACTTTTTCTGGGTAGGACCCAGCTACAGAGGCAGACTTCTTTTTATTTCCATCATTAATCTTTCTCTCTGTCTGTCTGTCTGTGTATATCTCTCTGTCTTTTTCTCTTCTCTCTGTCTGTCTTCTGTGTCTCTCTGTCTGTCTCTCTCCTTTCTCTCTCTGTCTCTCTCTGTCTCTGTCAGTCTGTCTCTGTCTGTCTCTCTGTCGCCCTGTCTCTATTTCTCTCTGTGTTTTTATCTCTGTCTCTCTCTGTCTCTGTCGGTCTGTCTCTGTCTCTCTCTGTCTCTGTCGGTCTGTCTGTCTGTCTTCTGTGTCTCTCTGTCTGTCTCTCTGTCTGTCTCTCTTTCTCTCTCTGTCAGTCTGTCTCTGTCTGTCTCTTGTCGCCCTGCCTCTCTTTCTCTCTCTGTTTCTATCTCTGTCTCTCTCTGTCTCTGTCGGTCTGTCTCTCTGTCTGTCTGTCTGTCTCTCTCTTATCCGGCAGTCACGAGAGTGGCCATGGACGTGCACCAACAGAATCACGATCGCTGGTCAGCACCAGGGCAGCGCCTCTCGTGGCTGTACAGACTGATGCAGGAACAGCAGGCCAGCTCTGCCACTAGGGCTCCTCTACAAGACGCTGTCTGCTGGCTGTGAGGACAGCACAGCGTGGTGGCTCAAGGGAGGGCATTCCTCTGCCTGCCTCCACCTTCTGAGGACCCATGCTCAGTACATACCCAGTGTTTCCATACCTACCATGCACAGGTATCTTCAGCAGGGAAAGTATTGTCTATAAACATTGTGGTGTAGTTAAGTGGATTTCGTGTCCCCAACTGGATTAACAGTGTTTCTATACCTACCATGCACAGGTATCTTCAGCAGGGAAAGTGTTGTCTATAAACATTGTGGTGTAGTTAAGTGGATTTCGTGTCCCTAACTGGATTAACAGTGTTTCCATACCTACCATGCACAGGTGTCTTCAACAGGGAAAGTATTGTCTAGAAACATTGTGGTGTAGTTAAATGGATTTCGTGTCCCTAACTGGATTAACAGTGTTTCCATACCTACCATGCACAGGTATCTTTAACAGGGAAAGTATTGTCTAGACCCATTATGGTGTAGTTAAATGGATTTCGTGTCCCTAACTGGATTAAGGCTTTCAACTACGTGAACCTAGACCAATCACAACTGGAAATTATTTTAAAACCACTTGGCACATCGTTTTGTTATCAACACACATAAAAACACACCCAAAATATTGGCAACAAAAGGATATTCCATAAGAAAAACTCATCCGAGCCTGTCAACGTAAAACGTGTACTCCCCAACTTTCCCGGGAATATCTGTTTAGCCGACCTGCACGCTCACATAGAGATAGGAATTGTCAGATTTGGAATAGTTTGTCTTGATTTGTGCAGTCTGGGCATTGGCAGCCCACCTGGTGAAGGACAGGAGAAGGTCAGCCTCCACAGGAAGTTTCGGGACCTAGGGAGGAGTTTTTATCTCCGTGAGCCTGGCCACTTTCTGACACTAAACACTGACCAACACAGCAGACATGTTACACGACAAAGCTTTATTAGAGGCAGAGACCGCAGCGCCGTTGATTGCTGATAAAAGTCTGCACCATCACATCGTCAAAAGCGCTGTACAGTTCCACCAAACCCCAGGGCCTCACAAAGCATTTTTTGTGATGGAAAGTACTCCTTAACTCACAACTTCCACTGTCCTCTTTCTTGAGTACAACGCTTCCTGGGTTATCTACTAAAGGAGAGTCACGTCACTTCGTGTTATCGTCAACAGCGGCAGCAGCAAAGTGGAAAATGTAAGCAATGGCAGTTCAAAACTACTCAGCGGAATTGTCCACATTCCCAGTCCTAACTAGCTGAAAGGCAAGAAGAGGAACACTCAGGTAGCAGTCACCACAGCAGCAAAAAAAACAACAACAACAACAACAACAACAACAACCCCCCCCCCCCCCCCCGAACCCCTCCCCCCCAAACAACAACAACAACCCAAAAACAGATACACAATTAACTTTGTTTTCCAAGTATTTCTGTAACCCAGGATTGAAACGAAGCAGAAAAGGGCTCATGTTCGAATGGTGTGACAGCCATGCTCGGCAGTAGTGCTCTTCCAACAGCCGCGCTTGTCAGGAGTATTCATCTACCCCTCTCTCCCCGCCCCCCTCCTCTCCTTAACCGAGGGCAACAACCTGCCAGGCCACACACAGCTGGAGGTCCACGCCTGACATGGACAGCGCTAATGCACACCCTGTACTGCTTCAACAACGCTGTCAGGCTGGAAGGCCTGTCCTTCCCTCCCCATGCTTTATGACTGCAGCCTAAGAGGACCGACCTCTCCTCAACTTGGTCCACTACACCCAGTACGACTTCAGACACAACCAGAAGTGTCGCCACTTAGGTTTTAAAAGCTCAACTGTGGTTCTTTTCAGTACTGTACTTTCCCTTATGGCGAAGCTCATCCATCAGGCGGCAGTTGGGTAGTGATTTCAGGTGGGAGGCTGCTTAGTTTTCCCTTTCAACCCTGTGTTCCTGAGACAATAGCCATTGGGCAATGACAGTGTTCGAGTACTCAAGTCTTATTGTAGGGTAATATGGGTGGGTGAGGTCTCTGACACCTCGCTCCTCAACGACCGCATAGGTTATGGGAACACCTTTACCGTTACCTTTATAGGTGGGTGGAGAAAGAATTCAATTTTTAGAGTTACCATAGATAAGGGGAGAACTAACCTGGGCTCACTGCACCGGCAAGATACCAGTCTGTGTTGCAAGCATTGTGGACACCAATGTGATTGCTGTGGTTGTAAACGCGTCCAACAACTCTTTAGTGTATAGAGCTTCTGGTCAGTTTAGGTTGGTATTAGATAAGAAAATAGTTTGCTACAGACATCAACAGACACTAACTTTAAAAAACAACAATCTAAGGGAAATTTTCCCAATAAAGTGAAACATAAAAAACCCCAACAACTTTCAAGCAGAAAATGTGTGGGTTATATATATATATATATATATATATATATATATATATATTTTTTTTTTTACTCCCTATCAACTTCACCCCTATGCTTGTTTACGCCCAGCAGACAAGTAAAACCACAACACCCAAGTGTTTGGCAGAGCTAATTTTCGGTTTATTTTTAAACTTTCTTCAGGCTAAAAGATTGGCCAACTGTCTGTTCATACCAGCTAAGACAAGAGAGCCAAATAAGTAAAACCTCAAACATGTCGCTGCTAGATAGTTTTGGTGCTTCTGGCTTCCGTGATGATGTCTAAACACTGCTTTAGTGTGCATGCCTTTCTTTGGTTTGTGTTAAAGAATGTTTTCATCTGTTCCTACAGGCACGCAATGGCCTACTCTTCCAAACAGTAAAACGACTTTTATGTGTTTGCACACGGGATGTCGGTTTCTAGTCTCATCCAACCGACTTTCGGAGGGGAGGGAGTGGAATCGCTACTGGTGTTAACTCTAGGGAGGGGGGGGGGGGGGGGGGGGGGGGAATCATCCCCATTGAACGGGTGCCATGGTGGAGGCTCGATCCCGGACCGTCAGATCACGAGCAGAACGTTCTAACCACTAAGCTATCCCGCCCCTGAAAGGAAAATGAAGTGTGTTTTTTGTTGTTTTTTTAAACCATGGCATTCCCCTGAGGGGATGCCGGGGGCCTGTCAGTATAAATAACACCCCCCACATTCTGGAAATTCTGTGGTAGAAATTTCCTCTTTTCTATTACTCTCTTTGTTTCTGCCTTGTTCCTTTTCTTCCTGTCGCCTCCTTCTTGTCTATTTTCTGCCTTCTTGGTCCATTCTCCTGCCCCCCCCCCCCCCTCCCCAGAAAGACTTGAAATATAACAATTCTTTCTTGTGCCGAAGTCGGATGCGCTGGGCCTGACTTGTCAGGCGCTTATTAAGGGCAGCGTGACGCATTTTCGTTCATGTAATTGACAACAATAGTTGCTGTCTGAGCGTTCGACGACGACGACGAATTTACTGTGGCATGACTATGGTAAACAGTCAAGCAGTAAAGACTCCTTCACCCCCTCTTCCTTCAATCCCCCTCCCCCCCCCCCCCCCCCCCCCCAACTCCTTCATTCTTCGGAGGGCAATTGCTTTTCTCCATTAGGCAGGACCGAATTCCTGCTACTGCGGCTGCTGCTGCTGTTGCTGCTACTGTTGCTGCTGCTGCTGCTGTTGCTGCTACTGTTGCTGCCACTGTTGCTGCTGCTGCTGCTATTACTGCTACTGCTGCTGGTGCTCACAATGGTTCATTAGCACTGAGATGATGGCAAAATGGCCATGGTTTACGGTAATGGTCTGTGAGATCCTCTTGTTTTCTCCACATTGTCGGCACACTACAGGTAAGCTTTCAACCACGGCCACACAACTTCGCCTCCTATCGCGCTGCTGTGTGTGTGTGTGTGTGTGTGTGGTGTGCGTGCGTGTGTGTGTGTTAATAAACGTGACCATACTGCTGCACTGTTAAGTCAGTCAGCCTTGGAATAGCAAGTAACAGCCGTACGTTCCTTTCTTCTTTTTGTCATCTTGTATTTCTCAGGAAATAAAACGTGTGTGCGATTTTTTCTCCTTCTACAAATCATGGTAGCCCATAAAATACACCATCCTCCCTTTCTACCCCGACTCCCCAATCAGAGAGAGAGAGAGAGAGAGAGAGAGAGGAGTTACCGTCTCAGAGCGGAAGATCAATCTCAAGTTGTGTGCGGAGTAGTCAAAGTTTTATTTCCAGATGGTACATTGAATAAGCAATGTATTTGGGTTTTTTCATCAAGCCATTTTTCTAGGAACCCTCCCCCCCAACTTTATTGATAATATTCAACTACCAAAAATATGACAGCAACAAGTGTAGCTAGTTTGTGTCAGCGTTTATGCTATCTAATCTGGTTTCTTCAGATTTATTTCTTTTTGTTGTTATTGTTGTTTGTTGTTGTGGTTGTTTTTGTATGACCTTTCTTAGGGTTTATTTTTTATAGTTGGGAGTTTTTGGTCTTGTTTGGGTTTGTTTCTGTTTTTGATCCACATGCGCGGCGCACACACAAGCACGCACGTACGCACGCACACACACACACACACACACATACATTACCTTGTACAGGTCCATTGTCCATGATTTCCTTCATAATTTCTCGTTCCTGAAACGTACAACAAAAGTAGGTACTGTGAAGCCTTTTAGCGTTTCTTCTTTTATGTTTATCTACCTACCTATTGTTCAAAACTAGTTAACACACCGTTGGATATCAACACACATGAAAACCCACTAAAAAGATCGTACACAAATAAAAACCTAATCAAGATTGCAAACTTAAAACAGCGCTTCCTAACTTTCCTGGGAAAATCTGTTGTTCTATTCAATTCGCACGCTCACAAAGACGATAGGAATGATTAGATTTGGAACCGTTTGTCTTGCCATGTGCAGTCTGACCATCGACAGGCTACGTGTGAAGGACCAGTCCAGTCCTGTTGTTTACAGCCCTGCCGACCACAGGGGCCATATCGGGGCTGTCACCTTGTCAAATTTTAAATCTCAGAATAAAACTGTTCTAACTTCATACAGATTAAAACGGGGTATAAAGTCAACTCTGCTGTCGTTCCTAGCACCAACGCCCTGACCAACCATCACACACACACACATACACACACACACATACACACACACATACAGCACACCACACACACACATACAACACACACACACACACACACATACCAGCACACACATACAGCACACACACACACACATACACACACACACACACACACACATACCAGCACACACACACACACACACACACACTCTCTCTCTCTCTCTCTCACTCTCACCAGCACACACACACCACACACACACACACACACACACACACAAACACACACACACACAGACACACACACAACACACACACTCTCTCTCTCCTCTCTCTCACTCTCACCAGCACACACACACAACAAAACACACACACACAGACACACACACTCTCTCTCTCTCTCTCTCTCCCTCACCAGCGCGCGCGCGCGCGCACACACACACACACACACACACAGAGACACACACACACACATATAATTATCTCTCTCTCATCAGCACACACACACAACACACGCACGCACGCACGCACAACACACACACACATACACACACACACTCTCTCTCTCTCTCACCAGCACACACACACACACACACACACACAGTAACATGACGCGAATAAGCGCGGATACGTCATTGAGTATGACGTGTTATGGGGGGAATGCTGGCTGGCAGGCTGGCTGGCTGTCTATGTGATGTATGGCGCTGGGAGAACGGCCATGTCCATGATGGTCAGATCTGCGTGGGTGATGAGGTCAACGGGAGGTCAGTCTGTCTTCACCTTTTGAGTTCTGTCTGTCTGGTGGTTGTCTGGTGTTTGTGTGTCTGGTGTTTGTGTGTCTGGTGTTTGTGTGTCTGGTGTTTGTGTGTGTCTGGTCTCTGTCTGTCTGTTACTCATAATATACACACATTCAAACACTTACATGCTCATTACTTTCTTCCCTCTGTCTTTTTTCCTATCCTCTAATATCACTGAAAGTTGAAAGACATTAAAGCGAGGGACATACATACACACATACACATACAACACACACATACACACAACACACACACACACCACACACACACACACCACACACAACACACACACACACACACACACACAAAAACACACACACACACACACACACACACACAAAAACACACACACACACACAAACAACACACACACACAGCAAACACACACACACAGCAAACACACACACCAAACACACACACACACACACACACACAACAACCACACACACACAACACACACACACACACACACACACACACACAAAACAAAACATACAACACAACTCTCTCTCTATGTCTCTCCCTGTCTCTCCCTGTCTCTCTCTCTGTCTCTCTCTCTCTCTCTGTCTCTCTCTCTCTCTCTTACCAGGGGTCTGATTCTGTAGGGGGGTGAGGCCTTGTAGCGCTTCTCCCGTTTGTACTCTATACCACTGGGGCAGTCCCCTTCCCGCTGCCGCAGCGACAGACGACACACCCCTTTCTGGCTGCTCTTGCCGCTTTCATACGGGTAGCAGGCCTCGGTGACCACCCTGAAAGAGACTCACAGACGATGAGATATAGGATCACAGTATCTCTAGATGACATAAATACAATGGCGGAAAGCAAGTGCAGGTAACCCAGGACAACTTCTTCATTATCAGAAGTATGACGTGTCAGAGATTTGAGAGGGGAAAAAATCCACTGTAAGATAGAGCATTTTTCAAAGACGACATTTGAGGACATTTTGAGTAAGGACCATGCTTATGGTCTGACCTGACTTGATTTTCGGTTCCTGGTTGAACACTCTTCAGAGGTCCAATTGAATCTTCACAAACACTCTTCAGAGGTCCAATTGAATCTTCACAAACACTTTTCAGAGGTCCAGTTGAATCTTCACAAACACTTTTCAGAGGTCCAGTTGAATCTTCACAAACACTCTTCAGAGGTCCAGTTGAATCTTCACAAACACTCTTCTGAGGTCCAATTGAATCTTCACAAACACTCTTCAGAGGTCCAGTTGAATCTTCACCCTCTGTGGTACCTTACAGTGAGACACTGTTCATAATTTTAGAATGGTCTACATGCAACGGTAATTTAGAATTGCCTATTGCAACGGTAAAGCTAAACATGCCACACAAGCTATGCAGTCGTCGGGGAGCGAGGTGTCACAGATCTCTGATTCTCTAGAAGCCAGCATCTTGAGGGTGGGCGCACCTATTTCCTCTCCCTCGCTGCTTTACCTCCCCTGTCCATAAAGAGGGCAGGTACCCATATTCCCATCTGGGTGACTGCACTGAGTGTCATAACTCACCCAAATTACTCAATCAAAAGACACACTATTCACCATATAATTATACTCACTGCTCTCCTATCTCAGAAGAGAAGATCAAGTCATCATTCTAAGACTCCACACTGGGAACAACAGGCTAAATCACATGTCCACAAACAAATTCCTTCTCTCATGCCTGCCTGTGGTAAAGAAAACCAGACTGGCGAGCACATCACATCCTTCAAAGATGCACGCTATTCAGCGACCCGAGGAAGATTGTGTGGCCGACGGAGATAACCCCCAGCAAACCAAGCTGTACTGCCCATGAGGGGAGCTGGAAAGGACATGCCATTACTTTTCCCAGACACATCTGATGGTGTAAAGCGAACGAGAAGAAGAAGATGATGACGACGATGTCGAAGAAGAAGAAGAAGAAGAAGAAGAAGAAGAAGAAGAAGAAGAAGAAGAAGGAGGAGGAGGAGGAAGAGGAGGAGGAGACCCTAGCCACTCACCCAAACCTCCTGAGGAAGAACCAGGCTCTGTCAGCCTTGCCCCCGGTGCAGCCGCTCTGGCCGTCAGTGTCGCAGCTCAGCATGTGCTGGGCAGACAACTCCTCCCGGATGGCGCCGTTGGACTCTATGGACAGGCGGTCTGAGGCCACGGCTGCAACCAGCACAGTCACCACAAACACGGGATCACCTCTCGTCTTCTTCTTCTTCCTTTTGTTCTTGTTCTTGTTCTTGTTCTTCTTCTTCTTCTTCTTCCTTTTCTTGGCGTTCTCTTACCGGGTGTGATGCAGAGTGCCAGGCTTTCTCCCGTGCTTGTCAACTCTGCAGGAGGTCTGTCTGTCCGCTGGCCTCAGCTGACACACTCTGACTTCAGAGCAGCTCTTTTTTTTCTTTTTCCTTTTGTTGGTATTGAATGTATGCTAGGTATGTTCATGATTGTGTAACTCACAAAATGTTGACATGAATTACGGGATCTTTAACGTGCATGTTTGATCTTTTGCGTGTGTCTATACACGAAGGGAGTAAAGGCACTGGCAGGTCTATGCTGCAAGTTGACATGGAAGATCGTAAAAGCCCCCCTCCCCTCCCCCCTCCCCCTCCTGCCGAGATTGGAACCCACAGTTTCATGGATCCATAGACTTGAAGTCGAATGGTCTTAACTAGTCGGCTATAGCGTCTGTGGTCAGGTTGTCATGTTTCCAGTCGAAAATCATATGAATTGATGGATGGATAGGCGGATGAATGGATAGGCAGACGAATGGATAGACGGATGCATGCATGCATGGGTGAGTTAGTGCATGACTTTTAGTTTGTGGAAAATTACTTACATGGCTGGATTGACAGAAAAATAGGTCTAGATGGATGGGTACGTGATGGATGAATGGGTGAATGGATGAGTATCCTGATGGATGCATGCATAGGTGGAGTGGCTGCATGGAGTTTGGTGGAAGGGAAATTGCATACATGGGTGGATGGATAGACAAGTAGATATGGGTGGGTGGATAGAGTAATGGATGGATGGATTAGTATATGGTTGAATGTGTAGAAAGTTAAATGGATGGAGGATGGATTTGGGTGGATGGGTGAGTAGGCGGTTAGCTATATATTGGCTGAGTAGGTGTTAGCGGGTTGGAGTAGAGATGCGTGGATGGATGGATGGACAAACACAGACAAATGAATGGAAAAACAACAACAAAAACACAGTTGAGATGGATGCACCAACTAACGAACAGACAGTACAGAACACACGGACGTATGTTTGTCCGTCGTGTCCGACGATGACCTCCAAAACAGCAGAGGAGGCAGCTGCTGTTTTGGAAACTGGGCATAAATTTGATTATAGTGGAGATGTCTTGCCCACAGCACATCCCCACTCTCTCGGCCAAGTAGGCATAAGGACAGTCAGCGTTGGAGATGCTCTCCAAAGGCCAACCAGCCCCCAGGGCTGCAGCACATAAGGACTGTGGGAGTCAAGCCTCCTAGTCAGAGAGTCATAGTCGATCACTAAAGACTAAGCTGTGAAGTGGAATTCCATGAGTGGGAAAGCCACTGATCATACAGCCTCTCACTTTGCTGTTGCCCCCAGCGTCAATGGTTTAATCAAGAACTGTGGTAAGCCCCCTGTGGAGGCACCGTGGTCGAGTGGTTTAGGCGGTCAATTCGTGATCCAGAGGTCGCGGGTTCGATCCCCGCTCGGCTCGGTGTTGTGTCCTTGGGAAAGACACTTTATTCCTATTTTCCTCACTCCACCCAGGTGTACAAGTGGGTACCAGCTCTGCTGGGGAAGTATCTGGCGACAGACTAGCGTCCTGTCACAGGGGTGGTGAAAAACCATCAGTTCGCTTAACGCTACAGAAACCGGGATAAGCTCCGGCTCTATGGGCCTTCTGGCTCGAAAGAACATACTACATACTGTGGTAAGCCCAGGCGCTGACGGCAAACGTACAAACAAACAAATGACAAAAGGACTAAAAAGCCCCGCACTAACCGGTGGTGGAGAAGGCCCAGGAGGCGGCACAGTTGCCCTGGTCTCTGATGGGGTGCAGCTTGTCGGGCCACTTCTCCCGGGCATCGAAGCGCTCAGGGAGGGACTCGTCCTGCCGCACCTTGATGGGGGTCATCCGCAGCACGTCCCTCTCCAGGGGGAAGGTGCCCAGGCGGTAACGGACTCCGCCATCCAGGGTCATCCCCCAGAGGTTGGTGTGGTTGGAAGCCCTCCATCTGAATGATGATGATGATGATGTGGTGGGTGGGGTGGGTGGGGTGTGTGTGTGTTGTGTGTGTGTGTGTGTGTTTTGGTTTGTTAAAATGGGTTGGGTGGGGAGGTGTGGTGGAAGGGTTTGGAGAGGTGGGTGGGGGAAGTGGTGTGGTGGTGGGATGTGATTGGGTGTTGTGTGGTGTGGTGGTGGGATGTGATTGGGTGAGGTGTGGTGTCATGTGGTGTGGTGTGATAGGGTTTGGTGTTGTTAGGCGGCGTTATGTGGTATGCATGATTATGGTTTAGTGTGGTGGTTTTTTAAATTTCGAGAATAATGGAGTAAGCACTCACGTGCTTTTTTACATCTAGTCCCCGGGTGTATGCAGTTTTGTAAATTTGTTTTCCATTTCCACCATCACACAATGGCCTACTCTTCCGAAAAGCGTAACGTGTTTCAAAGTGTGCACAAGATGTTCTGTGTGCGTTCGCACACGGTGCCTCGATTTACAGTTTCATCCGAAGTATTTTAGAGGGGAGTGGAGTCGGCACTGATGTTAAATCCAGGAGAAAATATCCCCATGAACGAGATTCGAACCCAGGTCAGTAGATCACGAGTGCAATGCGGATCACTCTAACCACCAGACCAACACAGGACATCGATTTAGAGTCTCATCCGATAGACTTTCCGGGCGAGTGGAGTCGACACTGATAGTGTGGTATGGCGAGCACCGTATACAATGCATTACAATACATGAGAGGGAAAAAAAGACCAGTACAAAAAGGGCCCAAACAACACAATCTCACACCACATCCACAGACACAACAAAAGCAAATCTCATCCCACAACAACAACAAAATTATAGCAAATCACACCACACCACGTGGAGGCACCGTGGTCGAGTGGTTTAGGCGGTCAACTCGTGATCCAGAGGTCGCGGGTTCGATCCCCGCTCGGCTCGGTGTTGTGTCCTTGGGAAAGACACTTTACTCCTATTTTCCTCACTCCACCCAGGTGTACAAGTGGGTACCAGCTCTGCTGGGGAAGTATCTGGCGACAGACTAGCGTCCTGTCACAGGGGTGGTGAAAAACCATCAGTTCGCTTAACGCTACAGAAACCGGGATAAGCTCCGGCTCTATGGGCCTTCTGGCTCGAAAGAACATACACCACACCACACAACACCACACCATACAACACCACACCCACAACAGCAAAACAGTAACTGCAACCACACATTATCATTACACACCACCCTCAACCCAACGAAACCCGACACAACCCAATCCAACCCGACCCAACCCATCCCTACCCAACCCAACCCAACCCAACCCAACCCGACCCTACCCAACCCGACCCGAATCCACAACTCACGTGTATCTGCCTCTGTTGACAGCCTGTATCAGCTCAGGGCGGATCAGGCAGACGTCCTGGGTACACCTCATGGCGTACCTCCGGTCTCCGCCGCCCACGTACAGTTCGCACGTGCTGCAACGTCATGCGAGTGACGTTAATAATAATAATAATAATAATAATAATAATAATAATAATAATGTATGGAATTTATATAGCGCTGAATCCTGTAAAACAACTAATCAAAGCGCTCAAATGACTTTTTTTTTATATCGAGGATAATGGAATAAGCACTCATGTGCTTTTTTTATTTACATCCAGTCCCCGTGTGTATGCGGTTTTGTAAATTCTGTCATCTGTTCCCACCGGCACACAATGGCCTACTTTTTCGAAAAGCGGAAGAGGATTTAACGTGTGCGCAAGATGTTCTGCATGCGTTCAAACACGGGGCCTCGGTTTATAGTCTCATCCGAAGGACTTTGACATTCAGTTCGATTTTTTTTTGTCAAACTGGGAAGAAAGGGCGAGGCTGGGAATCGAACCCACAACCTCACGGTTGACTTGTTGGCAAGCAAACGTCTTAACCATCCTGCCACCTTCCTTCAAACGTTAACACGCAAATATGACGTCATCGTCGTCACAACTAGCTGCAGGGATAGTTACGTCTGTGGTGGTGGTGGTAGTGGTGGAGGTGGTGGTAGAGTTTATGTGTTGTGAGGAAAGTGAGTTTGTGGAATGAGTTTGTTTTGCAGTTTAGGTTGGTTGGTTGGTTGTTTGCTTGGTTAGTATTGTTTGAAATGTTCACTGACACGTTAAAGAACATATTTTAGAATAATTCTGTCTATGATGTTGAAACAAAAAACCACACACACACAACAGACGTAGATGTATACACACAAGTAACTAAAACGCGCGCACGCATGCACACACGCATGCACGCACACACACACACACACGCGCACGCACGCACGCGCATACACACAGGCGCGCGCGCACACACGCGTGGGCGAGAGAGAGAGAAGAGAGAGAGAGAGAGAGAGAGAGAGAGAGAGAGAGAGAGAGAGAGCATGCGTGTGTGTATGTGTGTGTGTGTGTGTGTGTGTGTGTGTGTGCGCGCGCGTGAATCTGTGTTTGTCTGCGTGCGTGCGCGCGTGCATGTGTTTATGTACTGACCATTCATTGCAGTTGTCCTTCACGACTTCTCCAGGCCTGTACCGGACACCGTTGAGCTCACAGCGCACGATTTCTGCAACACACACACACACACACACACACACACACACACACACACACACACACACACACACACACACACACACACACACAACACACACACACACGATTAATAGTCTATTAGTTAGCAAGACAGAAGCATGAAGAAGAAGACCACCACCCCCACCACCACCACCACCACCACCACCACCACCACCAGTCCACAGTCCACAGTCACAATCAGCAGAATGCTTCATTCTTCATGGAACGAACAACAGAGCACTTTGAGCTCATCAGACAACCATCAGAAAACAAATTGCTACATTCAACATTAGCAATTTTGGGAGAACCAGACATCATCATTATCATCATTGTCATCATCATCATCATCATCATCATCAGCAGCAGCAGCAGCAGCAGCAGCAGCAGCAGCAGCAGCAGCAGCAGCAGCAGCAGCAGCTGTATCACCACTTCAATCACCACCACTACCACTGCCACCACCACGATCACTATTTTGGCCAAGAAGAGAGAAAATAACCACACAATGCCATCTCATTTCATGACTATTACCATGTTTAGAAGAATCTTGGGTCATGTAAAGAAGGCCCCCCCCCTCCCCCCTCGGGAAAAAAGCAACAACAAAAAAACAACCCCCCACACAACCCCAACTCAACACAGACAGCACGACTATCACCAGCATTGTCATTGTAGTCAGCAAGAGAGTTATATGGATAAACAAGCTCTTATATTTAAATCTACCACAACCACCACCACTACCATTATTTCCACCATCCATAGCTCCTCCTCTTCATTATTGGAACGGTTGAGGTCGTGCCCATCACCACCACCACCACCACCACCACCACCACCACCACCACCACCACCACCACCACCACCACCACATCATTACCATCATGATGCATCACCACCACCACCACCATCACCACCACCACCACCACCATCATCATCATCATCATCATCATCATCATCATCATCATCGACAACGACAACGACGACGACGACGACAGCATTTTCGTTAAGGATGAAAATAAAGCGAGAAAGCATGGGTAG
>CM054150.1:52758365-52783365 GCA_028751875.1 Rapana venosa | reverse complement strand
TGTAGACATAGATACACTCTATACTACAGGACTGTATAAATCAGACGGTGCTTCTGTCTGTCTGTCTGTCTGTCTACCCGTCTGTCTGAATGTCTGTCTGTCTGTCTGTTTGTATGTCTGTCTGTCTGTCTGTCTGTCTGTTTGTATGTCTGTCTGTATGTCTGTTTGTATGTCTGTCTGTCTGTTTGTATGTCTGTCTGTCTGTTTGTATGTCTGTCTGTCTGTTTGTATGTCTGTCTGTATGTCTGTTTGTATGTCTGTGTGTCTGCTTGTCTATGTGCCCTCTCTTTCTCTCTCTCACTGTGTCTCTCTGTCTCTCGTTCGCTCTCCCTCTGTCTGTCTGTCTGCCTGTCTGTTTTTCTCTCTGTGCTGTCTGTCTGTCTGTCTGTCTGTCTCTGTCTCTGTCTCTCTCTGTCTGTCTGTGTCTGCCTGTCTGTCTGTCTGTCTGTCTGTATCTATCTATCTATCTACCTGTCTGTGTCTGCCTGTCTGTCTGTCTGTCTGTATCTATCTATCTATCTATCTATCTATCTATCTATCTGTCTGTCTGTCTGTCTGTCTGTCTGTCTCTATCTATCTATCTATCTATCTATCTATCTGTCTGTCTGTCTGTCTGCGTCTGCCTGCCTGTCTGTCAGTCCCTATCTATCTATCTATCTATCTATCTATCTATCTATCTATCTATCTATCTATCTGTCTGTCTGTCTGTCTGTCTGTCTGTCTGTCTATCTATCTATCTATCTATCTATCTATCTATCTATCTGTCTGTCTGTCTGTCTGTCTATCTATCTATCTATCTATCTATCTATCTATCTATCTATCTATCTACGTCTGTCTGTCTGTCTGTCTGTCTGTGTCTGCCTGCCTGTCTGTCAGTCTGTCTGTCTGTCTGTCTATCTATCTATCTATGCTGCCTCTGTATCTCTGTCTGTCTGTCTGTCTGTCTGTCTATCTATCTATCTATCTATCTATCTATCTATCTATCTATCTATCTATCTATGCTGCCTCTGTCTGTCTGTCTGTCTGTCTGTATGTCTGTCTGTCTCACGTTTGCTTAATCCCCGGACCTCCCGGTATTCTCTATCATATCCCAAGGTGAGAGAGAGAGAGAGAGGCAAAGGCGAAGGTAGGTAAATCCATGACTGGCTGACCTGTCCACTCTCATCATGAAGCACAGACAGGGCAGATGACCACTGATAAACAACTGCTGCCAGCTGTCTCTCCTCTCTACTGCCACTGACCACACAGTAACTGACCACAGTCTGTCTGACCAGCTGAGTAATGGTTGTCTGTCTACCTGTCTCTGTCTGTCTGTGTTTCTGTTTGTCTATATCTATCTCTTCTCTCTCTCTGTTTCTGTCTGTCTGTCTGTCTGTCTGTCTGTCTGGCAGCTGAGTAATGGTTGTCTTTCGACCTATCTCTGTCTGTCTGTCTGCCTGTTTGTATATGTCTGTTTTTCTGTCCGTCTGTATTCGTTCTTTCTTTAATTTAACACCTGTTTGCTCAAGGTGATATTAAACCAAACATAAAGTGTTACAATATCTAGAGAACGTGTGTGTGTGTGTGTGTGTGTGTGTGTGTGTGTGTGTGTGTGTGTGAGTGTGTGTGTATGTGTGTGTATGCGTGCGAGTGTGTGTGTGTTTGTTTCTGTGTGTGCGCGTGCACGCACGTGTGCGTGTGTGTGAACGTGTGTGTATGTGTGAGTGATGCGTGCTTGTGTGTATGTGTGTATGTTTGTGCGTGTGTGCGCGCGTGTGTGTTTACTTAGGTGTGCTTGCAAGAATGTGAGTAAATGTGTATTTGTGAGCTAAGGTAGGGGTGTGCATGCGTGCGTGCGCGTGTGTGTGTGTGTGTGCGTTTGTGTTTATGTGTATGTGCGTGCGTACGCGCATGTGTGTGTGTTTATGTCTATCTTTGTGTGTGTATGTGTCTGTGTCTGTCTCTGTGTGTGTCTGTCTCTCTCTGTGCGTTCGTGCGTGCATGTGCGTGCGTGCGTATATGTGTGTGCGCATGCACAGGCACACAGAGTAAGAGAGAGGGAGGTATTGAGACAGAGAGACGCTTGTGATCATCCTGGGCTGAGGGAGTAACGTGATCAGTGTGCGTGTGTGTGTGTGTGTGTGTGTGTTGTGTGTGTGTGTGTGTGTGTGTGTGTGTGTGTGTTGCACTGGGAGTAGTGTGGTGTGGTATGGAGTGGTTGGTGTGTGTGTGTGTGTGTGTGTGTGTTGAGCTGAGAGTAGTGTGGTGTGGTATGGAGTGGTTGGTGTGTGTGTGTGTGTGTGTGTGTTGCACTGGGAGTAGTGTGGTGTGGTATGGTGAGGTATGGACTGGTGTGTGTGTGTGTGTGTGTGTGTGCGTGCGTGTGTGTGTGAAGTAGTGTGGACTCAGAAAACAGCAATAACGGTCACAAAGTCACACACAGGTTCAGGTATTGGCCAAACATTCATCCCCTAATGCACTGCCATACTATGGCAGACTGTTTCTGTCTAAAGTTCTTGTGGACATTTTTTTGCATTTTGTTTTCGGATATTTTTTTGTTTTATTGGTTTTATTTGTTTGTTTGGTTGGCTTTTGGGGGGTTGGGGGTGGGGGCTTGGGTGGGGGTGGGGGTGGGGGGCTTCTTTTCAGATAAAAGTAGTATTCTTTACTAACTGTAGTCACATGGTTTGTTATGACTTATGTCGCTTTAGATTTCTTTTTCTTTTTTTCTTTTATTCTAAAGTGGAATTGATTTTGACACCAGAACAAATCCTGACAGAATACTAAGTACAAAAAGCATGATGAAATGTTGTTTATACCATGAGCATGAGCGCTTAAATGACATTCACGGTCAAAACTATCAACCTCTGCGGCAACAGTCACCTTATGACAACAATGGTTTACCATACTTGAGGCTTTCTAGCATTTCCTGTATGAACATGGTGGCCTGTTTGTTCAGGATTCCGGCTTTGTCTGCTCTCACAACCCACCTTTGTTTTTCCCTGGGACTTCAGCAAAACGTGACAAATGGTCTGCATGCTCAGCGCTGATGGACGGACGGACGAACGGAGGGACATCGAACAGAGAGAAAAATAGTCGGAGGTATGGCTGGATGACTATGGATTGATGGATTGATCGATGGATTGATTGATGATTGAGGAAGCAGGCTTGATGAAGGATTAATCAATTCTTTGTTAAATTGATGACTGGAAGAACAAATGATTGTTTTAAACAGAAAAATGATTGACGGACGCTATAGCCGAGTGGTTAAGAACGTTGGGCTTCATTCCCGTGGGTCCCTGAAGTCCTGGGTTCGAATCTCGGCGTCGGGTGAGTGAGTTAAGGGTGGGGATATATCTGCGATCTTCCAGGTCAACCTCAAGAGCAGACCCGCCAGTACCTTCATTTCTTTCGTGTATAATATACACGTGCAGAAGATCAAATAATGCACGTTAAAGATCCCATTATTCAAGTAAGCCTTGGGTGGATATTGGAAACAGGAACATACCCAGCATACAGCCTGCACGATGACAGGAGCTGCTCTGAAGTGGAATGTGTCGGCTGAGGCCAGCGGGCAGACTTTCTGCACAGCTACAAGCACAGGAGATGACAGGCCCCCCCCCCCCCTCCCCCCACCCTGTAAAGGGACACAGAGAAGAGAGACACACAAATGAAAACAAAATAATGAAGAGTGACAGATATGTTCATGGATAATAATTATTACATGGGACGATATCAACAAGTGTGTTTGGAAGCAGTGTCTTTTCTGAAATAAACCAGTATTGCCTGTTTCTCTCCAGCAACATTAAAATAGAGTATAAAAAAACCCTCAAGAACCAAACAACTACAAACAAACAAACAAAACAAAACCTAGCGATCTTGTTCTTCGTTTTCTCAATCCTGTGCTCCTCATATGTTTGCGAAGGCAAAATTTTTATATTTGACTGCGTGAAATGAAATTCACTGGCTTCCTGTTATATTATGACTATTAATAAAATCAACTCTTGCTTTATTGTCGTGACAACACCACATTCTGAAATCTCTGTCTTATTTTCTGCCCTCTGGTCTTTCTTCATTCATTTTTCCTGGGAAAGTACAGGAAAAGTTCCGACATGCTCTGTAAAACTCAATGGAAAAACCCTGCTTTCTTCTTCTCCGCCCATCTGGAATTCCCTGCCTGCTCATCAAAGAAATCCGAATGGTATTTAGGAGTTTTGGTGTGGGTAAAGATACATTTTTGAATACCTGAAAAAAATTATCAGTAGCTCTTTTGAAATAAGTGGTCTCTGTCTGTCTGTCTGACTGTCTGTCTGTCTGTCTCTGTCTGTCTGTTTGTTTCTCTCTCTCGGGGAGGTGTGTGTGTGTGTGTGTGTGTGTGTGTGTGTGTGAGCACGCCTGCGCATATAAGCGTACGTCCTGCGTAACCGGGCTGGTACACATCCTGTAAACTAGCATACATCTGAGTGCACGTAAGGTTTGTGCATGCATGCATGCATCTATCCGCATGGTTACATGCAAGTATTGGTACTCGAGATGGGAACCGCAGGAATATCACTGCGAGGATAGCCCGATGATCCGTTTTCAGGAATGTCGCAGAGAAAGCAAGCCATGGTCCTTGTGCTACAGAGATTCTGGTATTCTCCTGTCAGCTCTTGGTACCAACTGGTTCTTTCTGGTCCTGTTTAGCTGTCTGTGGCCTGGTTCTGAGACAACAAATGACACTGGACGAGTCAGGTTGCATGGTGGGGACTGGGCCACTGATAGGGAGGGCATGCATCTGTTGGGGCGTAAAGTGGTTTTTGTCCTAAAGTTGGTCAGCGCTCTGTCGAATTAGGGAATGTCAGTCCGCGTTATGCTTGGATTATCAGCGTGCCTTGTTATTTTGAGGCTGGTGAATGTAAAGTTTAGTCATCCCTTCCCACCTGTTTACACACAATAGCCTACCCCTTAGTACTTTGGGGCTTCTTCAGGGTTGGGGAGATGTGCAGGTTCCCGCTTGATTTATTATGTGATGATGATGATGATGATGATGATGGTGATGATGATGATGATGATGAAGATAATGTGTGGAATTGATATAGCGCTGAATCTTGTAAAGCAACAAATCAAAGCGCTTACATTTAAATTATTTACACGCATGCAGCCGTCCACAAGTAGGATTAACAGATATCAAATTTGCACATAAACACACACACACACACACACACACACACACACACACACACACACACACACACACACACACACACACACACACACACACACACACAGGTTTACACAGATGAACATTCTAACATTCAACCGGGATTCCTTCAAAACAGCACACACCAAAGCGGACAGGCTCAACGCAGGACAGAACTTCTCCCCTGGTTTGGAAACTTCCCGCAGAGAAAATCGAAACCTGCTCCTTTCATTAACCAGGCGGGCTGCCAGTGCTGCTGCCTTCACCACCTCACCTATCCCCTAGTCCCGTGGACCGTGGGGGCACCAATGAAGATTTTGCAACCAGCTTCCTCCACTCCCCGCGGTCCTCTGCTTTCGTAGCAAATCGTTCCTCTCAAGGATGCCAATGCACAGAGTGCAAATCCCAAGACAAACGATTCCAAATCTGACAATTCCTATTCTTGTCTTTGTGAGCGTGCGAATCGGGTGAAACAGCAGCTTTTCCTGGGAAAGTTAGGGAGTACTGGTTTTACCTTCGCAGTCTCAGCCAAGTTTTTATTTTGTGTAATGTCTTCATACTACCCTTGTTTTGGGGGTCGTTTTGTCGTGTGTGTTGACAGAAAAATGTAATGATGTGCTAGGCGTTTTAAAGCTGATTTCGTGTTCTATTTCTTAGACCGGGTTCACACAGTTGAACGTTTTAATCCAGTTAGGGACCAGGAATCCATGTAACGACATCACAAGTGTGTTATGGGCAAGTTGAACCTGGCAGAGCCTCTCACTCTCTCTGGGTCAGAGGGGAAATGCAGGATCTTAGCCTGTCTCTGTCTCTCTGTTTCTCTCTCTCTCTGTGCTTCCCTCCCTTTTTCTGTCGCTCTCTCTTCTTCCCTCCCTTTCTATCTCTATGTCTGCCGCCCCCCCCCCCCCCCCCCCCCCCCCCCCTAGTCCCCCCTCCCCCCTCCTCCGCCACCCCCATCCCAAATAGCAACAGGATGGAACATCTTCACTAACACTTTCCCTGCACGAGCTGTTACGTTATCTATTAGCACTGACAGACTGGTTTCAGTTTCATGGGGTGACGCTCAAATCGGCAATCCTCGGCAATCCCCGGACGTCTCCGGCAGTGCTAAATGGCGGTAAACAATAGATAAAAATGTAATGGCGGCGGCATGTGGTGACTGAGTCTGCCCGGAAACAATTACCAATTATTTGAATCGTTTTTCCTAACAAAAATATGCCGGGTAGACTAGACACTGGCATTAATGCGTCATATCTCTCTCTCTCTCTCTCTCTCTCTCTCTCTCTCTCTCTCTCTCTCTCTCTCTCTCTCTCTCTCTCTCTCAAGGTATTTTTTCTGTCTGCCTTTGCTGCCCAATGTTACAGGCTCCCCCCCCATCCCCCCTCTTTTATATATATATTTTTTTATATATAAAATCATAAACTTATTTGTGTTGGTTTTAAAAATTATTTCAGGGGTTTTATATTCTATCTAAACTAAAAATAAAAAGATGTTAACTCAATAGAGTCACAGTGAAATGGATCCTGCCATTTTGTGGTGACCCATGATTTTGGCTATATTTTGAAAATTCAGCAGACTTACCCAACATAATAATGACATACACTTTATACATCATTGAAAAGTTTATTATGTCTACTTCTGAGATTGTTACACAGTTTTTCAAAAGATGACTGTAATTCTTTTTTACACATTTTCAAAATATGTCACTGAATGCTGAAAAATAAAAAGTTTTGAAAATTAGGGCTGCTTATCTTACATGGCTTGAACTGTTCTCTAACTAGTCCCCCTGGAACAATGTGATGATTTTTCACCAAAGTAAAGTTCGCTGAAGTTGGCTGAATCCATCTGATGTTACTTTTTGCACTATACAACTTTTGTTTTTAAAATAATTACACTGGAGAGCCTGAAATCTCAATGAATAGGCTTGAGGACATGTCAAAGGAAAGTAGCCAACACATGCAAACTAGGCAAGCTTATGGTCAAGGAAAGCAACTGTGTTTAGAAAAATGATTGCCCTATAGGCCAGAGTACTTTCCCTTCAGTTGAACATCATTTAGTGTATTTTTAAAAAATCGTAATTCTGCGGAATCTTAAGCTTCAGCACGTCAGAGTGAAGGAGAGGAGTGCGGTATCTTAAGATTCATCACAACCTCATGGAGTTAAAGAAGGATTTGTATGTGCCCAAGGAGCTTGTGCAGGCTACCCCCCCCCCCCCCCCCAACACACAAACACACACACAGTGTTTGAGCTGTGGGAGCACACACTCATGTACACACAACAGGCCTAGACCCTAAACTCAGTGAAAAAGGTGCAACAAGGAAATCAACAGGGCAACAGTATTCCAGAGCTGAGAGTCCCCAACTCTGCCTGGTTTAATGAAAGGCAATCACTGTAATCCAACAGCCACTGTCCAAACTGACTACCGTTGACAGATGAGATCGGGACGAAAGAGATTCTGGGTTCAGTTCCCAGCCTTGCCCTTTCTTCCCAGTTTGACGGGAACATCGAACTGAATGTCACAAGTCCTTCAGATGAGACTATAAATCGAGGTTCCGTGTGCGAGTGCACGCAGAACATCTTGTCTACACGTTAAAAACCTGTCCTTCCTTTCGGAAGAGTAGACCATTTCGTGCCGGTAGGAACGGAAGGCAAAATAAAAAAACAGAACAAAATAAAACCACACACACACACACACACAACACACACAAACACACACAAACACACACACACACACACACACACACACACACACACACACACACACACACACACACACACACACACACACAGGAGTCGTGTTTAGACACGATCCCCGAAGTCGGAATGCGGCTACCTTAATGGTGGGGGCAGGGGGTGGAGGGGGGTCGCATAGGCAAAAGTCTCATCATGGGTGAATCTCGGAGCTCTAGCTGAGGAAGGAAAACAACAGTAAAACACTGACCCTGACATAAACCTGTAAACTAAAAACACAAGCTTTGATAAAGTCCTTCGGATGAGACTATAAACCGAGGCCCCGTGTGCGAACGCATACAGAACATCTTGTGCACACGTTAAATCCTGTTCCGCTTTTCAAAAGAGTAGGCCATTGTGTGCCGGCGGGAACAGATGACAAAATTTACAAAACCGCATACACACGGGGACTGGATGTTAAAAAAAATCATGTCATCTGAGCGCTTTGATTTGTTGCTTTACAAGATTCAGCGCTATATAAATTCGATACATATTATTATTATTATTATTATTATTATAATAATTATAAAGTGGAAGGAAGAAGGCTAACGCTGTATTCCTCCTTTCCACGTACATACATGCACACATGCAGAAAATCAAACACGTACGTTAAGGATCCCATGACAGTTCTGCCAGTCAAGGGAAAACGTTTGTCTGGGCATGCACCCAACACTTCACTTCACTTACCCCTTGAGTTAATTAAGCAGATGGTCAAGCATCTGCCGATCAACATTTTGGTGGACAGATGGGGCGTAGCGTTTAGGGAATGTTCCCTCAACCTGACTGTGACATTTTGACAAAATTTAGGAAAAAAAGGGAAAAAAACTTTTAAAATTCGGACAACTTGCTGACCTCTTGACCCTAGCATCGTTCCCCCGCTCGCTGACAGCAGTGTAAGCTTACTTATCCGAAGGTCGTGACCCGAACTACGTGTCAAAGGTCAAGGGTGAGGTGGGAGTGACCGGAAATATGATATACTTGCAGGCTAACTCCGTGACCATCAGTTTGGCGCCTTTCTGTCTGTCTGTGTGTCTGTCTTTCTGTATGTGTCTGTCTGTCTGTCTGTTTGTCTCTCTGTCTCTCGTTTTGTCTTTTTGTTTTTTTCTCTGTGTGAGTGTGCGAGTATGTGTTTATTTTACAATCATGATGTATCCCTGATAAAGAGTGGGGACTGGATGTAAAAAAAGCAGACGAGTGCTTACTCATTACCCTCGAAATAAAAGAATTTGATTTGTTTTGATTTGAATCCCCCCCTCTCTCTCTCTCTCTGTCTCTGTCTCTGTCTGTCTCTCTCTCTCTCTCCTCTCTGTCTCTCTCTCCCCCTCCCCTCCTCTCTCTCTCCTTCCCCCTCTCTCTCTGTCTCTCACTGTCTCTCTCTCCCCCTCCCTCTGTGTTTTATGGTGCAGAAATTTGGGGCTTTGATGCAGCTGTAACACATTGTGAATCAGTGCACCTCTTTGCTTTAAAGCAGTTTTTAGGCTTAGATAGACGTACACCTAATGATCTTGTTTATAGTGAAACTAATAGATATACTCTCTCTGCTAATGCTGCTATAAGATGCGTTATATATTGGATTAAGATTCTGCATATGAATGAGAGCAGGCTACCTTTTAAATCCTACAAGATGCTTTATGATCTAGATGCCAAAGGGAAAAACAACTGGGCGACACAAATATGTACCTGTTTGTGTGAACTCGGGTTTGGATTTGTTTGGCTCAATCAAGGAGTCGGAAATTGTAGAGAGTTTATTAATGCTTTTAGGCAAAGATTGATTGACTGCCGATGGCAGCAATGGAGTGATCATATACAAAACAGTGAAAGATTTCAAATGTACAGACAATTTATAAGTTCGTATGATGTCAAACCTTATCTAAAACTTGATATGGATATATACATTTGAAAATAATTATGTCTAAGTTTAGACTTGGTGTATCAGATATGAATGTTCATAAATTCAGATACAGAGAACATGACATTGACGACCTCAGGCTGCTATGGCCATTATGTAAGCAAGCAGAGGAGGATGAAGTACATTTTGTGTTGTGCTGTCCAGTATTAAAGGATGTTAGGCAGAACTACATCCCTGTTAAATATAGTAGACAGCCTAATTTATTTAGACTCTGTTTACTCCTGGCATCAAGTCATCCTGAGGTTGTGCGCAGCCTCACTTTATTTTGTGTAAAGCTTTCAGAATAAGAGAGATATTGTTATCCTAAGTCATATTTTTGTAGCTGACTTTTTGTTATACAGTAACATGTTGTCGTTACTTTTGCTTTTACCCCCACCAAAATACTAAGCAGTTCGGCAACCCCTTCATGTATGGGCCAATGGCCTTTTTGTGAATAAATCATTCGAGTTCGAGTTCTCTCCCCCTCCCCCTCTCTCTCTCTACCGCCCCCTCTCTCTCTCTGTCTCTCTCTCCCCCTCCCCCCCTCTCTCCCCCCCCCCTCTCTCTCTCCCTCTCCCCTACTCTCTCTCTCTCTCACATCACGACAGTCAGACAGTGCAAAAATGAAAGAGGACGCCTTACTGACCCAGAAACAACACCGATGAGGTCTCTTTGCCTTGGACCTCGTTCCCCTCTTTCAACACTTGCCAAAACAACCAGAGTACCACACACACACACGCGCGCGCGCGCGCACACACACACACGCACGTACACACGCGCACGGACGCACGCACACGCGCGCGTGCAGACACACACACTCACACACATACACACACAACATAGACACAGACACACACACTTTCACACACATACATATGCAACACACACACACACACACACACACACACACACACACACACACACACACACACCAGAAACGACAAATTCCTGCTTTAAACTATGGCTTACAAGTCTTGCATGCCGATGTAGCTTAACATTCAACCCCCGCCCCCCTCCCCCATTCTTTTTGCTTTGTACTTTAAAAGATTTGTTTTAAAAGGAGAGATTTGGTGTGAGGAAGGAAATGAAGGTGGTGAGGGCGGTGGTGATGGAGAGAGAGACAGAGAGAGAGAGAGAGAGAGAGAGAGAGAGAGAGTGTGTGTGTATGTGTGTGTGCGCGCGTGTGTGTGCGAGGAGGTGGGGGGAGGGAGTTGAGTGACTGAAGAGGGAAGAGCTGAACTGGTAAAAAATATGTGAAAAAAATTAAAATGTTGTCAATGTTTCTCCTCTTAAATGAATAATCGTATGTATTTATCGCATGTTACTCGAAATGTACTTTTTCAAAACTGAAAAACGGGAAAATTGATGTTTTCATAAGAGAAAAGTTTTACGAGTTACAAAATAGCCTTTGACAGACCTAATATGAAGTAAAACTTTTTATTTTGTTTTATAAGAAACTAACAATTATGAATACGATAACGATGACGATGGCAACGAGGAAGAGGAAAACGATGAGGAGGGTGGCGGTGGTGGTGGTGGTGGTGATGCAGTTAATAGGGTGGTATAATGATGGAGTAGGTGGTGGTGATGGCGACTATGCTGTCTATGGTAATGATAAATGGTGGTTGGGATGATAATGATGGTGATGGTGGGTGGTGCATGTCGATGAATGATGCTTGGGGTGATACAAGTGGTAGAAGTGGTTGGTGGCGCTGGTGGTGGTGTGTGTGGTGGTGTGTGGCTGTCAGTGGTGGTTGTGATGGTTGGGGTTGTGATGGTGGTGGTGGTGGTGGTAGTGATTGTGGCTGTCAGTGGTGGTTGTGGTGGAGATGGTGGCGGTGGTGGTTGTGGTTGTGAGTGGTGGTTGTGATGGTACCTCTATTATTGGTCGTCGCATTCTTCTTCCTGGTGATGGATCTGGGAAGTTAGATGATGCAGAAAAACACTCAGAAAACAACGTGTCTCTGATGAGAGCGACAGACAATATTCTCATTCAGCAGCCTTTCTTTTTCTTTTCTTTTTTAATTGTTGTTTTATTTTTGTTTTTCGTTTTTGTGTTTGGTTGGTTGGTTGTTGTTGGGTTTGTTTTTGTGTGTGTGTTTTGCTTTGTTTGGTTGGTTGGTTGTTGTTGGGTTTGTTTGTTTTTTGTGTTTTTGCTTTGTTTAGTTGTTGTTTTTTGGTTGTTGTTGTTGTTGTTTTAGTTTTTTGTTGCTCCATTTAAAGACGTCTCTTAAAATATGTTGTTCAGTGTATCAAACTTGGATCCAACATTATCACAGGTTGTTTTTTTTAGTCAAGGAAAACCTGAGACAGAGAGAAGTCATTCTTTTTAAGTAATGGCAGATGGGGACGGCAAGAAAACCACAGAAAAAGATGAATACTGCATGTCTTGTTATGACGACTTTTGCAACCCAAACTATCAGGAATACCGGGGGGACAAACTACAAAGGAGATGGTACATCTATCTCTCTCTGTATGTCTGTCTCTCTGTATGTCTGTCTCTGTCTCAGTCTGTCTATTTCTCTCTTTCTGTCTGTCTGTCTCTCTCTCTCTCCCCTCTCTCGTTTCCATCTGTCTGTCTGTCTCTCTCTCTGTCCCTCTCTCGGCTCATTCTGTCTGTCTGTCTCTGTCTTTCTGTCTCTGTCTCTCTCTATCTCTGTCTCTGTCGTCTCTATCTGTCTGTCTGTCTGTCTCTCTCTGTCACTCTCTCGTCTCTATCTGTCTGTATGTCTGTCTCTGTCTCTCTCGTCTCTATCTATCTATCTATCTATCTATCTATCTATCTATCTATCTATCTATCTGTCTGTCTGTCTCTTTGTCTGTCTCGTCATGATGACAGCCAGCCTCCTGTCCTCCCCCCAAGATCAGAAACGATGGGCGATGGGGCGGAATACAGAATAATGTAGTGGCCAGCTAACGAGGTGTGTGTGTGTGTGTGTGTGTGTGTGTGTGTGTGTGTGTGTGTGTGTGCGTGTGTGTGTGCGTGTTTGTGTGTGTGTGTGTGTGTGTGTGGAGTGTGTGTGTGTGTGTGTGTGTGAGTGTGTGTGTGTGTGTTTGTATGTGTGTGTGTATTGTGTGTGGCGTATGTGTGTGTATGTGTATATGTGTGTGTGTGGTATGTGTGTGTATGTGTGTGTGTGTATGTGTGTGTATGTGTGTGTGTATGTGTGTGTATGTCTGTGTATGTGGTGTGTAAAGTGTGTGTGAGAGGAGAGAGAGAGAGGAGAGAGATGAGAGAGAGAGAGAGTGTGTGTGTGTGTGGGAGAGAGAGGAGAGAGAGAGAGAGAGAGAGAGAGAGGAGTGTGTGTGTGTGTGTGTGGACGTGCGTGCGTGCGTGCGAGCGTGGTGCGTGCATGTATGTGTGTGTGTGTAGAGAGAGTGTGTTGTGTGTGTGAGAGAGAGAAGAGTGTGTGGGTGTGTGTGTGTGTGATGAGTGTTGTGTGTGTGCGCGCGCGCGTATGTGTGTGCTTGGTGTAGATGTAGAGTAGTGTGTGTGTGTAGAGCAGTGTGTTGCGTGACAGTGATGTGTGTGTGTGTGTGTGTTGCCGAGAGAGACGAGGACGTGCTGTGGTGATGATAGAGAGTGGTGTGTGGAGACGTGAGTGAGAGGTGTGTGTTAGTGTCGATGTGAGGTGATTGTCCCCTGAACCGGCTGCGAGCTCTGAGAGTCAGGTATGTGTGGGCGTAGCAGGGGACGCGTGAGGGGTCGGCCGTTAGAATGACCACGTTTCAGCATCCAGGTTCATCCTCCACCCACACCCCTCCACCCTGTGAAGGGGATGTCCCCTTGAAGCGTTCCTTTAACGAAGACTCTGAGAGGTCAGGGATGGTGAGGGGCAGTTGAAGCAGGGCGGCCACAGACAGTGAGGGGGTCGGCCGTTAGCACACTGGACCCCTACGTGGTTTCAGCATCCAGGTTCGATCCTCCATCCTCCTCCCTCCCCCCCTCCCCCCCCCCCCCCCCCCTCCACCCCTACCCCCAGCGCCCTGCTGTTAGGGATGTTTCCCAGAATCTACCTTGGCTCTAGCCAAGTTCACCTGCGTTTATTGATATTCAATAAAGCCGAAAACAAACAAACAAACAAACAGACGTTCTTAGTGCAAACGCAACATTTGTTGTAGTTGTTGTTGTTGCGTATAATTATCAGAATTCCAACCATCCTTTGGAAGAGCTAGCCAGTTCAAGTCAAGTCATGTCAGGTCGAGTCAAAATTATCTTTAATGAGGGTAAAAGAGTAAGCTTACAAGCTTTTTTTTTCCATCCTGCCCTCACACACACACAAACTCACACCAAAATGCCAGTGATAATGAATGGCATAATTATCCCCGAAGTCGGAATACGGCTACCTTAATGGCGGGTAAAATCGGTCGCGTACGCAAACATTTCATTTCATTGTTCGTGAACATCGGACCTCTAGGCGATGAACGATTTAAAAAAAAAATGACATGACCAAACCCGTTGAGGAATGAGCCTGTGTTAGGGACTGAGTGAACAGACCGTGAGTACCCGTGTGGAATCGGAATACTGTCCTTACCGGAGGAAGAAAGACTAAAGTGATGAGAGATTGGACCACAGTACCAGTGGGACTGTACAGGTTTCCTTCCCATTCTGGGCAGTTAAAAAGAAGAAGAAGAAACAACAACAACACCCAGAATACAGTATTTCCTGAAGGGAAAAACAGACAGGTATTGCATTGTATTGTATTGGTTGTATTGTATTGGTTGAATTGTATTGTATTGTATTTATTGTGTGGGGAAACTGAAACTAAGGTCACCATGAGACTAGAGCAACTGGGGCCACCGAATCAGAGACATTTTTTAAAATTCCATGATGATAAATGATGAGGAGGAGGATGCAATCATGCTGATATGGAAGTGCATATGCTTTGAGACTTCTTGACAGGTTTGCACTCTACGCTTTTTATCATAATATATCCCAGCGTCAACCGGGCCTGAGAGATACAGACACCTGCAGTGTTGGTCAGGTAATTTGAGCAACACTCTCAAACTCGCATCCATAAAGTGGATGAAGTTCGACTGTGTGGTCCCAGTCTTCCCACTGAGCCCACATCCCACTCAGTCTGAATAGAAGCCGGCTGGAATCCGAAAAATCCCTATGACTCTCATGAAATTCGAACCCACCCTCTTGCAGTCCGTAACCCAAGGCGCTATGCGCTAACCATTGCACCAAGGCGTCTCTCTCTCTCTCTCTCTCTCTCTCTCTCTCTCTCTCTCTCTCTCTCTCTCGCTCTCCTCTCTCAGCCACCTTCTATTCTTCCCCGTCATCAGCAAAACATAATAATTCAAACTCAAACAATGACAAAGTTCCCAAAGGACAAGACATAACAAAAAGATCCTTTTTCTATTACACTGGAAAACCTCAGAATTACATAGTATCTATGACTCCTTTGAATACGAGCCTACTAAAGAATTGCGGGATTAGACCAACTAGTGTCTACAAATGTCAGTTTACCGAACGTGATTCACACAAAACCTGTCAGATTAACAGCATACACCATGAAAAAAGACCATCCAGGTATGAGAGACAATGGGCGTAAAATGACCAATCTTCTTCACTTCCAAACCTCTTCACATGGCCTTATGAGACACAAATTTACACGTGAGAAGGAATACATTGCCTACAGGTTGCAAATCGCTAAAATTCTTCTAAAACCCTAAGAAATGAAGATCATCATCATCATCATTTCCTTCTTATTCTTCTTCGTCCCCTCTTTTCCATCTTCTTGTTCATTTACTTTATCTCTTCCTCCTCGCTGTCTGTCTGTCTGTCAATCAATCTGTCTGTCAGTCACTCTGTCTGTCTGTCATTCTGTCTTTGTCTCTGTCTCTCTCTCTCTGCCTCTCTCTCTTTCTCTCCATATTTTTCATAATAAATACCACACATAACATAGTTTGTCCTTCCTAACGTACGGTATTGCCCCCTTCCTTCACTTTAAACATGATCACCACTAAGTTTTTGGGTAGGTTGGGTCCCCTTACCCCAACCAAGTTCTAAAATATAGTCACTGATTCGAACCAAGCCATGAACTCGATTCTTGCATTGCCAGTGAATAGTTCACATATGTGCACACTGAGTGACGGCGGTGGAATTTGAAACCACATTCATACCACACGACTAGGGGGATAGCCTAGTGGTTAGAACGTTGCGCTCGCAATCTGACGACCCGGGTTCGATTCCCGTTCAAGGGGATATTTTCCCCTGGAGTTAACATCAGTGCAGACTCCACTCTCCCCAAAAGTCCTTCGGATGAGACTCTAAACCGAGGCCCCGTGTGCGAACGCGCGCAGAACATCTTGCGCACACGTTAAATCCTGTTCCGCTTTTCGTAAGAGTAGGCCATTGTGTGCCTGTGGGAACAGATGACAGAATTTATACAAAACCGCAAACACACGGGGACTGGATGTAAAAAAAAAGCACATAAGTGCTTATTCCATTATCCTCGATATAAAGCAATAAAATAAATAAAAACAAAACAAAACTAGAACTACAGCCCAGGTGGGTGTCCCGCGTATGTTAGCTCAGAACAGGCACCACTGAACACCACCAAAGTGACCCAGCAGCAGTGCAGGGCCCCTCTGGCTGGTGACCCCATGGCGGCCTGATAGTGATGGGCTCCCTGTGAGCTTCCGACCCTGAGGATGAGACATAACAAATCTGGGTATGGTTGTGGCGAAGAGATTGGAATGAGTGGCGAGGGAACAGCAGGACGGGGGATTTCGCGGAGAATGAGGCAGCCAAATAAAAAACCCAACAAAAAACCCCAACACCTAGAAGAACTACAGCCCAGTGACAAAGAGACCAGCCTGGGAGATGTGGGTCAAGATGTGAGGCTTCTTTTCATGCCTTTCATACCTCCGGGTAGTGGAGAGGGCCTACTGCTGACCTTCTTCCCAAAGGTAGCGGCCACACTCTGCCTATACTACTGATGTGGCCATGTGTGTTTCTAGCTGTTGGTTGGGTTTTTTTTGTTTGGTAGTGGTGGGGTGGTGAGGGTGAGGGTGAGGGGCTGGGAGTAGGGGTGGGGGGTGGGGTGGGGGTTGGGAGGAGGAAAGTGTGGAGTGGGGGGGTGAGGGTGAGGGTGGGGGTTAGGGTGTGTGTGTTTAAAAAAAAATTCTTTTACTTCGAGGATAATGGAATAAGCGCTCATGTGCAGTTTTACAATCAGTCCCCGTGTGTATGCAGTTTTTGTACATTTTGCCATCCGTTCCCACCGGCACACAATGGCCTACTCTTCCGAATAGTGGAACGGATTTAAACGTGTGCGCAAGATGTTCTGCGTGCGTTCGCACACGGGACCTCGGTTTATAGAGACTAAGAGATATCCGAAGGACTTTTGGGGAGAGTGGAGTTGGCACTGATGTTAACGCCAGAGGAAAAATCCTCTTGAACAAGAATCGAACCCGGGTCAGCAGATCACGAGCGCATCACTCTAACCACAAGGCTATCCCGTCCCCGTCCCCGCGCGCGCGCGCGCGCGCGCGTGTGTGTGTGTGTGTGTGTGTGTGTGTGTGTTGTGTGTGTGAGAGAGAGAGAGAGAGAAAGAGACACACACAGTGTGTTTATGAGTGTACATTTCAAACAAATGATTATTTAATATCAACTTAGCATTTTAAAACTGACGACCAATTATTGCCCTCCTAACCTCAGAATAAGTCAGGACTTTTTAAAAATGTAATAGGAGGCACCGTGGTCGAGTGGTTTAGGCGGTCAACTCGTGATCCAGAGGTCGCGGGTTCGATGCCCGCTCGGCTCGGTGTTGTGTCCTTGGGAAAGACACTTTACTCCCATTTTCCTCACTCCACCCAGGTGTACAAGTGGGTACCAGCTCTGCTGGGGAAGTATCTGGCGACAGACTAGCGTCCTGTCACAGGGGTGGTGAAAAACCATCAGTTCGCTTGACGCTACAGAAACCGGGATAAGCTCCGGCTCTATGGGCCTTCTGGCTCGAAAGAACATACTTTTAAAAATGTTGTCGTTTGTTCGTTCTCCGGCTGGAGCCCCCAGGTTTGCCTCTGGTGAAGTGTGTGCCTGTGCACCAGGTCAAGACTGTACGACAGGCCTTCCATTTTCCTCCAAATTGCGAGGGGTAGCCTAACGTAAACAGTCTCTACTTAGCTGAGACGTGAGAAAGGGAGGAATTAGAATTTTATCCACAAAAAAGTACACAGGAAATGTGGGGAGCAATTTTGCAACTGGTTACATCATTCTTGGATGCCATAATTATTGTGAATTAAAAAAACAGAATTAGTTTCTTTTCTTGTTCTTGTTCTTCTTGTTCTTGTTCTTGTTCTTCTTGTTCTTGTTCTTCTTCTTCTCTTCATCTCCTCATCATCTTCTCTTCTCTCTTCTTCCTCTACCGCTCACACTGTCCATTTCCCACCTCTCTCTCCCTACCTCCTCACCTACTCACACGCACGCACGCCACCAACACGCCCTTTGAAAATAAAACTGTAACCTAGAACCATTCCTTTTCTTCTCCAAACAGGTGTCAGACATTTCCCTACACTACTCCCCCTCTTCCGTTTTGTGTTTCATTTCCGCCCTACTTTCGCTTTCCACACGTACCATCTGCTTTCACTTCTCTCTACTCCCTCCTCTCTACTTCGTCTTTCACGTACCATCTCTTTCACTTCTCCTCTATCTCTCTCTCTCTCTCTCTCTCTCTCTCTCTCTTTTTGTGTGTGTGTGTGTGTGTGTGTGTGTGTGTGTGTGTGTGTGTGTGGTAGCACCCAGTGGCACTGTTAGCACGAAGGATACTGTGTGGTTTGTAGTTCTACTACTACTACTACTACTACTACTACTACTACTACTACTACTCCTCCTCCTCCTCTATTGCGCAAACAGTTTCACGTTTCGAATGTCGCGGCACTGATGATCAATTTATACTATATTATATATATATATATCTACTATATATACTATATAATTATATATATATAATATATAATTTATGCCTCTGTAAGAACACCAATCATTAAGTTAACTGCAGCAATAAAGCATAATTGATTCAGTTTTTCGGATCAAGCTAGTCAGTCATTGATCCCCCTCTACTACGAATTAGCTTGATGGATGCTGTGCTGAGTTAAGACCATCTGACTTCATTCTATTGTACCATGAAGTGGTGGGTATTCCTTCGTGATGTGCCGTGTGTCTATATTTGCTTGGTTGTAACTAACCAGTAAGATAGTTTGGATAAGCAGTCAGCTCTGACCCCCCAAGTTCTGTGCAGTTGCTGGTGGTAAGCCACTACCAGTGCCAGATTAGTGACGAGTAGTTTACGTAGGAAGAAACTCTTTGCTATGTAGCAGTAGACCAGAAAACACCACCACAAGTCGTTGCTAAACGTTTTCTGTGCGAAAGCTCCAGCCCCAGATGCGCATTATCAGTGACAGTGCGGAGAAAACCACTCATTGTGTTTCACGTGCATGGCCTACTTGACTTATCAGTCCAGACAGACAGCTGCTCTGCTAGCTGCAGCTAAAGGCGGCAGCCACAGGCGTCTTTTGTCTTCCTGGGAGAATTGTCTGGTGAGGTATCTTGCGTATTCAAAACAAAATTAAGCAGATAACAACAATAATCTTCTGCATTCTTTTTTTCAGGAGGTAGCAACTTGTCGAGTGGGTGTGAAGCGTTGGAGGTTCTAAACGTAACGGTGTTGTAAGTCGTGGGTCACTGGTTCGAATCTCACCAGTGCTTTGTGGTGACTTAATGGCGGCACTGGTTACGAATTCTCATGTCAGTTTATGTGCAGATTTGCAAGTGACTGACTTTTTCTGTGATCACGCATAAGAAAAAATCAAATGTGCACGTTAAAGATCCTGTATGCACCCGAGGTTATTATTAAAAATCTAGAGCATTGAGTGACGTAGCTTGTCCAAAAATCTACTTTTCTGATTTCTCTGCCAGAAATGTGATGTGGCATATTTAGAACGTGCAGCATACTGAGACAGGCTTGTGAAAAATTTTAAAAAGTTAAACAATAATTTGGGTTTTAAAAAAAGTCTTCAAAAATGCTGTGTTGCACAAGGTAGGGAAAAAGAGGTTTAGAGACTGAGAGGGCGAAATACAGTACAGGAGACAGAAGAGTACTACAAGCACAGTTTGCCGCCACAGTCATGGTTAGGCCGTCTTCTCCCTGTTATCTCGAGAGTCATTGACGTCCCTATCTCATACAATACTGTCAGCTTCAAGAAATCCTCCGAAAATGATTTTTCCCTCCCTGCCCCCCCCTAGATTTTCCTTCTTCCTTGCTCGTTCATCCAGCTGTTCACGCCTGTGTCCTATGGGAGAGCTGTTCCCCTCCTCAGGGCCTCTAGCATGCTACATAGTCTGACGTTTGGTTGGTGAATGTTTTTTCGACAGAATTATGCCATAGACAACTCTTCTGCTGCCTTGGGTTCTAATACTTGCGCTGAATCTGTTCTGGTACAAGACATGTCACTTTTCGTCGAACGGCAAGAAAGAAGCGCCATCCCCTAACCCTGCCCACCCCCAAAACCCCAACAAACAAAAAAACAAAAACCAGTAAACTTAGTTTGAGCGTCTGCTTTGGCCTGTAATTCTGTTCTGAAGTGGAGAGTGTAACACAGGCCTTAATAATGGGCAGAAGCCGATTACTTGGGTGGATCCCAGCCCTAAGACCAAACGAGCTGAGGATGGATGGGAGCTGGCCAGAATTGGGAGGCTTCATTCATTGCAAGGGTTAATTAAGCTATCTTTGGTCCATTAGCTCCCTCCCCCCCCCCCTCTTTTTTTTTTAAAACCTCCTTCACTACTGAAAATACCTCTCTCTCTCTCTCTCTCTCTCTCTCTCTCCTCTCTCTCTCTCTCTCTCCTCTCTCTCTCTCTCTCTCTTCTCTCTCTCTTCTTCTTCTTCTTCTTCTTCTTCTTCAATTCATGAGAGTCTGCAAGGGAGAGGAGGGTGAGGGGAAGAGAAGAGAAGAGGAGACAAGTGATTCACTTGGTGGCCTCCCTTCCTTGGCCTCACGCTATCGTTGTGGTGGTAGAGCAAAGTGCAGCACCTCTTGAGATTATGCCGAGCAGAATGCCATTCCTGCCCCATCCATGTGGCTATGTGTGTAATGTGTGTAATGTGGGTAATGTGGGCCGTGGCTGCTACCGGTTACAGCACATTGAACTGCACAAAATCTGACATCAGATTAACCAGGAATTAAATATAAAATGACTGGCACCAAGTGGACACAACAAACACAACCAAATAAAGGTGGTAGTTTTCTCCAGATGATAAAGAACAAAACAGAATCATCTAAACTGAAATATAGAAAGGTGTCAAAAGCTGCTTTACATATGTATTAAGGTAAGGTAAAGGAGTCCCATAACCTATAAGGTCGTAGGGGAGCGAGGCGTCAGAGCCTCACTTCTCTAGGGCCAATATTGAGGCGGCGCCCATACTCTCTCCCTCGACTGCTTAAACTTCCCTGACCTAAAGAGGCAGTACCATTTACAGCTGGGTGAACTGGGACTGTACTGAACAAGCGCGCAACGCACCCATCAATGGTACACGCTCGACGCTGCTAACTTGGCTGGGGAAGCGAGTGCTCGACATGACACCTCCCATTACATTGTTACATGTTAATTACACTAGTTAATTCACACAAAAATGTGCCAGTCCTGCTATAATTAAATACCTGTGATGTCTTGTATAATCATGTGAACGACAGTGAATTCCGTTAGAAACATTACACTGCTGGTTGATGTTGTTTTGAACCAAAACATCGCTACGGCCACACTGGTGGCCGGTCATCATATTAGGTTCAATATCAATCCTATGTCAATCTTGTATAGAACCGCAAACTCTTTGGCAGGGTGATGGGATTTGGGCTGTTGAAAGCAGGGACAGCTATGAAATGAAACAGGAGAGGAAAATCTTAGGTTTGTAAACAAATATGTCTTTTAAAAGTGTCAAAGAAGGCCTTTGGTGAAGAGAGAGAGGGGAGGCCATTCCAGATTTATAGACCAGATATAGAGAAAGAGCGACGGCCCACGGTGGACTGACTGAATCTAGCACAAGGAATCTGTAGCAGAGCGAAGGGAACGAGAAGGAGTGTACAGGTGAAGACATTCAGAGAGGTAGGAGGGTGTTGTTTTGTGGAGACATTTGTAACAAAGGGTACTGATCTTATAGTTTATTCTTCGTGGCAAAAGCAGCAAGTGAGAGATCGCAAGAGAGGGATAATGTGCTCAGATTTTTTTCTTTCTGAGGACTAGTAGAGCTGCAGATTTTTGAATAGGTTGAAGGGAGTGGATAGATGATGCTGGCAGACCAGCCAAAAGAGAATTGCAATAGTCCAGACGTGAAATAATGAGAGATGCCAGAGTTTGGATGTTGCTTCTGTGGACAGGTGCTTTCGAATTGCACTAATACGCCGTAATTGATAGTAGCACGACTGACAGGTCTGGGTGATGAATTTTTGCATAGAGAGTGTGTTGTCGATAATGACCCCTAGATACTTCACAGCAGTGGATAGAGGGACTGATGCATTGCCGAATTCTATTGAAGCTGTTGTAATGAAAGATAAATTTGTGTTTGTATATTTGTGGAAAACGAACTCCGTTGGCTAAATTGCCTTATTTGAATGTGAGGGTCGGGTGGTCGCTTGTCCTACACTGTTGCTGATTTAAAAAAAAATCAAAGCGGGGAACATGACACTGGTGTGTATGTGTGTGTGTGCGTGCGTGCGTGCGTGCGTGCGTGTGTGTGTGTGTGTGCGTGTGTGTGTGTGTGTGCAAGCTTGTGATAACAATTAATGTATGATAACAATTAATGCATTGGTTGAATGTAGTTATTGGAGATTCCTTCCTCTTTCAGGTTTTCATTATTTCCTTGGTGCAAAACACATATTGTTTAAATTGTATTCATACTGTGCTCCTTGCCAAAAAGACTGTATTGTTAATGCAATAAATTACTTTCAGTATTCAGTGTTCTCTGTCTCTCTGTCTGTCTCTGTGTTGATAGGGTGATATTCATGTGTTCTACTTTTTTTTTCCAGAAATCAGGGCCACACTCCCCCGCACGCCAGAGTCTCTGATGTTTTCAAGGCAGCCTTGGAGCTTAGCCTTCTACCAGACAAACAGAGACATCGATAGAAAGACCAACAGACAAGCAGGCAGACCGACAGACAGACAGGCAGGCAGACTGACAGAAAGACCAACAAATAAGCAGGCAGACTGACAGACCGACAGAGAGACAGAGAAACAGGCATCTCCGAACCCACACCAGGGTTGTTTCCATTGTTTCAGGGTGGGGGTGGGAGTGGGGGATGGGGGTTAAAGTGTGTGGTTGAACTGTATAGTCTGCATTTCATTGAGACAGGTCGTGTGGCGACATGTACAGTGTAGCAGGATTCTACTGCTGCAAGTGTACCCAGTTCTCAGTATTGGTCACAGCTGTTTATATATATATTATATATATATATATATATATAAATTTTATATATCATATATATATATATATATTATATATTATATTACAACCCAAATTCTGTCTTCGTTATTTCAGAAATAGATGTATGGAGTATAGTAGCAGCTCTTTTTTTAAATTGGAATTTTGATGATTTTTTTATATTTTTTTGGGGGGGGATGATCAACTTACCATTTACGATGTGTGTGTGTGTTCGTTTGTTCTTGAATTTAACGTCTGTTCACTTTAAGTGCTATTAGACGGGAAATAAAGACCTATAGCAAAAAAACAATAGAAGACAGACGGAAAGAGAGTCATGTGACAGATTGGTATTCAAACATCAATGTAACGCCTAAAAATGCAAATCGGGAAAACATATCAAAGAACTTTAAAGAAACGCGAAAACTAGGCTATGTACAAGAGATTTCGAAATAGCAAAAAGAATGTTTACATCCGACAGAATTGCATCTACATTTTCTTCAGAAGCATTTTTGTCTACAAGGTTTTGTGGTAAGAAACCATGAAGCTTCTGACAAAACAATAGGCAGTGTTCCAGAGAAAATTGTTCCTCACAAATGCACTTAAAATTTTTTAAAACTTTGTTCTAGAGCATTAAGTCGTATTCTGTAAGAAATGGTGGTAATCAGTCTCGCATAGAATATTGAAGAATACGATGTTTTTTGTCTTAAAATATGATTTAAAGATGCTATACTTTTCTGTGATACAAGTTTCACATTTTTACGATCATAAAGTCGCTTTAAAGAAGTTTTCTCTAACAAAAGGAAAGGTTCCTTGATTGATGGACTTACAAAAATTTCAGAGGGCTGTTCTAAACTTTGTGCGCCTTTTTTTCCGCTGCTTTATCAACTTTTCGTTACCATAAAGGCCAACACGAGAGGGCACCCAACAAAAACTACATCTGTACCTTTAATCCTCAGGCAGTGTATCAAATAATTTATATCAATAAATGTGTATGTGTGTGTATGCGGTGTATGTGTGTGTGTTGTGTGTGTGTGTGTGTGTGTGTGTGTGTGTGTGTGTTGTGTGTCTGTGTGTGTGATTTATTTTTTTAATTTTTATTCTCTTATTTCGAGGATAATGGAATAAGCACTCATTGCTTTTTTTTTACATCCGATCCCCGTATGACATGCAGATTTTAAATTTTGTCATCCATTTCCCACCGGCACTGAATGGCCAACTCTTCCGAAAGGCAGAACGGGTTTTAACGTGTGCGCAAGATGTTCTGCGTGCGTTTGCACACCAGACCGTGGTTTACAGTTTCATCCGAAATGAAGCTCAAAGCGTCCTGACAATTACTATTGCCCGAGATGTTGGAGATGATTGACTGGCACAACTTGTCACAGGGTTGGCTTGTACTGTTGGAAGCGTGTACACGAGTGATGATGTGGAGTGTCGGAAGTAGTTTTGATTCTGGGGCGATTTCATGTGAAAACTGCCGGTTCTGGAATTTTCTTAGTGCGGGCAGAAACTGGTTAATCCACAGGTCATTATCTAGTCATGGCCCTAGTTTGGGGTCAGTAATACTCTGTGTGTGTGTGTGTGTGTGGTGTGTGTGTGTGTGTGTGTGTGTGTGTGTGTGCGTGCGCGCGCGTGTGTGTGTTGTGTTGTGTTGTATTGTGCTGTTTGTGTTGTGTGTGTTTGTTGGTGTGTGTGTAAGTGCCAGCGTGTGTGTGTTGTGTGTGTGCCGTGCGTGCGTGTGGGTGTGTGTACCGTGCGCTAGTGAGAAAGTGAGGAAAAGGCTGGGGAGAGAAGGGATGG
>CM054150.1:52748365-52750865 GCA_028751875.1 Rapana venosa | reverse complement strand
ACAGTATGAAACAGACTTGTCACAAAGATGTCTTGGAACAAAAACTGAAATTCTTCTGCAGCAGTGCCACCAGCCTTGACCACACACTCCCCGTACCCCCCCCCCCCCCCCTCTCTCTCTCCCCCCCACCAACCTCCCCCCTCCTCCAACCCCCACAGCCGGCCGTTGGTTATAAGCTTACTGCCTGACTGCTGGCTCACCTATTCAGAGCATGTAGACACCTTCCAGAGGATGAAGACTTGTACATGACTTTAGTCACAGAGTAACAACGTGTTAGACAACATTGTCACACACACACACACACACACACACACACACACACACACACACACACACACACACACACACACGCACGCACGCACGCACGCACGCACACACCACACACACACACACACACACTCTCACACACACTTAGATGTCCATGTCAAGCACCCCCTGTAAAGTGATGTCTTCACCGACTTTGTACCATAACATGACCTGTCAAGCACCCCTGTAAAGTGATGTCTTCACCATGTACCATAACATGACCTGTCAAGAACCCCTGTAAAGTGATGTCTTCACCATGTACCATAACATGACCTGTCAAGTACCCCTGTAAAGTGATGTCTTCACCATGTACCACCTGTCAAGTACCCCTGTAAAGTGATGTCTTCACCATGTACCATAACATGACCTGTCAAGCACCCCCTGTAAAGTGATGTCGTTGCTGACTCTGTAACCCCCCCCCCCCCCCTCCTCACCGTGGGGATGTCAGGGGGCCCGTCAGTATAAACAGCATCTCCACCTTCTGGACATTCTGTGCGACGAATTCCCTCTTTTCTATCCTTCTCTTTGTCTCTGCCTTATTCCTTTTCTTCTGGTCGCCTCCTTCTTGTCTATTTTCGGCCTTCTTGGTCCATTCTCCGGCCTTTTTTTCCAAGAAAGATTTATACAATAACAATTCTCTTTCACGCCGTAGTCAGATGCGCTGGGCCTGATTTGTCAAGTGCTTGACGGCAGCGCAATGTATTTTCGCTCATGTGACAGACAACAGTAGTTGTCTGAGCGTTCGGTGACAAAAAAGAAGCTATATACTATAGCATGGCCTGTCAAACACCCCCTGTAAAGTGATGTCTCCGCTGTCTATATACTATAGCATGGCCTGTCAAGCACCCCCTGTAAAGTGATGTCTCCGCTGTCTATATACTATAGCATGGCCTGTCAAACACCCCCTGTAAAGTGATGTCTCCGCTGTCTATATACTATAGCATGGCCTGTCAAGCAACCCTGTAAAGTGATGTCTCCGCTGTCTATATACTATAGCATGGCCTGTCAAACACCCCCTGTAAAGTGATGTCTCCGCTGTCTATATACTATAGCATGGCCTGTCAAGCACCACCTGTAAAGTGATGTCTCCGCTGTCTATATACTATAGCATGGCCTGTCAAACACCCCCTGTAAAGTGATGTCTCCGCTGTCTATATACTATAGCATGGCCTGTCAAACACCCCCTGTAAAGTGATGTCTCCGCTGTCTAGAAACTATAGCATGGCCTGTAAAGCACCCCTGTAAAGTGTCTCCGTTGTAAAAAGGTAAAGGTAAAGGTGTCTCATAACCTATGTGGTCAAAGGGGAGCGAGGCATCAGAGACCTCAGCTTCTCCAGGAGCCAGCATATTGAGGGCGGCGCTCATCTCTCCTTTGCTGCTTTACCCTCCCTGACCCTAAAGAGGCAGGTATCCATATATAGCTCTGTGAACTGGGGGACTGTAATGAAGCCAAGGCGCGCAAACGGTCACCCATCCAAGTGGTGACCACGCTCGATGCTGCTTAACCTTGGCTGGGAGAAGCGGGTGCTCTGACCACTGAGCTGTCCCTGTCTCCGCTGATTGTGTACCCCAACATGACGGGTCAAGCATCCCTCTGTAAATGATGTCTGCTCGCTCAGCCATGCACCACATACACCACGACCTGTCCACCAAGCCAATGACTGGCATCCTGTGTGTGAGTTGGTAGCTCATCAACATCGTAAACTAGTACAAGAAACAGTGCGAAAACAGTAAACAAATGCTTAAAATATAGCTTACAGACTGATTCCTATTCTGGTTTGGAAACGGTGGAGTCTTATGCTGTGTAAGCACTTACAAAGGAAAGTTATTTTGAGTTCTGCATGCGGACAGGGTTATAAAGCAAGTCCCTTCAAGGGGGAAAATATTGCTCCGCTATTCAAGCACCTCTTCAGGAACACGCTACTACTGCCGACATGGTACAGAGTGCCATTTAGCGTACAAACACAACTCAGCAGGTTTTTCCCTCAGTCAGGTCCTTCAGCACTGAGTGGCTTTGTGACTCGACCATCTGTTGGTTTTCCGTCACAAACAAACCACACACGAGTTGAGTAACTAGTTCCTTTTTCATATCCGTCCTTTGTCTAGTGTTGATAATGACACCTGTCGCTTTTAAAATAGTAATGGCATTGTAAAGTACAACATTTACATCTAAATAAAGTTTGTGTGTGTAGGT
>CM054150.1:52715865-52743365 GCA_028751875.1 Rapana venosa | reverse complement strand
TGTCAAATAAGATATGTCTCTACAAATATTGTTTCTATCAACCTGAATTGAAATATTACATTTTAATTAATACCGTATTTGATATATGCTGTTAGCAATATTCACGCAGTCAAATAGCATTGTTTATCTAGTTCATAGTCCAAGACTTGATCACTGTAGTCATGATTCACTTGAATCGGTTGTTGGTTTGTTTGTTTTCTTTTCTTCCATATACTATGGTACTGTATATACCACTATGTTGATTCCCCTCCTTCCCCCAAACTCCGTGTATTGTGGCCTAAGGCCAATGTACATATTAAACACGTTCAGAGTTCAGAGTTCTCTGACTGTCGTGGGTGTGTGGGTGGGTGGTGTGGATGTGTCTTAGTTATTGCATTGAAAAAGAAAGTGAAGCTGGAAAGTAATCTATTAGGTCTATACTGATGTGAACTTGAGAAGTGACCAAGATTTCGCCTGTATGAATGTTAGCATAATTATAGCCCAAACAACGATGTTGAAAGTGATGAAGTTAATGGTGATAAGTGTTTGGATTGTAATCACCCATATTGATGACAACCTTAGTCATGACTATGTTGAGGATGATGATGATATTGATGACGCTTAGTCGTTTGTTATGCATTACAATGTATTGCATTTTTAGACAATTGATTGAAGTTGGGTGGTTTTTTTGTGTCTACTTATTATTATTACTCCCCTTCGCCCATTTCGCCTGTATTGTGGCCCATGGCCGAAGTACAATTAAACAGTTCAGAGTTCAGAGTTTTCTCTGTCTGTCTGTTTGTCTGTCTGTCTGTCTGTCTGTATCTCTCTTTCCTCCCATCTCTGTCGCTGATGGCTGTGAGGAGACGCACTTCACATGGTCAAAGTGGTAAACCACATCCTGTTGGGTACAGGCCAGCAAAGGCCAACTACTGACACCTGTCCTTGAAACGCACGCGCACACACAGACAGACACACAGGCACACTCTCTCTCTCGCGCGCGCACACACATACATACACACACACGCGCGCGCACGCACGCACACATATGCACACATTCACCACACACACAGACACACACACGCACCCGCGTACACACGCACGCACACTTGTCTAAATCACTTTGAGGTGAATGGACATTAAACTAATGAGAAAAAAAGAACAACACACACACACACACACGCACGCACGCTCGCACGCACGCACACACACACACACACTTATACCCACCCATGCACCACCACACAGAGTAGCTCTCTCTCTCTATCTATCTATCTATCTATCTATCTATCTATCTATCTATCTATCTATCTATCTATCTATCTCTTTCATTCAGTCTCCTATTTTAGGGCCGTCTGGTATCACTTAAAGTGGAAAGACGTTAAAATTGAAGACTTACTTACACACACACACACACACACACACACACACACGCTGGATGTGAGATTGACAACTGGGCACTAGAACTGGAGTGGCCATCGTATGACAATGCTATAATTGTTATAGGTTAGCCATGTTTGACTATAATGTAACAAACAACAGCAACAACTCTTCAATTCAATTGGGGGTATCTGTTACAAGAAATCCTGTTTATAAACATTTATTCTGCGTTTGTAGGCCATCTATTGTATGTTAACGCGTGCGTTCACGCAAACACACACATATGCGCACTCTCAAGATTCAAGATTTATTTCAAGAAAACCCCAAGGGTTTCTCTCTCTCTCTCTCTCTCTCTCACACACACACACACACACACACACACCACACACACACACACACACACACACGCACTCAGGCACTCAGGCACGCACGCACACACACACACACACACACACACACACACACACACACACACACACACACACGCACGCAGGCATGCAGGCACGTATGCACGCACACACACACACATACACACACGCACAGACGCACGCACACACATACCATTCTGTGTCTTCACTAGGTCAGCGTTTCAGAAAGAAATGTCTACCTCTCCTCCTCCTTATCCCCCATGCCTTCTTTTAAATCAGCTTCATTCAAAGTGCCCAGGACAAAACTGCCAGAAAGCCAGTGCAATGTCCTGACTCCAGGTAGAGTTAAAGAAGTCAGTCCATTTATATTTTCATACAAGGTCGTCTTGGACGGCATGCTGTGTCGTAAAGTGGTGTGTTGTCCTAAAGTGGACAGGCTTAACAGAGATATAAACTCCTCCCCGGGTCTGGACACTTCCTGTGGAAACTTACTTCCCCTGTCCTTCACCAGGTGGTCTGGCTGCCCATGCTCAGATTGAACATTGCAAGACAAACCATTCCAAATCTGACCATTTCTTTTGTCTTTGTGAGCGGAAAAAACCCAACAGATTTTCCCCGCGAAAGTCAGGAGAGTACTCGTTGTATGTTCACAGTCTCTACTGGGTTGTTGTTTTTGTCATATCTTTTTATTTCTATTATTTTGGGTCGTGGTTACCTATGTCTTGACATAGAAGGGTTATGATAAGCAGTTTAAACATGATTTCCAGGTAAGTTATATATAGACTGGGTTCGCGCAGCTGTACATGGACTGGGTTCGCGCAGTTGAACGCCTTAGTCCAGTTAGCGACAAGAAAACTCTTTAAGGACAATGCAAGGGTCCGTACCAACTTCACTTGGAATTCTTGCCCCCAGTCCTGGAGCTCTGTAGGTCATGATCACTATCGTCAAGGGATAATAAATCTCCCTAAACACTGTCAAAGGAACTTGGCTGGGGGGCAAACTGCAAACATGCCTACCCCCTCAGCGAGCCCTGTGGAGAGAACAAACTAAGCGAAAATTTCACCCCCAAACTGACTGGGCGTGAATTCCCACACTTTCAGAAATGACTCATGCTGTGGAAAATATCTTAGCATGTCATGTGGTGGTCTGAAGGGAACACACCTGTTCAGAAAGCGAAGGTCTAAGGTTTGAATATTATTTGGAGCTGATGTCTTTGTCCTATTTTTTAGGCCATGGCTATGTAAATGTGTGTGCTAGTTTTTCCAGGCATAAAAAAGAATCTCGCTGCTCCTCCCTGAGAGGGGAGCAAGGAATTAAGTGATGGTACTGCCAACAACCTCACATCTGGTGAACCGCAAAGCTCTTGCTAATGAACGAAAAAAAAAGATTAATAATTGGATGATAATGGAATAATGAAGTAAGTTCTTGTGTGCAACATGTATGTTGTGCGTGTTGAAGAGCTCACAGCAACAAAAAGGCATCTGGCAAATTTATGTAGCAAATGTATTCTTACAGGCAACAAACATACACGTAGTACGGACAGAAAAGAAAGAAAAAATGGTGCTGTGCCACAATGACATGCTTTTCTTGAGAAAAACCATTTGGTTTCAATAGGGTTTATTCATTCAAAAAACGTGGAACAAATACAACATACAGAACATAATCAGCACAACAACAACAAGCTAGTAGCTTATATTTGTGTTTAAGTACAACATCAACATTCACACTGCAGCTAATGATCCCTCCCTCCAAAGAAAAGCCACTTTCCTTTTTACAGGCAGACAAAATCTCCGTAGCTATAAATGCTATACCTTACAGCACCCTAACTATTTAAACACTGGGGGTGTCATAACTGACGGTAGGGAAATGAGAGTTATGACTGAGGAAGGAGTTACTCAAGGCATGTGTGGCTTGTTTATAAAGGAAAACCACCAGAATGGTAGAGTCACAAAGCCACTTCGTGTGTTGAAGGACTTAACTGAGGAAAACCCGTACTGGGTTTCGTTTGTACGCTAAATGGCACTCTACGATGTAGGTGGCAGTAGTGCACATGTTCTTCGAGAGGTGCTTGAATAGAATAGTCCCCAAGACGCGTTTGTTTTTATAACCTTGATAGTATGTGGAACAAAGACTGAAATTTAAAATAACTGTTCCTAGCAACTTCTTACAAGGACTCTGCAGTTTGGAAACCTTGAGATCAGTGTGTTAACGGCGAAATATCGTCGTCGTCATCATCATCATCGTCGTCGTCGTCGTCGTCATCATCATCATCATTATCATCAACAACAACAAAACAACTGATACAATACGATACGATACAAGACAATGCTATTACATTACAATACAGTGTAATACACCATAACACAAAACAGTACAACACAATATAGCCCAACACAATATAAGATATAAACAACACGATATAACACAGCACTTTACAACCCAGCGTAACATAATACCACACAACATTAACACTTACAACACTACAACAACTTCGCTTTGACAACAAGCTAACATAACCTAAGAGCACATTCCTCTAACCCGCGACCTCAACAACAGCATGATACTGAAAGGGTGGGAGGAGATTAATGCTTGTTTTATCTTCACCATTGGAAACCTGCATAATTTATATGACAGAGGTCACAAAGACATCCAGAAGATTGCCAAATGCAATTCCCACTGGGGCAAATACACTGGCCTTTAGAGAGCAGATCATGACCTCTATTTCTGTCCTCTGTTTCGTTTTCCTTTCTCATCTGGGCATTGACTGTTGCCGTGGACAAAGTGTAATGAAACACATCTTGTAACAACTAGCAGACCCTTGAAATAATGTCGCTTGTTAAATGCAGTTTGGAAAAGGAGAGCGTTGTTCTTTAAAAAAAAAAAATTATTCCGAACGTTATTGTTTGTTTGTTGGTTGGTTGGTTGGTAGTTTGTAATGCAACACAGCACAGCATACACACACACACACACACACGCACACACACACACACACACACACGCACACACACACACACACACATACACACAAACACTCTCTCTCTCTCTCTCTCACGTACACTCACACGCACTCACACACGCAAACTTACACTCTTACACACTCACATACTCACTCACACACGCACGCACAATCACACTCACACACGCACGCACGCACGCACTCACACTCACACACACACACACGCACGCACACACACACACAAACCAGGTACTGTGAATCACAGAGAAACCACAATAATAATAATAATAATAACAGCTCAATGCAAAGATGCCAGTGTTAAGTTCTACAGCAAAGTCAAGAAGTGGATTTCTTAAGTGACGTTCCTTGTTCCAGCCCCCTTCTGGATTTGGACTTTTTTTTTTGGGGGGGGGGGGGGGGGGGGGGTGGGGGGGGGGTTTGTCGGGGTGGTGGGGTGGTGGTGAGGGGGGTGGTGGTGGAGGTGGTCATTCATTGCCATTGTTGTCCCTCATTTCCCTGTGTCCTCTTGCTCACTCACGTCCTTCTCAGCCCTTTCATTCTCTTCCCTGGCAAGCCCCCCCCCCCCCTCTCTCTCTCTCTCTCGCGCGCGCGCGCTCGTTCTCTGTCTGTCTGTCTGCCTCTCTCTCTCTCTGTGTATGTGAGTGTATCTGTGTGCGTCTGTCTCTGTTTCTCTGTTTCTGTCTCTGCCCTCTCTCTCTCTCTCTCTCTCTCACACACACACACACACCAAACAAGAAAAATCAACCCTTCTCAGCTTTCCGTCAACAAAAAACCCCTGTGCTGTAGAACTCCAAGAAGCCCCAGTCACCCAGTCCCCCTCCCCTTAAGAAGCCTGTTTACATAGCCCCCCTCCACCCTCCCTGTACAGGCAGGGGGACAGAACCGACACTGTTTCAATAGCTTCCTGCATTGTCGCCCCTATTACCTTTTGACCCTCATTACTTATTCTCACCTTCTTCTCTTCCCTCCCCTCCCCACCCCTCCCCACCCCCCCATCTCTCTCTCTCTTTCAGTGGTGTCCCCACAGTGGTCACTCAAAGAGGTCAGTCACTATGTCCTGTACTGCTGGCTATGGGAGATAGACGTACTGGTCAGCTGACACTGATGACAGGAGGGAGGGGGGGGGAAACAGGGAGGGGGGGGAGGGAGAGAGAATGGGTGTAGAGGGGGGTGGTGTGTGTGAAGTTGAATGAAGGTTAGGGGGTGGGTGGGTGTTGGTGTGGTGAGGGAGAGGAGGGTGTGTGTGTGTGTGTGTGTGTGTGTGAGTGTGTGTGAATACATGTTATGCCGAGAACGTGGCTTTTTGGAGACCCAATTTGTGGTGTTGGGAGAGGAGATGGGCGCCGCCCTCAATATGCTGGCCCCTGGAGAAGTGAGGTCTCTGACGCCTCGCTCCCTTACGACCTTATAGGTTATGGGACTCCTTTACCTTTACTAAACAAAAAATGTTTTTCCTCTTGAATTCTTCATTTTCTTATTCTGGTCTCGTGTAGAGTTGCATTGCATTCGTGTTCTTCTTCCGGTGTTATGTTGTTGTGTGTTTTATTGTATTGTATTGTATTGTATTGTACACGACTAACATTCACGGGAGATTTCTCTACAGAAAAGTCAGACTGCAGTGTAATTCTTCCAAGGGAAATAAACCACTTCGCCATAGTGAAAGCAGCGCCATCCATTTCTTTCTTGTCTGTACGTACACTTTTCCGTTTCTAAAAAAGACTTTTCTGTTTCCTAAAAAAACTAAACATACTACGGACACCACAATAAAATAATTGCCATGGGTTCTTTTACGTGTTCTAAAGACATGCTGCACACAGCTTGAACCTCGGTGTGTTGTCTTATTCACAAGAGTATCATACTGACCACCACCACCACCCAGGGTCTGTCCAGTGGGTGGGAGAGAAGTCCACCACCCCAGGTGGAATGGAACGTTGAGTTGAGCTGAAAATTATATTAAAGTCACAGCGGAAATAACTCGGATGTAGGGACTGTGGTGGCAAGTCATCCCACTTGAGCTCCTCGGGCCACTCTTAAAAAAAAGTACAATTCTGAAAAAAGCAACCAGGCCAGCACAAGCACGACAGTGCCGCACGAGCCCCTGTACTGTGGAATTGAACCTGCAAACCTCGGAATTTCTTGATGGAGGCTTTTCCGCTAGACCACCTATCTACTGTACCGGTTCTTAGGCTTGGTGTTATTGTTGTTGTTGTTGTTGTCGTCGTTGATGATCTTGCTGTTTAGAAAGTTATGCTGATGACACGTTTATATCTAAATCTCAACTATTATGGAGTGCTAGTGCTAAAATGGTTTGTGTATGTGTGTGTGTATGTGTGTGTGCCGCGCGCGCATGCGTGTGTGTTTAATCAGCATTCCCTGCATAAAAATAAAACTCTATCACTCTACATGTCCTGTGACTTAAAGAGCTTGATAAAATATGATACAGAAAACCAAAGCGTAGAGTAACCGTGTGTATGTAGTACCCCTACAGACTTTGCCGCAATAGCCAAGAAGTCTCCAGACATGTTGATTTTATGGCATCATAAACATAGAGGACGGGGCTGTCTGCCGTCTGGCTGTCTGGCTGTCTCGTAATTCTTCTACTACTGTGTCATTTTGCCTACATATACCACTCTCGTTTATCCACACCATTCTTTACCCACAACCGTCCCCATTTATTTTCTAGTATACCCTCCCCACTCCCCCTCAACTGCCTTACCCTTCTCCTATGTGTACCACGAGTCTTCTTCTTCTTCTTCTTAGTCCTTATAGCTCCTAGCGGAGCATAGGGCCTCAACAGCGTCCCTCCACCTTCTCCTGTCTCTGGCAAGGGTCTTGGCCTCTTCCCATGTCAGTACCACGAGTCAGCACTCCAAAATGAGTTGAAGGCCAAAATCACTTTTAAATTCATTTTTATGGTAAAACTTCTGCACGCCAAGTACCAGAGCACTGGCAATGATACCAATCATTTTGTATGATAGACTAGCTTCTCAATTACGTGATGCATTAAACAACAACAGGTTTTAGATTAAAGACTTTAAGCTATTAAATTTTCAAAGGTGGCTAGTGGATCTCTTCATTTCTCTTAAGTCTGCCAACCCCCTTACAAAAACAAGCACAAAAAACATTAAATATAGGATTTCAGAAAGCAAAAGTAACTGTAACAGTATTTGATTTGCATGAACATAAACATTTTACAACACTGCATTCAAGGTATGGTCATTTTCTTATTTTTCTGTCTTTCTTTATCACAATTGTTTGTCACCATTGTATTTCCTAAACCCCCACAAACCAAGAAGACACACTTTTATTTTTAAATCAAAAATATTTTCAGAATAAGTAGAAGAATCTTGTCACTGGCACAATATAGATGGTACTTGACCTCTTGCCACTTGTGGAGTGTAGCCTTACCATCACAAAACTTAAATACCACCATTACCTTGCTCTTAAGTTTTAGAGGCAGACACACTCTTCCATCTACTGGTCATAACCTATTGCCCATTTGTAGCACATTTCTTCTTTTTCTTTCTTTTTTTTTTTTTTTTTTACAATTGTCTGTCACCAATATATTTCCTAGACTCCCACACACCAGTAAGCACAGCACTATATGTATTGTACTTGACACTTTGTGCATTTGTAAAGTATAACCTTACCATCACAAACAATTAATACCACCATTACCTTGCTCTTAAGCTTTTGAGACAAGACACACTCTCACTCCGAGCTACTGGTCACTTGAGTTGTCTAGTCATTCAGCGGACTCCCTAGTGTCCACGTGGCAAAAGTCACGTAGCCAGCAAGCGGCAGACTGACAGTTGTGATGGAGGCACGTGTCTGTCAGCACCCCCTCATCAGGTAAAGGAGTCCCATAACCCATGTGGTCTTAGGGGAGCGAGGTGTCAGAGACCTCAACTTTTTAGGGGTCAGCATATTAAGGGCGGCGCCTATCTCCTCTCCCTCGCTGCTTTACCTTCCCTGACCCTAAAGAGGCAGGTACCCATTTACAGCTGGGTGAACTGGGAACTGTACTGAGGCCAAGGCGCGGAAATGGTCACCCATCCAAGTGGTAACCACGCTCGATGCTGCTTAACCTTAGCTTAGGGAAAGCGAGTGCTCTGCCCACTGAGCTATCCCGTCCCCGAAAGCTCATAACTGTACAGAGTTAGATCACGGGAGAGAACTGACCACAAAAGAGAAAGAAAAAAAAAGAAATCTAGGTTAATGGTCTAGCTAGCATTCTCTCTAAAGATTGATTAAAAGCAACTTTTTATTATTATTATACAACAAAGGGAAAGAGATCTCCTAGGTGTTAAGAACTCCATAAAAAAGTGACAAGTACCCAGTGGGGAAAGAAAAGAAAACTATGGGCCTAGCCTATATTTTGATGGGCATGGAAATATGAGGGGGTTTTCCCCAATTATTTGACCTTTACATACACATATCTTGTTGCAAAGACAATATGCAATCACTAGCATAAAGGAGTGGAAAGAGCTATAGGCCTTACACTCAATTCTAAGAAGACCAAGGTCATGCATATCAGTGAACCCATGGATTGAAGCATACAAGATTGGATTAGATGGAGAACTCCCCGAAATTGCCGATCAGTTTAGAGACTTTGGGTCATACAAATTAACTGATCTGATACCCCACGCACCAAACGCTTAAAGCAAGAATTATTCAAACCAAACAAAGAATGGCCAACACTACTTACATTTTTAAAAAAATGAATACCAAGGAAATGAACTCAAACTTAAAATACTGCAAACACTAATTTGACCTATTGTTTCACATGGAAGTGAAGGGTGGACTCAAAACTGCAGATGAAAATCGAATCAAAAGCGCAGAGATGTGGATCTACAGAACATTGTCAGCTGAACAGAAAGACCAACAAACCAAAGCATGTTGGAAGAGCTGAACTAAACAACATGTTGGAAGAGCTGACCAAAACAACATGAACTTTAAGGCCTGGTTAGGACAAGGACATTGAAATGTTTTGGACATGCTGTGAGACATCAGAGCTGCCATGTCCTGAAGACTGTGGCCCAGGGCAAAACAGCGGGGAAAGGACGACAAGGAAGACAGCTGGGTTCCTGTTAAGAGAACATAGCCAAGTGGACGGAGTGACCCAAACATGAAATGTACAGACACGCTGGACACCAAAGGGGTGGAGACAGCCAACAGGACATGCATCAGCGGCTACCATCAGGAGTAATGTCGCCAACAGGTCACCAGGTGACATATATTAAATAGATGGTTGATTTAAAAAAAAAAGGTTTTGACCTGTATAATTATTGAAACAGAATGGTGATGGTTTGTGTTATTTATAAACATATTTAACGAAAATAGCTGATTTTATGTTTGATTTACCTCTCTATCAAAATGATGCCTGATCTTTTGTGGTTATTTGACGTTTTTGTCCAAAGAGACGACTGATATTTTGTGCTTTTTTTTTTAAACCTGACCTATGACTAAAGACAGTTAGATGAACTTTTGTGGTTGTTGGCTTGTATATTGAAATAGATGGCAAATCTTTTATAGTTGTTTTTTTTTAACCCAAAGATAGAAATACACGGCAAAGTTGTTTGTATATTCAATGTTTTCTGTGAGTTTAAAAAAATCTACATCATATATTGAGGTAATGTTTCGTACCAGTTTTTGCAATACCTATGTATGAAAAGACTGAAGATTGTGATTGCTTTCATCTATATGTCCAAAACAATTGCTAATCTTTTCATAATTTTTCTTTGATGTATACAATAAAGAAAAAATTTGTGCGACTGTTTTTACCAATATATCAGAATAGATATCTGACGAAGTAGACAGCTGATGTGTGAAGGTATCATTGTGTGTTGTTTTTGTTTGTTGTCATTATCGTTAGCTGTTTGACCTTTCTATGTCAAGCAATATAGCTGACGTATTTTGGATATATTATATACATATCAAAAATGGATAATTAATTGTATGATGATCAGCTCCATGTATCATTTTACTGTCTGTTTGATCATTGCAGTGTGTGTGGGTAGTAAAAGAACTCACTCGTCTAATGGTTGCAGCATTCATCATTGTCAAACTTTACCTGGCTTGCAGCTTCGTTTCCCAATTGGTTTCTTTTATTACATCGTAAATCGAAAAGTCACCTTCAACAAGAGCAATAAATAGCTATCAAGCTATTGTCAATAAACTCTCTCTGTCTGTCTTTCTGTCTTCTGTCCGTCTGTCTCTATCTCTCTCCTTTCATGTATGGGCCAATGACCTTTTTGTGAATAAATCATTCGAGTTCGAGTTCGAGTTCTCTGTCTCTCTGCGTGTTTGTCTGTCTGTCTGTCTGTCTGTCTGTCTCTCTCTCTCTCTCTCTCTCTCTCTCTCTCTCTCTCTCTCTCTCTCTCTCAAAAGAAGCTTTGTGCTTATTTATTTTCACTCAATCAAAATATGTTCTCTCTCTGTGTTGCCAAATTTTAAAAAAACTGACCAACCAAACAACAAACCAGCCCCATCCAACCAACCCACCAACCAAAGAATCAACCAGTTAACCATATCACTGGCCAACCAATCAACCAGCCAGCCAGTCATTTAATCAATCACCCAGTACCAGCCAACCAACCAAGAAAGGAACAAACAAACTAGCAAAGCAAACAATCAGTGAATCACAATCCACCAAGCACACAAAGACAGGGCAAAATCACAAAGAAAAAAAGCAATGAAAAAAATAGACGTAAAGAAAGAACGATAAAAGAAAGAGATCAGCTGACCAACCAGACTACCCTCCTGCCTTCCTACCCGTACCCACGCAGGTAACCAATCGACAGACAACACAAAGAATCATGCCAAAACAAATAACCACCCAAAGCTACACATCAAACCAAACCAAACAAATCTACTCACCGAACCGATTTATTACACAAACCAACACATCAAACCAATCAAAGAATCAACTCACCAAAATAACCATACAAAAATTAATCAACTCACCAAGGCAGCCAAACAAACCAACGCACCGAACCAGTCTACCAACCAAACCAACCAACAACCAAACCAACCCATCAAAGTAACAAACTAAACCAATCAACCAAGCCAAACCAAACCAAACCAAACCACCCACCAAAACCAACCAAACTAACCAACCAAACCAACAGACTAATCAACCGATCAAAACATCAACCAAATCAAACCGTCCAACCAACTAAAACCAAACCAAGCCATCGATCCAACCCAATCCAACCCGAACCAAACCAACCCAACCCGAACCAAACCAACCAACCCAACCCAACCAACCAACCCAACCAACCAAACCAACCCAACCAACCCAACCAACCCATCCAAAAGCACACACCAACCAACTCAACCAGTGCTGAACACCCCTTACCTTGTGGCCGAGTGGTCCGGGGCGGGGGTAAGGTAGTGGGGCGGGGACTGGGGGTGGGTCTGGTGACCCCATAACAGTGCTCCCAGTAGTCTGGGCAGCAATCGTAAGCGGTGTCGTTGCAGAAGATGTCGCAGTAGCATTCCGTGCCCAGGATGGGCACCGCGCAGTTGTCGTCACGGTCAGCGCAGCAGGACTGGCCCCGAGGACGACGAGCACACCAGGGACCTTCAAGGTCCGGTCCCCATTCCACAAAAAACGCCCCTGACCGTGTTGGCAGGCAGAGGGTTAATGCCACGATCAGAAATGGAGTGTAGAGTAACGTAGTCATAGTGTTAATGGGTTTTTTTTGGGGGGGGAGGGGGTATGTTGGTATGGCTTTGTTTTGTTTGGTTGGTTTAGGTTTTCAACAACAAAAATGACAAGGAAACAAACCCTTGATCCTATCACATATCCAGCCGTTCTTTAGAGGGTGTATAAAAAATTTTCAAATTTTTGTTGATGCTTTGTTGTTTTTGTTATTGTCGTTAGTGTTGACTTTTCCGCCAGTTCCTCTTTCTTCTCCTCCTCCTGATTTCTCTCCTCCTCCTTCTTCTCTTCTTCCTTCTTGTTTAAACTAAATAGATCGCTTAAAATTTTTTGACTTTTTCTAAAATAACAAAACACTGTTTAAAAGCAAATATTACCCCTACCACAAAAAACCTACAGGAAATTCTGTTTGTTACACAAAAACACGTCTAGTCACTTCCGCTGCGTAGACAATTAAAAAAAAAAAGCATATATGTATATACCCCAAGGTTTCTCAGATTCACAAATTTTGTAGGGATTCTCCCAAACTAGGACTAAGGAATCACAACAATGCCTCTGTCATCCCACTTTTACTGAGAGTATAACATCTTTGTCTTCATTCTTTCTGGGTGCGTGCACAACCAAACAGACAAACAAATAAACAGACAAACAAACAAACAAACTGTTGGCTACCCAGCTCTTAGACCTGTGTTCAAAGTTCAGACGCAGGTTACCCAGGGGTGAATATTCAGAGTCTCCTCAGCTGTGTCCTCCGTTTGAACTGTGGTGGCTTGGCCCAGTCACAGGTATGCATGCCATTCTGTGGGCCAACAATAGGGGCTCGGTAGGAAGGCAGGTAGGAAGGAAGGCAGGTAGGAAGGCAGGTAGGTAGGCAGGCAGGTAGGAAGGCAGGTAGGTAGGCAGATCCTCTGATTTATGTATGCCTCCACAAAAGCTGTTAAGTACAGGATCAGAGAGAGAGAGAGAGAGAGAGAGAGAGAGAGAGAGATGGTTGATTATATTGTTTGGTGCAGTTTGTGTGCAATTTTGATGGGTTTTGTTTGTTGGTATGGCGGGGAGGGGTGTTTTTGGTACAGGATTTTTTCTGTTCTGTTCTGTCTGTGTGTCTGTTTGTTTATCTGTGAGTCTGTCTCTGTCTGTCTGTCTCTGTCTGTCTGTCTGTCTGTCTCAATCAGAGAATTTTCTGTTTCATTTTTATACACTCACACACGCGTGCACGCACACACGCACGCTCACAGCACACAGATACACACACATCATTACAGACCAGATTCTATTGGCCGGTGAGGTCCTACACTTCTTCAAAAGCTACAATGGGATCAAATGTAGTAGTCAAGAGACTCCACACATGCTGTCACACAAAGGACCTCGGTTTAAGTGTCATCCTTAGGACAAGAGGATGATTGTAGTCTGTACAAAGGATCGCCCTGAAGAGAAAATCTCTTTCAACTTGGCTGCTGTGAGTGAACAGTGAACCTGTGATGCTTGGATCAGTCAACCTTCAAACAGTCTAGACTCGACTTGGACACTGCAGACTCAGACATCACATGTTTACCAAGTTCCACATTGGTGATTCTGCGATGTGCTCCTGCGGCACTTCTCCCATGACAGTGGAACACTCAATCCAGACCTGTCCAACACACCAGACCCTGAGGGGCAATACCTGGCCTGTTGACCTGCCGGTGAGGGACATACTTTTGGACCCCTGAAGGGTCTTCAGCGTACCACGGTATTTGTCAGGGCCTGGGAGTTGCTGTCTGAGCGTTCGGCGAAGAGGAAGAAGAAGAAGAAGAAAATGGTCTGCCCACTCGGCTAACCAGCCTACCTGTCTCTACCCATCTCCTTTGATCTAAATGTAGTGATTGAAACTAATGATGATATGATCATCGTCATTTTTCGTGTGAAGGTAGTACCCATGGAGTTTTGTGGACGAGCAGACTGTATACAGATTCCAAGTCTATAAATCACGCAGTATTATCACTGGTGTGCAACATTCCAGCCTCCTTTTCTTTGGCTCCTGGGATGGAGCTCAGAGGATCACCTCTGGTGTGGTTGCAGAAATCCTTGTTGCCCACTGTTAGGGGGGCTCATTCCAGATGCAGGCATTATTTTAAAACACCTTGTATACCTTTCTGATCTTTTGCTCAAAAACACAAGCAGATACCTTTTCTCTTGCCTGTGTGCTTCTTTACCCCCGTGGAAAATGAAAACTAGCCCACAAGAAGCAGGTGGCTATCAGCCGCCATGCCATGGCGCAGTGGTTAGCGCCTTGGGTTTTTGGCTGGAGGAATGCAGGTTCAAATCCCTTGTATTTAGTGTCGTAGGGTTGTTGTTGTCTTTTGGGTAGGGTTTTCTTCTTTCTTTTTCTTTTCTTTTCCTTTTTTTAAACTCCGTTCTGCTTCTAACCAGAGTGAGTGTGCTGTGGGCTCATTGGGAAGACTGGGACCACACATTCCAGCTTCATACACTCTACAAATGCGATTTTGAGCGTGTTTCTCAAATTACCTGACTAATGCTGCAGGTATCCGCATCTCTCGGGTACAGTTGACGCCATAGAGTATAACCTTATAGACTAGTCTCAAAGCTGGTGCATTTCCACCCTTTGCCATTCATGGGATGAGGAAAGTGTTTTGACTTGACTGTTCATAGTATGATCATTACATCATCCTCATCATCATCCCTGATACTCCCCTATGCAAATAACAGAACAGTCTCTCTGGCTCGGAGGCTCTGGCTGCTCTAGTCTCGAGGGGACCTAAGCTACGGTTTCTAACACACTTCTGTGCCTGTGGGGAGTTTGTGTCAAAGCTTTTGGGGTTGGAGGTTGTGGGAGAAGGTCGTTGGAGGGAGGTTGTAGTGGTCACCACCCCGGGTAGATGGGCGTTTCCCGCAGTCGGCTCCGCGATTAAGCTATCAGTGTCGTCAGCAGGGGTCTTAGTATGCAGTATCCTAGTATGTATATCAGGTCACAACAAGCAGTGCTGAATGAACACCGCTGAAGCCAGGAATCTAAACATGGCTTGGGCTGAAAGATCAACACAAGCGGCCTGAGAAGAGCGGGACAGCATTGTCACTGAAGACAAGGAACAAAACAAAACAAACAAACAAACAATAACCCCCCAAATGTCAGGACCACGACTACCCCTTAACTATACATGCATGCATACATACATTTACAAACATACATACATACACACACACACACACACACATATATATATATATATATATATATATATATATATATATATATATATATATATATATATATATATATATATATATATATATATATATATATCTGTGTGTATGTATGTATATAATCAAGTTGTTATCTGCTCCAATGACTGTTGGGATGGCCTACATTAGAGCCCCCCTTGAAGTAGGCTACACCCCTTAAGGATTACAACTGGCGTCTGTCTGCCTCAAGTAGAGTGTTATCACTCACATTTCTGCTAACGGATCTTGAAAACTGGAGTGAAGGGCTTTAGACATCATGAAGACAGCCTCGGTGTGTGTGAGAAACACCACAGACACCCCGCAGTGAAGGACGTATGCATCTGTCTCCAAAACCACAAGCGCGATAGAACAGGCCTTTCTTTTTTTTCTTCAAAGATTGTGTTCAGTTTCTGAAACTCAATTCTTTGTCTTTATCTCTATTCTCTGTCCTCATGCAAGAAAAGCAGAAAAAAATGACTGTAACAAAATCCTCAGTCAAGTGTTCAACTCCTTGGGGTTAGATTTTTAAAAACAAGGAGAGATGGCGACAAAAGCTACAACTGGTTTGAAGCCAGCTAGGAGATAACATGCTGGTTGCAAAATCTTCATTGGTGCCCCCACTGTCCACGGGACTAGGGGATAGGTGAAGGAGCTAACAAGATGTTGAAATGGGTACAAAAATCAACAGGCAATCGGTAAATTTGTGATAATTTGCAGATGTACAGATTAACAGGGGACGTGAGAGCTCAGTGGTCGGAGCACTCACTTTCCCCCAGCCAAGTTAAGCAGCGTCGAGCGTGGTTACCACTTGGATGGGTGACCGTTTGTGCGCCTTGGCTTCAGTGTAGTCCCCCAGTTCACTCAGCTGTAAATGGGTACCTGCCCTCTTTAGGGTCAGGGAAGGCAAAGCAGCGAGGGAGAGGAGATGGGCGCCACCCTCAATATGCTAACCGTTAGAGAAGTGAGGTCTCTGACGCCTCGCTCCCCTACGACCTTATAGGTTATGGGAACACCTTTACCTTACAGAATAACAAAGGCAATCACACGATTCCCCTTTATTATTTTCAATCTAATCCTAGCACTTTTTTCCATGTTTCTGGTTGATAGTTTCTCTTGAGTGTGATTGTATACTATGGTCCCTAAAAAGATTGTATACTATGGTCCCCAAAAAGATTGTATACTGTGGTCCCCAAAAGATGTTTGGACCGCACCACCTAGTTTGTAGGGAAAAAGAGTCGTGTATGGGCTACACTGGATTAATATTACCAGTTAAGAAGCCTGACATCATTACTAGTCAAATCCAAAGCAGATATCGTTTTAAACAACTTACTGGGACAAACTGTCAGGTAGGCCTACGTGTATTATTAAGCTCTCTGTAAATCTGTGCTAAGGTTAGTATGTCAGAGGACGCACCTGACAAAACTCAACACTGCGGTTTTAATCTGATCTGTTTGACATGAGTAGGAAGGAAGAAAGCCGATACAAGACTTCAGGACCTCTGTGGAAATACAGGATCTTCACGCTGTGTCATCTCTGGGCTGGGTTGATTTCCCTCCCTCTGCTGAGTTCAACAGAAAAGTGGACAAAACCACAGACACCTAAGAGTTAGGAAATCGTGAGGCGCCAGTTCCAATCTTGGCCGTGCCTGGCAGAGCCCACATAGATGTTGACGGCCCTTCCTGTCAGACCCCACATAGATGTTGACGCCCCTTCCTGTCAGACCCCACATAGATGTTGACGCCCCTTCCTGTCAGACCCCACAGAGATGTTGACGCCCCTTCTGTCAGACCCCACATAGATGTTGACGCCCCTTCTGTCAGACCCCACATAGATGTTGACGGCTCTTCCTGTACACTGGCTGACAGAAGAGGGCTAGGGCGACACACAAAGATGGCCTGTCCACGTCAACGACAGGATGGCAGCAGCAAGGTGGAAAGGGTCACGGGCACTGGGACTTCACCAGGGCAGTGGGCGGCTCCTTGAACTGCCTGCCTGATGTCCTGTTTCAGGACTAGGGGGATTTCTTGCAGGCTGAAATTGTCGAAGGTCTTTAACGTGCATCTTTGCTTGCTCCCTGATCTACCGGTAACGCGTTTATCTAAAAAATTAAAGGTCACGGGTTTTGATCCCATCTGAATTCTTTCTCCTCATTTACAAAACCATGAGTGATGGTCTGGGTGCCAGTCTTTCAGCTGAAATGATAGACCGAGGTCCCGGGTGCAACCTTTCACACGTAAAATATCCCTCAGTAACAAGATAGTTGTACCTGTTAAAATTCTATTAAAAAGGGTCACTCTCACATAAAGAGAGAAACAGACTATTCCGGTGACTAAGTAAAGGATAATATGCGCTGTCGCAGGAGAGCGAGGTGTCAGAGACCTCACTTCTCTAGGGGCCAATATCTTGAGAGTAGCGCCCATCTCCTCTCCCTCGCTGCTTTACTTTCCCTGACCTTAAAGAGGGCAGGTACCCATTTACAGCTGGGAGAACTGGGAGACTGTACTCAAGCCGCGAGGCAAACACGCTCAATGCTGCTTTCCCTTAGCTTGGAGAGTGAGAGAGAGAGAGAGAGAGAGAGAGAGAGAGAGAGAGAGAGAGAGAGAGAGAGAGAGAGTGCTCTGACCACCACTGAGCTGTCCCCTCCCCAGTCTTACGTCACCACGAACGTGTCCCCGAAACGCTTCCAAGCTCTTAGGACTTGAACCTCAACCAGTGCAGACCTAATCTGACAGCTAGCTAGCTGCCCCCTATTCCCACGCTGTGCACGTCACCTCTGCCCTGCTTGTGTGACCTTTCAGATAATGCACAAACGAGTGTGTTAAGTGTGTCTGCAAATATTTGCCTTCAGATTTGGGCCCAGTATCTGACAGTGTATTCATAATATAATGAATGATCAAGCAAATAATTTGGAACAGTGACTTATCGTTTTGTGTCGTGTTTATTTTAGGTTATTAACCAATATATCTCTGGTGTTCTGTGTTACATGATTTAACCTAAAGACAAAGGCAAAGCATAGACAAACTTGAAAAAAGGTCTGTGTCAGCACTGACGTAGCTTACACAACGGAAAATATGTATACTTTCTATTCAGGATCCGACAGTAAGTCGCACTTCTTAGTCCTATCTATCTACCATAGGGAGGTGCTCACTTTGTCCACAAAATGGAAAGGTAAGGTGTTCCTGTAACCTGTGTGGTCGTTCAGGAGCGAGGCGTCAGAGACCTCAGCTTCTCTAGGGGCCAGCATAATGAGAGCGGCGCCCATCTCCTCTCCCTCGCTGCTTTACCTACCCTGACCCTAAAGAGGGCAGGCTCCCATTTACAGCTGGGTGAAATGACAGACTGTACTGAAGCCAAGGCGTTTATCAGTATGCTACAGACACCCCACCCCCACCCCCTTGCATTCTTCAAAAGCAGTATCTGATCACCCGCAACACACACACACACACACACACACACACATTGCTTCAAGCTGGAATCTCAGGCATTTTGACAGATCGTGAAGTACAGGGGATTCCAACTGACACCGATACTGACATCTGGAGTTGCTCTCCAGCATGAACCGGCATGACTGACTTCAGCCATGCACACTGCCAACAGAGACACCCACTGTGTCATTCAAGTCACTAACTGAAAGTGAGAGGACCTGTTTCAGCGCACATATTTCGTACAGGTTTCCTAACTGTTCTAGCGTACGAGTATAGTTAGGATTCTAGCTTTTGTGTTGATTGTTCAGTAAGTAGATAACAGCCCAGGAAGGCACGCAATAACTGATGTGCAGCAACTTACTTGATAGCACCATCACAATTTGGTCTCCTCTAACCTGAAATGGAGATGTGGCACAGCAATAGCGTGGGGGAGTGACTGATTTAACTTAACAGCCTTCTCCCTTCCCCTCCCCTCCCCTCCTTTCTTGCTGAAGTCTGTGGAAGTAACAGACTGGAATGTTTAGGCATTGTACATAGGGCAGGTAAAGCCTGACAAAGCGAATCCTCTCAGGATGGGTATTTTGTTATCTATCTATCTATCTATCTATCTATCTATCTATCTATCTATCTATCTATCTATCTATCTATCTATCTATCTATCTATCTATCTATCTATCTATCTATCTATCTCTCTCTTTTATTTCGAGGATGATGGAATAAGCAATCATGTGCTTTTTTTTTTTACAAACAGTCCCCGTGTGTACGCAGTTTTGTAGCTTTTGTCTTCCGTTCACACAAGCACACAATGGCCTACTCTTCCGAAAAGCGGAACGGGTTTGAACGTGTGCGCAAGCTGTAGACTGTATGCTGGGTGTGTTTATGTCATCCATACCGTCGGCCATAGCTAACTCTTCTACAAAATATAGATACTGGTTTGTGCAAGACACGCACGCGTTCCTATAACGGATCTCGGCTTGTAGTCTCTCCCGAAAGACTGGTCATTTGGCAAAGATCAAGAGATGCATATCCTACACGTGTTGAAAAACTTAGTTTGAACATTTGAACGGTGTAGGATGTAGTGATTGTTCAGACTGCAATCAGAACACAATAGAGAGAACATGATTTTCCCCCTTCCAAAGTAGACAGACAAGGAGATATAACGGGTATACTGACTGGAACATCAAGTAGTGTTCAAAGTATATTGTTCAAAGACAGACAGACAGACAGACAGACAGAGATAAAGAGGCAATTAAGGTAAGATTTTTAAAATATTCAGGTCAACTTCAAGACCTGCCAGTACCTTTATTCCCTTCGTGTATGACATATACACGCAGAAGATCAAATATGCACGTTAAATATCCCGTCATTCATGTCAGCGTTGGGTGGGTTGTGGAAACACAAACATAAAGGAAAGGAGGTAAAGGAGTCCCATAACCTATAAGGTCGTAGGGGAGCGAGGCGTCAGAGACCTCACTTCTCTAGGGCCAGCATATTGAGGGCGGCGCCCATCTCCTCTCCCTCGCTGCTTTACCTTCCCTGACCCTAAAGAGGGCAGGTACCCATTTACAGCTGGGTGAACTGGGGGAACTGTACTGAACCCAAGGCGCGCAAACGGTCACCCATCCAACTGGTAACCACGCTCGACGCTGCTTAACTTGGCTGGGGGAAAGCGAGTGCTCCGACCACTGAACTATCCCGTCCCCCCAACACAAACATACTTAGACTAAATCCCTGATGTCGGAATGCAGCTACCTTCATGGTGGGCAAATTCGATCGCATGCGTGAAATCTCACCACGGGCGAACCCGGATTCTGTAGGGGAGGAACAGAAGGCAGTGACAGGAAACGAAGTGCGGCACATGCATTCAGTTGGATGACATTTGTCAAATACAATGCTTGCCTGTTTGACATGTGCACTATGCTTGTAGTTGTAGTTTTGGGACAAGCCAGCCCCAAGGTGGCAGGTACAAAGGGCGCATTGTAACACAGTGCACCTGTCGTTACCTCATCATCGTTCATGTCATTCTCACCGCTGAACACACGCACACACCTCTGTAGCCGCGGGACTCCACATTAACCAAAAAATGGAGAGAGAAAAAAAGAAAAAAGGAAACTGTGAAGTTGGAGACTCTGTCTGTCTGTACGTCTGTCTCTTTTCTCGTTTGCTGTCTGTCTCATTGACGCAAGTCCTTCGGATGAGACTATAAACCGACGCCCCGTGTTCGAACGCATGCAGAACATCTTGCGCACACGTTAAATCCTGTTCCGCTTTTCGAAAGAGTAGGCCATTGTGTGCCGGTGGAAACAGAAGACAAAATTTACAAAACCGCATACACACGGGGACTGGATGTAAAAAAAGCACATGAGTGCTTATTCCATTATCCTCGATATAAAAGAATTTTTAAAAAATAGATAAAAGATTATTACAAAGTAAAAAACAAAACAAAACCAAAAACAAAAACAGAAACGTACATATCTGACAAGAATACAATCGAAGATGGTCTGAGTAATAGCATAACCTAAACCTCAGAAGAAAATAATAAGAACTGCTGTGGTTAGCATCATTATCATAATCATGATTAAATTTCACAGAAGATGTCTTTTGTACGTGTTTCGTTTTTTCTTTAGACTATACAAATTAGGTGCTGACTTTTATTTAAAGGAAATTAATGATTTTACGGTTCCGGGTTTTTTCCCCAGTATGATTCAACCCAAACACTGGCACATGCATACGCAAGTACATGCACAAGCAGGCTTGCTCACACCACACACACACACACACACACACACACACACACACACACACACACACACACACACACACACACACACACACACACACACACACACACACACACACACACACACCATCAAGTTCCTCCACTAAAAACAAACAAACAACAACCCCCCCAAAAAAAAAACAAAAGCAAAAAAACCAAACCGCCTTACCTTCAAAAACGCAAATCAGAATTTAGCATCCCCGATTGCAGTGGTCAAAAAATGATGTATCTTTATATTCAAACACAACAGACTGTCTTCTGAAAGTGAAGAAGTTCCCATCCCCACCATCAACCCTCACAAAAACGAAGTCTGTTGTCCCTGACTAAGCGAGCAAGGCGATCTATGCCTAACTGGGAAGGAACAATAATCCCGTCAGGACACCAGGCCTAAGCTAACACCCAGCCACACGCTCTGCTCGCCAAAGGCTACAGGCTGCAACAAGCCAGGCTTTGCTTCTTGGACCAACAGTTACCTCCCCGGATTTCGAAGTGGTGGTGGTGGTGGTGGTGTGTGTGTGGTGTGTGTGTGTGTGTGTGTGTGTGTGTGTGTGTGTGTGTGTGTGTGTGTGTGTGTGTGTGTGTGTGTGTGTTGTGTGTGTGTTGTGTGTGTGTGTGTGTGTGTGTGTGTTGAGGTGTGGTGTGTGTGTGTGTGTGTGTGTGTGTTGTGTGTGTGTGTGTGTGTGTGTGTGTGTGTGTGTGGTGTGTGTGTGTTGTTGTTGTTGTTGTTCCTTCAATTTAACGTCTATTCACATTAAGTGTTAAAAAAATTATTAGACACAACAAGGCAAACAATTTTTTTTAAGGGTTAAGGAACTAACTACTGTAACAATAATACAATGAAAGAAATGAATTTACCTTATGAAAAACTATAGCTAATTAAACTACAACAGATCAAAAGATACACATCATGTATTCCACGCCAAAAGAACACTGGGAAAAAGGTAACAATTTCGAAAACTATTATGGTGAGTAGAATGCCTATGCTTCAAAATCAATAAATGGCATACTTACTTGTGCTATAGCAAATTGCTAACACAGCTCTCTTTCAACAGCAAAGCAATTTCACAGAGCAATGTACAATTATTCAAAACCTTAATGCAAAATCTCTCACGAATGGTGGGAAGCTGCTTTTTTAACTTTTGGCATTCGAAAAGAATAGGAATGTTTGAGATTGCCCCACCACACACACAATGCACATTTCTAGAAAATTTTGTATGGAAAGCGTTTAACTTCAGTCTATTAATAAGACTTATGACTGGCCTTTGGCGTGATTAATCTAACCCAAAAGGAGAAGAGAGAAAGAAATTTAGGTCAAAAATTGAAGTGGTACCATGGGAAAACCCCCGCTTCTTGTTTTTTCCTAACATGCTTCCAGCAAGCACTTTCTATCAAGTTATAATTCTTGTGAATTGACATTGGTATATTCAAGACAGCAGCAGAGTTTGATGTGCTGCGCATTTTTAGCTGCTCTATCAACCTTTTCATTATAACAGATATTGCACTGCGATGGTATCAAGCAAAACGTGACACTAGTGCCTCTTAATATGAGTGTGTGTGTGTGTGTGTGTGTGTGTGTGTGTGTGTGTGTGGGGTGTGTGTGTGTGTGTGTGTGTGTGTGTGACTTGAAGTGCGTGTGTGTGTTTGACTTGAAGTGTGTGTGATTTTATTTTATTTATTACTTAAAAAACTTTTATTCTTTTATTTTGAGGATAATGGACTAAGCACTCATGTGCTTTTTATCATCCAGTCCCCGTGTGTATGCAGTTTTGTAAGTTTTGTCATCCGTTCGCAGCGACACACAATGACCTACTCTTCCGAAAAGCGGAATAAGTTTTAACGTGTGCGCAAGATGTTCTCTGCGTGCGTTCGCACACGGGACCTCGGTTTACAGTCTCATCCGAAGGAATTTTAGGGAAAGTGGAGTCGGCCTTGATGTAAACTCCAGAGGGAAAAAACCTCTTGAACGAGATTCGAACCCGAGTCAGGAGATCATGAGCGCAATGCGCATCACTCTATCCACCAACCTATCCTGTCCTCCCCTGCGGGTGTGTGTGTGTGTGCGTGCGTGCGTGCGTGCGTGCGTGCGTGTGTGTGTGTGTGTGTGTGTGTGTGTGTGTGTGTGTGTGTGTGTGTGTGTGTGTGTGTGGTGTGTGTGTGTGTGTGTGTGTGTGTGGTGTGTGTGTGTGTGTGCATCAAGTGCTGCTAACTTTTAAGACGCGTTACTTGTTAATGTATATCTTGTTTGATGCCTGTTGTGCTATTCTTAAATGCCACTCATAATTGATTCACTGGTCCCCACAGCTGGATTTTTTTTGTTCTGGAGCTCTACAGGGCTGGCCACGTCTGGAGTCTCAGAGTTTCTTTCTTTCTTTCTTTTATTCTTTTATTTCGAGGATAATGGAATAAGCACTCATGTGTTTTTTTCATCCAGTCCCCGTGTGTATACATTTTTGTAAATGTTGTCATCCGTTCCCACCGGTACACAATGGCCTACTCTTCCGAAAAGCGGAAAGGGGTTTTAACGTGTGCGCAAGATGTTCTGCGTGCGTTCGCACACGGGACCTCGGTTTATAGTCTCATCCGAAAGACTTTTGGAAAGAGTGGAGTGGGCACTGATGTCAACTCCGGAGTGTTGAAGATAGAGCACGAAGTTTGTTAAGGGAGGCGGGTTGTGGCCTGTGTCACAAGGGCACTGGGCAGTACGGGATGTTTTCAGGTGGTGGAGGTGGTATAAGACCTGGCAGCGTCCTGCTCGTAGTGTAAAGATGGACACTTGAGCAGCTCTATCTAGCTTAAGAATTAAATGCCATCATTTCCTTCGAATGAGACTATAAACCGAGGCCCCGTGTGCGAACGCATGCAGAACATCTTGCGCACACGTTAAATCCTGTTCCGCTTTTCGAAAGAGTAGGCCATTGTGTGCCGGTGGGAACAGATGACAAAATTTACAAACCGCATACACACGGGGACTGGATGTTAAAAAAAGGCACCTGAGTGCTTATTCCATTATCGTCGAGAAAAAAAAAATCTAAGCGCTTTGATTTGTTGCTGTACAAGATTCAGCGCTATATAAATTCCATACATTATTATTATTATCTTCTTCATCAGGGGGACGGGATAGCTCAGTGGTCGGAGCACTCGCTTTCCCCCAGCCAAGTTAAGCAGCGTCGAGCGTGGTTACCAGTTGGATGGGTGACCGTTTGCGCGCCTTGGCTTCAGTACAGTTCCCCCAGTTCACCCAGCTGTAAATGGGTACCTGCCCTCTTTAGGGTCAGGGAAGGTAAAGCAGCGAGGGAGAGGAGATGGGCGCCGCCCTCAATATGCTGGCCCTAGAGAAGTGAGGTCTCTGACGCCTCGCTCCCCTACGACCTATAGGTTATGGGACACCTTTACCTCCTTACCTTCTTCATCTCCTGGTCCCATGTCCAGGCACTGGCGCCAGGCTTCCCTGGAGCTGTTCCTCAGGATGGTCTTTGCTTTGCTGCGGGACGCCACTGGGAGGGCTGGCTGCTCCAAGCTGCTGCTCCAAGCTGCTGCTCCAAGCTGCTGCTGCTGCTGCTGCTGCTGCTGCCGAGTCCAGTCTGGAACCTGCAGGCTGGCCTACATGTTGGACACCTGTGGGTGGGTACAGCAGTGGGGGTGAGGGTGGCTCAGGCTTTGCCTGCAGTTCTGTGCTCCTCGATTTTCTACTTGAGATCTTCCCCTGTTATCTGTTCCTACTTGTCAATAGCTACCTTCCCCTCCACCCCACCCCCCACCTAAGCGTGTTACGTGTATAAACTTGATATTTGTTTATCCTGATATTTGTGGACGGTTGCATGCGTGTGAATGATTTGAATGCAAGCGCTTCGATTTGTTTACTTTACAAGATTCAGCGCTATATAAATCCCATACACTCTTCTTCTTCTTCTTCTTCTTCTTCTTCTTCTTCTTCTTCGCATTCTTCTTCGCATTCTTCTTCGCATTCTTCTTCTTCGCATTCTTCTTATTATCATTATTATTATTATCATTATTATTATTATTATTATCATAATTACCTCTGTGATGTCTCTCTTCTCTACTGCACCCGAACCTCTGGGGATCCTACCTCATCATGCAGGATGATCCAAAGCAAATTTTGTAATTGCCATTCATGGGATGATTAAAGTATTTTTGACAAGACTTGACTTCTCCATTCTATGTTTTCCCTACCTTTTACTCCTATATGTTTCCCTACCTTTTCCTATATTTTCCCTACCTTTTACTCCTATATTTTTCCTACCTTTTACTCCTATATTTTCCCTACCTTTTACTCCTATATTTTCCCTACCTTTTACTCCTATATTTTCCCTACCTTTTACTCCTATATTTTCCCTACCTTTTACTCCTATATTTTTCCTACCTTTTACTCCTTCTATATGTTTTCCCTACCTTTTACTCCTATATTTTCCCTACCTTTTTACTACTTTCTATATTTTTCCTACTCTCTTTATTTTCTTATTATATTTTCCTACTTTTTACTCCTATATTTTTCCTACCTTGTACTTCTATATTTTCCCTACCTTTTACTCCTTCTATATTTTTCTTACCTTTTACTCCTTCTATACTTTTTCCGACCTTTTATTCCTAATTTATTATTTAGCTCTCGAGAACTCTATCAGGGAAGCAACTGTCAACTATGAGAAGTATGGAGACACCTCTCGTCGTGCTTGTGTTTTTTTTTAAAGCTTACCGAAGTCAACTTCTTTCTATTGTTAGTCACTGTTTTATAGCAGCTGAAATGTCTTTTAATAGAGTGTTCAGAGACATAGAAAGAGCTACTTCATAGGAAAAAACACCCCAACCAAACTTACAGCGGTAAGACACACAGCATTTTGCACCTATGTAATTTATTGACTTTTTAAAAATATCTTCATGCAAGTTGTTTTTGTTATGTGTATGTCTTTCATTTTTGTTAAAAATGTGTTTTCCACATAAACCTCTCATAGAAGCTGAAGCCTATAGTTAATGCTTCTCTGTCTGTCTGTCTCGGTCGGTCTGTCTCGGTCTGTCTGTCTCGGTCTGTCTGTCTGTCTGGTCTGTCTGTCTGTCTGTGTGTCTCTCTCTCTATTGTTATCCTAAATCATATTTTTGTAGCTGACTTTTTGTTATACAGTGACATGTTGTCGTTACTATTGCTTTTACCCCCACCAAAATACTAAGCAGTTCGGCAACCCCCTTCATGTATGGGCCAATGGCCTTTTTATGAATAAATCCTTCGAGTTCAAGTTTGAGTTCTCTCTCTCTCTCTCACTCTGTGCGCGCGTGCGTGCGTGCGCGTAGTTGACGACTACAGGTCAAAGTCGATTGCTGTTAAACAGGGGGCTGTGAGCTAAGGACTAATTATCAGGGGATACCTGGTGGTCTTTCAGTCTTTTTCCCCCACAAAGGGCGGGGAGGCTCTGGTGCCTGACAAGCTTAACACCAGACGACTGGGGAGCTTGTCACGCCAGATTAACCGTTTCTCTGAAGTCCAGCGTGACGAATGTGCACAGTGTACATCTTAAGAGAGGTGTGTGTGTATGTGTGTGTGGTGCGTGTTGTGGTGTGTGGTGTGTTGTGTGGTGTGTGTGTGGTGGTTTGTGTGTGTGTGTGCTTCGTGCGGCGTTGTGTGCGTATGGTATACGTGCGTGCATGTTTTGGTGTGTGTGGGGGGTGGTGCCGTGGTGCGTGTCTGTTGTGTGCGTGC
>CM054150.1:52705865-52713365 GCA_028751875.1 Rapana venosa | reverse complement strand
CACACAAAAACAGACATATAGACAAACAAACTAACAAAGTGCTAAGGTAAGAGAAAGTGTGTCACACTATATTGCCAACATAATTATCACAGATACCTGAAGCAATGCAATGCACCTCAGTTTATCACATGCACTCAAACTACCCCACAAACAAACACGCACATCATTATTTTTGGGGGGCTTAATTTGTATGATGTGTCGTTGTTTAGGGTTTAAAAAATTCTATGTATGCGTGTATTTTATCATTATCATCTTCTCTTTTTTTCTTTTTTTTAGTTAGATGGCTTGATGGTGAAAAAAAGCAACTGCACTGCTTATTGAATGTACCATCTGAAAATAAAAGTTGGACTTTGACACTTCATTTCATCACAGTCATGCACTCAAGCAACCTCACACAAACACACACTTGTCTACAGTATTGCTCTTCCCATGTCGTTCCTTTCTGCTGCTAACAACTTGTCCTAAGCCGCAACACCCTGACAAAATGAACGCGTTGGCCAACAAGAGCATTGGCTTTGAAGTCCTCCTGTGAGCGTGGAAGGAAGGTGATGATCATGATGGTCATGATGATAGTCCGTCTCTGCAGTGTGGCCCACAGGCGCCGCAGCATGGGAGGTGGGTAGATGTTTGTACAATGTGGCTATTCTCTCTCTCTCTCCTCCCCCCTCCCTCTGTCTCTCTCTCCTCCTCCTCCTCTCTCTCTCCCTCTCTCTCACTCCCCCCCTCTCTCCCCCCATCTCTCTCTCTGGCTAAAGAATAAATAATTATTGTACATTGTTCTCACTTTACAGCGTCCACTGGTATCACTTAAAGTGGAAAGACGTTAAAATTGAAGACTTACTTACTTACTTACTTACTTACTTACTTACTTACTTACTTCCACTCGTCCTTCTTTTCTTTTAATTAAAAAAAAATTCATTTTTTTATCTCTTTATGTGTGCGTGCATGAGTGCGTGCGCGTAGGTGCGTCTGTGTATACGTGTGCTTGTGCACGTGCGTGCACGTACGTGAGTCTGTATATGTGTGTATATGTGTGCGTGCTCGCTCACGTGCGCGTGCTTGCGAGTGTGTGTGCGTGCATATGTGTGTGTGTGTGTGTGCATACTAGTTACAGTGGTAGAGGTTGCCAAGTTATTCAGCACTGCCTGGTGTTGCCATGTGGCTATGGTTGGGGGTACTTTCACCCTGTGGTATGCCTGTCATGGGACAGAAGAGGTGAAAGACAGACACATACAAACAAACAGAGACAGACAGAGAGACATACAGACAGACAGACAGACAGAAAGAGAGAGGATGCCAGATCTGAGGAAAGAAGGAAAGAAAAGAAAGAAAGAAAGGAAAAAGGGAAGGGAAAGAAGAAAAAGACAAAAAGAAAGAAAGAAAGAAAGAGAAAACAGAAAGAAAGAAAGAAGGAAGGAAGGAAAGAAAGAAAGCAGAGAAAGAAAGAAAGAAAGAAAGAAAGAAAAGAAAAAAGGAAATAAAAGAAAGAAAGAAAGAAAGAAAACGAAGAAACAAAAACAAAAGAAACAAAAAGGACGGATGGAAGAATAACAGGATGGAAGAACGAAAGAAAAAAGGATATAAAAAAAATATATAAAATAAAAGAAAGCAACAACAACAAAAAAGAAAAGAAAAGTACAACTAATACAAATGAAACGCAAAGAAGAAGAAAAAGAAGAGAAGATGGAGAAGAAGCACAAGGAGACGATGAAGAATGCGAAGAAGAAGAATGTGAAAAGAATGCGAAGAAGAAGATTGCAAAGAAGGAGAAGAAGAAGAAATAGAAGAAGAAGAGCTTGAGAAAGAGAGGGAGAAAAAAGAGAAAACTATGAGAACGACAAAAACAAGAACAAAGGAGAAGAGCAAGTTGAAGAAGAACAAGAACAACAACAAAAACAAGAACAAAAAGAAGAACAACAACCCCCAAGAAGAACAAAAAACAAGCACAACAACAAGGAGGAGAAGAAAGAGGAGAGGAGGCAGACAAGGAGAAGGAGGCAGATGAGGAGAGAGGGGAGGAGAAGGAGGAGGAGGAGGAGGATATAAGTAATGTGAAGATAAAAGGCTAGGAATCTAGTTCCCTTCATGAATATAAAGAGGGGAGTGACGGCAAGCTCCCCAGGCAGTCAGAGGGTCTATCAGGACAAGCCATTAAGACACCGGGGGATGATTAAATGACTGTCTCTGCTTTCCATTGCCTGCTTATTATCTTATGTCGTGATGTTGGTGGGCAGGCACCGAAACCTAGCCTACACACCAACACAGGCAAGAAGGCATCCACCTACACTCACTGTACAGGCACACACGTACCTATTGACTAAAGCACCTAATACTCACATAATCATAGGCACAACACACACACACACACACACACACACACACACACACACGCACCACGCACGCACCACAGCACCACCACAGCACACACACACACACAGAGATATATGCAGTCATACACTCTCACACACCTACGCATGTGAGTACACATGTGCGAAGCACATACACCGCGCACGCTCGTACTCAAGCATATACACAGCACACACGCATGCACACACATAATTATGCAGGCGCGGCGCGCGCGCGCACACACACACACACACACACACATTGCACACATGTATGCGTGCACGCACACATACAGCATGCGTGTTGTAGGTAAGTGCGCTGGAACACACACACACACACACACACACACACACACACACACACACACACACACACACACATTTCGTTGGTCGTTCGTTTGGTTTTTTTTGGTGTTAGTTGTTATTGTTTGTTTGTTGTTGTTTTTCTTGTTGGGAGGGGGGGGGGGAGGAGTCTTTTTGTCGTTGTTGCCAAATACCTTTTGAATGAAACACTGGGTGCAACTTGTGAGTTAATGCAGAAGGTAATTCTGAGTATCTATGACAGGGTATGTCTGACACACCAAGACATCTTGTAGTTCACATTTGCCAGTGGGCGTATTCAGGACCTAAATACCAGTATATTTACAGGATCCTACTTTGTGCATGAAGAATCCTCAGGACAAAAACAAAATACCTTTTTTTATCACTTGTCTTTCCTACACCCACCCCCCACCCCTTCTCCCTCTTTCTCTCCCCTATCTAAGCACAGCATGCATATTTAGCGCGCCACCCACCACCCATCATGCCTGTGTTCTTTTTTATTCTTTTATTTCGAGGATAATGGAATAAGCAGTCGTGTGCCTTTTTTTCATCCAGTCTCCGTGTGTATGCAGTTTTGTCACCTTTGTAATCCGTTCCCACTGGCACACAATGGCCTACTCTTCCGAAAAGCAGAACGTGTTTTAACGTGTGCGTAAGATGTTCTGCGTGCGTTCGCACACGGGGCCTCGGTTTGTAGTCTCATCCGAAGGACTTTTGGGGAGAGTGGAGTCGGCACTTATGTTAACTCCTGGGGAAAAATCCTCTTGAACGAGAATGGAACCCGGGTCAGCAGATCACGAATACATCACTCTTAACTACCAGGCTATCCCGTCCCCCTGTGTGTGTGTGTGTGTGTGTGTGTGTGTGTGTGTGTGTGTGATATTTCTACATCTTTCTTTATTTTCATTTTTTGTTCTTTCTTTCTTTGTTGTTGTTGTGTGCATGCACGTCAGAAGTTATCTGCATATTTTTATTTCCTTTTGTTTCTCATATTTCTGCTCTCTCTTTTTTCGGTTTGTTTCATGTTCTGTTCTGTTCTGTTTTGTTTGTTTGCTTCGGGGAAGGGGGGGGGGGGGAGGGACGGTGGCTATGCTTTGTTCTTGGTTATTGGCACTAGTTGTACTGATTGTGGTTGTGTGAAGTTTTCCTTTGTTTTTAATAAGCGTCTGGCGCTATCAAAACAAGGGAAAGAACTACCACATCAACCCTACCCGCTGACGGTTTGTTTCCCTTTAGCAATACCAGCAACAACAACCACAGCTTAAACTGGTTGTGCCACTTATAGATGCAATAGCAGAAGTAGCAACAATACTGTGGCTATAAATGCAGCAGCAGCAGCAGCAGTAACAACAACAAGAACAGTAGCTTTGATTTCTTTTTGCAAGATATAGCGCTATATAAATTCCATTTATTATGATTAGTAGTAGTAGTAGCAGCAGCAGCAGCAGCAGCAGCAGCAGCAGTAGTAGTAGTAGTAGTAGTAGTAGTAGTGGTTGTGGTGATGGTAGAGGTAGCAGCAGCAACAGTAGCAATGATAATAGCAGGAGCAGCAGCAGCAGAACAGAAACAAGAGTACAGCACTGAATAGCAGCAGCAGCAGCAGCAGCAGCACAAGGTCTTTATTTCAAGATATTTTGGTTTTGCGTACGAATGACAATGTTAAATAATGACATAGAGAAAGCATACTAACAACACTATTCTGTCAATAAATAATAAACAAATTGTAAACAGATTCATGGCTTAAGAAACATACAAAAATAGACATGGAAATGAATGAAAGGCGGGGAGGGGGAGGGAGAATGAACAACAACAGCAGTACACTGTCTGCACTGCATTGCCCCCATTGAGCTTTTCTGCCGTTGTCTTTGCTTGCACCTTTGTTACTTCAGTCAATTGATCGTTTCCTTAGGACACATAGCTGTCTTTTCTAAACTTTGAGGATAGTGATTAAAGCACGCATGTGTATTTTTACATCCAGTCCTCGGGTGCATGCAGTTTTATAAATTTTGTCATCTGTTCCAGCTGGTACACGATGGCCTACTCTTCCCAAAGTCACAACGGGGTTTAGCTTGTGCGACAAGATGTTCTGCGTGCTTTCAAGTCTTCATTCCGTGCATGATGGATAAGAGACCACAATGAAGCGGCATGGAGGAGGTCATTTATTTATTTATTTATTTTATATCGAGGATAGTGGAATAAGCACTCATGTGCTTTTTACCCCTAGTCCCCGTGTGTATTCGGATTTGTAAATTTTGTCATCTGCTTCCACCGGCACACAACGGCCTACTCTTTCGAAAAGCGGAACAGGATTTAACGTGTGCGCAAGATGTTCTGCATGCGTTCGAACACGGGGCCTCGGTTTATAGTCTCATCCGAAGGATCAGAGGGAAGGTGTGAAGAAGAAAATGACGGGGTGTTCATGTAACAAAAAAGGGGGGCTGAGAAGTCGGGGGGGTGGGTGGGTGGGGGGAGAGACTGGGGAAAAAACGCAGTGGGTGTATTGGAAGAGAAAGGGGGAGGGGGGAGGGTAGAGATGTGGGTGGAGTGTAAGTGGAGGAGGGGTATTGCAGCATTGTAGAGGGCCACTATCAAATGGTTTCTTTGGTTGTTGTGTTGTTGTTTTTTAACCAAATAGTCAATAGCATCAGTTTCTATTTTTTCCTCAGTTCCTCAGCTAGAATTTCGAGGTTCACCATTGGCGAGATTTTGCATGAGCGACCGTTTTAGCCTACCATGAGGTAGCTGCAATCCGACCTCAGGGAGCTTTTCCCTTCTGATAATAATAATAATAATAATGATAATATATGGAATTTATATTGCGCTGAATATACCTTGGAACCGTTTGGACAAGAACTGTGTTTCAGAGCGCTGATACTAGACCAATTCTGACCATTCGGACGATTATGTTTGTCTCATTCTGTTTTGAACGAAACAGATTGATTAAAACAAACAGATAAAACGATAGCTTCATTTCTAGTATATAAAAAACACCCGAATAGCTAGGCTACCTTATTGTCTTTGACCATCCCTTGCTTCAGAACCAGACTTAGTAACATAGGATTAAGAATTCTGATTCCTCAAGCTGTGTGGTTTTCAAGTATTCTTCACTGCCTGTGTAGTTTGCAGTTTTCCTTCCTCTAAACAATTAATAAGTATATATGTGAATAAATAGAAAAAAAATATACAGTCGCAGTTTTTCTAGAGTTTAACAAAAGAAATGAAAAAGTGAATAGACAAATGGATAAACAGCAAACAAGATAAAGAAAAGACATAGTGTAAAGCAACACCAGTGGATTTTAAGGTGATTTGCTGATAGTTATGTCCTGTTCCGAAACTGCTTTGGCAACTTTTTTCTTTATTTTGCTGAGCTTCAAACAGTTCTAAAATTATGGTTTTCATGGCTGCTGATGGTTTAAAAAAAAGTATAATGGTAGCGCGGCAGTAGCAGCAGCAGTAGTAATGGCGGCAGCAGCAATGGTGATAGTAGTAGTAATAATGGTAGTGACGGCGGCGACATTAGTGATAGTGGCTGTAGTAAGAGTAGTAGTAGTTGTATGGTGGCGGTGGTAGCAGCAGTAGCAATAGTAGTAGTTGTACCAGCAATAGTTTTATTATTTTCGTTATTAGTCTTATTCCTTTTCTTACTCTTGGGTTTTTTCCTCATTTCCACACGTGCACCACACGTTCGTGTATGTGTATGAGCGTAAGTGCGTCCATTCGTGTGTGCGTGTGTGTGTGTGTGTGTGTGTTATAGTGTTAAACTCAGAAACGAAAGCTGTCGCTGGCAAAGCCAAATCGGACTGCAGCCAACAACTAATAACAGTGTTTATGGGATCTGCTCGCAGGTTGTTCACAATGTCAGTCAGTGGATAGATGGAACCATTCAGCCAGACACCGCTGTCATTACAGGATCATGTCCCCTTGCTTCTGCCTAGATCAAGAAGTGCCAAAATGACTGCCATATTTTGGCACCACCCTCAGAGCCCTAGGCCTATCCCCGTAATAAGGCGTTTGAAATCACACACACACACACACACACACACACACACACACACACACACACACTTCATTTGAACAAGGGAAGAGCAAGACGATTAACCGGTGTGTGTGTGTGTGTGTGTGTGTGTGTGTGTTCCACATGATTATGTCAGTGTACTTGTCTTTCATGTTGAACAATGTTTTGGCGCTCCTTCACCTAAGGCTGATTGTCTTTGGATGGTGGTTGTGCGTAAGTGGTGTGGTGGTTATTGTGGTGTCCTGCTGTGCTTTCTTTCTTTCTTTCATTTGTTTTCGCTGAATGTTTTTTGTCCTTCGATGTTTTTGTTTCTTTCCATTTTTTTCTCGTTCTTTGTTTGTTTGTTTCTCTTTTTTGGGTATTTTTCTTTCACCCATGTTTTCTATCTTTCCGCCTCTTCATCTATCTATCTATCTATCATCTATCTATCTATCTATCTATCTATCTATCTATCTATCTATCTATCTATCTATCTATCTATCTATCTATCTATCGCCCTGTCTATCTGTCTGTATGTCTGACTGACTGTCGGCCTATCTATCTATCTATCTATCTATCTATCTATCTATCTATCTATCTATCTATCTATCTATCTATCTAAATGTCTGTCTGTCTATCTATCTATCTGTCTGTTTGTCTGTCTGTCTATTAAACACACACACACACAAACTTATTACTTATTTGTCTTGCTACAGAAACTCTCCGAAAAACAACGGAAACAAACACCCCTCCTAACACAACAGCTGGCAGCTGGTGAGAAGTCACAGCAGAGCAGGGACCATGGGAAGCGGGGCCTCCAAAGGGGGCGAAGAGGACTAC
>CM054150.1:52608365-52698365 GCA_028751875.1 Rapana venosa | reverse complement strand
TAATTTTATTCTTTTGGGGTTTTTTTTAATGACTTTAACCGAAGTGTCGATTTCATCACGTATAAACATATAATAGAAGACTTTGGCATTCATTAACATTCCTCTGCTCAGACAATAAAAATGATGATGATGATGATGATGATGATGCTGCTGCTGCTGCTGCTGCTGCTGCTGCTGCTGCTGGTAGTGCTGACCTTAATGATGGCTGTGGTTATGGCACTCATGGTAACCAGGTCAGTTGCCTCGGTTTGTGTTGAACCGACAACATCACTGAATGAATGGACCGGGAAGAGCTTCTCCACAACCCAGGCACTTGCCCACAACCGCCGCAAATGGAGCCAAATGGTGCAATGTTCGTCACTGCAGTGCCCCTACGACCCTGGAGGGGGTTACGGGAGCAGATGAGATGAGATGAGATGGTATTGTGTGCCTGTCTCATCCTCTTCTTCTTAGCCTACTGCTCTGGTACCTCTCTTGCAGTTTAGCTGTACCCCCTCCCCTCCCCTTTCTTCCTTCTTCTCTTCATGCTTTTACGCCTACTTTTGTTACGCCATTTTCATTGATTTATTTTCGTTCCTCGGTCAGAGGTCAGAGGTTTACCAAGGGTGAGATTTTGTGTATGCCTCTCGACCGTCCGCCCCCCCTCCTCCCTCTCCCCCCCCCCCCCCCCGCCCCCACACACACTCTATGAAGGTAGCCTCATTCCCATTTAGGGGATGCATGCTGGGCATATAATATTCGTGTTTCCGTAACCCACTGAGCGCTGACATGAATTACGGGATCTTCAACGTGGATATTTTGATCGTCTACATGTGTCTAGATACACGAAGGGAATCAAGGCCCCTGCACTGGCAAGTCTGCACTTGAAGTTGACCTGCAAGATCGTAAAAATCCCCACCCTTACTTCACCTGACCCCGCCGAGATTCGAACCCACGATTTCATGGACCCGTGGGATTGAAGTGGAATGGTCTTAACCACCCGCTTTATTGATAAAAAATCCCAAACATTTCCTATGGCCGGATCATGTACTAGTGTTATGTTCCTGTGCTGCTCATTCCGATCCCATCTCACACAGCTGCACCAGGACTTGGTCCATCTCACCATCAGAACTGGCAATTCATAGGGAGTGAGTTGTGTTACGCTGCCTCTACACTACCAGCCAAACCAGGCCCAGCAGAGCGGCTAGGTCCACTTCACTGACGTTCAGTGATGCTTATTCTGATCTTACGTACGCAAAATTTCTCTTCCTGGATATCATATTGACGACAATAACATTCCAACTTCGGAAATGATGTAGAAACACAACACCAATCTGCATGCTTTCTTTCTTTCGTGATCGGTTCTACCCGCACGAATGACTTACTCTTCTCAAAGGCAGAACAGGTTTTAACGTGTGCGTATGATGTTCTGCGCGCGTCCGCACACGAGGCCTCCATTTTTAGGGCTTGACTTGCGGGGGAGTTTGATTCAATATCGATGCTAACTCCAGTGGGGAAAAATCCCCTTGAACGGGTGACTAGGTGGGTGGCGGCTCGAATTCAGACTTGTCGTTGTGATTAGAATAACGTCACAGCGGAGATTTCCCATTTAGGGACTGAGAGTAGGAGTCATAGTGTCAAAACGAACCCAGGCTCAATTCAGGACCATCCAATGGCGAGTGCAGCACGCTAACCACTGGGCTATCTATCCCCTACCCCCTTGACCCATCCATTCTGGTGGTGACCACATCTCCCTCTGCCCACAGGGGAGTACGCCCTCAAGCTCTTCGCCCAGGACCTGGGGGCAGAAGGAGAGGCAGACAACGTCCTCAACTACCTGGCTCAATGTCAAGGTCAGACAGAGGAGAGTCGACCATTTCCCAACACCTCCCACGGCATTCTGGGTAAAGGGCCCGATGCTGCGCGCTTCGGGGTTGAACCCCTCACCCATGACGGTGGCACCCTCGACACCGCTGATGGGAAGGTATTTTGAAACTGGAAGTTGGTGGGGGGAGGGAAGGGAAGGGAAGGGGGAGGGGGGGGGGCAACCTTACATGAATTATTTAATGAAATGTGATGTAGAGCTGGTGTAGGAGAGTATTAATAGTGTCAGAAAGGGGGGGGGGGGGTATGGAGGAGTGTGTGGGAGCTGGTGGGAGGATGGGGGGGGGGGGGGGGGGGGGGGGGGGGGGGGGGGGGGGGGGGGGGGGGTCTGAGGATCTGATAGGAAAGTGTGGGTGTGTGTTTTATTTTATTCTTTTATTTCGATTAAATAAGCACTCATGTGCTTTTATACATTTAGTCCCTGTGTGTGTATGTGTGTCCATGCGTGCGTGCGGGAGTGAGTATGTGTGGGCGCGCGCGCGCACGCGGCCGCCCGCGTGTGTGTACATATTGTTTTATTTCTTTTAATTCCATCCACATTCAAGTCAACACCTGTCCTTCCTTCTCAAAACATCTCTCTCTCCACTGAAAGAATTGAAACCTTACTTTCCTTAAAACTAGAATTTTACTTTAACATTCCATGGAGAGAAAAAAACATGTATCAGTTAATCAGCTCATTCATTTATATAAACTTATTTTGGGGGAAAAAAAATCAGGTGACGGTGATGTTTACCGCCAACCCCAGTGCTGAGCTGGTGTGCGAAGTGCACACTGTGGACAACATGGCGGCCCGTCACGTGACCGTCACGCGCAGGAACGAGGCTGGAGAGTGGACGTTCGACATCGACCTTCCGGTCAAGGGAGAGTATTCCATGAACGTGTTTGCCAGGGAGCAGAGCAAAGCCACAGAGATCTTTAACGTACACACCTACCTGGTGCAGTCGGATGGATGCGAAGGAGAATCAGATCATTACGCCAGTGAGTGGGAGATTGTTGTGTTTGGTGGCTTTCTTTCTTTGTTTTGAAGATTGGGCTGTTTGTCCCGTTTAGACCCGAAACTTTTCCCCCCATCCACTAGACCATGTGTGGTGGTCTGGGCGCTAGTCTTTCGGATGAGACGATAAACCGAGGTCCCGTGTGTTACACAACAATTATTTAGCGAACGTAAAAGAACCCACGGCAACAAGAGTTGTCCCTGGCAAAATTCTGTAGAAAAAACCCACTCTGATAGGGAAACAAATGCAGTTGTAGACAGAAAAAAGGAGAAAAAAAATGGGTGGCGCTGCTCTGTGGCGACGCGCTCTTCCCGGGGAGAGCAGTCCGAATTTCATGCAGAGAAATCTGACGTGACTTAAAGTGATATAAATAAATAAATAAATAAATTATTGCTGTTGCTATTGTTCTTGTTGTGGTAGTGGCGATTTTAACTAAGATATTGTAACTCTTGTTGTCGTCTGATCGTCGCTGTTATGTTGTTAGTGCTGCTGTTATTGTTTTCAATGATGATGATGATGACGATGGTGATGATGATGGTGATGATGATGACGACGACGATAACGCTTTCATTAGTTGCCCAGCTGTTATTGACTTTGTTTCTTTTATTGTTTAATAGTCTAGACAATCATGATGAGGAATATATTTCCACAAATATTATTTTGCTCACTAATGTATAATAACTATTTCAATAAGGTGTTACTATAAAGAGTAGTGCCCCCCTCCCCCGCCCCCCAAAATATTTTATTCAAATTGCTTTAAAACCGAAAAGAAATGATGATCATAGGTTTGCTTTTTTCTCTATGTATTACCCTCCCCCCCCCCCCATCTCTCTCTCTCTCTCTCTCGCTCTCTCTCTCTTCTCTCTCTCTCTCTCTCTCTCTCTCTCTCTCTTTCTCTCTCTCTCTCTCTCTCTCTCTCTCTCTCTCTCTCTCTCTCTCTCTCTCTCTCTCTTTCTTCCCCCCCCCCCCCCCGTCCTTTTGGAATGGAAGTGGCAGTACAGGGAGAGCATCTCAGTAAAAAAACCATTTTTAGATGTCAGACTATTGAACTACTGTTTTCCCAACCACAAACGTACTAGGGGGTTGTTTGTTAATGCTCTCGTCTGTTGTGCTTTCTGCTTCAGACTCTGGTGAGAGCAACGGACAGGAAGACCAGAACAGCATCCGCAATGAGACGGTGGAGACGAGTGACAAGGAGGTCTGTGTGTTCTGTCTGATTTGATCAGTTTGTGTTCCTTTGTGTTAATTGCTGGGGGGTTTTCACTGGCTGTAGCAAATCTTAGGATGACTTTTTTTCACTCAGCGAGTGTGTGTGTGTGTGTGTGTGGTGTGTGTGTGTGTGTGTGTGTGTGTGTGTGTGTGTGTGTGTGTGTGTATGTGTGTGTGTGTGTGTGAGAGAGAGAGAGAGAGAGAGGAGAGAGAGAGAGAGCGAGAGAGAGAGAGCGAGTGTGTGTGTGTGTGTTAGTGTGTGTGTGTGTGCATGTGTGTGTGCGTGCGTGCATTTGTGTGTATGTGTGTGTTTTTATTTATTTCTTTTATTCTTTTATTTCGAAGATAATGGAATAAGCACTCATGTGCTTTTGTTTCATCCAGTTCCTGCGTGTATGCAGTTTTGTACATTTTGTCATCCGTTCCCACCAGTACACAATGGCCTACTCTTCCGAAAAGCGGAACGGGTTTTAATGTGTGTGTGTGTGTTGTGTGTGTGTGCGTGTGTGTGCGTGCGTGCGTGGTGTGTATGTGTGTGTGTGTGTCTGTCTGTCTGTCCTTAACACTAAGCCTGCGTTCCCCAAACTGCACACAATTAGAGACTATTAGGATTGTCAAGCGCTGTTCAGCACCTGTAGAGTTGTGACTGTAAAGTGCTGTTCAGCACCTGTAGAGTTGTGACTGTAAAGTGCTGTTCAGCACCTGTAGAGTTGTGACTGTAAAGTGCTGTTCAGCACCTGTAGAGTTGTGACTGTAAAGTGCTGTTCAGCACCTGTAGAGTTCTGACTGTTGAAGCACCTGTAGAGTTCTGACTGTAAAATGCTGTTCAGCACCTGTAGAGTTGTGACTGTAAAGCGCTGTTCAGCACCTGTAGAGTTGTGACTGTAAAATGCTGTTCAGCACCTGTAGAGTTGTGACTGTAAAGCGCTGTGAAGCACCTGTAGAGTTGTGACTGTAAAATGCTGTGCAGCACCTGTAGAGTTGTGACTGTCAAATGCTGTTCAACACATGTAGAGTTGTGACTGTTGAAGCACCTGTAGAGTTCTGACTGTAAAATGATGTGCAACACCTGTAGAATTGTGACTGTCAAATGCTGTGCAGCACCTGTAGAGTTCTGACTGTAAAATGCTGTGCAACACCTGTAGAATTGTGACTGTAAAATGCTGTTCAGCACCTGTGGAGTTGTGACTGTCAAATGCTGTTCAGCACCTGTGGAGTTGTGACTGTCAAATGCTGTTCAACACCTGTAGAGTTCTGACTGTAAAATGCTGTGCAGCACCTGTAGAGTTCTGACTGTAAAATGCTGTGAAGCACCTGTGGAGTTCTGACTGTAAAGTGCTGTTCAGCACCTGTATAGTTCTGACTGTAAAATGCTGTTCAGCACCTGTAGAGTTGTAACTGTTGAAGCACACACACAGAGTTGTAACTGTTGAAGCACACACACAGAGTTGTAACTGTTGAAGCACACGCAGAGTTGTAACTGTTGAAGCACACGCAGAGTTGTAACTGTTGAAGCACACACACAGAGTTGTAACTGTTGAAGCACACGCAGAGTTGTAACTGTTGAAGCACACACGTAGAGTTGTAACTGTTGAAGCACACACACAGAGTTGTAACTGTTGAAGCACACACGTAGAGTTGTAACTGTTGAAGCACACACGTAGAGTTGTAACTGTTGAAGCACACACGTAGAGTTGTAACTGTTGAAGCACACGTAGAGTTGTAACTGCTGAAGCACACGTAGAGTTGTAACTTGAAGCACACGTAGAGTTGTAACTTGAAGCACACGTAGGGTTCTGACTGTAAAAATGCTGTGTGTACAGCACACGTAGGGTTCTGATAGATAGGTGGCGTGGTGGCAAGGATCCGTACAGTTACTTTGTCAAAAAAACAACGAGAATGAAAACAACATCCCCCCCCCCACCCCCCCCCCCCCACCACCCCACACCCCACACCACACAACACACACACACACACCACACCACACACACCACACCCACACACACACACACCACACCCCCACCACACCACACACACAACCACACACCACACACCAACCACACACACACAACACACACGACACACAACCACACAACACCACTACACCTACCCCGTCCCCCACGCCAGCATCACACAGCAACGCACACACACCACCGACCCCACCCAGGACTTGCCAGACCATGCACTCAGCTGCGCAACTACGGAGTACACTCTACTCATCCACACAGGCTTGATCCCTGGCTCCGGCCGCGTCCCACGCTGTGGCGAGTATCCACAGGTGTACTGGTGGCCAGAACGCTGCACTCTAAGTGGATCTTGTGGAGGGAAATAGAAAGCTGCTGCAGTTAAATAAGGCGATGATAGGAGTGGAAGGGAAAGTTAAGTATAGCACAGCTGACGGATCGGACCAAAAAACCCAGCAATGTAGGATAATATCATGTCAGGTGAATGTAATCATGTGGATGTGTGATATGTTATATGTAATTTCAGTGGACTATGTGTGTCTATCGTGGAATGGGGGGGGGCATGGCGATTTTTGGTGTGGTGTAGGGGTGGGGTGGGTGTGTGTGTGTGTGGGAGGTGGGGGGACGGGGGGTGTTGGGGGGGTGGGGGGGTGTAGGGGGTGGGGTGGAGGTGTGTGGTGGGTGTGGGGTGAGGTGTGTTGGGGTGTGGTGGTGGTTGTGAGTGGTGGGGGGGGGGGGATTGGGGGGGATGGGGATGGGGGGTGCAGATGTTTTGTGTGTTAGGGTGGGGGAGGGGGCGTCATCTATGTGTCTATCTGTGTGGTGTGCGCGTGTATGTATGTATGCGTACGTCTGTATAATACATGGCTCATTATACATTCATGCAAACAGACGGACTAATAGACAAACAAATAGACATATAGGCAGACAGCCAGCCATACGTGCAGATGCTGAAAAAGAGATGTGACAGAACCAAGAGAAGAGAGAAGACAGAAAACGATGAGAGAGAGAGAGAAAGATAGAGAAGAGAAGAGAGAAGAGAGAGAGAGGAGAAGAGAGAGAGACAGCACAGACAGACAGGACAGACAGACAGACAAGAACAGACAGACAGACAACAGAGAGCAAGAAAAAAAAATAGAGACAAAGAAAGAGAAACAGAGAGAGGAGAGGACAGACAACACAGACAGACAAACACAACACACACACAGACAGACATTGAGAGACAGAGAGAGAGCCAGAAAAAAAGAAGGAGACACAGAAAGAGACACAGACAAAGAGAGACAAATAGACAGACACAGACAGACAAACAGACTTTAAACCATTTTCTTTGCCTCAAACGATCAACCAGAGACAGACAGACAGACAGACGGACACAGACAAACAGACAGACAGACAGATAGACAGACTGACATTGAACCACTTTCTTCTATGCCTGAAACCATCGACCACAGACAGACAGAAGGACAAACAGGCAAACAGACAGACAAACTTTAAACCACTTTGTCTGCCTCAAACCATCAGCTACCTTTTTCAACCCCAACCCACCCCCCACCCCCACCCCCTCACTCCCTGACAGGTGAACCGTCGCCGTCCAGGTGAGCTGTACAGTGGCAACATCAGCGCCCTCATGGACACCCTCAACGAGGAAGACCACAACACGGAGGCTGAAGGATCCTCACCTGAGGAGGACCAGCCGGACGGTAAGGAGGAGGAGGAGGGAAGTTAGGAGTGAGGGAAGGGGCATTTTAGGTATTTTATTTTTTATTTTCTATTTTATTTTTATATGAAGGATAGTGGAATAAGCACTTATATGCTTTTTTTTTACATCCAGTCCCCGTGTGTATGCGGTTTTGTCAATTCTGTCGTCTGTTCCCACCGGCACACAATGGCCTACTCTTACGAAAAGCGGAGCAGGATTTAACGTGTGCGCAAGATGTCCTGCGTGGGTTCGCGCACGGGGCCTCGATTTTTAGTCTCATCCGAAAGACTTTTGGGGAGAGTGGAGTCTGCACTGATGTGAGCTCCAGGGGAAAGTATCCCCTTTGTACAGTCAGTTAAATGGGACGAAAAGTTGGTGTGAATGAATAAGATAAAAAGAAGGTAAGATGTGGGTTAGCTTGGACTAAGGCATAAATCTGTGCGTGCGTGTGTGCATGTGTGCGTGCGTGCGTGTTTGTGCGTGCGTGGATGCATGTTTTTGTGTGTGTGTATGTATGTATGTAAGTGTGTTGTGTGTTGTGTGTGTGTGGTGGTTGTGTGTGTGTGTGGTGTGTGTGTTTGTTGTGCGTGCGTCTGTGTTCGCCTTTCTTCCCAGTTTGACAGAAAAATCGAACTGAATGTTAAAGTCCTTCGGATGAGACTATAAACCGAGGCCCCGTGTTCGAACACATGCAGAACATCTTGCGCACACGTTAAATCATGTTCCGCTTTTCGGAAGAGTAGGCCATGTGTTTGCCAGTGGAAACAGATGACAAAATTTACAAAACTGCATACACACGGGGACTGAATGTAAAAAAGCACATGAGTGCTTATTCCATTATCCTCGATATAAAAGAAAAATAAATAAATAAAAACGTGCTCGTGACAATGTTTACAAGGCAACTTTTGTTGTTGCAGATATTGACGATTCCATAGAGAAGGTTGCTGCTCCAGGACACAGTAAGTTGATTTCCTAACTCCATATAAACAACAACAATTGTACTGATATTCCTTACTTACAACTACCATGCTATAATTATTATAAAGCTGTGTGACATAGTGTTGGAATGTTTTCCTGTCAGCCCTAGAGGGTACTATCTCGTTTTCTTAATTCGCCGAAAGCATAACGTTGCTGACAGAATCTTTCTGTAAGGTAGCCATACCATTTTATACTGAAAGAACCGCCAATACTATTTGTGCAGTGAGACTCAAATAATTATGTTCTAGATTATGATAGTATGAGGTATAGAAAGGCTAAGAAAAATTTGTCATTTACTGTTACTATTTTACATACACATTCTTTCATTCAGTCATTCATATGCTCCTTGTAACATGAATTTGAACATTGAATTTGAATGCCACTTTCAGTCACGGCAAGTTTCTCTGCGTGAAAATCGGGCTGCTCTTCCCGAGCAGAGAGTGTCGGCACAAGAGCAGCCATTCACTCTCAAAGACATCCATTCACTCTCAGAGACAACAGTTCACTCTCCAAAACATCCATTCACTCTCCAAAACATCCATTCACTCTCAAAGACATCCATTCACTCTCAAAGACATCCTTTCACTCTTATGGACATCCATTCACTCTCCAAAACATTCATTCACTCCCCAAAACATCCATTCACTCTCAAAGACATCCATTCACTCTCAAGACATCCTTTCACTCTAGGACATCCATTCACTCTCCAAAACATTCATTCACTCTCAAAACATCCATTCACTCCAAAATTCATTCATCTCAAACATCATTCACTCTCCAAACATCTTCATCTCAGGACACCATTCGCTCTCAAGACATCATTCACTTCAAGACCCATTCACTCTCAGAATATAATTCACTCTCAAACATCCATCACTTAGAGACATACATTCCTCTCAAAATCATGACCAGTCTTTCCATAGTTAATGAATTGTCTGCTCTATTTTATTACTCACACAAAGCTCTTCTCGAAATTGAGTAGAATTTCCTCTTTTCACACTCTTTCATGTTTTACACATTTCAGTTTACAGGCTATTTCTTTTTTCTCTACTCCAGTTTGTGCCATTGTGTTGCAAGAGCTTTTTTTTTTTTAAAGTTGTGTCATGATAAATTTCGGTTACAGATAGCTAATCTGCACACAGTGGTTTAAAATCAGCACCAAGTGCACTCTCTTTGCCTTGGGGATATGCATTACTCAAAGAGCCCTGGACTACATTGAATCTATTTGAACTATTTCAAACAAGTCTGAAAGTCATATGGTATTCTCCCTTTCCCCTTTCCTCACGTTTTGTGACATGGTTTTGATAGGATGGGTATTTCGACCTGTTCATTCCAGGAATATGTTCAGCTTTGTCATGGTTTTGAGCAGTGAGCTGGGCTGGATCAATAATGTCTGGTATCTTTTATCTCTGGTAATGTCTCCGTGAGAAATTTGGATTGACCTTTCTCAGGGAAAGATTATCACCAAAAGAGTGAGTAGTGCCGCCTAATTTATGTGTTCGCTTTTATCATTTATTCTTATCAGCATGCATATACATACATTTTGCCTAGGAAAGCGCATATTGCAAACGTGATGCAGAAAAAAAAGAGAAAAACCTCTTGCCTGTCTATACTTGCACCTGCACGTGCAGAGAAGCAGCAAGAGCAGTGCCGGAAGGCAGTGCAGCAAGCGATGGAGCTGAAGGACCAGAAACAGCTGGAAGCCGCCATCGTCAAATACCTGGATGCCGAGATCCCTGACGATGACCCTGTGCTGGTCAGGGCTCAGAAACTGGTCACCGCTCTGCAGGCCAAAGCAGGTCAGTGTGTGGAGGAGTGGGGGGGGGTGGAGGGTGGGGGTTTGAAGATAGTTGTGTAACCGTTGTTGTGTTGTGTGAAAGCCATCTTGTTTGTGTATGAATTGAGGTTGATTTTTTTTTAAAAGCATCTTCATTGCTTATTCAATGTACCATCTGGAAATAAAAGTTTGACTTTGACTTTCACACACACACACACACACACACACACACACACACACACACACACACACACACACACACACACACACACACACACACACACACACACACACACAACCACACGCCACCACCACCACTACCACCACCACCACCCACACACACATTACTCTCTCCCTCTCCTTCTCTGTCTGTTTTTCTGTCTCTCTCTCCCTCACTCCCCTCCCTCCCCTCCACCTCCCCCCCCCCCCACACACACCCCCACCCCACCTCAACACACACACTTCCACTTTCTCTCTTCCAAAACCCCAAACAACTTTCTCTACAGCTCAAAAGAGTTAATGGGAATAAACTATTGTAAATTGTTAATTGAAAACTGTCAACATCTCAACTCCTCACACACACACACACTCAACACACACACACACAACACACACACAACACACACACAACACACACACACACACACACACACACACACACACACACACACACACACACACACACACACACACACACACACACACACACACCACACCCCACACACACACACCCAACACACACACCCCACACACAACACACACACACACACACACACACACACACACACACACACACACACACACACACACTCCACCACACACAACCTCTCTCTCCCTCTCTCTCTCACACACAACACACACACACACACCCACACAACACACACACACAACACAACACACACACACAACACACACACCACACACCACACACACACACCACACAGAAAGACAACAAACCCCACACTACCTCCCCAATATTCTCACTGGCAGAACTCATGGAGGCCACCCAGAAGCGGGAGGTAGCAGCCCTGGACAGGGCTCTGCAGCGAGCCCGGGAAGTGAACTTCGAGCACCAGCTGGACCTGCAGATCGCCATGGGAGCCCGCCTGAGGGAGCACCTCCTCCGCCTGGAGAAGCTGCGCCACGCTGTGCTGACCATGGAGCAGAAGACGGTGGCGGAGATCAAGTCCTACAGCAGCCCTCCCGCCGGCGTGCACGAGTCCATGATGGCCACCTTCTTGCTGCTGGGGTCCGCCCTGAAAACTGTGAAGGTGATCGTTGTTGGGGGCTGCTAGGTTATTTATTTTTATTTTTTAATTTTATTTTTTTAATATTTATTTTTTTAAAAACACACCAAAAAACCTCAGTGGTCGGAGCACTCGCTTTCCCCCAGCCAAGTTAAGCAGCGTCGAGCGTGGTTACCAGTTGGATGGGTGACCGTTTGCGCCGCGCCTTGGCTTCAGTACAGTTCCCCCAGTTCACCCAGCTGTAAATGGGTACCTGCCCTCTTTAGGGTCAGGGAAGGTAAAGCAGCGAGGGAGAGGAGATGGGCGCCGCCCTCAATATGCTGGCCCTTAGAGAAGTGAGGTCTCTGACGCCTCGCTCCCCTACGACCTTATAGGTTATGGGACTCCTTTACCTTTACCTTTATAGTTATTTATTTATTCTCTTATATCGAGGATAATGGAATAAGCACTTAAATGTGCTTTTTGATATCCAGTCCCCGTGTGTGTATGCGGTTTTTGTAAATTTTGTCATTAGCTCCCACCGGCACACAATGTATGAAAAGCGGAACAGGATTTAACGTGTGCGCAAGATGTTCTGCGTGCGTTTGCACACGGGGCCTCGGACTTGGGTGGGGGAGGATGAGGTGGTGGTGGTGGTGGTGGTGGGGTGGTGGGAGAGTGGGAAAGGGTGGGTGCGTGTGAAGCGGAGATTAAGTCTGACAGAAACCCTTCTGCTGGTCTGTGATGGCTGCTTCCTTGTTGCTGGTGTCCACCATGAAAACTGTGATGGTAGTGATTAGTGTGGTTGGGTTTGGGTGGATGGGGGTTGGATGAGATGGTGGTGGTGGTGGTGGTGGTGGAGGGGGGGGGCAAGTGGGTGGGTGGGGGTGAGCTAATATAAGGGAGTGATGCAGTTTGATCTGTGAAGGAGGAAGAGGGAGATTGGGGGAGGGAGGGTGTGTGTGTGTGTGTGTGTGTGTGTGTGTGTGTGTGTGTGTGTGTGTGCGTGTTTGTGTGTGTGTAAGTGTGTGTGCGTGTGTGCGTGCACGCATGAGTGTGTGCATGTGTGTGTGCGTGTGTGCGTGCGTGCGTACGAGTGTGAGTGGGAAAGATTCCATAATTGAAGTCAGTGTAGGGTGCTGGCATCTACACCAAAGTCTACAGCATGCTTTGTGATGCATTAGTTTTCTGTGGAAACATTTAGGTTTGGGTTACTCCTGTATTGGAAGGGTGATGCAAAACTCGCGCCTAAGCGATATTTATAAGGTCTGTTCAGCAAGGACGATGTCAACAATATTTACAAGTAACAAAAACAAAACAACAAACCTACAACAGTCTACAAACAACAAAGCCCTGTATGTTCACCCACACTTCACTGGTGTCTCCAGCAATGGCGGACTTGCATCAACCTGATGTCCAAGACAGGGAAGGAATCGATGATGAGGAAGCTCTCCCAGTTCAACCCGCAGGCGGTGCCCATGAGAGCGGCTGCCCAGGCCAAGAGGATCCTCAGGGCCTTCACCACGGACCAGATCCGAGACGCCAGCGCTGGGGCAGCCACCTTCTACATCTGGGTCCGTTTCTGATGGAGCTGCTGACATTCTGCTTCGCTTCTTGATTCTTGCAGCTGTCGTTGTTGTTGGTTGTGGTTGGTGGTGGTGGTTAGGGTGGGGATGGTGGTGTTGGTGGTGTGGTGGTAGTGGTGGTTAGGGTGGGGATGGTGGTAGGGTGGGGATGGTGGTGGTGGTGGTTGTGATGGTGGTGGTGGTAGGGTGGGGATGGTGGTGATGTTGGTGTTGGTTGTTGTGGTGGTGGTGGAAGGGTGGGGATGGTGGTGTTGTTGGTGGTTGTGGTGGTGGTGGTGGGTGGGGATGTTGGTAGAGTTGGCGGTGGTGGTGGTGGTTGTATTGATGGTGGTGGTGGTGGTGTTGGTGATGGTGGTGGTGGTTGTGGTGGTGGGTGGGTGGGGATGATGGTGAAGTTGGTGGTGGAGTTGGTGGTGGTGGTTGTGTTGTTGACACCATTGGCAGTCTTGTTAATAGTTTCTTTCTTTAAAAAAAAACTTTTTTTTAGCAAAGCAATCATTCACCTCGATGGCGGTACATGATGTCTTGCTGTCCTCTAGCGTGGGTACTCTGGCGAGAAAAGAGAGAGACAGTGTCAGTCAGAGCTCTCCTCTCTCTCTCTCTCTCTCTCTCTCTCTCTCTCTCTCTCTCTCTCTCTCTCTCTCTCTCTCTCCTCTCTCTCTCTCTCTCTCTCTGTATGTGTGTGTGTGTGAGAGAGGGTGTGCCCCCACCCACCCACCCACATACCCACTCACTCACTTACACACACACACTTACACATACACACACACACACACACACTTACACACACACACACACACTTACACACACACACACACACGCACGCACGCACGCACACACACACGCACACAAACACACACACACACACACACACACACACACAACACACACACACACACACTGCGTCGGTGGAGCTATTTTGTTGTTGTTGTAGTTGCTTTCTACATGATGTAAACAAAAATGTGCACCCTCGACTATCCATTTGATAATCATTAATAATAACAGTCTACACGTGAAGTTGGAGAAGTACGTCCATCACGATGACTGAAGGCCACCATCTGACGGTCAGTCTTTCTTTATCCTGTACTGTACTGTGCTGTACTGTACTGTGCTGTGCTATGCTATACTGTACTGTACTGTGGTGCTGTACTGTACTATGCTGTGCTGTGACTTGCAGGCGCAGGGTATGATCGAGGAGGTGGAGAGTTACGGAGGAGCGGAAAAAGCAGACCAGTTCAGACTGCAGAAATGAGCTCAACACGTCCCACCCTCGCCCCCAGTGTCTTCTTTCAGAATAGTCAGTCTTCTCCCCGGAATACCTCTTGACTATACAAAAAGAAGCCAACGATTAAATTGTTTTGGAACAGTTATAGATCTTAAGACTCATGTTTGTGATTTTACTATTAAAAGAATTATGTATACTGAAACCGCTGAAAGCCTTAAATGGGTACCTGCCTGTTTAGAGTCAGGGAAGGTAAAGCGGCGAGGGAGAGGAGAAGGGCGCCGCCCTCAATATGCTGGCCTCTAGATAAGCTGAGGTTTCTGATACCTCGCTCCCCTACGACCGTATAGGTTATGGGACACCTTTAGCTTTTTATACCGGAACCATGTACTATATTATACTAGAAGAAACGTCCCATAGATCTATATTTTTCAACAGCTATTTTAGGATGAAGAATCCCTGAGGTCGGAATGCAGCTGCCTCCATGGTGGGTATAATCGGTCACACAGGCAAAATCTCACTAGTGGTGGACCTCAAAGCTCTAGCCCAGGAACAAAACATACAAAACAAAACAAAACGCACAAGGTGGAAAAAAAAATCATGTACGTCTTTTCTTCTTCGTCGTCTAACGCTCAGACAGCAGCTATTGTTATCTGCCATGTGTGCGAAAATGCGTTGCGCTGCCGTTAAGCGCCTGACAAGTGTGGCCCAGCGCGTCCGACTTCGGCGTGGAACATCTTTTTGAAAGGGAAGTATTGAAGTAGTTGGGGTTTTTTTTCAATCCAAACAACTGTTTTGTTTTATTTTGGTTCGGGCTTTTTGTTAACTTAATCTTGATTGTGCTTGTTATTGGTTTTTTCTTTGTTTTTTCTTTGTTTGTTGTTGTTGTTGTTGGGGCTATTTTAAATGACGATTGTTCAGAATAAATTTGTGTATTTTTAAACTCGGCTTGCAAAATACACTCTAAACTGAATGTAGCATCAAGCTTCATAATCAGTGAATTTTGAGACTTCCAAACCAACCTGTGATACAGTTTCCTCGGCAAGGGAAAAATTATGATGGGAGAACGTACGTATGTGTGTGTGTGTCTGTGTCTGTGTGTGTGTGTGTGTGTGGGGGGGGGGATGGGCGCACACACGCACGCGCGTGCGTGCTGTGTGTGTGTATGTGTGTGTGTGTGTGTTTATTTGATCGCGACTTTTATTTTAAAAGGCAATTTTATTTACTTTGATCATTTCAGTATGAAGGGGAGCGACGTGATGGTATTGTTTGGCAGCTGCCCTAGGGAAATGGTGTTGTTTCATGGCAAATCTTCATTGCCGTGGTTCTGAAGTCATCCTTTGATCTTGATGTTATGCTTCAAGAAGTCAACACTTTGTACTGGGGTTTTGTAGTTCGAATAGTAGTTTTCTTACATAAGGACTAGCCAGTAACGCATTACGTTCCCATGAAATAATGATGACAAGCGTTTGTGGTGTGTCCCTAATAATTATTACAATAAATGTTTAGGTACTGGCGCGTACGTGTTCGGACTGATTGGTGTGTACAGTGTATGGGCTCATTTTCTGTAGACTGTCATTTTGGTGAAACCATCACCTGAAATATTGATGACAGTGTCTAGACACGCCGAGTGGTCTATGTTGTCAATATTTGCCGTGAACCGGAATGTATGATAGCTACTTGTGATGTCAGTAACCTTCTTTCCCTTTCTTTTTGTATTGACGATATTATTATCTGCTGAACGTTGTTTCTAACATATTATTGTGGGGCTCTCAGCAGCTAGCGATATCATTGTAAGGCCTTTAACTCCAAGACTGTCCATGCTTAGATAGATAGGAGAAACATAAAACTTGCATTCTCTTTTCTCTGTGTGTGTGTGTGTGTGCAATTTTGGGAAATACATTTTGTTGTGTGTGTGTTTTTAGTTGTTGTTGTTGGTGGTTTTTTGGGTTTTTTTGGAGAGGGGGGGGGGGGGGGGGTACAGGGGCAGTTTTCTCATAATTATACCGTTATGGGTCTGTTCGTTTGTAATACTGTGAATAAGGAGATAAACTGCACAATTGATCCCTTTTTTTCATGATCTATGTATTGTTGCTTTAATACATATATATATATATAATATATATATATATATATATATATATATATATATATATATATATATATATATAACTATCAGGGGGGATAACTTGTCAGGTTTGATCATCCATTACAAATGAGGAAAATGTTTTGAATTTGACCATTCATGTTAAAAAATTTTTAAAAAGAGAATGACTTGATTTACTTTAACAGCTTTTATGAACTTCAGTAGATCATCTGTTTGGTTTAATTATCTAGAAATGAATCTGGTGAGTTTGGTGGTGAAGGGAGGTGTGTGTGTGTGTGTGCGCCCGTGCATGCGTGTGTGTGTGTGTGTGTGTGTGGGCAGGGAGCAGGATAGTCAAGTGGTTAGAGCGATGAGCTTACGATCCTAGAGAGCAGGTTCAAGCCACCACCACCAAGATGCCCATTCGAGGAGCTAACATCAATACTGACTCTGCTGCCCCCAAAGTCCTTCGGATGAGACTATAAACTGAGGTCCTGTGTGCAAACGCACACAGAATATTTTTCGTACATGAAAACCTGTTCCCCTGTTTGGAAGAGTGGGCTGTTGCATACTGATCGGAATGGATGCTATAATTGAAAACCAAAAATGTATGAACACTGGTGAAGTATTTAGACATAATCCCTAAAGCTACCTTTATGTCTTTTATGGCAGTGAACAAATACAAAGAATGACGTCAGACTTGCTGTAGTGATGTGAGTTCTATTTCAGTGAAACAAACCCAGGCTGCACAGAAGGAAGTTAACATGAACACCGACTCCACTCCCCAAAACTCCTTCCGATGAGACTATACACCAAGGTCCTGTGTACGAATGCACACGGAACATCTTGCCTACATGAAAACCTGTTCTGCCTTTTTTGATGAGTGGACCATTGTGTGCTGTTAGGAACGATGTTAGGAAACGTCTGCTTGTTTGGAAAGTTGTACACCAAGTGTGCGTTATGGGTAAAATCTTCCTTTCATTTAAATCATAATTCACTTATTCATTACACCTTGATTTAATTAATCATCTGTTTAGAAGTAAAAGGGAAATGTTTTCTCAAATGCATTGTTTAGTTCGAAATAAACACCTCCTATTCCTTTGTGAATACTCCACATGACACACCATCTTCAAAATGACCAGCCGCCATGGCACAGTGGTTAACACCTTGGGTTATGGACTGGAAGGTTGTGGGTTCGAATCCCATAAGAGTCATAGGATTTTTCGGACTCTGGCTAGCTCCTACTCAGAGTGAGTGTGCTGTGGGCTCAGTGGGAAGACTGGGACCACAAAGTCAAGCTTCATCCACTTAACGGATGCGATTTTAAGAGTGTTGCTCAAATTACCTGACCAACACTGCAGGTGTCTGTATCTCTGGGGCCGGGTTGACGCCGGGATATATTATGATAGTAAGCATAAAGTACAACCCTGTCAAGTAGTCTCAAAGCAGATGCACTTCCATAACAGCATCATTACATCACCCTCATTATCACTGACCATCACATCATCTTCAAAATCAAACACAGACCACTGGATTCATTATAATATATATAGCTTTATTTGTAAACTGAATTACATGAAAGAAAAAACAACAACACAGTTATAATGAGTTATAATGTATATACTTATAAACCACAAAAAATAAACTTTAATCTCTCTTATTGTCCAAATAGAAAATATCAGATAAAAAAACAATAATTATAGAAAAAAAATTATGTGAAAACAAGATGCAAAACTCAGTGTGTTCAAAACTGAAGCCTTGATAGATTACACGCAAAACAATAATTATATAAATCTTCTTCAATGTAATTCATTCATTATTTGACAACTTTGAAATCACAACATGGCTAGTAACAGAATGAATAATAAACTGCTTGGAATTTTTGTAAGCAGCAGGAATAACTGTATTGCTTTGATCATATAAACCAAACACAAGATGACGGTTATCTGTCCATCAATACTGAAAATATGGACCTTTTGTCTTAAAAGAGCTGTGCGTGCTTACCATCATAGAATTTTAATGAACCTAGCATTTTTGAGCGCCTCTGTCAGACTGTGCACATGAGAGCATATCAAAGTCAGACAGTGCGATGACTTTGTCCAAAGCAGACACCATTTGACATGAATCCAGTAACAAAACTATTTAACTTAGTGACAATTCAATCAAACAGTCTGCAAGATAATCTTTTTGTTCTAAACTGTTGAGACATGGACAACACATTTTGGGCATTCAGTTTCTCATAAATGTCAAAATACACTGAATGTCAATGCCCTCTCTACTTCTCTTGAAAACATCATCATCAACAACAATAAAAATGACAATAGCAACAACAACAATCCCACCCCCCTACTTTTAGCATTAAAATTTTGAAAACGAAATGAATATTTAACAGAAATATGCTCAGAAATTTTTTTTTTACATCAGAAACAATGTACTCTGGATGTGGTCAGATATACATAAACAAAGCAGACAGCCTGAGTCTCATAGGGAGGGCAATGACATCATCCTTAGACCAAAAATTATCTGCCTACTCCTGATGTTGTTTTTTTTTAAATTAAAAAAACATCCTTTTTTCTTGTTTTTTCCTACTTCATCAAAATCACACTGATGGCGTCTACATTTTTATATTTATCCAGACATTTTCACATAATTTTTCAAACAAAAAAGCTAAGAGACATTTTTACATATTCACACAAAAACTATATATGAAATTGCCAGTGGCTGAAGAAAAGGACAAGGCTTTTTTTTGGCACAACAAGTTGTATTGATTGAAAATTTGTCAATTGCTCATCCCCTAAACCATAAAGTCCTTAACAGGGAGACCCCATGGATCCTATTAATCACTCATATCCTTGCCTTCTTAAAAAAATATGATGAAATATGGGACTCCCTAGCACATTATATATATATATATATATATACATATATATATATGTAAGGATTTTTATTGTTTAAATGGAGAAAAGGAATTGTGGATCCTTTTTGCAGAGGCAGTTTACACCTGTTAGCAGATCATTTGGTCCTGCCCTTTTCTTTTTTCAACACCTTTCTGAGACAGTTTATAATTATGTGCAGGCCATTAATGATCATTAATTGTACTGATCATTCCCTTCACCCCAATATGACCATTCACTATGCCACAAAACACTCAGACATTAACAACGTGTGCCATGCTGTTCTGAACCTAAAGACCAAAGTACAGTGGCGACGATGATTCAACCACTGCAGGTAACCACTGCCACTCAACAGAATGAACAGCAGAACAACTCCACAGTGTGATGTTTCATCATTCCTTGATCCCCATAATGCTCTCCGAATGTATCAGGCATGAACAAGAACCTAATTCATAAAAGTATCAGACAGCTATACTCGACTCATTTTGGATGTCTTGGGACATAATTCGTCATGACTTGGCTGCAGTTTCAACTGGCTTTCCAAGTAACTGGGAATCGCAAGTGTGGTCTGAATCCTTTATACCAGTCCATCATTTTCACAATCAGGACCATGTTTTTCAAGCTTTAATTCCTTTTTTTTGTTTAGATTTTTTACCTTTCTTGTTCCAAAATGTCATATGTGTACTGCCACTGCTTTGGAAATGGAACGTGTTCAATGAAATATCAATACAGTCTAGGAAGCCTAAGCCATAGGGTAACGTTTTGGCACCGGAGTGAGAACAGAATTAATTTAACTGTATTTACAAAAGAAACACAAGCACTATCATAAACTATGCAATTGCAGAACAGATTCACATGTTTGCTACATTCAGGCTTTTCTCTACCTAACGCTGACTCTAAATTTACCATTTTCATTCACCTGGGTATTTTCAATGTTTTCCCTGAGTATCTTACAAATGGCAACTCTGTTGAGGAAGCCCTTTGCTGTCTACAGAGCACAGAAAACTGCACAGGGATATTTTCCTGGAAGACAGTTCACCACTTCCAAAGTACTGAACAAGATCGTATGCAAAGAGTAGCTTGGATGCACAGTTAAGTTAAGTTATACAGAGAGGTCACTTCCACGTACTTTCTATTTCCTAGCTAATTTCTGCACAGGCAGCACAACTACTATTCAGCACCTGTGTCCATTCCTAATTTTAAATCAAAACAAGCCTTCAGGATTGAAAAAGTGCAAGCAGTTGCTGATACAATATACTGTTCTATTCAAGAATGGTTCATTATGATCCCCCCCTCCCCAAAAAACAACAACAACAAAGCAAAAAACAACAACAACCCCCCCCCCCCCCCAAGCAAACAACAACAACAAAACCAACAACAAAACAACAATGACAAACCCACCACCCTCCTATTAAAAAAACCCAACACACACATAAAACCCCAAAACACATGACAATGCCCTCCCCACCCCCTACCCTAACAAACAAAAACTACCAACCTATCCTTTAGTTTTAATTAAGTTCTTTTCTGCAAATTACTTTCTGGGTTACCAAAACAAACCAAAATCACACAAAGACATCTGTAAGTCTTTCAAAGAATGCTAGCAGATGTTCCTGGTTTTTCCAGGTCCTGAGCAGCACATAACTGTTTACAAAATCTCATTACCTTGCCTTTCCTCAGAGCAAAATTCACAAAAGCCTGAATGGATTCAGAAACGAGAGCCCCTCTACTTTTCACAGTAAAATAGTGCAGTTATTACATGACCAGTGGTAATACACATGTACCCGGCATGCACCCTGTGTCTTGAAGACAGATGGGCTCCTCTACATTCAACATTACCAAGATTTAATGCCTGAAAAATTAAGTAGCACACTCCAACAACTCCTCAAGGAGTTTAGGGAGAAGTCATGTCACTCCTGACAATAGATCTAAAAGCCAATGAACAAGTCTAGCATACCAGCAGGAACAAACACAAACCACTAACCAGTGTGAAAGCATGATCGAGGGAAATTTGAGGAGAACATTGGAAACAGTTTTTTGAAAACCCAATGAAATACATGCAAGATATGCTCCTGATATAGCCTTAATTGCTATGTCTACTATCAGAACCAAAACTACTCACTACGTTACTAACAAAATTACTAGTAGCATGTAAAAACAAAAATAGGATGTTTAGATGCAATAGAAGAAAACAAGGTGCCCTATAGTTATCTTATCTGAATGAAACACTTCTCCACAAACACGGGTAAAAGGACCAACAATGCACACAAAAATAAACCACCCAAACAATCACACGACAAAAAGTAAAAAATGCTAGACAAAAATAAAGTGATAGAAAATGAGTACACTACTTCAAAAAGACTTCAGATGCTATCTACACTGGAAGAGACCTTGGAATCGTTTTTGGAGGTAGCTTCACAACAGTGGAGAATTAGAAAAAAAACTGATAAATGAAAAACCCAACAAATCTAATGTTATTGCAAAAAAATCAAATATTTAAAAAAACCTTTAAGCAACATTGCAACAAAATATGTATTGCTTTGTGTAACAAAAAACCCTAAACAAAACAAAAAAAACACGCTCCATAAACCCAGCAGCCAGGAACAACAAAAATTATAGCATCTGAAAGAAAATGTTATACCCCTACTGTAGACATAAATATACACACATATAATTCTTTTTATTGCCATCCCTCCTCCCTGTCCATTTTCATGCTTTCTCCACTTTTGTTCCTATTTCAGCTCATCTCAAGTATTTTTCACAGCATTATACACAAATAAATATAAAACAACCTTCCACAAACATTTCCCCTACTTACACAGACTTTATTTACCATGGCAGCTGACCATTTATATACACAGATACACAACAAACATTCACAAATATGACACATCCATTAAAACTTTCAATAATGCACACTGAAGAAACAAGCCATGTATGATTGAAGATTGTTTCTCTATGACATTTTGGTCAGTGTGGTACTTCTTTCTTGCTCCTGAAACCACCAACAAATACGTACTAGTACCCCAACCTGGAATTGAATATGATCCTTTCTCACAGGCCAACAACAAGAAACTCTCTCTGTGAATTTTGGTTATCACAATATGTGGATAGATATAAAATAAAATTGAAAGCACCCCCAAACAACATCAACAACAACATCCCCTACCCCATCCCCTCACTTGGCCATGCATGCATGCACGCACACACACATGCGCGTGCGCACACACACATACACTCTATCTACAAACAAACCAACAAAACAAACCAAAACAAGCAAACAGTTCCAAAACAAACCAGGGGAAAAAATCTCCCAAAACTCAGGTTTTCTGCAAAAGCTACAACTCCAAATAGAAACCATTTAATTCCCAAACAAAGCCTTAAAACACATACTGCCTTGGATAAAATGAAAACTAAAAGGGAAAACACAGAAGCCAAGCAAGAGGCTACATGATCGCTTCATTAAAAAAAAAAATTCCTAGCAGAATCTCTGTTATCCAAACTAACTGATAAAATTGTGATGGAACTGATAGAAGACAACAATAGCCACACCCTGCTGATCAATACTTACTGTTAAAACAAAAATTCTGAGTGCAATTTTTCCTTTGGTCTACATGGGTTCATTACTAACACCAAAAAACCCAACTTGACAGTTAATATTTTTTTCAAACATATTAACGGATTATCAAATTTTGGCAAGTTCAGCTTTAAAATCACAGAATTTCCCAGTTTTAAAATCTGATGTAAGAAAACTTGTATGAAAAAATCTGATAAAAATAATTTACCACGATGACATTGACTGTACAAATACACACACACACACACACACTGTAATATATACATTACACAACAGTCTCACAATTAAAGTGCAGCTTATCTGCATTATCCATCAAATGTACCAAGATATCACAATGTTTAAAAAAATGCCCCCTGAATTAAAAATAAACCAAAACTACTACAACTATATCAACAACAACAGCAACAACAACAACACACACACACACACATGCATGCACGCACACACACACCTGTCATCAATTAAACAAAAAGTATCATAAAACTAAAACCTACCTAGGAAAAATCTGAGAACTATGCGTTATGCCTAATCATAAAAAATACAAATATTTTCTCCTTGACTAGATCTCACCTGTTTAAAAACAAAATCTGTATATATAAGTACTTAATATCTCCGGATAGTAAAATGCTTCGCAGATGAAAACCATATGGTAAAATCTGTTTAATAATGTGTCCAGGCTTACCACTGAACACTATACGCATATATTGTGTGACAGCCCAGCATTTATCAGTCATGGAAAGTAGTATGAACAATTACCTGACATTTTGCAAAATAATACAATCACAACAAACTGTTTTGCACCGGTTCATACCAAACTCTCTCTCTCTCTCTCTCTTCCTCTCTCTCCCTCTCTCTCTCTCTCACACACACACACAAACACGCACACAGAGCTGCATCAAATACAAGAAAAATAAAAACAAAAGAGATCCTGATATATGTTTGTGCTTTTGTGACAGATCCAGTTTAAAAAAAAAAAGTAAAACCAGTACACACATGTGCCATTGCGGACTGATGACTTTGTTCTTGGTCATGGAATATCTATTTACATTCATTCATCAATCGCAGTCTCTTACTAACGGTACAACAAACCCGGATCTCTCTCTTCTCTGTTGTCATCATATAAAATGAGTCTATTTGCTTATCCTGTGGCTTGGCCGTTTTCTCATCTTATTGGGTTTTTAAAATTTATTTATTTATTTTTTAATGAGTTCCCTTTGGTCCCACATTATCCTCTCTCTTTATATATATTTTTTAAACTCTTATCTTGGACATGACAAAGATTATATCTCATTATGGACAAAGTATTTCAAACTAACTTTATTTTGAAAGTTAAAAACTGTCTTTAAAATTCACCACAGTTGACTATTTTCTAATTAAGAGCATTTGATATGTACTTTTGCATAAAATGAATGTCATATTTTCACAGGGCTTAAAACTCCAGAGAACACTGTCATCTGAAACACTTATCCTATATAAAACACACCAACCAACTTCCAACACTAGCATCTACTTCTACCTTAATCCACCATTCAACTCTACTGAACATTAGGTGAAATGGAACAATCAAAAATGGCATCCCTTTGTGACTAGACATTCTTTTGAACGGCATCAGGTAAGAACTCTGACTTGTCCTGAAATTAGGCTTTTTTGGCTTTCCCTCAAACGCCATTCACATAGCTTACAGTGCAACTGATGGCACATGCAATATAAAAACTATTATCAATTTCATGCTAAAAACTGACATGCAAAAATCATTTATACACCAAAACAGACCAATCAGATTCCACCATGATTAAAGTACATTACAAAAAATATATATATAAAAATCAGAATTCCTCCAATCTGAATCAGCAAATACTCTGATATACTTGACCTTTAACTTTCAGTCTGATCCATGGTTGACCTTAAAACTTTCAGTCTGATTTATGGTTGACCTTGAACTTTCAGACTGATCTATGATTGACCTTGAACTTTCAGTCTAATCTAGGGTTGACCTAAAACTTTCAGTCTGATCTATGATTGACCTTAAACTTTCAGTCTGATTTATGGCTAACCTTAATCTTTCAGTCTAATCTATGGCTGATTTACAGCTGAGCTAAATCTAAATCTATGTACTTGAGTTGCAGATAAACTGATGTTGCTAGGCTATGGCACCACGTCTTAAAACCTTTGTTGTTGTTCACTTTTTTGGGTGAGTGTTGAAGTTTGGTACTTTACTGTTAGTTTTAACTGGTTCTCTTATGAACTTGCTCACATTTTACTGTGTTACCCTTTCTTTGCATTTCCGTTGGCCATGGTCAAGCATAAAAATCCAAGTCAGAGGTAGTCTAAATCGTGGTTCTAAATTCTGAACAGAAGTGTCATACTGTCACAAAGAATACACAGGAAAAGGCATTGCTATTAGCCATTTTAACTGTTCACATTCCTTTGCCGCTTACAGAACATTATAAATGTTTATTATCTATTTCAACTCTCTCTCTCTCTCTCTCTCTCTCCCTCAAACACACACACACACACACACACACACACACACACACACACACATGGGATAGCCTAGTGGTTACAACATTGCACTGGCAATCTGACGACCCAGGTTCGATTCCCATTCAAGGGGATATTTTCCCCTGGAGTTAATATCAATACAGACTCCTCTCTCCCCAAAAGTATTTCAGTTGAGACTATAAACCGAGGCCCCGTGTGTGAATGCATGCAGAACATCTTGCACACACATTAAATCCTGTTCCGCTTGTCGTAAGAGTAGGCCATTGTGTGCCGGTACGAACAGATGACAGAATGTACAAAACCACATAAACACGGGGACTGGATGTAAAAAGCACATAGGTGCTTATTCCATTATCCTCGATATAAAAGAATGATAATAATAATAATAATAATAACACACACACACATACACACCTCTAGCAAACTAAAAGCAGACTGGATCAGGTCTAAGGGATATCAATATCCCTGTTTCTCTCCTTTGTGACAGCACTTGTAATGCCCACAGCCAAACCACGCCAGGCAAAAAGCACACAGCAGTTATACATTGACCAACATCATAGAGTCGATTGAAACCACACCACACTTGACTTGTTCTGACCCAAAATAAACCCAACCAACCAACCAACCGAAGAAACAAACACCAACTCCATCACAAAGCAAGGAAAGAGAGAAACTTATGCAAATAAAGAAAAAGAAAAAAAAAAGAAACTTATGCAAAGATTTAGAGAGAGAAAGACAAAGCTTACAAAATCACTGAGAGAATTACGAAAGGAAAGAAAAGAAAAAAAGTCACAGAAACAATCCCCCACCCCACCACTCTGAAAAGGACAAAACAAACAACAACAAAACCCAAACCCTTTAAATAAATAAATAAAACAAAGCCTGAGAGCCATACCACAAAAAACAAACAAGACCTAAACAAGATTTTTAAACAAAACAACAAAAAAACAAAGCCCCCCCCCCCCCCCCCCCCCCCCATCCTCCCTCCCCAAGCAAATCCAACCACACAAATGCACACAGTGAGCAAACATCTCTTGAGATTTTCGTCCTGACAGTTCATCCAGACGTCATCAGTTCTTTTTCTTGTGATACCAAAAGCGCTGGAACAAGGCCCGGGGAATGTTGCCAGGGAGGCGCTGATGCTGCATTATCAGGTCTTCCACTTTCTGCTTCACCTGCACAAGTCAAGGGAGAAAACTCAGCGTGAGAACAACGCCCAAACTCGTCAACCACATTGGTCAATTCCAAGGCGTTTTATCAATTTGCAACTTTTCTGCAACAAAACCAAACCAGTATGTAGCTCACTGCTGTCAGTTTCTCCCACTTTCAGCTACTCTCAGCTGCTATCCATTCCATCCCGGCTGATGCTAATTATAGTGGGAACTGACCGCACCTGAGCTTGGTAAAAGGATCAGGTCTAAGGGATATCAATACCCCTGTATACCTCTGTGTGTGTGTGTGTGAGAGAGAGAGAGAGAGAGAGAGAGAGAGAGAGAGAAGAGAGAGAGAGAGAGAGAGATGAATTAGATCATAAGCATTTATAGTGTTCTGTAATTTTAGCACTGGTCCCTGGACCCTTGACTGAGTTATGCTGGATTTGTGCGCTGTGAGCTACTTGCATAAAATATTTCTGACAAATGATATACAGCATACCAAACCAGTATGTAACTACTTGCGTAAAATTAATTCTCACAACTGATAAACTACATACTAAATCAGTATGTAAGTTCTACTTGCGTAAAATAAATTCTCACAGGTGATATACTACAAGGATGCACTTTTAGTGATCCTCATCAATCTAAAATCATCAATAAATTTGTAAATTTAATGTCAGTGACAGATGAGATGAAAATTTTTTTACTATCAAAATACACACACACAAACTGTGCAAGAATAATGGAACAAGCACTCATGTGCTTTTTGCAAGGATGATGGAATAAGTACTCATGTGCTTTTTTTTAACATCTAGTCTCCATATACATTTGATTTGTAAATTCTGTCATTTATTCCCATCAGCATGCAATGGCCTACTCTTCTGAAAGGCAGAACAGGTTATAAAGTTTGTGCAAGATGTTCTGTATGGGTTTGCATCACATGGGACCTCAGTTTATAGACTCAGCTTAGTGTGTGAGTGTGTGTGTGTGTGTGTGTGTGTGTATGTGTATGTAAGAGTGTGAGTTTGTGTGTATGTGCATGCGAGTGTGTGCATGTATATATGTGGGTTCCAGTGTATGCATATGATTAATCAAATAGACATATCATGTCCTCACAAACTTATTATGTCCTTAATAATAATAATAATAATGTATGGAATTTATATAGCGCTGAATCTTGTAAAGCAACAAATCAAAGCGCTCAGATGACTTTTTGTATTTATTTATGCGTGTGTATGCGGTTTTGTAAATTTTGTCATCTGTTCCCACCGGCACACAATGGCCTACTCTTTTGAATAGTGGAACAGGATTTAACGGGTGCGCAAGATGTTCTGCATGCATTCGCACATGGGGCCTCGGTTTATAGTCTCATCTGAAGGACTTTGACATTCAGTTTGATTTTTTTGTCAAACTGGGAAGAAAGGACGAGGCTGGGAATCGAACCCAGAACCTCATGGTTTACTTGTTGGCAGGCAAGCATCTTAACCATCCTGCCATCTTCCTTCTAAACTTTCCTTACAAACTTACACAAGCTTAACAGGTAATGTTATAAGAATTTCATGGAAGAAAAAAATCCCTGACTACAACACAAAGCAATATGACATGACAAAGAAAGACCCACCCTTCATGCTACTCTACTGCATTGCATTTAGATACTGTACGTAAAGCTAGATAGGCCTGACTAGACTTAGAGACAACACAGATTACACTACACTACATGGTACACTTCATCCATGCCAAACCACACACCACAACACCCCACATCACACCTTACCATGCCACACCAAATCAAGCACAACGCACCACACCACCCCACACTACGCCACCCCACACCACATCCTCCCATCCCATACACCTCCATGCACCACACCACCCCACCCCATAATTCACCAGCCCATCCCACCCTACACCACATCATCTCACCACCCCCACAACACTCTACCACACACCACATCAGACCAGCCCCACACCACCCTATCCCACATCACATCCCACCCTACATCCTTCCATGCTCTACTCCACACCACAACATCCCACACATCACACCACTCCACATCATCCCACCCCACACTTCATCCCAACCCAACCCACCTTACATGACTTCAACCCAGGTCACATTATTCCCCCCCCCCCCCCCACACACACACACAACATCACATCATCTGCCACATCGTCCCCTGCACCACATCAAACCACCCACAACCCACACGACAGTAGCCCACCCCACCCCACCCTGCACCACCCGAGTCCATCCATTGCCCTCAATGACAGAAGCAGCTCCAGACAACATCCCCTTACCAGGTCTCTGAACTGTGGCCCTGTCATGTCTTTCTCAGGATAGATCGGGGGACCAAAGTGCGTGCTGAAAATGAAACATGAACGGTTGACGACAATACACAAACCATATCGCATCTGTGATTGTGAACATCTATATATTCGTTGAAATCTCTGTGTGTGTATATATAGGAGAAGAGAGACAGAAAGACAAATGCGTGCGTGTGCACACACACACAGATACAGAGAGAGGGGGAGAAACAAACAGAGACTAAAACAGAATAAGAGAGTTCTCTAGAGAGGGGGAGAGGTGGAAAGAGGAAGATAGCGAGACAGAGACAGTGTGTGTGTGTGTGTGTGTGTGTGTGTGTGTGTGTGTGTGTGAGGGCACTTGTGCAAACTGGCGTGACACCATTTTCTTCACACTTGAGGTAAGCACACTACAAAGAACAACCAACAACCAACAAAAACATAATTATAAAAATATATCATTACCATGAAAATAATGATGTATGAATTCATTCTGAGGTGTGTGTGAATGCATACCTTTGTCAGTTTGTGTCTATGTGTAAGCAGGTATGCACAAATGTGTATGTGTGAGAGTGTGAGTTTGAGTGTGTGTGTATGCATTCATGTATTCTTGTGCACTTAAGTACTGAGTATGTATGCACGTGTGTGTATGCATGTATGTGTGTGCATGCGTTCATGTGTGTAAGCGCATGCGCAAAGCACGTGTGTGATTTTTTTCCTGTAACTTTTAACCCATAGAATCCCATTTCCCTGTAAAAAAAATTGTCCATACAAACTTACACAAGCTTAACGGGTAAATTTCCATAAATAGGAACCAGCGGCAATCGTGACTTCTCATATATGCATCGCATTAGTTCTGAAACATACACATATAGAATTTATACAGAAGGTTTATTAACTGAAGCAAACATCTACTACTACTACTACTACTACTACTACTACTACTACTACTACAACAACTACTACTACTACTTCTACTACTACTACTACTACAACCACTACACCACACCAGTCCCTTAACCAAATGTGACCATGGGGGCACTGCAATGATTAAACTGATAAATATGAACATCATGTTTTGTTTTGTTTTGTTTTCTTTCTGTATTCAAGAACATTATATAAACAATAAGCCACAAAGAAGCAGACTAAGTAGATGTGAAACTTCAATTTACACAGCGCACAAATCCAGCATCACTCAGTCAAGGGTCTAGGGCCCAGAACTAAGATTAGCCCCTTCCTTTAACCCTCTTGTTGTTGGATTCTACAGAGCTAAACTGCCTGTAGATTTTGAATTCTTTGAAGGTTTTCTACCTCCATCTGACTTACTTTACTCCTAAGACAATTGTGTGTGTGCATGACAAGTTATCAAGCTGAAATTTTGTCACAAGCTAGGTATATCTTTGTACTTGCATTTAGGCGCAAGTTTATGTGTCTGGTCACCAGATGTCTTGTCATTGTCACCTTATTTGTCACCAATCACAGGTAAAAATATGGTATATATGATAAAACAGCAAATCCTGCATGAATTTGATAATGGTTCAAGCATGTTAGTGTCGAATAAGGAAGTGATACCCAGCTGATGTGTTTACCAATGGTTATGTGCAATAGTACTTCAAGGATGTGTCACACAATGTCCCCATAGCACCTGTTGTTTTATGGTATGTCTTAAGGAGACAGAAGTTTTGTTTAACTATTTTTTCTTATGAAAACAAGTCGTATTCAATCAACATGTGACCTTTATACTGCACTTCATATCTGCGTGTGCTACCACATGTTTGTTAAGTGTACAGAAGTGTATTATTGTACATGACTGTCCACACTGTCACCAGTGTCACAGCACAGGTGTGACAAATTCGAAACAACACAGAACTTCTGTAACCCTACAAAATTTTAATGTTGGTAGTCTCTAAAGTAGTCGTAGTGGTGGCACAGGGTCACATCACATCACAAAAAGCACAAATTATGGATGTGTGTGTGGTGTGGGGGTGGTGGGGGGGGGGGGGGGGGGGGGGTGTACCCATTGCTCTCACCTGCGGAACCTTGGCAGACGGGAGACCTATTTTCTTTTCATTCTTGCTATTTTCATTATTGGCATATCTGTTCGTTTCTGCCATTGCAGTTTCAAAGCAAAAGTGTGGTAATAATGAGAAAACGTCAAAAGGCATCGTTTTCAGGCGTCTGTGCCGCGGACCGGCCAGGAGGTCAAATTTCTCCACAGTCGTGTGTGTAGCACAGGTCAGGAATGTGCCCTGTAGCACATTATTTTCAGGCTCACTCTTCTCCCTAACTGCAGCATTTCCTTCCTCCTCTTCCTCGTAAGCGTTTAATATCGGACTCACTTAACAATTCTCGTTTAAATGTTTCTACTTCCAAGACAATATTATTCAATTTATCGACTCGCTAATCAGATGAATCCTCTGCTACTAAAGAAAACGCCATTTTTTTCCCGCCACGCTGCACCATTGAAAAGCGTTCCGGTTTCTGGCTGTTATTTCTTCCTTCCCTCCCCACTACACGCATGTTAGTGGTCTAAATTTATCACTGGCACCGTCTGACACCCTCCCTGCATCGCCCCACTAATTTTCAGACACATAGTGTGAAAACCACGAGTTCTGTGTGTGATGGAAAAGTACTGGCCACGTGGGCAGCACCAACTGTCGGCTGCGGTCGTATTGGAATCTAGCGGCAGCCTCCGTTACTGTCGGCTGCGGCCGGATCGGGGACAAGAGGGTTAACCAAGTCCAAGTGTGGTCAGTTTCTGCTATAGTTAGCACCAGCTGGGGCAGGATGGATAGCAGCTGAGGATAGTTCAAAGTGGGGGAAAACTGACAGCTGCGCTAATAATGAAAAAAACCCAGTCTACATTGGAAAGAGACAATACAGGTGATGGTAAGATTTGTAGGTAAAAGTGAAAACTTGCATGTCAAAGAGTGACTGTCTCTGAGATGATAACTCAAGACAGGGTTTGTATTTTCAGATGCTTTCAAGTTTTTTGTCAGCTATACCTGGCACTGTCTCCCATATTCAGCAGTGGAATACTGCTAACAAAATATATATCAGTAATTTTCTTTTTTTAAAAAAAAGAAAGAAAACCTTTAATCATAATATTAGATACATTTGATTTTAACACAGAAACAAAATAAGATGCAAACACTCTGATAAACACTCATGCAAGCTCTCATGCACATAAGCACCCATGCATGAATGCATACATGCATGCAATTCCACATGTGCTCGCTTGCTCACTCACGCACGTGAGCACACACACACACACAAAACCGAATTAACAAAACAAAATGTACACAGGGACTGGATGTAGAAAAGCACACGAGTGCTTATTTCATTATCCTTGAAATAAAAGTATATAAAAAGAAAAAAAGCAACCCCAACCCCCCCCCCCCCCCCCCCCCCCCCCAACACACACACACACATGCACAGGCCTAACTGTACTAACTGTCATCAGAAACAAACACTTACTTCTTCCCCATACTGGGGTGCGGAAAGCCTCTCTGCAGTTTTCCGTAAACATTGGTATCACAGGCTGCACATAAACAAAATGTATATACTGCATTGCATGTACCACTTTGTAACAGCAGTTTACTCTATGTAAAATTTGGGCTGCCCTCCCTGAGGCAAGCGAGTCACCACAAGAGCAGCATCACCCATTACTTTTTTTTCCTTTTTCTGTTCACAGGTGTATCTGTTTCCCTATCAGAGAAGCTTGTTTTCTATACAAATTTGCCAGGATAAACTCTTTTTTTGCCAGGGGTTCTTTTATATGTGGTGAATCATGAATGTGTGTTGCATATGGGACTTCATTATTGTCTCACATGAAAGACTAGCAGCACCCAGAGTGCTGCTCAAGGTCTAGTGGATGGGGACAAAGATTGAACCTGCATTTCTCACTTCCTAGGTCCTCTGAGTTGACCAACCTTTCTGACAGCCCTGTCCAAAAAAACTCAAAAAGGCTCACGAAACATGACAGTGTGGTACTCTAAGCGAAAAACGAAACCATAAAGATGTCACATGAAACTAGCTGTAACAAAAGAAGTTTTAGTAACCTTTTTTGCTGAACAGATACGGCAATAGAACATTAATCATGATGGTTTGAAGACATGGTCGAGGATTTAAATCTTGGCAGCTTTGATGGATTAAGAATTGCCTAAAGTCATGAACTGTTAGCCACTTACCACATCAGCAGCTAAAGCCACATCCGCAAAGCCAAAGCGTTTGCTCCACATTATCCGGTAGTTTTCATCCCCAAACAGGGCTTCTCTTACACCACCTAAAAATACACACATCCAATCCATCAGATTACAAACTGCCACTTACCACTAATTCTTTCAATTCATTTTTTAAAACAAAGTAGGCAACAGACTGTCATATCAATCAATTACTAGCTGGTTTTGTTTTGTTCATTCCTTGGCTACACCTCCAAGATTCATCAATGGTAAAACTTTTGCATATGTGACTGTTCTTTCCCCCCAACTATTTAGGTTGCAGCATTCCGACTTTGGGGACTACTGTGTTTTACAGAGTAATCTGCCGTAACTGAAACTGGTATGCAACACAATACAATACAAACTACATTTATTCCACTTGACTATAGGCAGCAGATATAATTTACACAGTTATTGTCAAATTCATTATATGGCATCATCTTTATAAATTGTGTATGTAAACATTCCCCAAAACTCTACATTTTTCACTATCAATCTGTAGACAGTGTCAAACTGACAAAATTTTACAAAACTACAAACACACACACATGCACACACATGCACACACACACACATGCATACTCACACACTGTGACACACACACATGCTCTCTCTCACCCACATGCACATACCCATGTACCCACACACACACCACACACACACACACACGTGCGCGGGGGTGGAATAAACTGACCTGGAGCAATGGCAAGGAGATTATTATCAGACAGGACCTCCAGGCAACCACTTCGGGTACCTTCGGTGACGTTAAACACTTCCATCATCCGCCGCCACCCTGAAATCACCAATGGTAATTTTTACCTCTGGCACTGGTGCTTGATCCAATCAGCACATTTTTGGATTCTCCCTCTTTTCACCCCTCCTCCTTTCCTCCCTCTCTCTCTCACACACAGTGATACACACACACAGTGGCACACACACAGTGATACACACACACACACACACACACACTCACCTTCATCATTATCTGTTTATTGTCAAACTGACTTGAACTTTAAATACATTTGAGAGAATGATTCCAAAGAAATAACTTGTAATATTACGAAACAAAATACAAAAACACACACCCCTCTACCCTTCCCCCCCCCCCCCCCCCCCCACCCCCCCAAAATAGTCCTTACCCGGGATTTTGAAGAGAAACTTGTCCCCCACGCAATGCACCATGCGCCCCTTTTTCAGCAGACAGTTGGCCATGACGTAGTACATGTCGATGGGGATCACTCCATGGTAGTAAATAATCATGGCCGCCCCAGAGTCGGGAATGTGTTCCCAGCCCTCGACTTGGTAACCTTCACAATGAAATATAAAATAATAAATAATCCACAAGTAAACATTTCAGATTCAGACACCTTTCCTGCTTAACAGTACAGTAACTGCTAGTCTACTACTACATAAAATGATAATAGATCAAATTTGAATAGTGCTGAATCTAGAACTTGTAAAGTAAACAAATCAAAGCGCTTGCATCCAAAACATTCAGTGATTCACACGCATGCATCTGTTCAAGTAGAAGATTAAGTCATTAATGCATTTTAGATTTAAGCAAGCGCGCACACACACACACACACACATACACACCCACCCACCCAATATCCTATAGACATTACTATCATGTACTAAATCAAACATATCACAAAAGTATGTTTTTCGGTTGTTGTTTTTTAAAAGTCTTATCTTTAGCAAAGAATTTTTTTAAGCTAAAAAAAAAAAGTAAACTAATATAATAATGTCTTCTTCAAAGATAATTTTAGATGTCTTATCATAATATCAGTGGGAGTCAGGTGAAAGGGAAGGGAGAGGGGAAGTCTATAGGATAGCACACCAGTTCAGAAGATGAAGAAAGAAGACAATCAGAAAGAAATAGATGACAATAATGGCAACAAATTGAACAATGCATCTCATCTTCAATTAAAAAAAAAAAAGAGGATCTTTCATTCCCTTCTACCGAACTACATCTACAGCCAAATTCTCTTTGGGCACAACCGAATATGATATACTGAGCTACTATTTTTCCAAAACCATTGAAAATCCTGAAAAATAAACAAAAACCGAACAACAGAAACCCTGTGCTAAGTGAAGTTAGTCAATCCATGCGTTTAGATGGAGTTAAATCTTGAATTGTGTGTGCTTGTTGGGGGTGGGGTGGGGGGAGGGGTGTCTGTGTGTCTTTGTAATGTGCATGCCACCTGTACTGTGTACAGGTGTCCTTCGGATGAGACTATAAACCGAGGCCCTGTGTTTGAACGTATGCAGAACATCTTGCGCACATGTTAAATCCTGTTCGCTTTTCGGAAGGGTAGGCCATTGTGTGGCGGTGGAAACAGATGACAAAATTTACAAAACCGCATACACATGGGGAATGGATGTAAAAAAGCACATGAGTGCTTATTCCATTATCCTAGAGATAAAAGAATAAATAAATACATAATAAATAAATAATAAAATACTGTAGAGCTCTTCGACATCTTGTGGCTGAATGTGAGTGTACATGTATGCCTGTTTATGTACACACATGTATATCATGAAATACATGTGAGCACATCTGACACAAGCACATGTTATCAAATGCATGCAAATCACAGATCTATAAATATATATGTGTATTCACGGACTTACCATGGTAAATATGGCCATGACCAGCCCATATCACAGCAAGTGTCTTACGAAGACCATCCCAGATGTTAACCTGCCAAGCTGTTCTCAACATCCGCATGTGTGGATAAACCCAGATGAAGAGGGCTGTAGCATATAGCATGACCAAAAGGATGAGAGGCAGGAGGAAAGTGATGACAATTGGGTAGAAGATCCACAATACCCAGGATAGGTAGCTGAGGTCCACACATTCCCATATCTTCATCACGCAGCTGGTTACTGTTCCTAGCACCATGGTTAATCTGCCCTGTGGAAAGTGAAACAATTTAGCATTAATGCAATAACAGATCTATGTGAATGGTCAGGCACTGAGTGCTACACTACAGAAAATAACTCTTTTCTTCTTATTTAAAAAAAAAACTATGTCGATCCTACAGCGCTGCCCCCTCCCCAATTTTCCACTGTTTCAAAGTGATCTACTTCTAGAGCTCACACCTTCCCCATCCTTTCAGCCCAAAGTGTTAGGCCTATAGTTATTCTATGATATAAAAACTTGTGCTGTAAACCTTTGTTGTGATTACGTCCCAGCGCAGATTTCCGACTTAAGGATTGAAAACCCTGGCTCTAATCAACGTATGTATCACCTACTTCAGACCCCACTTCGTCGGTGCTTATTATCAAAATATTTGCCAAGGTGAGCGTGGGTGATTAACACTACTATAATAACAGACTTTCCCTAAGAGAACTGAGATGCGACAGTTTTAACAGACAATATCTCGATTACTCTACAAAATAGTATATTCATGGTCTGATATTTTTGAAGCCATTTCCTTAAAACAATTTCTTCGAATTTGCATACTCATACACAGTATTGTTTAAGAAAGAAAATACGAAATCCATGGACAAAGCTTACTTCGTTCGAGTTCATCTGTGGTCAAGCAATCAGAGTGAGCTTTCTTGATTTTTGGATTTGGTTAGCTGATGGCTAATAATGGTTGTGATTAAGATAATGATAGCAGCATTACATACTTTATGTATGCTATGTAAACTTTATTTTATTTCTTATTTGTTAGTTAGTGAACATGTTCTGGTTTTTTCTTCTTTCCACTTCTAATCTTCACTGCCCTTTGTATTTATGGTTTGAAGACCCAGGATTTTATTTATTTATTTATTTTTGGCATTGGGAGTTATCGCCTGTTCCTGTGACGCAAACATCAACTGGGATTTCTTAAAGAAGTGAAAGTCCGATCTATCGTGAAAAGGATTTTCTTCCCAATTTCCAGGTTTGAAGTACATCTTTTGTTGAGGAATTGTAGTACTAAAACCGTATTAATTTATTCTTAACCATCATGTTGATTTATAGATACAAATATCGGCGAACTTGATGTGAATGATTAAAAGTTCATGACCACATGTCAGCCCATTTCCTTTGGTAATAATCTAATCTCGAGCTTTTTGTAGACTTTTTATACGATTGTTTACACAGATTTCCCCCAGGTTTATTTTTCTTATTGTTCTAAGTGGATCAGTATGATATAAATAAGGCAAAAGGACAGCATAACTAGCGAGCATCAACTTCGTGTGCAAAGAGAAGATGGGTCAGTCTCCAGAAAGGGGGTCAACAGAGGGTTACGGTTTTTTTTCTTCAAATATTGCTGATGCAAACAACTACAACATTAATTATTTCTCACAACACAGGCACACACATGCATTGAGAAAACACCTGTCTGACGTGTATGTAGAAAAAAAAAGTGACAGAAACTGAGAAAAGCACTGTTCAGAGCACACCATTTTGTGATATTGAAAATGATCATGAATGTATTGATAGTTAAAGTACAAAATGCTTTTCGTCTGTAAATCAAAAACTACATGAACAGTAAACATAAACTTGAAACTATACAAGCATGGTGGTTTTAAATTTAATTTGAAAGCATGTTGTGTATGTGAGAAAATTGAATATTATTTTTTTACCTGGACATGGTAACCTAAAGTGACCTAAAGTGACATAATCAAGTGTGCCCCTGCTGACCAATATGAAAATAAGTTGTCCCCATTTCATCATATATAATAAAAGATAAAAGTATATTTAATCCAGAGAGCAATGTATTTGCTCATAACTTTGTGGAATGTTGATATAATGAATTGTTTTGTAACAAGCCTTCAACGGGTTCCATGTTATGTGATGAGAGATTAAAATAAATATCAGACTATATTTTGCGTGTTGTGGGAAGAATTGAGCATTCAAATTTCACTCAGCTAATCACAAGATCCCACCAATACCACACAAAGTTGATTTCAAGTGCTCAGTGTGTCAGTGGACAAACACCAGCATTAAAATTGGTACAGTGTCCTCATGTTAGTTGTTACTATCAAGAGTATCCATGTTACTGCAAGAGTGTCCATGTTACCATCAAGATTTCTACAAGTCAGATCTGCACTGTAAATACTACAATGACTTAAAATGACTCTATACTCATTTGACTGTAATAATAAAGCAAAGTTTAGACTACAAAAACACATTTTTGTGTTGTTTAGTGAGCATGGCAAATGGTGTCCATGTTACTATCAAGAGTGTTCACGTTACTATCAAGAGTTCTACTAAAGTTAGACCTGCACTGTAAATACTACAATAACTTGAAATGACTCTCTATACTCATTTAAAACAGTGCTATATTGAACTGATCCAGTGACACCATTGAATGTGGCCACTGATCAGGCCACACACTCACTCTCTTTCTCTCCATCTTTCTTACTTTCTTTCTCTATCTCTCTCACACCCACTCACACACACACTTTATTGTATTATTCCATGTGCTTCCCCACCACCACAACCCCACCCTCTCTCTCTCTCTCTCTCTCTCTCTCCCTCTCTCCCTCTCTCTCTCTCCTCTCTCTCTCTCTCTCTCTCTCTCTCTCTCTCTCTCTCTCTCTCTCTCTCTCTCTCTCTCTCTCTCTCTCTCTCTTTCCATCTGTTTGTGTCTATCCTTCCTCTAGGCTATCAGTGTTAGTGCACATTTGTCTAAATAATATGTCCTCATTTTTGCAATGTGATTACTTGGGTATAAAACCTCCTTTGGGTTAAGAAATGACTGATAGTCATTCTAGGAGAGCTTATTTAAGGGCAGAACATGCTTAGTATGCAGAAAGGTGGCAGGATGGTTAAGACGCTCGCCTGCCAACAAGTAAACCGTGAGGTTCTGGGTTTGATTCCCAGACTCGCCCTTTTTTCCCAGTTCGACAAAAAAAATCGAACTGAATGTCAAAGTTTTTCAGATGAGACTATAAACCGAGGTCCCTTGTTCGAATGCACGCAGAACATCTTGCGCACATGTTAAATCCTGTTTCGCTTTTCGAAAGAGTAGGCCATTGTGTGCCGGTGGAAACAGATGACAAAATTTACAAAACTGCATACACACAGGGACTGGATGTAAAAAAGCACATGAGTGCTTATTCCATTATCCTTGAAATAAAAGAATAAATAAATAAAAAATAAATAAATAGATAAATAAAATGAAGAACTGAAATTAGTTCAAGGAAAGGCTTTTTTTTACAGGCTAGAATTGATGAAAACCCTTCAGCTTCAGGAGGTGTTGCCCCCTGACCCCCAAACCATTTCAGGGAAAAATGCTTTTCCTCCAGTACCATGCCTGCTGATATCTTACAAATAGTTTTTTTTTTTTAATGTAATGTTTTACTTGCAATTTGCTATGACCCATGTTTGTAAAAAAAAAAAAAATTTAAACCATCTTTTACATATTTTTTCTTCAGATCACAGAAACCTTGCATTTGATTTTTTTTAAAAACTAAATACTGTCATCGAAATGTGGAAATAACGATTAAGCTGTAACACCTCTCACAAAAGAGTGCTTTTGTGTTTGTTGTCTAGAAGTGATTATTTTGAACAAGAAAGCAAGTGCCAAATTTGAGCTTAGTCATTGTCTTTGTTGTACTAAGTTCAAATTTGGGCATAATATTGTTCAGCTAACAAAATGCTGAATAAATCAAACTAAGGCTTATCACTATGTATAATATATGTGTGTAATAGCCTAGTGTGGTTTTGTAATGATTGTTATTCTTCTTCATTTTTGTCATGTTTCTCCCAGGGGAGTTTTGACATTGATGATCCTTCTCCATCTTTCTCTAAGATCATCTGTAATACAGGTAGCCCAGGTTTTGCTAGGTCTTCCCTTTGGTCTCTTTCCATCCACTATGAAGGTCATTGCTCTTTTTATGATGTGGTGGTCTGCTTTCTGTTGAACGTGCCCAAACCAGCGCAGTCTATTGCTACTAGCTACAGACTTCAGACCAACAACTTTGCACATTCTCCATAGTTCTTCATTTGTGATCCTGTCTTCCCGTTTGATCTTTGTCATGTAGCGTAGCATTCGGTTTTCACAGCTCTTCAACAAACGTTCGACGGTTTTTAGGAAAACCCACGTCTCCGAACCATACAGGAGAACAGGTCTAATGCAGGCCTTATATCAGACAGCGTCTCTCCAGTGGGATTTTCTGATTTCCAAGCAGACTTGCCAATTCTTTCCATTTCTTCCAAGCCCTCGCAACCCTGGTTCTGACGGCTAACTCAGATTTTGCTTCGCAGCTCATCATCTCTCCCAGGTAGCAGAATTCATCTACCACTTCTATTTTCCCTTGTTCAAATTCTAGCTCCTTCTTTCCTGCATCAGTATTGTCTTCACCCTTCTTATTCATACCACTGGGGCAGACAAATACTCCGTCCTCCTTCAGACTTTTGAGCCTTGAGCATCTTTTGTGACACCAATATTGACATTTGGAGCATTTGATCAAATTGTTCCCTACACCTTTGTGGCAGACACCACACAGGTATTTGCCTTGCTCTCTATGTGTTCTGCGGTCTTTTCCAACTGTCATTGCTTTGGTCTTGTCAACATTTACCTTCATTCCTCTGCGTTCTAATCTCTGTTGCCAATTGCCAAATCTTAGAGTAGCGTCATCACTGTTCTCAGCTACCAATACTAAGTCATCAGCATACAGCAGTTCCCAGACCTCTTCTGGCCTCTGATTGTTATTATTAAGAATGGAAATGTATATTTTCTTTCTTTTTTATTTCTTTTCTATGTTTCTTCTATCCTCTTCCTATCCCCCCTTTATAACTCCCAGCCCATTTAGTAGGCGAGCCCTAATCCTCTTAAGGGATACTAAAGACAATAGGAATAAGTTTAGGATTCCATTTCTGGTGCCGGATCTGGTGGTGCTAGGAGTGGCGACCTAGAGAATTCCTGCTTAGGACTCTCTACAAAGCATAGACTTGTACATGGCTGCATAGTGTATCGGATCCATGTTACCATCAGGGAGTTTGACAGTTGACCTCTTTGACCCCCCCACTACACCAAGGCACACAAAGTTCTTGCTCTAAAAATCATAATTGTCATCAGGTAAGTAGATATCCTTAATGCTGGAAGTGATTTTTTTAAAAATACAAAAGTGAACAGTTTTATTTTTGACCACCCTGTCACACTTTTGACCCCCCTTTCCAGAGACTGACCCAGATACAAGTAAAATGAAATAATATATCATTTACTATACTATAGTCATTATGTCAATCTGCAACATTTCTTGTCCACTTACAAAAGTTACAATAAGCTATATATAGAACTTTACATTGAAAAAATGTCTTTGACTGCACCACACAATGTAAAGCACACATTCCAAGACATTGCCATTTGAAATTTCTGCAATCGGCAGCTGTCAGGGGAGTCCCAAGAAGTCTTAGAAGAGCGACTAAATTAATCAAGTAATGCAAAAATATAATCAATCAAGATAGTGAGACTCAAAGAGGCTAGAGAGAGAGAAAGAGAGAGATTCTCAGAGAGAGAAATTTGGGCTTACTCAGTACACGTCTTCAGTTCCATTATACTAGATTACTGATTAGACAACAATCACTTCACTTGAAGCACAAGACAAACATTATCTGGGTGTATATCGAGCCACTTCCTCTCTAGATTATTCAGCAACGGTCTAGTGTTCATTGAATCATTGTAAGTTCAGTTACAAGTTTGATTTCCCCATATGGATTGTCATTGAATCAGAAAGTGAAATTATACCAAAAACATGAAATGTACAGACAACATAGATTCATACATTACTGCTTTCCCACATTTTACTATCTCAGTCTGAAAAATCTTAAAACTGATGTCAGTGACTAAAGCCAAGCTATTGACTTCACATTCCAACTTAGGGGATGGTGTCTTTAGAAGTAAACATGACACCTGGGTCACGAGTGTGCATGTGTTTAAAAAAAAAAATGTCATCCATTCCTTCCACTAGTAGTAGCACTGGCATGAAATGGTCTACTCCTCTGAAAAGCAGAGTGGGTTTTGATGTGTACATAAATGTTAAAGCAAGATGGTCTGTGTGCATTCACACACACACACACAGAGTACACACACACACACACATGTACACACATACACATACACACACACACACACAAACACACACACACACACACACACACACACACACACACACACACACACACACACACACACACACACACACACACACTGATGTTATGTTAACTCGAGGGTAAAATTCCCTAAAGTGGCTAAAGCGGGTGCCTCGGTGGCTGAATAGTCGATCCTGGGCCATCAGATCACAGGCACAATGCTCCAACCACTAGGCTATCCCACCACCCAGCTTTTGATGATATATATAAAAGTGTTAGTGTTACTAGTCTAGTTAAATCACAGTCATCATGGCAGGTGGTGTACATTAACTTTTTTTGGGATAATTTGTTCACTCAGGCATGGGTGGGTCTAAAGATGAAGCTGGGGGCCAAGATAAACCTGCATCCAAGAAGAAAGCCAAATCCACAGCAAAGTCTGCCAAACAAAATGAGAAAAAAGCCGCAGATCAACAGAGGAGAGCGGAGATGGAGAGGAAAATACGCGAGATAGTGGAATCTGAGGCCAGAGCTTTTGATGTCGTCAACCGTCTGATTGAGCCAAACATCACTGCTGAGTTTCTTCTGCAAGCTGTGAGTGCAACATGTCATTTCATTGTCTCTGTGTGTCTGTTTGGGCATTATCTCAATCTATGTAGAGCTCTGTGTGTGTGTGTTTATTTATTTTTATTTTATTCTTTTATTTATTTTATTTCGAGGATAATGGAGTAAGCACTCATGTGCTCTTTTTCACCCAGTCCCCGTGTGTATGCAGTTTTGTAAATTTTGTCATCCATTCCCACCGGCACACAATGGCCTACTCTTCCAAAAAGCGGAACAGGTTTTAATGTGTGCACAAGATGTTATGCATGCATTCGCACATGGGACCTCAGTTTATAGTCTTGTCTGAAGGATATAATATGTGTGTATCTGTATGTGTTTGTGTGTGTGTGTGACTGTGAGAGACAGTGTGTGTGTGCGAGACAGAGTGTGTGTGTGTGCGTGCGCGCGTGTGTGACAGTGTGTGTGTGTGTGTGTGTGTGTGGAGTGTGTGTGTGTGTGTGTGTGTGTGAGAGAGAGAAAGATAGAGAGTCTGTATCACTATCTGTGTCACTGTGTGTATGTTTCTTTTTTTTTTTTTTTCCTTTTGCTTCCTCATCTTCTGTGATAATCCTGTCCTCAGTGCCCTGCTGTTCCCATGCTATGAAATACGCAGGGAGCCTATCAATGTCAGGCCGCCTTGGGGCTACCAGCCAGAGGGGCCCTGCACTACTGCTTGGTCACTTTGGTGGTGTTCAGTGGTACCTGTTATTAGTTAACATACAGGACACCATGTACTCGTGGTCACCTAAATAGCCCCCTATTGACAATGGTAATGGCTCAGTCATGAGCCAGATTGAGTGAGATGCACACCTGGAGTGGCAACCACCACAACATCCCTCTGCTGACCTTATCCTGTGAACCTCCAAGTCCAACCCCAAAGGCTTTTTTTTTACACAAAGTCAAAGTCAAGTCAAAGTCAAAGTCAAAAACACTTTAATCATCCCATGAAGGGCAATTACAATACTGACAGGCAGATTGATACTCATCAAATATATCAAAGACACAAAAGCTATATTTCATATTGGTTTTCAAATAAAATGTCACGACACACACACACACACACACCACACACGCGCGCATGCGCACAAACATCAATTGTGAACACAATTTTAAACTCATTGACTAGAAGACATAAAAACTTATTTTTACGCACGCATATACGCAGCACGTACACACGCACGTACGTGTGTGTGCGAACACGCCCACGCACACCCACACCATACACCAATATATGAATTCAATGTTTTAAGACAGTTGACTAGAACACAGACTTATTTCACACACCCACGCACCACACACACACACACACACACACAATTATGTATTGACTACATTCGTAACAATGACAATCAGGCAGATAATTCAGAGAAATGTAAGAACTAGGTAGACAACATCATTGTGAATTCAGAAGTCGAATGCTTACTGGCACAAAAGAATTTCTTTTTCTGTTGGTTTTGCTGATGGGACACTGAAAACGGCGTTCCGAAGGCAACAATTGAAATTCTGGAAACAAAGCATGAGAAGGATCAGCCAAAATGGCTGTGGCTTTGCGTACAAGCTGCTGATTGCAGAACGACATGAGATCTCTTTGTTCTTTTCCAATTATTTTTGAGCAGATTCTTACAATTCTCTGCAGGCCATTCTTGTTTTTAACACTAAGGTTATTGTACCAACAAATGAAAGCAAAACTTAGAACACTCTCTATGTAAGACTTGTAAAACAAGGAAAGGATCTTTTTGTCTACAAAAAATGAGTTCAGTTTCCTCAGAAAATACAGACGTTGTTGTCCCTTTTTGACAATAGCGTCAGTGTTAACGTCCCAGTTTAACTTGTGGTCAAAAACAGTTCCCAGATACTTATAGTTCAAAACGTTTTCAACCTCTTGATTATGGATAATAATATTCTTAGGAGTATGCCCTGATCTTCTGAAGTCGATAGGCAGGTCTTTAGTTTTAGAAACATTTAGCTCCAGATAGGCCTCGTCACACCAGTGTACGAACTCGGTGAGGGCTGGACCATGGTCTAAGACTGATCCGGATAAGAGGGATAACAGAGCACTATCGTCTGCGAACTTTACCAGAAAGGAATTTCCATAGTTGCTTCTGCAATCATCTGTGTATAGAATGTACAGAAGTGGTGAGAGGACGCAACCCTGCGGAGAACCAGTGCAGGTAAATCTAACCGAAGAAGATATTTTGTTGGCCAAAACACGCTGTGGTCTGTTGGTTAAAAATTCAATCAGCCAACGAACAAGTTGATTGTCTACGTCAAATTTTGAAATTATTTTGTTAACCAGAACGTGAGGCTGCATTGTATTGAAAGCTGAACTAAAGTCAGCGAACAATATTCTGGCATGAGAGTCAGGTGTTTCCAAGTGGCTATACAACTTGTTCAAAATGAATAGTTTGGCATCTTCGACACCCCTTCGAGACCTGTATGCAAATTGCAGTGGGTCAAGGTCTTTCTCTGTAGCAGAAAGAATGAGAGATTTTACGATCTTTTCCAGCGTTTTCATCACAAGAGATGTGAGAGCTACAGGTCTAAAATCGTTAGGCCGAGAAGGATTGGGTTTCTTTGGAAGAGGTATTACATTGGAAGTTTTCCAAATAACAGGAATCTGACAAGTATCCAGTGAGGCCTGGAACAGGTGTTGAAGGACACTGGCAAGCTCAGTAGCGCAGAATTTCAGGGTTCTTCCACATATACCGTCTGGTCCGGGAGATTTGTTAATATTTATTGCCTTTAAGTGCTTACAGATAATTTCTTCATCAACAATGACGCTATTCTCAGAAACTAGGGATTGCTTCAGATCATTTAATTCATCTGAGAAATCATGCTTTTCAAAGCGAGTAAAAAATGTGTTTAGATGGTCTGGTAAGTTGTTATCACATACTCCCTGCAAACTGATCTTTGACCTATGTTGGACACCTACCATATTTACTGCAGACATATTTTTGATACCCTGCCATGCAGAACGAAAATTGTTCCTTGCAAACTTGTCTTCTATCTTATTTTTATATACACGTCTGGCCCGTGCAACAGCAGCTTTGACTTCTTTGTTTACTTCCTTCTTTTGTTGTTCTGTGCCTGTGTAAAATACTACTTTACTTTCAAACTCACCACAGGCACTGAAGTATTGAGACTGAACTCACCTTGATGGCTTGAAACCGGATCCACTGAATCAGAGACACTTTTCTTTTATTGCATGATGATCATCAGTGACAAGGAGGAGGATGTAATGTTGATATATATAATATATATATACACATGTGCATGTGCTTAGACTATGTGACTGGGCTAGTCTGTGCTTGTTTCATAAATTACCCCAGTGTTAACCGGGCCTGAGAGATACACATACAGAGACAGGTCTGCAGTGTTGGTTAGGCTATTAAATTTGAGCATCTCCCCCTTCTGGGTTTTTTTTTTTCCAGTGCCTGTTCATTGATCACAGTCACTATGAAGATGTTGTGGAAGAGCGCTCCATTACTCATCTGTGTGGCTATCCAATCTGCAGCAACCCCTTGCGTCAGGTGATTTCTCTTTGTGTGTTTGTGTGTGTGTGTGTGTGTGTGTGTGTGTTTGTACTGTGGGGGTTGTTTTTGTACTGTGGGGGTGGTTTTTTTGGGGGGGGTTTTGTTACTAGTTAGAGCTCCCAGGTTCACCACTGGTGAGATTATGTGCACATGCAACCATTTTTGCCCACCATGAAGGTAGCTGCATTCCAACTTCAGGGATGTGTGCTAGGTAGTGGGTATGTTCACATTTCCGTAAGGTGTAGCTCATCAATTTCAGTTTGGTCTTCTCCACTGATTTCCATGCCGTATGTTTTGGAGGCCTTATCCAAGTGTTCTGTTAGGCTGGCAAGCTCTTTTTCTGATCCTGCTATTCCATCAATGTCATCTGCGAAGCGGAGGTTTGTGATCGTTCTGCCACCAATGCTGACTGATCCTTCATGATGTTCCAGTGCATCAGCCATGATTCTCTCAAGGAAGATGTTGAAAAGAGTGGGTGAGAGTAGACAGCCCTGCCTTACTCCAACTGTTGTTCAAAACCATTCTCCAATGTTGTTGTTGTAGTACACTGCACTGGTGGCCTCGCTGTACAGCTGTTTGATGACTCTGATCAGGTTTGCATTGATGCTGTACAAATTCATGGTTGCCCACAAAGCTGCATGCCACACCCTGTCAAATGCCTTCTTAAAATCGATAAATACGTGGTAAAGGTCTTGTTGATGTTGAAGGTACCGCTCACATAGTATTCTGAGGTTGAATATCTGTTCTGTTGTGCTGCGCCCTGCTCTGAAACCTGCTTGTTCCTCAGCAATGATGGTCTCTGCTTGTGGCTTCAGTCTATTCAATATTATCTGCAGCATGACCTTGCTTGGGTGACATATGAGGCTGATTGTGCGGTAATTATGGCATTGTTGTAGATTTCCTTTCTTGGGGAGGGTGATGATGAGTGACTGCGTCCATGGTGTTGGCCATTTTCCTGTCTGCCAGATCTTGTTGCAGATTCTTAGTAGGGCGCTGATCATGGCTTCCCCTCCAGCTTGGACCAACTCAGCTGGAATGTTGTCAGCCCCTGCTGACTTCCCCTTTTTCAGCGATCTGACTGCTGTTTCCACTTCTTCTCGGAGGATAGGGTGACTGTCTGTGTCTTTGCTTTCGGGTACATTAAGGACTTCTGGATCTCCTGCGGTTCTATAGTTATACAGGTCGGAGCAGTATTCTGTCCATCTGTTCAGAATATCCTGGTCGTCAGTGAGACACTTCCCATTTTTGTCTTGGATTGTTAAACCTTTTCTCTGTTTCGTGCTAGTCAGGTCTTTCACCAGCTGATATGCTTTCTTGCTATTGTTTTTCTTGATGTTCTCTTCAATGTCTTGGCACTGTTCACCGATCCATTTCTCTTTTGCCTCCGTCATGGACTTCCTGATTCTTTTGTTGACTGCCCTATATTGTTCTGCTCTTTCTTTTGTTTCATTTTTCTTTTTCTTCAACTCTCTACGCTTGTCGCATAGTTGTAGGATGTTAGGTGTGACCCATGGTTTTTTGACTGGTCGGCGTTTGCCAAGAAGCTCGTTTGCTGTTTCAGTCACCACTGTATTGAAACTATTCGTCAGTGTATCTATGTCTGAGTCTATCACAGTGAGTGACTAATAACACCAACGGCATTAGCACTGATATCAGGGTTAATGACCAGAAGCTGGAAACAGTTCAAAGCTTCAAGTACCTGGGAGCCATTGTATCCGACCAGGGATCCAAGCCAGAAGTAGTATGCAGGACTGCACAGACAATAACAGCTTTGTCAAAACTAAACACCATCTGGAGAGATAAGAATATCTCACTTATCTCCAAGATCAGACTAATGCGCTCCCTTGTCATATCCATATTTCTGTATGCCTGTGAATCATGGACCCTGACTGCAGATTTGGAGAGAAGAGTACAGGCAGTGGAGATGAGATGCTTTCGGAGACTCCTTGGCATCTCCTACAAAGACCACATAAGCAACGAAAGCGTGCATAACAGAATCCAGCAAACCATTGGACCCTATGAGAACCTTCTAACGATCGTGAAAAAGCGTAAACTTAAGTGGTATGGGCATGTCACAAGATCCCAAGGAATTACAAAGACATTTTTGCAAGGCACTGTCCAAGGAGGAAGAAGAAGAGGCAGACCAAGGAAGAGCTGGGAGGATAACATCAGTGAATGGACAGGCCTAGAACTCAACAAAACCCTGAGAAAGGCAGAACAGAGAGAGGAATGGAGGGAACTGGTTGCTGAGTCTTTGAGGGTGCCCCCACGGTCGTCAGACTACGGGACAGATAGATAGATAGATAGATAGTAGCTCATCAATGCTGACATGAATTGCAGGACTGTCTGTTTTGTTTAAAGTCTTTCGACACAGTGCATATTAAGACTAATTTTATAGGATCTTTAATGTCCATACATATTTGATCTTCTGCATACAATCCATGCACAAAGGGAATTAAGGCACTGGCAAATCTGCACTTGAAGTTGACCTGGAAGATTGTAGAAATCCCCACCCTTAATTTACTAGAGACCCTCAAGAGTCAAACCCACAATTTCATGGGCCCATGGGATTGAAAAGTCGAATGGTCTTTAGCACTCGGCTATAGCATCTGTTGTGTGTATGTAAGCTGATCTGCTCTTTACCTAAATTTTGTTTTGTGAGCAAGTGTGTGTGTGTGCATGTGCATGCAAGCGCAAGTGTGTGTGTGTACAGGGGGGTGGGGGGGGGGGGGGGGGGGGGAGGAAGGCGCTAGTTCTAAGTATTTCTGTTTCTGAAGCTTTCAGTAATGCTGACATTGCTTTGATGCATGTGTGACATACTTTTCTTTTGAATCTTTCCAGGTGGCAAAGAAAAAATACCACATATCAACAAAATCTAATACTGTCTATGACATTACTGATCGAAAGGTATGTGCAAATCCACTCTGTGAAATCATTGATTGGTTTTACTTGAACCCTACTGTCTTCTATTTCTTATGAATGTAATGTACTAATTAATCCTTTGTTTTTTCACTCATGGTTTAACTTGAAAGGGGGACAAGAAACATTTTGAACTGAACTGGAATTTTTTGGGGGGTTTAATTCATATAGATTTCTTTGTCTTCAGAGTGCTGAACAGAATCAGTTTCAAGAACACACACACACACACACACACACAAACACACACACACACACACACACACACACACACACACACACACCACACACACACACACACACACACACACACACAAACACACACACACACACACACAACAACACACACACACACACACACACACACACACACACACACACACACACACACACACACACACACACCCCTAAGGAAAAGTAGGAAATGTTCATAGTTGGTTTAAAGTTATTAGTTCCTTTGATATTTGCTGCTTTAGCCACAGATATCTTTGGAAAAAACCCAAAACGTTATCAAGATAAAGTTGAAAAAGGTTTAGTGCAAAATTAAGTGTAATAATAAAGAGCAAAGAAAGTGGATTATCAATATTTTTCCAGCACAAGAGTTAATGTAATGACAAAGTCAAATCTAAGGGTTTTTCAGGCTACTTCAGGGTGGACATAGGGAGCAGCATTATGATACAAAGGGAATGTGTAGAAGGTGCGCAGATAAGATCTCAAAAGTCTTCTATCTGGAATGACAGAGTCACCAAAATATAGTTGTCATCTTTGTGTGTGCCAAACAGTTCCTTTATAAATGCAGAAAAAGACCAAATGAAATAATGACTAGAGCATTTTCATATGATTTAAGAAATTACAATAGTTCAATTTTTTTTGGTAGAACTGTCTTTTGTGCTTACATATTTTAAGAAACTAATGTCCATATAAAAATGATGAGTGAGTTTTATTGTAGTACATGTGTACATTCTTTATTACATGATTTTAAAAATGTGTCTATCTGATATCAATGACACAATTGACAAAATGATGCATTTTACTTTATCCGTTATAAAATCATATCCTTCTTGATTCTCTATGTCTACCTCCACTTTTTCCTTTCACAATGGGAATAGAACCAAAACCACGAAAACTGTGTCTGCACAATCTTGCATTCTAAAGATGATCCAGAATGTGTCTGCACAATCTTGTGTTCTAAAGATGATCCAGAATGTGTCCGCACAATCTTGCATTCTAAAGATGATTCAGAAGGTGTCTGCACAATCTTGCATTCTAAAGATAATCCAGAATGTGTCTGCACAATCTTGCATTCTAAAGATGATCCAGAATGTGTCTGCACAATCTTGTGTTCTAAAGATGATCCAGAATTTGTTTGGAAGTTTGTTGATTTATTGTGCCAGTTTCAAATTCTGAATCATTTTAGAGTTGAAGCATACATTAGGAGTAGCTACATCCTGTGCCATCTGCTTGCCCATACTACAGTGACAGTGCTTGCAACTCAGCTGTCAGAAGTCTCAGTGCATGTTTAATGCCTTCAGAAAACGAGTCGGTCATGCTACAAAGCAAAAACAGTAACAAGATATAACAAGGTTGTGAACTTTTCTTGTGGATCACAGTCAAGCTTTTAGCATTGCTTAAGCTGCAGTTTAGGAAATATGTGCCACATGAGCTCATTTCAAGGGGGAAAAAATTTGCAGCTTACAGTTTGTGAACAAACACACACATACACACACACACACACACACACACACACACACACACACACACACACACACACACACACACACACACACACACACACACACTCACAGACACACACCACACACACACACACACACACACACACACACACACACACACACATATGTACACACACACACTCACACACACACATATCTTGAACCCTCTTTCAGATTTCGTGATTCCGATTCTGAACATATAAAGTATGTACATGTGTGTGTGTTGTGTTGTTCTTCAATTTAACATCTATTCACATTAAGTGATATTAGACACAAAAAGGCAAACAAATGTGTGTGTGTGTGCGCGCGTGCAGAAATTCTGTAGCAACAGGTGTTACCATGCCTCTGCACACCTGCAGAAACAGATTCCTGAGACTCCTCTCTGGACACGCAGGGGTGCTGACTTGGAGCCCTTTGACCTTTTGCAGCCTGACTCCAGCAGGTAGGGCCCCCTAGATTACGTTTGTACCTTTGTCATACAAATAGTTTTCTCTGAAATGGAGAAAATGAAATCAGAATGTTGAATAATATATGAATTTGGAAATAATGTCAGGTGTAAAAGGATATGCTGCTGTGTATAAATCTTTTTAGTGTTTATGAGAATAGTGGTGTATGTTTGTATTTTTATACTGCTGTCAAAATAGTTCAGTAATTTACTTTTGGGTGACTTGTCACTGGAGTATTGTTTTTTCCCCTTATCATTCATAAGGGTTTTGTTGTTTTTTTCTCACAATTCAACGTTTTCTGTATAGTTGTACTTTCAAATGCATCCATGTACGTGCACACATAATATTTATTTGTTTTATTCTTTTATATCAAGGATAATGGAATAAGCACTTATGTGCTTTTTTACATCCAGTCCCCCGTGTGTATCCAGTTTTGTCAGTTCTGTCATGTGTTCCCATCGGCACACAATGGCCTAATCTTACGAAAAGCGGAACAGGATTTAACGTGTGCAGAAGATGTTCTGGGTGTGTTTGCACACGGGGCCTCGGTTTATAGTTTCATCTGAAGGACTTTTGGGGAGAGTGGAGTCTGCACTGATGTTAACTCCAGGGGAAAATATCACCTTGAATGGGAATCGAACCCGTTAAATAACTCCTCCTCCCCTGTGGTAAAACACACATGCATACTCAAAGGAGATCCCCTGCTCTCTCTTTCTTGCTTATATGCATGCACAAGTGCACGGGCACACACACACACACACACACAAACACACACACACACACACACACACACACACACACACACACACACACACACACACACACACACACACACACACACACATACATACATATTCTCTGTTTCTGCTTGTTTGTTTTCTTTCTTTTTGTATGCTTCTTTTTTTTCACCTATCTTATTGTTTACTATCTCCTTTCCTCACCTGATCTTGCCACCTAGTCACACCCAGTCACCTCTTGTTGCACCTCAAAGCAGAACTATCTGCATGAAGCTGCATGATGGTTGTGGTTTTTTTCTTCTGTTTTGTGTTGTAGACTTTGCTTTTCTTTTTGCCAGCAATAGTTTTCATCATTTTCTGTATTAACTAACACCCTTCTGCTCCTCAGTATCATGTTATTTGTGGTGTTTTATCTTTTCAGCGGGGCTGTAGGAGAGGAGGTGATAGCCAGCAGGTTTTTGGGCCTGAAGGAGGAGCTGTCATTGCTGCAGAAGCTGGACCAGATGGAAAAGAGAAGTGCCAGAAGCCAGAAACCCAAACCTGCCAGACCTGACCGCAAGTCCCAGGCAGAAAGCCAGCGCCTGTCTGACCAGCTCCTGACTCTGTCATGTGAGGATGATCTGGAGATGGGCATGGGACAACTGTCCCTGGATGGAGGTGATGGGGAACTGTCTGCTAAACATGGAACCTCCAGTCCTGTGCATGGAGGCATCTGCAAGGATGTTGAAAGTGGAGGGGAGAAGGTGAAGAAAGATAGCAGCAATGGGAGGTGTGGTGGTCAGCAAGAGGCTTCAAGGGAGGAAGTGGAGGAGAAAGCTATCCATGTTGAGAGGAGGCACCTGGCTCTAGAGTCTTCCTTTAAAGATCTAACTCTACGAGACAATGTTGAAACAAAAAGTGTGGGCAGTGTTGATGATGGCACAGAAGAGAGGGTAGATGGGGATGCTGGCAAAAGCAAGAACCGCTTGTCTGGTAAACTGAGTCAAATGCAGACCTCAACTATTTCAAAGACACAAAGGCACAGTCAAGGGGAAGTAGACAGTGATGATGATGTTGATGAAGAAGGTGTTGTTCAAGATTGTGAAGACTTGGTCACTGAAGTGCAAAAGTCAGCTATTTCAGAGACACAGATAGAAAGGCTTGGTCAGGGAGGAGTTGACAGTGACGATGATGTTGAAGAGGGTGCTGTTCAGCTAAATGCTCCAGCCAGTGCTGCGACTGAAGCTGTGGCTTTCAACGCTGACACAAAGTGTTCTCTTTCACCAGAAGAAGGGAATAAAGCTGGAGAAGAACAAACTCACAGACTGGATGAGAAAACAAAAGAAAAGCCTTTGAAACAACAATCAGGGGAAACCAAGTCGGCCTACATCATGCGGCTGCTGGATCAGCGCCGGAACCTGCTTTCAAAAGTAGCTGATGTTCAGATGAGTGTTACAGTTACTTCAAAGTCAACAGAGTCAGAAACAGCTAGGTCTGCTGGCAGCATTGGGCTGGATGGTAAGTCAGACCATGCCAGTTCAGCAGAACCAGAAAAAAAAGAAGACCCAGACAAAGTGAATGAATGCAGCAAAGACAGCTCAGAAAAATTCAAGCCAAGTGAGAAACAGGCGATGGGAACAAGTGGACTTTGTAGAATAAAGAAAAGCACACAAACACATGAAAAACCTTTGACTGGCAAAACTAAAGCTGAAGTGTCACCCCTTGAGTCAATGTGTGATGTTGTTTCTGCTTGGATCTCAGCCGAAACTCTAGACTATTTAGGCGTAAACTCTCCCCAGATTGAAAGTGGCCAAGGGGATGGAAGTGAGTCAAGCATGTTTCACAAAGATCCAGAAATGCAGAAAAAATACCAGAATTTGTGCCAGCGTTTAGCAGTCCAAGAGAAAGACTTTGATGATGTTCTTGGAGAAGAAGACCTGGAAAGGGAGAAGGAGAGAAAGGGAGGGAAGAAGCCTTTGCCCAATTACACAGATCTGAAGAAGGAGATGGAGGACTATACCCTGAAAGTGCAGAGGTTTATGGCCGGTCCCCAGACCATCAAAAGCAAACCCACCAAGGTATTTTAGACATTGTCATTTTTGTGTTCTTGTAGTCCTTTATTTAGCTGAGAAAGAAGAGGGAGCAAGGAGATGTGTTATGCATGTGTCTTTGTAGACAACTGTATCAGTCTGTCTCTTAATGTATGAATGTTCAATTATGTGTGCATATGTAGACAATCAGTGTGTTCTAGTTGAACGAGTGGAAAGGATGTAATAACCGTTTGCAAACAGTCTGCAAACCTGTACAGTGTCATTTCTGGCAAACCTGTACAGTGTCATTTCTGGACATTCTGGGTGCTTCAAAGGGCTGCTCCAGCTGAAGAATAGTTGGATGCAAAATTGAAAACCTGTGGGGACATTTTTCACACCTCTCCCTGCTCCACCAAGCATCTGCGTATTCATGTTTCCTGTTGAAATTGGTTGACTGTCCTCATGGTGGCTAACATATTGATCAATGCGATTCTAAATCTTATTACTCTATTGTATTGATTTGTCTGCAACTTACTGTCACAATACATTTTGCTGCTAATCCTGTAGTTTTTAGGGAGAGTGCATGGCTACAAGTGCAGCATCATTTTTTTTCTCTCCATTTGTATGTATGTACATGTGTAGGGCCAACTCTTGTATTAAGTGTTTAGTGAATTGGAGTTGCTTTAAATAGTTTTTATATTGACTATTTATTTAGAATGGGTTTGACTTTTTTTTCAACCAGACTGAAGAGGAAAACAAAGATGGAGATGGAGAGAAGACGGAAGGTGAGACTGAGAGACTCATCGTGCTCCCTGCTGTCGATTTTTGCAATCAGCTGCTGATTCGAAGACGCATTGTCCTGGAACGTCTTAGCAGCAAGTGAGTTACTATGGATATCTTTTTTTTTCCTGATATGCATTGACCTATGCATGTGTGTCTGTGTAACTGCTGGACTGCTTTCTTGTGTGCATATGTATATATGTGCGTTTTTTCTCTCTATGTATGCGTGTGCGCATGCGAGTGTTTGTGTGTGTGTGTGGTATGAGGTCCCAGCGATTGCTTTACCAAAAAAAAAGTACATAAAGCACCAATTAAAGATTTTTTCTCTTTGAGAGTGAAAGTTTGGTAATCCCATACAACATGCCTGTCTTTGCCTCTGCAGGATGCCCAGTCTGATGCCACCCCTGGGCCTGTCTGTCCAGGACACCTCTGCCCCGCTGAGAGAGCTGGTCTACACCTTCAGGTATATATATATATACACCCATCTTCTTACCACTGATGATGACAAGAACTGATGGGTTAGGTCCTCATAGATCTGTCTGCTGGGAGAGATAGCAATGGGGATGCATGAAGGATGCAGGGGGGGCAGGGGAATGAAGGGTTACACTGCTTCTCCCAGACAGCTAAGAGTGGTAACTCGGGTATTCAAAGAGGATAAAGTATTTCCAGCCTCACAACAGGTTTCTTCTCTCACATGTTGTTTGTAAGCATTTCCTTTGGATGTTTTCTTTCAAAATGGCTTTTGAGATCTATCATTGTATTTTGAAGAGGGGGGTTGAGAGGAGAATTGACCAAGTTTCATGACAAAACTTAGCCTAACTAGTGGAGTGTTAAAGTAGAAAGCTAAGGCTGTTGAAGTTATACACTAGATGTTTAAAATTCAGCGTAATTTCAAATGCGTGCTCACATACACACACAATATATATGATTGTATTTAAAACATCCTGAGATAGCTTTTTTTTCCCATACAATGACAGACCACAGACACTTAAAAGCACACTGACTCAAACAGAAAATGTAGTGCTCTCTCTCTCTGTATGTAGTAGTAGTAGTAGTCTTTGGTTTTAACGTCTTTCCACTTTTAAGTGATACCAGACGATCAAAAGGAATAATTGGAAAGTGTGTGTGTGTATGAATACATCATAATAACCAATAGAACATGCTGAACAACACAACCAACAACAACATAACTCTGCATATATGTCTTTGTGTGTGTGTTTGTGCATGTGAGTGAGTGAAAGAGAGAGAGAAAGAGAGAGAGTGAGAAAGAAAGAATCTTTTAGTGTGTGAAAGTAAACATTTTGCATTTAGCTCTTAGTGTGTAAACGGGGGTGGTGTTTGGATGCATTGGACTGAGGTATCTACAAAATCTGTTATTGATTTGTGTTTACAGTCTGACTAGCCACAACATTGTGCTAAAGCCAGTGGAGTGGACTCTGGCTGGCATCATTCTCCTGAAACTGTGAGTCTTCATGTGAATAGACCTTTTCTTTTCTGCCAGGGCTGTGGACACATTTGTTTGTACTCTTGTTGACCAAGAATTTCTTCTGTAGTCTTTTAGAGTCATTTTTAAAAAATGATTTCACATGTTCAGCTTTGAGCAGTTTGCATCGCCAGTACTAAATGTCCTGGCTAGCTTCCCATTGTAAAATTTAAGTAAAAATCATGATTTTGTCGGTGTTTGTCCAGTATGTGTTTGAAACATTTGTGAATGTTCTTGCAGTGAATTGTGTTTTCTTCAACTTCAATGGATGTGTCAGAAAAGTGTCATGGATTATTGAATAGCCCCCTCCCTCTGCCCTTTTTGTTTTGCGACTACTCAAGGGAGCCATACTAAAAACTATGTGCTTGAATTTTTCTCATTTCTATTGTTACCTTAGTTTTTGTCTTAAGTTTGTTTTCTGTCATCTCTTTCCTCATTATTTCTGCTATTTTGAGAATGTTGGAATGTTAAATAGTGTTCATTCATGTAATGTAGAGCCCTACAGAGCACAGGAACCTCTGTAAGCTTCACCATTCTCCAAGCCCAGGAGCAAAACATGTACAAAGAGTGCACCCAAATCAGATCTTAAGCAATATCTTTTGGCAAAATATGGATAAATGAGATAGAATGTCAGCAAGAATAGCTCACAGAAGTGACTGCTGCTTATTTGGTTTTTGCCACTACTTCAAAATAAAATGTAATTGCTCATTATGATTTCAGTGTTGTGTTGGCAGTGGGCATGAACACATGTATTTGTAGGTTGTATGAATGATGATTTGTGTTAACAGGTTCTATGGCGTGTGTTATTTGGTTCTGTGGATGATTTGTCTTGATGATTTGTTTTTTGGTGAGCTGTGTATATCATGATCTATGTTGGCAGGTTGTAAAAGTCATGCTCTATGTTAGCAGGTCATAAATGTCGTGATTTTTGTTGGCAGGATGGAGAGGAAGTGTGTGGAAATCAGAAGAGCACTGCAGTCGCCAGGCAAGACTGCCGCCTTCTGCCTGGTACTGAACCGCATGGGTCACTCCCTCGACTCTCTGGGACAACTTGTCAGTGACATGCTGACAAAGTGTACACAGTCCTTACAGGGACAGGCATCGGCGCCAGCTATGTCTTGATCCTCAAAGCATTTGCGACTTGTGGTCAAAATTGTTTATGTAGGATATCAACATACCTGTGTTACCTATAGGGTCTACAGCAGTGGAATGGTTGCATACATAAAAAACTCACTGCTGGTGAACCTTGGAACTCTAGCCGTGAAACAAATCAAAACAAAAAAAGATGTGTGTAAATGTAGAAAGAAAGAGAGAGACGGAGAGAGACAGACAGACAGAGAGAAAGTGCCCATTTAAATCTTGAGAATATTTTCACCATGATTTGAATTATGCTGCATTTGGTAGCAGATGAATACTGATGCAATAATTGTCCTGAGCTATGAGGGAAACTCCCCGAAAGTCTCATGTGTGTATATATTCATAGGCATAATTAATGCACACCTTGAAATTTACTTGTGGTATGTATTTTGTTGCCAACACTGTAATGATGGCAGTTGTAGGAGTGTGTGTGTGTGAGTGGGTGGGTAGGTGTTCCTTTCGCTTCTAAGGGGGAGTTGTTTTGTTGTTAATTTTTATGTTCTAATAAAAATTCAAGAAAAAATCTCAATGTTCCACATGTGTGTTGTTCGACATGTGTACAGGTTTGAATGCTCTAACAGTTGGCTAACATACTCTTGTCTGTTTTGTCTTCATTCCTTTTCCATTGTAATTCTTGCTAATTAATTAAAAACACACGAGATCTCTTTGTGGCACAGACACCAAGGTTGCTGTGATGGAGGGGGGTTAAAGACCATTGAAAAGTCCCTGGATGTTTTTGATTTTTATCCCTGAAGATCTTTTTCTGTATGAACCCCGTGTCACCATTTCAGCCAGGTGTTGGTCAGCTGCAGGGAAGTGTCTCTGTTGCTGAAGTAACAAGCAACTTTGATGTCAAAGAAGAATACAATGTTGCTGAGGTAACAAGCAACTTTGATGTCAAAGAAGAGTACAATGTTGCTGAAGTAACAAGCAACTTTGATGTCAAAGAAGAATACAATGTTGCTGAGGTAACAAGCAACTTTGATGTCAAAGAAGAATACAATGTTGCTGAGGTAACAAGCAACTTTGATGTCAAAGAAGAGTACAATGTTGCTGAAGTAACAAGCAACTTTGATGTCAAAGAAGAGTACAATGTTGCTGAGGTAACAAGCAACTTTGATGTCAAAGAAGAGTACAATGTTGCTGAGGTAACAAGCAACTTTGATGTCAAAGAAGAGTACAATGTTGCTGAAGTAACAAGCAACTTTGATGTCAGAGAAGAGTACAATGTTGCTGAGGTAACAAGCAACTTTGATGTCAGAGAAGAGTACAATGTTGCTGAGGTAACAAGCAACTTTGATGTCAAAGAAGAGTACAATGTTGCTGAAGTAACAAGCAACTTTGATGTCAGAGAAGAGTACAATGTTGCTGAGGTAACAAGCAACTTTGATGTCAAAGAAGAGTACAATGTTGCTGAGGTAACAAGCAACTTTGATGTCAAAGAAGAGTACAATGTTGCTGAGGGTAACAAGCAGCTTTGATGTCAAAGAAGAGTACAGTGTTGCTGAGGTAACAAGCAGCTTTGATGTCAACGAAGAGTACAATGTTGCTGAAGTAACAAGCAACTTTGATGTCAAAGAAGAGTACAATGTTGCTGAAGTAACAAGCAACTTTGATGTCAAAGAAGAATACAATGTTGCTGAGGTAGCAAGCAGCTTTGATGAAAAAAAAAGAAAAGAAAATAGGTAACAAGCAGCTTTGTTGTCAAAGAAGAATACAATGTTGCTGAATTAACAAGCAACTTTGATGTAAAAAAAAAAAAGAAAAAAAAGAATACAATATTACTGAAGTAACAAGCAACTTTGATGTTAAAAAAAAATAATATATATATATAATGATGCTGAAGTAACAACTTCAATGTCAAAAAAGAATACAATGTTGCTGAGGTAATGAGCACTTTCAATGTAAAAAAAACAAAGAAGTGTTGCTGAGGTAACACAAGCAGCTTCAGGGTCAAAAGACAGATGATTTTGAAGCAATGCTTTTGTAAATGTGCATGTAGTCAGTACATGGATTTTCTTCTAAAGTTACTTTCACCCACCACCTAAGAGAAAAATTAAAGACATCACCAGTTAAAGATTTTGAATACATTTTGTGTGTCAGAAAGCATATCACAGAAGGGTAAAAAGGTAAAGGTGTTCCCATAACCTATGCAGTCATTGGTCAGGGGCCAGTATATTGAGGGCCTTGTGACTCTTCCAGGAGTTCCTGACAAAATTGGGTCAGTATATCAAAGAGTTTTACTGACAGCTGTACTCAGTACAATTTTTGTCTGACATGAGAGTACAATGACCACAATGAACTGCAGTGAATACATATGTTCATATACACACCTCATGCTTGTGTCCACACACATTCACTGATCTCGCACAATCTTTGACAATACCACACCCGCTGATCAGAGTTAAAATGTTTGATATCTCTTCTCTCTCACACACACACACATAAAAACTGCAAGGTTTTCATTGATGTATTTTTTATACAGAAATGTAGCAGGTTCTTCGCACAAATACAAATCTTTACATTGAAACAGTGTGCTGGGTTGGGGATTGGGAAACAAGTCTCTCTCATCAGTGATAATGATTATGCACAACACTTTCTTCACAGCGGGGCAAGAAACAAAGTATCCATTGGAACAAAAGCACAAAACTCTGTATGAAATGATTCGACATAACAGACAATAAAGAAAACTATAATCATATACCCATCACTGTGAATGATATCCCCAAATCATACAAACCAACATATAAAGGTGACCCATGACTTAATATGCACACTTTTATCTTGGCTTGTTTCCATAAAAGAATTTTTATTTAAAAAAGAACAGAGTAAAAAATTCTCTAAAACGTCATTCACATAATGATAAAGTATTCACAGAGCAAAAAGAATACGACTGGGATTGCATACAATCATGAAGAATATTTTGCATCCTAATCTAATGATGACAAAAGCTCCAAGCATTTACAGAATAAACATGAGTGATAACACAAGAGGCAAAAACAAGAATAAATCGTAAAGACACCCACTTATATACATGCACATGTGCATGATCACACACACACGCACCCAATCATTTATATATATATCTACACACTTTAACTTGAAAAAAAATCACCCAGTACACACACACAAAACCCCACATATCACAACAAATTCTCTTCCAAACTTCACTATGAAATTCAGTCTGGTCTCTTTTTCTTCTAAGTTCAATCTCTCTTCTCTCATGTAAAAACAACAACAAAACTCGCAGTCTCTACAAATAACAGAAATTCATCCTCTACTCCTCCAGGCAGAGTGGTCAGTTATTGTGCAGCACGTTGTTGAAGGCGTTATAAGAGGACTCCAGATCAAACAGCATCTGCCGCACTTGACCGTCATCCAGTTCTTCTGACGCCTGCATGCTTCCCAGGGTGTCCAGCCTGCCCATGCAACACAGACAGACCTTGCTTAGTCTGTCCATCATTTCATCAACAGTTTCACATTACACACTGATTAAAATCTTAACATTTCAGTCACCCCTTAGTGTACCATTCATCTTGTCAATGGTTCCAAATGACCCATATTTCATACACTGCTTAGTCTATCACTCATCTTGTCAATGGTTCCATATAACAGTAATCAAAAGCAAACATTTCACACTAAGATTTATTATCTTATTTGTCACAATTCTTTATATAACAAACTAAAACTAGGGTAAAAAAAAAAGTCTGTTTCACACAATTTTATCTCGACTATATATGACAACATGCAGAAAATCTGAGGACACTTGTTCTGACATTCGCTCTTTGGTTCCATAAAGCTTCCACAAGATTTTACCTCTACATTTTTCACCCCTACTATTGATCAAGATCCATAGAACATCCTTAGAAAATTCTGTTTTAAAAGATAGCAATCATATAATAACATGCACAAAAGAAAAAAAAAATCATAGTGGTAAAAATTTTGCATCTCCAAGATCTGTTCACATGGTGTTCAAACCTGGACATCCACCTGTTCCAACAATGATTCTAGTCCAATGATATAAGCAGCCTATTCACATTGATATTAATAAATGGCAGAAATAATAACAACAATATATCCACTCACCATTTCTGCACTTTAGATCGACCCTCAAACTCAACAGGCAAAATGCTCATTCTGTTCATCGTCTCCATCAACTCTCGGAGGTCTGGATGAATCTGCACAATGATTCAATTGTTTATTAGCAAAATTCTCTTTTTAACAAACGAATTACTACAAAGTGATCTAAAAGAACAAAACAAAACGAAACAACAAAACAAAAAAAACATGATTTTAAGGATCAGTTAAATAGTATTTCTGTGGAATAAATATATGTACTTTAAGACAATCTAAAAATCAACTTTTATCAATGCAATCTGTACCAAAGTAAAGCTGAAAGGCATTTTCACCTATGACAAAACCTATGACAAATTGAAAAAAATAAACCATTTCATAAGACAGAAAAAAAAGAGGAAATTATCTAAAGTGTGAGTAACAATGGGAACATAAGAGGAAGGGAGAGAATAGCTATGAATGAATGATTAAGAGGGTTTTTTCCCCCCAACATTCAAAATTTCTCTTAGATCACTTAAATTCAGACTGGCACATTGTAAATTACCTCATCCATTGCTCTGATCTCCAGACGTAGTTTGTCCATAATGGTGATGAACAGCTGAAAACAGAGTACACACATTAAACGACTCACTCACCTGAAAATATGTGTCTTTGTGCGCGTGTGCATGCGTACGTGTAAATTAAAAATTTGTTCATCTTTTGTGAACAATTGCAAGCGTGTGAATGTTTTGAATGCAGGTGCTTTGATTTGTTTGCTTTACATGATTCAGCGCTATACAAATTCCATATTATTATTGTTATTATTGAACAACTAAACATTAAGTAGTAGTTGGGTTTTTTCCCCCCACTTATGTGTATATTCATTGTTTATGTCCATGCAGTACACACCAATCCAATCCAATCCTGTTGTTTATAGCCCCACAGACCACAGAGGCCATATCAGGGCTGTCAGTACACACAACTAAGAACATATTGACAATGACTGGCTCAGGGAAAGGTAGTTAACTATTTATTCAAAATAACAACAACAACAAAAACAACAAACAGTAACTGACGAAAGTTCATGTGCCTATGTCATCCAGGATCTTACCAAATTCTGAAGAAAATGTCTTCAATAATCAACAATATAAAAGTAAAGGCAAGGGAAAATAAACCATGAAAATTAATTTTATGAATTTAGCTTATAGCAATCCAACACTATATCAAAAGGCTTAGCTTTATATAACTCTACAAGCATTAGGTCCTAAATTTGAATATGGAAGTAACAAAATCATACAAAGTCAGCTCTTCCAGCCTCATCAACATGGAATTAATCAACAAATATTTCAATAACAGTGAGAAGGGTACTTGAACTACTGTTCAAACAAACAAAAAACTGCTGGGCAAGAAATCACAAACTTCCTTATCCCAGTACGTTTTCAAAATGTGTCCCATGAGAAATGAGTCAACAAATGCCAACCCCCATCCCCCCCAAAAGGTCAGAATGATTTATAAGTCAAAACATGTGTCCTATGGGCACACTCATGGAACTATGCATAGCCTTCTTTTTTAAATCAGAAGTACAAGATGAAGGGATAACTACAGGAGCATGATGGGCTAATGCATCTTTCTTGTCTGGTAAGACAAGAAAAGATATCTGCTTGCAGACAAATGTGATATTGGTCACATGGACTGAAGACTGTGAATATGGGGTATCTGCATGCAGACAAATGTGATACTGGTCATACAGACTGAAGACTGGGAATATGGGGTATCTGCTTGCAGACAAATGTGATACTGGTCATACGGACTGAAGACTGAATATGGGGTATCTGCTTGCAGACAAATGTGATATTGGTCACATGGACTGAAGACTGTGAATATGGGGTATCTGCTTGCAGACAAATGTGATACTGGTCATACAGACTGAAGACTGTGAATATGGGGTATCTGCTTGCAGACAAATGTGATACTGGTCACATGGACTGAAGACTGTGAATATGGGGTATCTGCTTGCAGAGAAATGTGATATTGGTCATACGGACTGAAGACTGTGAATATGGGGTATCTGCTTGCAGACAAATGTGATATTGGTCACATGGACTAAGACTGTGAATATGGGGTATCTGCTTGCAGACAAATGTGATACTGGTCACATGGATTGAAGACTGTGAATATAATAATAATAATAATGTATGGAATTTATATAGCGCTGAATCTTGTAAAGCAACAAATCAAAGCGCTCAAGACTGTGAATATACATATATACATGTGTCTATCTGTGCTAGCATGTATGTAAAGTATTCATGTGAATTTAAATACAGACATAATTATATGCTCAGTGTACAGATACCTCACAAACTAGCTTTATGCAATCAAAAGTCACAATGATGTGAAGCCTGCCTGTTATTGTAATATGACCAATGCTAAAGTGTGTGTGTGTGTGTGTGTGTGTGTGTGTGTGTGTGTGTGTGTGTAAGAGAGAGAGAGAGAGAGGCTCTCTCCATGAAAAAGAAAGGGGAGGCTGGTCGGCCTGCTGATTGTTTTGTAAACAGTGCTCTCTGACCGCACAAGGCTGAAGTGGAACAGTCAGTGAAAGTCCCCCACCACCCCCACTCTCCCTCTTCCTACCCTCCCCTTTCTGGTTCATCCCTTTCATGAGAACCTACCTACTGTTGATACACATGGCCCCTTCTTCCAAAAGAGACAGGCCACTTGCTACCTAGTGATGACAAGAAGAGAAGGGAAGTAATCTGCATGGAAGAGTTACATCCCTTTAGGCTTTAACCAGTTTTCGTGGGCTTCTTTTTGTTTTTAACTCCTTTTTTTGGTTGTTTTTTGTTGTTGATTTTTCCTTTTTGCAGATTTCCATGAATTTGCGGAGATGTACCATGCCTGAATGCACTATATGATCACAGACTGATTGTACACACATCCTACGGCCATACTCACAGAGACAATGTCAGCAATGCATTTGCTGGTGTTGCCCTTGTCATCTCTAATGGTGATGGGACGACCCTCTTTGATCCTCTCCAAAGCTGCAGGACAGTCTAACTGTTTACACACACACAAAAGTATAAAAATTCAAGAGTTGCACTTGTAGTTACATCTCATTTTTATTTCAATACAATTCAACAGGAACAAATCTCTACAGACACAAGAGGCCATGACTCAACACTGACCCATGTATTTTCCCCAGTTTCAATTTTCCGCTCAAAACATGACACAGAGAGCGACTCAAGGTAACCACGCAAAGGTTTTACTTTATGAAATAACTGAAAAAAAGGGTGGCATACCCTGTACTTTTTCATGAATTCCTCCACTGTAGGAAAGTCACTCTGAACTTGCTTGAAGGCTGCTTTGTACTGCACCAGCAACTTGGAGCACATGGCTGTGTACCTGGCAAAACAAAGTTGAAAACAGATTGATTAATGGATGGTGGAACAGAAACACACAAATCTTCATACAGCAGAAGTCATTTGTTACCACTCTTTCCACAACAAAAAACCCTGATAAATTTCCCAACTGTTAAGAACCTGGCTAAAAAAAAAAAAAGAGTAAAAAAAAAAAGCTGGTTTTAGACTGAAAGTGAAATCAGGAAATGACATATATTTGGTAATGATGAAATTGAAGAGAAGCTCAACAACAGCTACACTGATTAACAAGACACTGTAAAATGCATGGTTAAAATGGGTGGTTTTATCCTTTTTTCTTTCAGTTTCTGTACATTTGTTTGCTTTGCCAAAGTTTACTTTTTTTTTACAAATCAGTAACCAACAGCAGGGGCTTTTCGCACTGGATCATGAAGATACATACATGGAGGTACGCATGGCTGTCTCTGAACTTGTATTCATCCATGAATACATGTAAACACCACTCTAAAGTAAATCAGCTCCACATCAACATGCTGCCAATGAAGAAACTGACCAATGTCCATTGAAAACAAGCTGCAGCAAAATGCTGTAAGGTGGAGTAGGAATCTATAAACTACTTACTAAGTTACCACTAACTTTGAGTGTGTGCATAGGTCCATGTGTGCGTGCATGCATGTGTGTGTGTGTGTGTGACCACCTATTATGGTGCAAAATTTGTCAATTTCTCATTTTCTGGAGTCCAGCATTTCAATTTGTAATACTTTTTCATAGTCTGATTTTCAATCTTGTTTTCTTTAATTGATTTGCAGATTAATAACATGTTAAAAGTTTAACATGGACCTCCAGTACAATGTGACTCATTATGCTGTGGAAGGTTATGTATGAAGCCATAGTCCTCTTTGACTCTGAAGGACAAACGAACAAGTAAAGAAGTTCACTTACTCTTTAGGCAAGACAGCATCACGAATGTAGGCCTTTTCCAAGCTCTGTAAAGTGTTGATCACAGCGTACAAATCTGCCATGTTGTCATACCTGCACATATTCACAAAATAAACTAACACCATTCACTGGGCATTACTACAACAGTTTGTATTACTTGCACTGCATTGCATAAAAGGTGATATGATATGCTGCACATTATATTCTGTTATACCTTGTTGTACTGAAATACTTAATACTGTCTTATGTCAAAGTCTTGGCAGATGTATCTCTGCATGAAACAACTGCTTTCACTAGGAAGGGCATATATATATATATATATATATATATATATATATATATATATATATATATATATCCCTCTCTTTTATATATATATATATATCTATATCTATTACCCAAAGTAACCCCCCCCCCCCCCCTCTCTCTCTCTCTCTCTCTCAATATGTTTGCCTTTCAGATCTCTGTGTTTTTCAACACAATTTTGCCAGGGACAACTTTTTCTTTGTTGCAAAGGGTTCTTTTGTATGTGTTGAAACTTGAATACATTTAATTTTGTATACAGGGCCTTGTTTGTTGTCCGAGATACAAATGGCTAGCACCCTGACCCCAACTCATCTAGTGGAGTCTTGCTTGGGTCAGAATCTGTACCAAAGGCCTCTCAATTTTGAAAACTATGGGCATCTACTGATTTACACTAACAAGCCATATTCATTCTGTCAACAATCTACCATGACGAGCCAAACATACTCCAATATTGTCAATAGTGATCTAGTTTGCTATTTAAAAGCTTTGTATTTTATATCAGTAGTTTGGGGCAAAAAATGGCACAGAAAGACTTTTTAGTTTTGAATATTAGCAAAAAGCTTATAAATTACTTTACTGAGGTGTACATAATAAACTTGAAGTACAACTTTTTAAGTTGTTTTAAAAAGAAAAAAAAATCTTCACAATTCAGAAATATTTTGTTCTTAGGTACTTTTGCCGTGTTTTGGCTGCTTGATACTCACTTTTCTCTCTCCCTGGCTGTGCGGTACAACTTGACCTCCTGTAAAATGATAATGATGATTCGTGTGTACTGGCTGTCACAATAAATATTTCAAACGACCTGTACAACCTGAACAAAATTATAATTATATAATCATTGTGATAAAAGTCACACAATTCCTGTGGTCATTCAATTCCACTGAGAAACTAATAAAGTAATATATTATATAATACACATGTACAAACACTTACACAAATTTATGCACGCGTGTACACACACACACACACCCACTCCCACACACACATATACCCACTCCCCCCCCCTCCCCCCACACACACACACAAACACACACGGCATACAAACTGAACTGTTTACAATTGCAGTAACATCAATGACCAATTTCTTTTTTGATACACCAACCTCTTCATTTAAAAGCAGACAGACTTGCTCACTTTGTTGTTTGTTTGACAGTTTTACTTTTAAACAAGTTTAATAAAGATTTTTCTGTTTTAAAAAAATTGCTCACCTGCTCGGCCAGGTACATATTCATATAGATTAAGAAATTTTATCCTTGCATTATAATGAAGTTTTACAAAAGCAAACTTGTAAAGTTTAATTTGCATTATAAAAATTTATAAATATTTATATACATTTTTCTTTTCAAATAATTCTTTCTAAACTATCATCTATCATATACTTTGGCTTCCAGTTCCATGCAGATTAAATACTTCAATGGTTTAAGATTTATTAACAAAACCATAACATCAATAACAAGCCCAGCACAGCTCATCTTATGTAATGACTTACCTCATAAAGGCCAGGATTGTTAGCTTGACCTGGAAAAAAATTAGATTAAAAATGTGTTACATCAACTTTTTTTCCCCCAGAGATATGCTAGACACAGACAGACTCTCATAATATGATTCATTGCTTTTTGTAATTTACTAATTTGTAATTATGATACAATAATGAATACTTTACAAATTAACACACTGAAGTCAGAAGACGTTAGGGTTTTTTTAAATTGTAAGTTTGACATAGATTGTTTTGTTGTTGTTGTGTCATATCAATATCAGTAGTTTTATAGTATCAAAATGTATCAATATCACACTGGTTCCAAATATTATGTTAAACTCTTCTTTATTTAACTTGAAGTCGTAGATCAAAACTAGTTAAACATTTTCAGCTATGTTCAACATGAGGATTACTCATTCTGGCAAGGCTTAGTTTCCTCAAATTTGTCAGAACATTACTCTATCAACCAATTCATAATTCCTTTGTTTTAAAATAGAATTAACTGAACAAGTAACATGCATTGTGAAAAATTCTTACTCAAAGCCAGAGAGAATGTTATCAGAATATCACTGGCCACTTTTATTTTTAACACATTTCTTTTCACTATTTCTATTTCACTTTTCAGAAGAAAAACAAGTTAAAAATGAATTATCAATGATTAAAATGGCTTAAAAAGAAAGAGTCAAGTTCTTCATGCTAGGGTTACAACTTACTAAAAATAAGTATCAATAACAAAACTACACCCCCCCCCCCCTCCCATCCCCATGTTTGAGTTGTTTCTGGTATGTTTCATTCTGGGGCCATTAGCCACAGTGAAACTAAAAGTGGAAAATAGCTAATCATGTGATATGACCAATAAATAAGTAAATAATTTTATATTATACTTTGAGTATGATATAAAAATGATGTTCAAATCAAAAACTGATTATTTAACATTTTAAGCAATCAGCTATAAAAATAGGAGTAAATTTAATTCCAAGCATTATGCTAGAAGACAGCAGAAAATGTGGTAGAGTATACACTAAAAATACAAATTATAACTAATATAAGGCAAAGAACACTATGCCAGGCCTCTCTCTCTCTCTCTCTCTCTCTCTCTGACAAACACACAGTGACACACACACACACACACGCATACTCTCTCTCTCTTCATAGTGAATCACTGAATGAAGACAAGTGCTACACACACACCGAGAGTGAGACACTGAAGAGACACAGACCACTGAGACCAGACAGGGATTGAAAGAAACAGGGTGAGACCAGGAGTGATAGGCCGTCCATGTAAAATTACGATCAGAGATAATGGGTTGTAGGTCGTATTTCATACCTCAATACGAATGTCCTGTGACTGTGAGTCTTCATGCGATTACGAAATTAGCTAGAAATGAACATTAGAAATCCCGGAAAAACTAGATATTTCATTTCAAAACAGTGGCAACAGCAGTAAAATCAAAGTAGAACACGCGAATATTTCAGAATATGAAATTCTATATAAACATACTATACCTGAACTTGTTTGTACTGTCGAAAACATTTTAAATAACAGAAAACTTTGCAGTGTGTTATTACTGCTAAATAGAAGACTGGTAGACAGCTTAGGACGGGAAAAGGAAATGATGTCAGATCAACAACAGCCTTTTGTCGGCGATGGGTCAAGGCCGGTGTGCAGAGAGACTCGGTGATCCGTCATTTTCCTCGAAGATCGGGTTGCTCACCTTTCTGTTTAACATTTTCAAGATTTGTTCTGAGGAAGATCTAAGTATTGTTCTGTTCTTTTGAATGGGAGAGGACTGTTTTATTTGTGTGAATAAACGCTACACAATACCACATACCACACTGAACGATAAGCAAAAGAAAAATAATGTGGGGGGGGGGGGGGGGGGGGGTCTTTGTTGTTATTTTGTTGTTTTTATTTTGCTTTTGTGTTTTTTCTTGTTTTGTTGTTGTTGTTTTGGGGGGTGTGGTTGTTGTGGGTTTTTTTGGGGGGGTCCTTGTTTTTTGTTTCTGTTGTTGTTGAGTTGTTGGTTTTTGTTGTTGTAATACTGTGTGAGAGGATGGGTCTTGGGTTTATTTTAGTATAATTATGATGTCTTCCTAAGACTGGATGTAAAAAAACGTACATGTGTGCTTATTCATTATCCTCGAAATAAAAGAATTTGATTTGATTTCTGTCTGTTCTCCATGTTCTTCTTCTTTCACAGTGTATATTTTCATGTGTAGTAGCATAGCACCAGGATACGCTAACGGCAAGCTGAATATGCCTGTCAGTTAGCCAGAAAACAGCCAGTGATTACCATAAAAACCAACAAACAAACAAAAACAAACCCCATCAACAAACAATAGGCCTAAAGGGGGGGGGGGGGGGGGGGGGGAGAAAGGAAAGAAAAGGGGAAAGAACCCAAGTTATCACTGTCAATGCTGATGCACCATGATGCAAATTGAAACTGTAATGAACTCTGCTCACCTACGGAGGGTTTCAGAGATGTGTTGCCAAGCCGATACTTTCATTTCTGATTTGGCGACGACTGAGACAAGATTGTTTTGTATGCATGCAGAAAATCCACACCATGCATTGTGCACCCAAGGCTACCTATAGGTAACCGTTTTATTTTTGTGTTGTATTTGATAGAAACATATCCCGTTGAAGTTTTTAACTTTTGAGAAGCCTTGTTTGCAATAATTCTTTGAAGACTTCCATTCAAGCACAGCTTGGTCAGAAGTGTTACTAAAAATAGTACAATAGAGCCAATCTCTCTCGAAAACATTTGCGCGTGAAACGAACTCGGGTAGCTTGGAACAAATTTTAGAATTTTGGACTATTTTCGTGTGGTTTTCCTTTAGTTTCACTTTACAAGGAATTCCGTATTGGTGATTTTCGAGGGGGGGTGGTGGTGGTTACAGGCCTTAGTAGGCCTAGAGAAATAGTACATTCAAGACCGTGAACCCTCGCGAAAATGACCGAAATGGCAGCTTGTGACAACCTCCATGAAAATAAAGGCTTGTCCATAGAAAGTTTTCTCTTTAAGAATGATAATTTACATTTTTGTGCAAAAAGATGAACAGGCCAAAAAGTTTATTTAAAAAATTGTGTGGACGAAACTATGTAGCAGACGACAAAATGCCCAAGGGAGGTAATCACTAGGCCTAATTATGCGCATGTGCAGTAGCCTGTCATTGGAAGCCCATAGAAATTATAACAATTGCTCACTTGAGTTTTTTGTTTTGGGGGTTGTTGTTTTTTTACACCGACTTCTACTGGCAGTCCCAAAATCAAATCTCTGCTGGGACATTAATCACCCCCCAAAAAAGGCTTTTTGTCTGACAGTTTAAAGGACAAAGCAAGGCAAGAACTATATTAAAGTCCCTTCTAACTAATGAAAACTGAGCTCATATGCTAGATTAAATTTAACAGCCTGTATGATACAAGGTAACAGAATTTGTTGCAACTAGTGCTCAATGTTTGGCAAAAGTTATGTAATTGTGTATTAATGAAAAACGTGAACAAGTGATCATTGTATTTTGCTAAGTAGATGCAGCATGCAAGGTTTATTTCAGAGATACAAGGATAGTTATGAGCTTTGAAGACTTTAATTACAAGATAATTTTACTTGAAACAAAAAATACAAGTACATACAGTACTCTATTACACACACACTCTCTCTCTCTTTTTCTCTCCTTTTTTTAGGGGGCGGGGGTGTTTTTGTCGTTTTTTTTTCTCTTTTGTTTGTGTGTTGTTGGTTGTTTTGTTGTTGTTGTTGTTGTTTTTTTGGGGGGTTGGGGGGGTTTCTTTTATTTGTTTGGTCTTTTTGGGGATAGGGTTAATTCCCTTTGTTTCTCCTGTGTGAGAGTATGAGTATTGGGTTATTATTAAGATGTATCCCTACGGGCAGGGACTCCATGTAAAAAAAAAGCACATGAGTGCTTATTCATTATCCTCGAAATAAACATTTTTCATTCATTCTCTCACACATACACTCCTCACACACACAGTCTCCCCCCCCCCCCCCCCCCCCCCCCAAAACACACACACACACACACACACATGTATACAGAATTAATTTGCATTAATTGAATGAGATTTCATGAGATATTTGCCAAATCAAACAAATATATCGGAGCACTTGCTTTCCCCAAGCTAAGGTTAAGCAGGAGCGTGGTTACCCAAGTGATGGGTGACCATATGTGCACTTTGGCCTCAGTACAGCCCTCCCAGTTCACCCAGCTGTAAATGGGTGCCTGCCCTCTTCAGGGACAATGAAGGTAAAGCAGGGAGAGAGAAGAGATGGGTGCCACCCTCAATATGCTGGACCCTAGAGAGGCTGAGGTATCAGATGCCTTGCCCTCCAACCACATAGGTTATGGGAACACCTTTACCTTTACCCTATGACATGTGTCTGTCCAAGAACAAATTTGATAAGACTAGACTGTTATTGTAATCATGTTTGACTGGATTTGAACACACACTCAAACTTGCATGCACGCCTGACATTCTCGCACACAAGGCACACATGATGCTCATGTACATGTATAAGCACACGTGGGTAGAATACACGGTGCTAATCACTGACTAGAATTAAGTGTTCACTATTGGTTTTTAAAAAAACCCTAATGGTTGCTTGTTCACAGGAATGCTGGAGAAAGATGACGTACACTACCTTCAGCCTCTCAACCCAAGAAATTGCCACCCTGTTTATCAACGGGCAGAGCCTGCAACTTGAGGCTGACATACAAGCAGCAAGCCACAAAAACAGAAGCGATGAAAGGAAGAATTTTACAACACACAGAGAGACAACTAAAGAAAGGCAGCTGCATTCTCATTCAGTATAGCATTTCTGGTGTTGGCCCAAATGACTTTTGAGTGACCCATAGAGAAAGCCCCTGACCATTGCATGCCTTCCATTGGATCCTCTATCAAACAATTCAAAGACTAGTTGACTTGACACTGATGGGTCTGCTGACAATCAGGTTCGAAATGGGACAGTCATCTGCATCTAGTATCCAGAAAGAAAAAATAGGATTAGCCACACTGCTGGCCCCTACTCCATGAGCTACAGAGCTGAAGCAGAAGTCGTGGAAACGGCTGCATCCCACATCATGGTATCTCCCTATACTTCCAAGAGAATCGTCGCCTTGACCAATGCCTTCCAATCCAACAGAAATAGTGATCTAAACCTTGTCTTCATTTCTGCCTCTTTCCAGAAAGGCACAAAACAAGGCTGGTATAACTTTAGGTCTTCTTATCTGAAGCCAAGACTATCAAGGCCAAACAGCAAAGCCAATGAATACAGTAGCATCAACACACAGGTTAGATCACAATTACCAGTTGAAACAACAGGAGCAGGCTTGTATTTGTATGTTCAGTACAGGTCACAGCCATGTAAATTAATATATCTACATGAAATTCCACATAGGCCATACTGAGCAAAGCCCCTGCAAGACTGGCAACCAGATGACAGAACAGATGCTGCAGTCCTGGCTGCTACACAACTCTCCCAAAGAGTATGTGGCGTGACCCCACCCCAGTGGTCAAGTTCTGTGGCAACTTGGAAGACCTGCAGCATACCGCTGCCTTCGTCCCAGAGACAGAGCTGTCCCCTGAAAAAGAAAAGCAGAAACATTGCACCAGCAGAACTTAAGGCGACAAGCTTGTTGCAGCTGTGGACGTCATCACAACTTCATTGGGGACGTGCAACTTCAGCCATCTTATTGTGAGTACATATTATATACTTGTCATTATGTCTGAATGTGTAGTTCCAGTTGGCATATTTGCTGCCAGCAGCAGTTGAGCACACACACACAAGCACTGCATGCCTTCCCCAAAACATGTGCTGCCAGTACAAAAGCAGAGAGAACTTGAGGGGGGGGGGGGGGGGGGGGGGGGAGTGGAAAAAAAATGGCATAGCTGAGAAGGCTTGAGGGAAAAATGTAAAATATTTAAATAAAATCAGAAAACGCATGCTATTCTACGTCCATTGATGTACAGAAGCCAAATAATGCAACCTGTAATATTTGTGGAGCCATCATTGACTTCAAAGTTCAATGTTATGTTACAACTTGTAGATACCTACAACTGCAATGTGGGCAAAAGTCACTAATCATGGGTAGCGCAGTGTTTCTTCCCTGTTCCTTGGCTAGAACTCTGAGGTTCAACAATGGCGAGATTTGCATATTGCAACTGTTTGCCCTCTATTATGGTAGCCGCTTCCCAACTTATGCATGCACAGGTGGGCTCGCACACACACATTCTGTCTCATTGTCTCGCTTTCTCTCTCTGTCTCGGGTTCGATTCCCGTTCAAGGGGATATTATCCTCTGGAGTTAACATCGGTACAGACTCCACTCTTCCCAAAAGTCCTTCGGATGAGACTATAAACTGAGGTCCTGTGTGCGAACGCACGTAGAATATCTTGCGCACACGTTAAATCCTGTTCCACGTTTCGTAAGAGTAGGCCATTGTGTGCCGGTGGGAACAGATGACAATTTACAAAACCGCATACACACTGGGACTAGATGTAAAAAAGCACATAAGTGCTTATTCCATTATCCTCGATATAAAAGAATTAAATAAATAAAAATTAATTAAATAAAATGTCTTGCTCTCTGTCTCTATTTCTCTGTCTCTGACTCTCTGTGGATGATGTACACTTATCCCATATTTGTTTGTCTTTATTTTCAGATTCTTTGCAGCAATCTTCGACCAATTCGCCACAAACACCATGGAACTAGTACACATGATCTTGCCTTGTTAGGCCCGTGCTGGTAAAGGGGTAGGGAAGGGATGACAGGAAATGCAGCAAATCCTTTCAAGGTTCTTTCTAAGTGTCTAAGACAAAACTATTTCATCTTCAGACTAAGAATAATGCATTATCCTAATCCAGACCATTTTCAGCAGTTAGGCATTCATAATTGAGGTTGTTTAAAATGCAAAGTTAAGTCACACAAGTGCTTCTTTGTAGAGTAGGTTTACAGATTTCACCTAGGTCTGCTTCCCTCTGCTCTTGTCAAATTGCTTCCTTATAGTTATACAGTAGGTTTACAGCTTTCACCTAGGTTTGCTTCCCTCTGCTTGTGTCAGATTGCTGTCTTATAAGTAGGTTTACAGCTTTCACCTAGGTCTGCTTACCTCTGTTGTCAGATTGCTTTCTTATAAGTAGGTTTACAGCTTTCACCTAGGTATGCTTCCCTCTGCTTGTGTCAGATTGCTTTCTAAGTAGGTTTACAGCTTTCACCTAGGTATGCTTCCCTCTGTTGTCAGATTGCTTTCTTATAAGTAGGTTTACAGCTTTCACCTAGGTATGCTTCCCTCTGCTTGTGTCAGATTTTCTAAGTAGGTTTACAGCTTTCACCTAGGTATGCTTCCCTCTGTTGTCAGATTGCTTTCTAAGTAGGTTTACAGCTTTCACCTAGGTATGCTTCCCTCTGCTCTTGTCAAATTGCTTTCTTATACAGTAGGTTTACAGATTTCACCTAGGTATGCTTCCCTCTGTTAGATTGCTTTCTTATACAGTAGGTTTACAGCTTTCACCTAGGTATGTTTTGCCTCTGCTTTAATCAAATTTCATCCCAGAAGTTCTGTGTCAGGGTTTAGTTTCCATTTTCATTCACAGTTTAGTTTCCTTGATAGTTGCCTTAAAATGATCACTGGGCACCAACTTCCGATTGCTTCAGTATTTCTTGCTAAAAATTTAGTTTGAAATAAAATAGATTTAAATAAAATAAAGTGAGACAAAATTATAAACCTAAATTAGATTCAACAAAATTGATATAAAATTGAGAGATAAAACAAAAAGTAAGATATAAAATAGAATAATACAAAATAAAATGAAATAAAATAAAATAAGATAAAACATAAAATAAAAACCATAAATAAATTGAAATAAGATAGGGAAAAAACTGCAAGAAATCTGAGAGCAATCTGGGTGACAGTGATCTGGACGTCCAAAAACACCACCTCTAGGAGGGCTTAGAGACAGTGGTCATTAGGCATTGCGATTTTCATCTTCTTCTTTTTAGAGACAGTGGTCATTAGGCATTGTGATTTTCATCCTCTTCTTTTTAGAGACAGTGGTCATTAGGCATTGTGATTCAGTCATCCTCTTTTATTTAAGACAGTGGTCATTAGGCATTGTGATTTTCATCTTCTTTTTAGAGACAGTGGTCATTAGGCATTGTGATTTTCATCCTCTTCTTTTCAGAGACAGTGGTCATTAGGCATTTCGATTTTCATCCTCCTCTTTTCAGAGACAGTGGTCATTAGGCATTGCGATTTTCATCCTCTTCTTTTTAGAGACAGTGGTCATTAGGCATTGTGATTTTCATCCTCTTCTTTTTAGAGACAGTGGTCATTAGGCATTGTGATTCAGTCATCCTCTTTTATTTAGAGACAGTGGTCATTAGGCATTGTGATTTTCATCCTCTTCTTTTTAGAGACAGTGGTCATTAGGCATTGTGATTCAGTCATCCTCTTTTATTTAGAGACAGTGGTCATTAGGCATTGTGATTCAGTCATCCTCTTTTATTTAGAGACAGTGGTCATTAGGCATTGTGATTTTCATCCTCTTCTTTTTAGAGACAGTGGTCATTAGGCATTGCGATTGTCATCTTCTGTTTCTGATAGGTTAGGTTTCCTTATATATCTGAAAACACCACCACCTACAACATTGAGACAGTGGTCATAAGGTATTGTGATTGTCATCTTTTTCTGTTTCAGATAGGTTTTCTTATAATGTCTGAAAACGCCACCACCTACAACATTGAGACAGTGGTCATTAGGCATTGCGATTCAGTCATCTTTTTCTGTTTCAGATAGGTTTTCTTATAATATCTGAAAACACCACCACCTACAGCATTGAGACAGTGGTCATTAGGCATTGCGGTTCAGTTATCCTCTTCCATTTCTTATAGGTTTCCTTGTGTCCAAAACCACTTCCACTTACAAGGGCTTTGAGACGGAGGTCATTAGGCATTGCGATTCAGTTATCCTCTTCCATTTCTGGTAGGTTTTTGTCTGAAAACACCACCACCTACAACGGGTTTGAGACATTTCTGATAGGTTTTCTTGTATTTGTAAATGCGCCACCTACTATGGCTTTGAGACAGCGGTCATTAGGCATAGCGATTGTCATCCTCTTCCATTTCTGATAGGCTTCCTTAGCTTTCCCATCCATTATTAAATAATGGTTCCTGACCTGGTGAGTCATGTGGATCATCTGGGAGTCATTTGGATCATCTGGAGTCATCAGGAGTGGGGCCAAATTCTGTTGATCTTGCAGTCAGCTTTGCAGGAGAGGGGCTATAATCTACTCCATGAAGTCCTTGCATCTGTAAGTATTTTGAACAGCTACACTTGAGATGTTATACATATTCAATTATAAGGGTTTTTTTTAGATATGGCAGCTTCTTTGTCTGGAATGGAGAGTAACATGATTGTGTTGAAAGAAAATCCTTTTTGTTTGCAAATTATTAGAAACATTTACTGATTTGTGTATCAATGTGGTTTGAATAACTGAATGGTTCATTGTAATGTTTGAATATGATAACTCCTTAAGCTGATTGGAATTGAATTTGACTAAATTGATGAAGCATGGTGAAATCTTTTGGATGAAATCAAATCATTGTAATATCTGAGCCAATAAAACTAGCAGTTTTCATTCTACTGATGATAGCTTTCTGCTTGCAGGGGTCTGGAATCAAGTGCCAGTGACCTGACATGAATTCTTCATCGAACACTCAGACAGAAACTATCGTTGACACAACACAAATGGGGCAGCCATCATGACTTGTGTTTTCTGAAAGCTAGATAAGGTATTTATATTTCTGCTCCTATTTTTCTTTTATTTCTGACCTTAAATACTTTTTTCTGTCAGTTTTTGCGGGCTGGCTGTCTTGTTATTGTTTCTGCCCAATTTTTGTTTTGTTCTTTGGGTTCTGAGGTTCACCAATGGTGAAATTTTTGTGTAAACAACTGTTTTTGCCCACCATTATGGTAGCCACATTCTCATTTTGGGGTCATCTAAACACACCAGTGTGCATGTGGTTTTTAAAAAAAGTCATCCATTTTTTCGGCACAAATGGCCTGCCTTTCTGAAAGGCAGAACTAGTTTTGATGTGTGTTCAAGATGTTCTGCATGTGTTTGCACATAGGACTTCATTTTATAGTCTCATCCAAAGGACTTTCAGGAGAGTGAAGTTGGTGGTACTGATGACTAGGGGGGAGAAGAACACTTGAATGGGCGTCTTGGTTGTGGCAGGGATTGGTCCTGTGCTGTCAAATAGCAAGTGCAGCACAATAACCACTAGGCTATCCTACCCCCTATTGTTTTAAGATTGAAGAGAGAATTGAAAAGATGTTTGGTACTTCATACTTCTTTCCCATTCTTTACTTCTTGGTACTTCATACTTTCCCATTCTTTACGTCTATTTTATTATTTTCTGACTGACCTGACTCTCTCCTGGTATAGTCTTTACTTTATTGTGCTTGTGTGTTCATGGTCTCTGTCTGCCATCGTTTCTTTGTTGTTGCTTTTATTTTCCACCTGTTTTTAACTTTGTGTTGTAAATGTTTTGCCAGGTATCTTATGAGACAGGAGAGCCGCTGTAGTCCAACACCACCTGGCATGACACCTCATGACAGGCAGCCGAACAGAATTATCAGGTACCTTTAGTTTTGTCATCTTTTCTTCTATCTGATGTAGCGTCTTTGTATGATATTATCCCCTTGTCCGTCAGTTGTGCCCATCTTATTCTCTTTGGTTTGTCTGTCCTTGCTTGGGTTTGCATTTCTGTCTTTTTGCTTTTTTCTGTCTGTCTTGTCTTTTTTTCTTGGGGCATGTATTTTGTTTTAATTTGTCTTTCATCTTATTGTTTTCTGTTTTCTTGTGACATGAAACCATGCAGCTAGCTCAAAAAGTCATTGTGAAGGAAGGTGGCAGGATGGTTAAGACGTTTGCCTGCCAACAAGTAAACCGTGAGGTTAATAATAATAATAAATGGAACTTATATAGCGCAATATCTTGCAAAGACAAATCAAACCGCATGCATTCAACCTCATCTTACACAGTCATACAACCAATGACAAATAATCAATAGCTGCTGGTTGTGGGTTCGATTCTCAGCCTCGCCCTTTCTTCCCAGTTTGACAAAAAAAATCGAACTGAATGTCAAAGTCCTTCGGATGAGACTATAAACCGAGGCCCCATGTGCAAATACATGCAGAACATCTTGCGCACACGTTAAATCCTGTTCTGCTTTTCGAAAGAGTAGGCCATTGTGTGCCGGTGGGAACAGATGACAAAATTTACAAAACCGCATACACACGGGGACTGGATGAAAAAAAGCACGAGTGCTTGTTCCATTATCCTCGATATAAAAGAATAAATAAATAAATTGTGAGATCAGAACAGGAGGGGGAAACCAAATCAGGTCAAATGTTTTTCAAGGTATAAAACTTGTTGTACATGTTACAACAATGGTGGCACGGTACTAGAACTTTGAGACTGCTTGGAAGGGATGGATTCTGCATCATATTCTGTGGTATCTGTCAGGCCTTAGAGACAACAGACACCAGCAGTGTTAGTGTAATTTGAACATTTTCTTAATATTGCATCTGTAAAGGGGTTGATCAACTTTGTGGTGCCAGTTTTTCCATTAAGCCTGTAGGTTTAGCTCTCGGTAGGAGCAGTCTGGAGTTTGAAAAAAGCCCAAACAAAATGATAAAAAAAAACCTTGAAATTTGTGAGATTTGAACTTGTGAACTACCAACTAGGAGTCCAACATGTCAGCCACTGCACCATAGCTGCTGTTCAATTTGTATCTTCATTATTTGCAAAGAAATGATGTAGTGCTAATGTTATATTTTTCTTTTATTTTAGAGTTTGTGATTTTTAATTACTCAACCAGGTACCATAGCCAGAACAGTTCCAGTGAAACCCAAAATCAAATGGGATTCCTAAACCAGGCCATCAGCTCGCCATCCAAATTTGTCTGCGACAACTGCGGCAGAGGCTACCATGCGTGAGTTGGACTTCCGAGCCGTTCCAGACGACGTTCCCAGCACTACTGACATGGCCATTGCTCCCAAGAGAGGAAGAGCTTTACTGAATGGGGACAAGTACTTCTGCTGCAAAGGTCCATGCATGTACCTGCAGGAAATGGATTCAGGATGTCTCAAGATTTTGACAAAATCCAGGTTAGAAAATTGCTATCATTTAACCTCCTGAACCCTTCTCCCATCAAATTCTATTTGGGGATTTTTAAAGGTTGGCAGCTATATATGATGTGATTTTCAGCAATATATAACTGTGGCTGCTTATATAATATATATATATATATATATATATATATATATATATATATATATATATATATATATATATATATATGTATGTGTGTGTGTGTGTGTTTAGCAAAACTAAACCTATATTTTAAATGAAAAAGAGCACCATATTGAAATACTATTTATTGGTTTTTGTATTAAATTTTTTTTTTAGTAATATCTTGACAGTTAAATGACAATGTACTATTATGCAGGAAGCTATACTTAGCCTTTGTATATCCATTTATGCAATTATAGCAGTATTGCCTGGATAGAAATGGTCCTTCATGTAGTGGGACTGCCTGCTCCCCAAAGAGCTCTTCAGTAGGTCTACTTACTACACACAAAAAAAGAAAGAAAGAAATGCCAGTCTTTGGTAGTTTTGAGACTAATATCAGAAATCTTCTTTTTTAAAATTATTTTTTATATTGTTTGGAGGGGTAGACTCATTAACCATCACCTTACCAACTATAAATTTTTGTGGGGCATACTGTCTGGGCAGAACTCTGCCCATGCTTTTAGAGAAGAAAACTTGAGCGGCATGTTAACTGTGGTAAAAGTTTGCCCATATCATTTATAAAAAGAAACCTGCAGAGTACCAACTAGGAAAAATGTACAAGAGTGAATTTATTTGTTAACCGTCCTGCCACCTTGAATAATGCTCTCTCTCTCTCTCTCTCTCATGCCAATGTATGTGTTTTGTGCGTGCGTGCGTGCGTGTGTGTGTGCATGCGTGCGCACGAGTGTATGTGCATTGGAATTTTGTTTATCTTGAACTTTTATGGGTTTTTTGTTATGAAATGGTGTATGGGGTGCATTTTGTTCTGTTAAGAATGATTTGGATTTGTGATTAGAATGTCGTCTTGGATGGTTATTTATTCATATGTGCATTCATATGGGTGTGGGTGGGTGGGTGCGTGCATGCGCGTGTGCATGTCTGAGTGTGGATATTTTGATTATCTTGATCTGTTTTTTACTCTTTTTAACATTGACATGGTGTATGGTTGCACTTGTGGGTTTTTTTCTGTTAAAGTAGAAAAATTGGGATTTGTGAGTAGTGTCATGTTGGATGATATATTTATTTGAATGGGTATTGATTTGATTCATGTGCATGAGTTTGTGTCATGTGTGTGCTGTGTTTGAAAATTGATGACTGTGGAGAGTTGTATCATTTTCTTTCATTGCAATAACTGATGTAAAATGTCGTTTCAAATTTTGTCTGACTTAAAAGTTGGGCTGATTGCTTGGTTTGGTTGTTGAAATGCATGGCTTTGCGAGTGTGGATGAAGGTAGTGTGAATGTATTTTTATGTGTGAGGAAATTTTGATGTGTATAGATATGTAATTAGACAATTTGTATTGATTGGTTGGTCAATTATATAATTGAATGATAATGTGAGTAGTTGATTGCATGTATAACTGATTAAGTTTATTGTTAGCTTTATTGGGTATATGTTATACATTTCTTCATGTTTGTTTGCCTTTTTTTTCTTTTCTTTTTTTCTTGAGGGCCTGGTGTAAAGAAGCCCTTGGCTTATCCATTTACCCTCATTAAAACATTCAAGTTCGAGTTCTCTCTCTCTGTGTATATAAATTATCATAAGAAAATTGAGGTAAGTGACAGAATCGTTTCGCTTTTTCCTCCTTCCAATATCCTCCTACCACCCACCTCTCTTCCCCTCCCCTCGTTTTTTTTTCTGGGTCCACCATGTTCATTGTCATGCACTCTTAGTAGTGCGATTAGGCAAGATGGAGACTACTACAAATCTGCTTGCCAGACAGATTTCACAATCTAGGTTTTATGCTATGTTAGGAATTTACTCAGTCTGTACTTGGAGCAAGTTCCCTTTTTAACAAGCATGGGTAGAACTGTTGCACCAGTTACTACTCTGTGCATAGATCTGATGATTTTACTTAAACCTTTTCTCTTATTAAAAATACAAATGCACTATTTTTGGTGAATGTGTGTATGAAAAAATGGTCATTTTTTGTTTTAGTTCTAGTCCCAGCAGAGATATCTGATTTAGGAGGGACTGTGGTAACTGCAAGTCATCCTACTTTGGCATTGTGGGCCACCCTAAAAATAGTACAGTTCTTTAGCAACAATGCTAGGTAAGCATGAGCATTACTTGATTTAATTTGGGGGCTGTAACCAATACTTTTTAACTGAAAACAACTGCACAGATTTCCCCCAGTAATTTAAGGTTAAATTTCTTAATAATGTAGGATGCACTCGCATGCATGCACACACACACAATATTTAAAGTCTCCATTGTCTTGCCGGGATGAGAATTTTCCCTTTCCTTTCACTCTTTTTCTGTCTTTTCCCTCAATTTCCTACTCTACTTTTTTTTTCTTATTTTCTGCCTTCCTAGTCCACTGTCTTTCCTTTTTTCAAGCAAGTCTGACATTTTTCTCTTTTCAGATGTTACGACACTTTGAGGACATATGTCGGGGACATCTGTCGAGGACACCCATCAAAGACAACACTACAGACAAGGAAGAGGACTTTCCTGTAATCATCCCCCTAGTCATTGAGGAGGATATTGCTCATCACCCAGTTGGTGACTACCTCTCCCAGGGAAAAAAAATTTTCATGGTGTTGCCTACAAACAGCAAAAAAAAAAAAGTGAAAAACTGTTCCAAGACAATTTTTTTTAGAAAAGGACAAAAAAAAAAAAAGGTAACATCCCCCCCCATTCCCCCCAAAAAGAAGAAAAAGACAGAGAAAAAAATATTAAAAATTAAAACAGAAAAACGCATGTTGCTTCAAAATCTGCATCTACATGACATAAAGTAGTAAAACTTCATGATGGAATGAAAGGGAAGAATGCCTGTTCCAGCAAGTAGAAATCCAGAAAAAGCTGGAAGATTGAAATGGTGTTTTTCGTTTGTTTTCATTTTTTAAAATGAATTAAGCAGAATGGCCGACACCCTCAGTACCGCCTGCTATTAGTTGCCCTAAGGGCAAATGATTAGTGTAATTTGACATGTGACATTTTAGGGAATTAAGTTTCTGTTGCACAATTGATATATTTTGAATTGAGTGAATTTAAACTGAATGTTTTCTTGGAGCATTGGTCTATCAGCTTATGAAGTGATAGGATCAGTTTTCTATTTGATGTTTTGTTTCAAGATTTAAGCTTTGTAGAAGTGTTCTTTGAGGGAGGAGAGAGTGAGATGGCACAAGAGGAGCAGATCAATATCTAACTGGAAATTTGCTTCAAAATTCTCTGAGATAAGATAATTGTACAAAATACTGTTTAAGAAATGTCGCAGAATTAAAAAATATTTTAAGCAAATTAACAAAATAGAAATCTTTTTTAAAAAATTCAGATGAAAAAAAATTGTGTCCCTTTATGCTCATGGGACAAAGTAACTTAGAATGTTTTGTATAAGAATATAATCTTAATGTGATCAAACAATTGTTGGGAAAAATGCTCAGTCCTGTTTTGCTGGGCAAAATGCTCAGTCCTGTTTTGCTTTTTTAAACGAGTGGTAATCTTTGTGATGCTGATTTAATTATGAGAATGATTGAATCTGATTTAATAATTCTGAAAATGCTTTGTTTTAATGTGCCTTGCAAGACACAAGCAACAATTTTGCTTAAAAGTTGTGGGTTTTTGTTGTTGTTGTTTTTAACGTTAATTGGACCAAATTTAAGAAACACTTCGGGATAACCTGTCCCTTGATACCTTATTAATTGGCAATGCTTTGTAACGTGGACTTTTTTCTTTAAGAAATTTTGTTTAGCCATATATTGAATTTGTTCCATAACCTATGTGATTGTTGGGTAGCTAAATGTCATAGACTTCAAAAAGTAGAAATTTGAAAATAGGCAAAGAGAAAAATAGCTTGTGGTATACCATTCTTGAATTCTTAATTGGTCTGTGGTGTCAAGTATATCAATAATCAGTCAAAAGTGTAGAATTCATTTTAATGGAAATTAAATCAATTTTAATGGAAATTAAATCAATCAGTTAGCCCCCACACCCCAAGTTCCCTGACTACAGCTTCACTGTTCACCAATAGTTTTTTCGTATACAATAATTCTTGCTCACCAATAAGGTATCCACATGCCGACTTCAGGGATGACATCTAAAATTTGAGTTTATTTCACAAAACATAAGTGTTGGATAATTTATAGGGAACCGGTGTGTGTGTGTGTGTGTGAAGGGGGTAGTTGTGGGGAGGAGAATGCAGGTGGGAAGGAGAGGCAAAGAAGGGAAAGGGGTGTTTAGAATGGGTGTGGATGCACATTTAAGGCAGCAGGGGGGGTAGGAAAAGAGGGCTGGCTGATAGAATTTTTCCTACATGGGTTGATTTGGGGTTTTTGTTTTGTATGGTCTTTTTTGGTGAGGGGGGGGGGGGGGGGGGCAGAGCATGGGTTGGCTTGTTTGGGGTGGGTTTTTATTGTGGGGGCAGGGGAGTGGGATGGGTTGGGGGTTTTTTTTGGTGGTCCTAGGCTAGAGCTCTTACATGGGTTTATTTGTTTAGTTTTGTGTTTTTTTCTTTTTGGGGGGTGGGGGGGTCCTAGGCTAGAACTCCGAGGTTCACCAGTGATGAGACCTTTGCATACGTGACTGTTTATCCACAACATTAAGGTAATGGCATTCCAAATTTGGGGATTTACATGATTTGCTTTGGGCTTTTTTATGGATGCTGTTTGTTAAAAAATGTCTTAGACTTGAAATCACATGATGCAAACTTGGGAAATTTTGTGGACACCAAGGTCCAATGCTTAGCCTCAGCTTTTGATACAACTTGTGATTCTGATTTAGAGCTCCATACTACTGTGAGATTTATATGGCAATTGTGGTCGGTGAGGCTATATATATTGTCTTAAGCTATATACCATTTGTCTATTTGCTATTGTGTCCACATGCATTCTAACATTCAGACCAACCAGCTGACAGACGACCTTTTCCCGCTATTAACTGTTAACACTAACTCTAATACTAACCTTAACTCTAACCTTGGCCCCACATGTGGACACAAAAGGCAGGTGGATAATGGTATATGCTGACACAGTGGCTAAACTTTTTTCTTTCGGCTTGTATAGAATTGAATTGTTGAGAGCAAATAAGCACAGAGTGCTTTACAAAATTCATATGGGAGCAGTAATGGTCAATGATTTTAAACACACGGAAAGTTAGAATAATTATAATCAAATACCTTTTTTTAGTCCTCGGCTTAAGCTTCAAGATTAATCAATGGTCAGATTTTAGTGCATATGACCGTTTTTTCCCACCATCAAGATAGCTGTATCCTAGCTTCAGGGATATAAGAAGATAAAAATTATATCAAGTACTACCACTAGGGTTGGTAGGAGGAGGGGTGCCAGAATTTTAGGGAAAAGGGTGCCTGGGAGGGGGTTGTCCTCATATGTATATAAGGATGAGGAAGTATGACTGAGGGTGATGAGTTTTATGATAAAGTTTTGTCTTTTTTTATATAGATAATATGGTATTTGTTCTTTTTTTTAGATAATACATTTTGGTGTGTTTTTTTTAACATAAAATATTCATAGTTGTATTTTATTGTATGGGGTTAGGGGCAGGCAGTCGCACTTAGTGATTTGGTTCAGGGGAGGGCGGGGCAGGGAGCATTTTAGAAAAGTATTTTTGTAAAAAAAGCTGTGTTTTTAGAATGCTTCGGGGGGTGGGGTGCATTTTAGAAAAAAAGTTTATCTAACAACAGGTGTGAAGGGGGGGTGTGCTGGTTCTAGAATGCATGAATAGTGGTGTTATTGTGGGTATTATTAAAAAGGAGGGGTATAAAGCATGCACTGGTCCATTGGAGAGTTTATTTTATATTTTAATTTTTATTCTTTTATATTGAGGATAATGGAATGAGTGTGGGTGTGGGGTTAAAAATATTTGTGCTATGAGGAAAATCTATGGAATGGTATCCCACAGGTATTTTTCAACCAGTGTGTGCGTGCATGTGTATTTTTGTGTGTGTGTGTGAAATGGAAAAACCAAAATGGCACTTGCTGAAATAATTTAAGTGCACTGTGTGTGTACATGGTCGACAGAAATGTTAAATTGCTGGATATGTGGTTGTAACCAACATTGACATGAATTGTCACAATTTTGGAAAGGATGGGAGGTGCAGGAAGCATTGAAATGTCACGCACACAAGAAATGTGGAGTATTTTTAATTTTTAGAGTGTTTGTGTGTATTTTAGCTAACCTTACATTACTAAAGGTCTTTGTTCTCATATATTTTACAAAATCAATCTGGTATAAGGAAACCACTTTGACTTTCATTCTATGTGTATAAGATTGAAGGCATCTTATTTTATTTCCCTGTCTTTTGCTTTTCTTTAGGTCAGGGTATGGCCATTAACCAAATCATAGCACTCTCAGCCCATTAACAGACTTCATCTGCTCCCCCCAAAAAAGAAAAAATAAACATGTGGGAAAAGAGGTTAGAGACCCTACAGAAAAAAGGTTGTGTCATTTTTTTGTGTTGCCCAAGACTAAAGTGAAGGATATTACATCGATCATTGCTCATTGCTGTATTATTTTTATTGTCCGTCTTTTGTCCAACCTTTGTACTGTATCTGTTATGTCCAATTGTAATTTTTTGCAAGTATGGAACTTCACTGCAAACGTTTATATTCCAAAATTCCAGTGTAGCAAATGTGAAATAATCAATTCCAGCAGATCACTGTGATACTGTTTTGTTCAGTCTTTCTTTTTGCTTCGACTTTTGTGCTCTCATGAAACCTGGCTTGTGTAAAAGAGAATGGTTTAGTGTGTGTGTGTTTTTGTGTGTGTTTTTGTGTGTGTTTGGTTGTAAACTGTTTCAGGCAGATGTTCAAAACAATTGACTGTACTGTTTTGTTTTGTTTTGTTTTTTTGAAGGGGTGGGGGGTGGGGGGGTGGATGGTGCTTAAAATCAACTTGTTCAATTAAAAGTAAAATGTACACTTAGCAAGGAATGCTGGTGGACAGCTAGTCTTGTGTTTGAAGTGCTTTGCCTTTTCCACTTTTCTCATCTTTTCGATTACATGTGACATTTTGTATTGAAACATTTAGAATATTCTTGGACTTGATTACCGAAAGGTGGTGTTCCATTTATTCTTGGTTTTTTTATATACCTGATTTGAAATAGTGAGTGCAGAGTGAGGCTGTTTACTGCTGATCCCCATTTACTAAAATTTTCTTATACCCTTTCTTGAATGAATTATACAATGCTTTTTTAAAATTACATGTTTAGTAATGGTTTTGGGTTTTTTAAATTTGGAGGTTTGAAATGTCCCCAGTTTATCTGGGCAGTTGTGTAATTGGTTTACTCGCATGTAACTATTCCAGGCAATGGCCACCATTTTTCACCTTCAAATGAAGGATAGCATATGTGTTTAGCTTGGTGCCTGTATTTCTTGATCATAACCTGAAAGACATGGCTGAAATCAATATCTTTAACGTATCCTCCTCATGTGAAATTCTTAGACAATGGCTTTTGCATTGTATTTATTAAGTTATGCAGTTAATGCCCTCCATTTTTTTGTTGCCATATTTCCTATTATTCCATGGTCAAAATTAGAGGTGGTTTTTGTTTGTGTTTTTTTAGATCAGATTTTTTTTTCATTATGCAGCTACGGAGTGAAAAAATTGAGTTGTATATGCATTATTTTACAACAGATTTTCTGATTGATTTTACTTCCATGAAAGGTGAATTGGAAACAATTTGGCAATAGCATGTTACATATTTTGCTTTCGGGTTGCAAGTATTTTTATTGTTGCTCCAAACCCAGTTAAGCTTGTTCTAAAATCCCATCTGGAAATGGTGTGGATAGACTTTTACAACCTATTTAATTACCTATATCACATGATAAAATCCAAACTTGTCTGTCTGAATGAGTGGAGAAAATTTTGCATGTTCTTTTAGAGGATCAACAAAAAGTATTGCTTCCATTTTTCCTGTATTTTATAACAGCCTTGTACAAAGTTTTTTTTAATCTTTAAACAAGTGGTGAGCACACACCACTGGCACTTGACTATCCAACTGACTTTCCTGTGAAAATACTAGCTTTGCACAACTCTACCTGCTGTAAAACTTTAAAGCTGATGTTTTGCACCTACCATTTAGGGAGTTTGAGATTGTTATGTCCTTTGTATCTCATACAGATATCACATCACTACTGAGGCAGTGAAAACCAGAATTAAAATGCCATAGGTAGAGCTCTTGACTTCAGTCAAAAAACGCTAACTAAAGTGGTACGGGCATGTTGCAAGAACATCTGGATTGGCCAAGACTGTCCTACAGGGAACAGTACAAGGCGGGAGATGAATAGGCAAACATAGAGAACCATGGGAAAATAACATCAGAGTGGACTGGCCTAGAGTGGAACGATTTGCTACGGAAAGCAGAGGACTGCAGGGAGTGGAGGAAGCTGGTTGCAAAATCTTAACTAGTGCCCCCACAGTCAACGGGACTACTGGAGAGGTGAAGGTGAATTGGGATGTCTGCTTTCTGGCTGTAAAGGGAACATGGCTGGAGTTAAGCTTTTTAAGCACTTTGTTTTTTTGCAAGATGTAGCGCTATATACATTCCATTTATAATTTACTATTATTAGTTTTATCACTTCTGTGTTAGAAAAGTACAACAGGAACATGTAATTGTGGTCCAAGATATTTTCAAATGATGATGTGAGAATTCAAAAGTAAAGAAGTCAGTTGGTTGGTCATTGTGTCACTGCTGGTCAGAGCATTGGGAAAAGCCTACCTCCCCCTTCAGAGAAAAAGAGGCTGGAGTGGGGTTGGGTAGCCGGCTCGCAGCTGAAAAGGAAACTCAGAATTATTTTTACATTTTCAAAATTTGATGAAAATGAAACAAAATAATGAAACTAAAAATAAAAACTGAAATTTGACCAAGGTCTTATGAGTTCCATTCATGAATGACTGTTTACAAATGTAGAATGTGTACAAGATGTGATGCATATATACCTGTATTTACTTTCTCTCTCTCTCCCTGCCTTATTCATTCTGCCCATCTCTCTCCCCTTCCTTAACCTCAAATGTACTCTATCAGTCCATCACATATACACAAAAAACTGACATATTTTGATGTATTCAAATGCCTGTCACAAATGTACATGCATGCTCAAAATAGGTAGTCTTTAGCACATTCAAGCACACCTTACACAATGTAAATCATAAAGTTACCCAAAGCATGGATTTAAACCTATGAGAGGTGATGCAAAATCACTTTAAAATCTCATCGGATTTATGGAAACTGGGCCTGTAGGCTACGAGTGTTGATGTTGCCATCAAACTTGTGTGAAGGGCTCCATACTTTGAGGCAGAGATTCCCCTGTGGGGATGCCTGGTGCTCTTTCAGTATAGATATCCCTCCTAGAAATTTCCCCTTATCCATCTCTCCTGTTATTTCTTACAAGCAATGGCAGGATTAGAGCATAGACCTCACAAATGTCATAGCCTGATGCGCCAATCCCTGACTCCTGTGGCGTGGACTTCCTCACTTATTTTAAATACTGCATTATGATTTGAAGATAGATCCAGCATAAGATTAATGCTTATATATATATATATATATATATATATATAGTGTGTGTGTGTGCCCAAGTGTGTGTACATAAAAAAACACCAAACCAAAACATGAAAGGAAACATTAGAGAACTGAATTCATATGGTCGTTTTAAGGGGAAAAAATCAATAGGTTATTATTTTGGAATTGTATTCCAAGCCATGTATGTGTAAGGCGCGTGCTCGCGCGCGCGCGCACACACACACACACACACACATGAATGCACGCACCCACATGCTCACAAGTGTGCGTGTATATGCAAGTACATTCGGACCAATGCACGCATATAAAAGTACATACTCACAGAAAGGGAGG